>CM067474.1:53939270-53961724 GCA_034552555.1 Semaprochilodus insignis | reverse complement strand
TATATATATATATATATATATATATATATATATATATATATATATACATATATACATACATATATATATATCAAACAAATGCACGTAACATTTAAAGGACTGAAAGTACACTCCTTATATTATTACTGTAATTAATACAGCATGATTGACCATAACCATAACCTGCTGATCAGGCTTGCACAGCTGCAAGGAGGTATTTTACCTTTTTAAATGATTTTTAGTTACTTTGTATTTCTTGTTGAACTGCCTGTTTCATATCACCCTGTGGCTTTTCAGCATGACTGAGATCAGGGTTCTGACTTCTTCTGTTTGAGCACAAAAAGCATCAGTCTAAGCGACCGCAGACGTTACAGTCTTGAATGGTTTTGTGAGCTTCTGGACAAATCATACAGTATATGATTTTTTTCTGAACTGTGTTGTGCTTTTTCTTTCTTTCTTATTTTTAGGATTATGCTTCCACACCACTTACAGCTTTTTCTCTTTTGTTTTTCATATGGTTGCCCAAATTAGAGGATTCTGTTACTTGCATAGAACTTGTTTGAGTTATTGTCATGTTGCGTGGATCATTGTCACATTGCATGACCCAGGATGTTTTTAGTTTTAGCTCACAGACAGATGCCACATATTCTTATGTTCACATATTATATTCACATACTTATATTGCAAAATATTCTCATGTAACCTGGAATCATGTACATTAATGGTTACAAACCATCCAAACCCTGAGACCAAGAGGTGGTTTTGGCACTGATATGCTGTCTTATTTTTCTTCCAAAAACAATTCTGCATACATTTACCTAAAAGGTCACCTTTTGTCTCATCTGTTCAAATTACGTTAGTCCTGTAGAACCATGGAGCTTTAAGGTGCAGAGCAGTGTTTTGCCGTTAAAGCCATCATTATCATTGAAGTAGGTCTGTAACAGTTACCGAACCCTCACAACACCATAATGGTAGAAAGCATACGAGCAGTCACATTTGTGTAAATCAACTGCATAAATAACATTAATGCAAAAGTAAGCTTAAGCAGTCAACTGTTTAACTGCAGCCTTAACTGTTTAGGAATAACAACCGTTTTTTAAACAGTCCTTCCGAATTCACAGTCTCAAACATAATTACACAGTTGACTGATAATTTGACCCATAATTTGACTGATAATTATTTCATGACAGAGTAAGGAGATAAAAGGTCTGGAGTTGATTCCAAGTGTTGAATATGCAGTGGATTGCTGGATGCTCTTAATATATGGTCTAAAGAGGTGTCAGTGTAAGTAAACGGGGGCATCATTAGGCTGGTAAAAAAAGAGAGAGATGGCAGAAACATAGGAGTGAACAGATTTGGCACATTCTGACACATTCTTAAATAGAAGGAATACACTAGCAAGCTTAGCATCACCAAATAGCATGGAATACCACTGAAGACAGCTGAAATGGATGACCATAGAATTCTTTTCCATGGAGAAGGAAAACCCCTTCACAGCACCTATGCAAAAGTCAAGAACATTCTATTGTCAAATGACATTCTGTTGTATATCGTTGTCAAAGTTTGATGTGAATACTGAGGTTTTCAGATGCAAAAAACTCATGAGAACAGAATAGCCAGATTAGCCTTTGCTTGAAAACATTTAAAAAAGCCTGCCAGTTCTTTAACAAGAAATCATTGGACAGATGCTACCAACTTGTACTAGAATGATGGAAAGAGAAGAGTATGGAAAAAAAGAAAGGGCTCATAAGCCGAAGCATGCCACATCATGATGTATGACTGCTAAAGGAATTGGATCACTGGTGTTTATTGATAATGTGACTGCCGATAGAAGTAGCAGGATGAATATCATGCTGTACTTTCTGCTCAAATTCAGTCAAATATGAAACAATTTGGGATATTCCTGGGTTCCAGGCTTCAGGCAGTCATTGACTACAAAGGAGTTTCATCCAAGTATTAAAAAAATAATCTTTGTATTTAGAATCTTTCACATACAGTCAGATGATATGATGATATTATATTATCATGATGAATTACTTCACATTAAACCTCTCTGAGCATATTGTGGATATCTTGAAATATATCATGTATTGTTGAAATGTCTTCAAGTATCATGATATACTTATCATTGCCTTATCGCCAACCCATCTAATCACCTTGATTGTTTAAAGGATTTGTTTAATAAAGATGTGACGCCATAAATTACTGTATTTCAGTGACACATTGATTTAATCATTCATACCACTTTCAGAGCTAGTCAGGGATGACCACATAACATTTGTATAGTGAAATGTTCCAGTGCGTCCTTGACAGCACCAAAGCATAGCCTAATCAACTGCGTCATAACAGCAAAGATGAAAGCAGCTGCTTTGTTTTGCTTCTTTCTTTGTCTCTTTTCGTGTTTGTTTAGAATTTTCAGGAGCCATGTGATCCATGTGATGTAAACATCGGTAACAGCCTGTACATGTGCACAACTCGTGGGATATTTTCATCTGACAACAAATGCAGCAAAAGATGAACTTCCTCCAGTCATGCAATCTAATCACAGGTGGTCACTGGAGAGTCATTCGAGACACATGGAACTGCCAGGTGTAAACAGCTGTAATTCTTGCTGTCCATTTATGATCAGAACACTTTGGATATGAGATATAAGCAGGGCTATAGACTTCCCAGTCATATCAAGTCATGTTTTAATCTCGAAGACAATAGGAGAGCAGGGAGTGTATGCCTGGGGCCTATGCTTGGCTAGCTCTGGCGAGGGAAAGATGAAGTTTAGTCTGTCTGAGGCTTCGGTGCCTTAGTGGAAAGTTGAATGGAGTTAGTGGAAAGTGGGCCGTGGGCCACTGTGTTGATCCACCTGAGCTCCATCAGACCAGAGCACATCCTATACCCGAGAGCTTCTGCTGGCCCCTCACAGAAACACTGTGGCTTTTGGTGGGATTTGGCCTGACTTCTGAGTTCTAATGCAGGTAGATTTGGAGAAGTGAAGTTTTTCTGTTTTTAGTAGCTGGTTTCCAAACCCTAAACTCCTCTCTTCCTGGCTCTCACTCACACAGACACTTTGCCTCATCACAAGAACCTACAAGGAAGCAAGAACCAGGTAAATACAAACCACACAACTTCTGACTGTTTAAACACAAGCGCAGATGTAAACAAAAACAAATACTGCACATGCTGCACACATGATTGCATTTCTCACAATAAAAAGACCTCACTAAAAGGCCGTATGTCATAAGGAAACTAATCCTCAGTCTAAAGTTAAGCTTCTGCAGAATGAAAACAAAACCCAATTTTCTGCCTATTGAGTGTTTCTTTTGGCCTTGTTAAAAACAATGAGTTCGTTGAAAGAAGTAAATAAATTTAATGAGTGCTGTGTGTTGTCCTCTTGTCTGGGAATGTTCAGAGAAGCATGACACTGTCCTAAATCTTTGACATCTTTTTCGACTTTGGCTGTCTCTGTGGAGTTTTGCACACCCTGTTGCTAAATAAATCTAGTGCCTCAAGTATTTTTACCTCAGGTTTTTATCTCTCATCTAGTTAGTAATTTGTTCCATTTTGTTTTCATGGTAATGTTTTTATGTAATAAATGTATGGTAATGTTTTTATGTAATAAATGATTTTCAGCCATAGTCAATGCACCAGATGCTCTCTTCATAGTTTATTTTTAGGACATCTTTAAAAAAACTAGCTGTTAATGCTGGATGTTACATCACTAGTGTGTAGGTAGGCTAAGGGTTGAATTTCCTCCCACTCTCATGAGCCATGCGTGTACCCACAACTCCACTCAGTACTTTTCAATGTTCATCAGCCTCCTCTTTTTGCTGACACGTTATGCAGCGGCCCAGCAAACTCAAGGGGATACACAGAATTCCGATCCATTGGAGATTCCACTGCTTACCACTTACTCCAGAATGTTTGTGTTGTCTACCTGCCAGAACTACAAAATTAGCTTTTCACACAAATGTAGTGCCTTTTAACACTATCAGCAAAGATACTTTTAAATGAAGTTAATGACAGTCAAATGTGTTGAATTCCCTTTTGAGTTTCAAATCAGAATTTAACAGTAGCTTTTCTAGGAAAAGGTTTGAGTGCACAGAAAAGGCAGGAGAACACCCCCAGGCCTGGCGGGGCAGAAGCAGAGCTGTTAAAAGCATTTAGACTTTAAAGCTCCATTGTTTGTGTATCCAAGAGAAAGTAGAGACTCCCTCATCGTCAGCCACTGAGTCGCTTACCAGGACACCAGTAATTTTGAGCCCTTGGATTTTTTGACTGCTGCTTTAAAAAAAACAAATTATTTTATTATGTGTGTAGTCATATTTTGTGCTGTGTGATGCACACTGAGAATCTGCTATACACTTAATTAAATCCTGTTTCTTTTACACACATTTGACTTACCTGCCGCAAGGAAAAAAATGGTTTGTTAAAGTGAAACAGAATATGCTACTGTTTACTGTAGCTTAGGTAGTGGATGAATAACCTAAATTTTGAGTTGGGGTTGTGAGTGTAGAGTTTTTTAAATGGCTTAGGCACCAGAGGTCAGGACTAGTCCACTCTGTGTCCTGTTAACTTTCAATCTTCCTGTACTTTTCCCCAAAGCCTGACCCCCTTCCGGCTTCTTGCCCCCTACACTGGTTTCTGCTCCCTCCATTACTATGGAGACAAGGGAATGTGGGCTGAATTTCTCCACTTCAAGCTATACAAGATTGTGGCGCAATCATGTTTTAGGGTCTTAAACCCTATCTTTGTTATACAACCGCAATTCCAAAAAATTTTGGACTGTAAAACGTAAATACATGTAAATAAAAACAGAATGCAATAATTTGCAAATCTCATAGACCCATACTTTATTCACAATAGAACATATCAGACGGTGAAAGCGAGACATTTTACCATTTCATGAAAATTATGAAATTTAGAGCTTGATAGCAGCTGTAAACGTCTTGTCTCACCAACGTGTTGTCCCATTCTTGTCTGATGCAGGATTATTGCTGCTCAACAGTCCTGGGTGTTCTTTGCCGGATTTTACATTTCATGATGCACCAAATGTTTTCTATTGCTGAAAGGTCTGGACTGCAAGCAGGCCAGTTTAGTACCTGAACTCTTCTGCTGCTAAGCAATGCTGGTGTGGTGGATGCCATATGTGGTTTATCATTGTCTTACTGAAATATGCAAGGACTTCCTTGAAAGAGACCTCTATATACTGTTCTATGTTGTTAGTGCCTTTCCAGATGTGTAAGCTGCCCATGCCATAGGCACTAATGCAACCCCACACCATCAGAGATGCAGGCTTTTGAACTGTGCACTGATAACAAGCTGGATGGTCTTGACTCTGCAGGACACAGCGTCCAAAAAGGTTTCCGAAAAGAATTTCAATTTTTAATTCATCTGACCACAGAACAGTTTTCCATTTTGGCTCAGTCCTTTTTAAATGATCTTTGGCCCAGAGAAGATGGTGGTGTTTCTGCATTGTGTTGACATATGGCTTCTTGCTTGCATGAAACAGCTTTAGCTTCCATTTGTGGATTGTGCAGCAAACTGTGTTCACAGATAGTGATTTCTGGAAGTGTTCCTGAGCCCATGCAGTTCCCCTGGCTCAACTTTTTTGAATTGCGTTGCTCTCATGAAGTTAATAATTTTCATGAAATGGTAAAGCATTTCACTTTTAACATCTTGTATGTTCTATTGTGAATTAAATTGTTATATGTTCCATTGTTATATGTTCTATTGTGAATTAAATATGGGTCTATGAGATTTACAGATAATTGCATTCTGGTTTTATTTAGATTTTACATAGCATCCCAACTTCTATGGAATTGGGGTTGTATTACCTTGTGCACTAATGTAATTACTAATCAGGGTCCACTGCAAATCCACAGGGTTTTACAAGTTTAACAGGTAGTATTTCCAGAGTGTATCACCTCAGTGATAGTAGTCATGTTTGAATTAACCTCACATTAATGTAATAGCAAAACTTCTTAATAGACAATGCTGTGGGTCCTGTTGTAAATGTTATTTAATGTAGCACTGACTACATCTACATCCAATTGCTGTTTTTCAAAACCATTGAGTGTTGCTGTTTTCTGTTGCTTTTGTCTAATCTTGTTAGTCTCTAGCTGACTATTTACTTTAATTAGTTGCTGCATACTGCTCAAAATAAATTACAAATAAATGATTGCTTTCAAAGGCTATTTTTCTCTGATCGGATCCTTAACACCCATTTGGAAATATGGTAAAATATTGTTATGGCAGATCACATACAACGTGCAATATATGTTTACCTGTGCTTCTTTTTCTGTCACTAGCAACAACAACATTAATAACCTAATTTGGGCAAAGTGTAAATTTAATGAAAACGTTTTTAAAATGTTTCTTTATTAGGGGCACCAATAGTAGTTAGCTGTATCTTGGGAGCCATGGCACCATAGATGGAACTTGAAGCTGTTAGCTCACTGTAGGTTTTCTAGGAGTGTTATTCATGTACTTATTAAAGATGTTCATCTTTGTCCAAAATAGTTGTCCAAGTGGTGCTAAGAAAACAAAGTGGGCTTTGTAGGCAATTTGTCTACTTGTGAAGGAGGGCGCTGCTCTTGTTTCTTGTAGCATAGCAAGTAGTGTCTTGAAAGTCAGTCACTGACTGACAGACTGGCGAAACCTGGCGAAACCTAGCAAACAGACTGGCAAAACCTACCATCTGCTAGTTGCCTTGAGACACCACATAGGTTCTGTCCAATTGAGACCATGTCTGTACCCTTAATCAGAAAAAAAAAACAACAGCTCAAGTTTAATCTGCTGAAATGATCAATATGAGACAAGTTCAACCTGTTTGCAGTGTCATCAGTATAGAATAATAATGTATTACTATAATAAAGTAATAATTGTCTGAGATTTGAATATTCACTTTGACAAATTTTGACTAAGCAAGGCATTTGCAACTATTTTAGACCATTTTAGACTTTTGGTTTCACTCAGAATACAGTTTAATATGTTCCATTCATAATTGCAACAACAATTAACTTAATTTTGACCTTTGTTGTAAAAGTAGAACATTTATCCTTTCTCCCACTGAATACACCAGTCCTGATGCTATGCTACTAGAGAGGCTAGATAACCTTGTAGCAGGAGTAAAAGGAGTAGTTCTTATCTGAGTGATCGCTTAATTTGTGAATAGAAATGGCCAGTCATCTCTGTTAACAAAAGTTTATATAGTGTTCGAGCTACATGTACAGAACTAGTGTCTCTCAGTCTGGTGTCAGGTCAACATGTTTGCTAACGAAACATGCCAGATGTCTTGAGTTGTAAAGTGTGGAGTTGTAAAGATTCCTAATGGTGTCCTGCAGTAATCCATCCCATGCAGCTTGAATATTCTCTTGCAGTTCCTGCAGATTTTGCAGTAGGAGCGGAGGTGTAGTGACACCAGGCCTTCTGGATGTTTGACGCTTGGCGCTGACAATGGTGACCTGAACATGGATTCGTTGGTTGTCTCCACCAAAACAGAAGCGGGTCACTGCCATTCTGAGTCACTCCATGAAAGTCTGGCACAACACCATTGAAGTCGTTGGTCGTAATGGTCTGCGTGCATGTGATCCTGTGTCTGCCAATGGTGCTGGCACTAACAGGATGGAGGCGATCACTGTTCGCTCAGTCAGGTACAGTGATAAGGCCTGTCTTTGCTTACGTCACATGCGGGACCAAGTATGAAACATTTACATGTCTCCTGATGTCAAACCTACCCAGAAAGTTTCATTTGATTCACTTGATTCCTTCTGAGTGCAACTATTTGTGCAACTATTTTTAGACAATGAGTGTATATGCTACCACTGTGTACCATTATCAGTAAACATGGCATCAGTTTCCACAGCTACACTGATAACACACAGTTGTTAATATATTGGCCAAACCAGATGATAAATTTCAACTTAGTAAGACTGAGGACTGTGTAAAAGACAGAAAAGACTTTATATTAAGTAACTTCCTCCTACTCAACGCTTCCAAAACAGAGGTTCTTCTTGTTCCAAAAGCTACTAGAAACAAATTGTATCCTTTACTGGTGCATTTTAATAGCTTCTCAGTTGCATCAGGTACATCTGTGTAAAACCTAGGTGTTACAAATCATCTCGATATGTACTTTGATGCACATATAAGCAATATTACCAGAATATTTGCAAAGAAAGTTCATGCCTTTATTACCTCAAGCTTGGTTTACTGTAATGCTGTACTGTCTGGGTGTCACACTTCCTTGTTTTCTCCTCTACCTCCGATCTCCCAAACTCCATCTCCCAGAATCCACCACCCTATGACATCAATATCACATGTCCGCAGCCATCCAATCACGTCCCGTTTTCCAGCTCATCTCCCGAGTACTGATTATACACACCTGTTCCTCATTTACTCTGTTTGCTTTTATACCCCCAGTTTCCATTTCTCCTTTTGATTTGTTTGCTGGTTTGCCTGTTACATTGGTTTTTGACTTCTGCCTGTCCCTCTGGTTATGACTCTGTCTTGCCCTTTTGTTATGATTGCCTGGTTTATCTTGTTCAGCTTTACTACTGGTTTGTCCCATAAACCTTATTCTACTTTTAGCTCCGCACGCATCGAATTACGTTTGTCGATCCTGTCGACACTGAATATTCTAACAAGCCTTAGCAAGCTTCAGTTAATCCAAAATGCTGCAGCCAGAGTACTTATATGAGCTAGAAGGTTTGAAAACATCAGCCCAGTCTTATTAACACTACACTGGTTGGCAGTTCAATTCTGCATTGAATACAAAATTCTGCTACATAATAAAGTTTTAAATGACATTGTCACCTAGAATGTGAGTGAACTTCTCCCTTTTTTAATGTGGGGTGGTCATTGATATCTCAGGGATTCTTGTGACATTCTGGATCCATGGTTATTTCTCTGTGCTGTGTTGCATCAGAATAAAAGCCCTGTGCAGGATTTTTTTTTTACTTCAAAAAACGATTTCATACTTTTGTATGATCAATTTCATGTAGGCGATAAATGTAAATTAAATTTTAAAAAATTGGTTAAATATAAATTCAATAATAAGAAAACATTTTTTAAAATAAACTGTAATTAACAACTTTATTATTGCACTAAATGGAATTATTTATTGATTTGTAATAATTGTTTGCTCTACTTACAGCCTGGTGTTAGACACAATGAGGCATACTGATATATAGAAATATATATACTGATTTATAGGCTCACTTTCTTACTTACACATACATGCTCCAGATGTTCAGCCTTGCAGTGCTTTGGGAATTCTGTTGTCTGTATAGCTACACAGGTGAGACACACAGCTATTGCTCACAAGGGCACAATTGTCGCCGGCTGAAGAATCCAAACATCAGTCTGAATGAAGGACCTACAACCTTCAGAGTGCTTTACTTAACTGTGTGTGTGTTAGATACAGCTTATACTATATATTGTTGTACCCTTTATAGTTCATGAAGTCCCAGTGCTGCTGTTTGTTGTCTGGGATTATCGACAGTCTGAAAGGTGTAAGGGTGTTAATATGCACTAACGAGACATGGCTTTGGCGAGGGTCGCAAACCTAGCCCATTCACATGTCGCACACTGCTGGCCAGAGCACAGACTGTAAAAGCTAGTCAATGTTTTGGCAACTGTATGTGTGACAGCAGAGTGCTTTTGGCACTCCAGCTCCATGGCCAAACGTGGCTTCATCAGTGTTCAGCTGCTCGGGGCTGTGTATTATTGGGTCTTGTTACATGACATCACCTCATACTGTGTGCAGAGCGACCAGCCTAGTATGGAGGGCTGCCACATATTGCCTGCTTGTTTAGCTGCTTTGCATGTGTTTTTGCTAGGTGAAGAGAGGATGGCTGTGCTGGATAAGATACCGTACCCTCTGGTGTATTATGTATGGTGTATTAGAACTGATATATATTATCACAGGTGTCTAGAAAGAATGATGTTCATACAGTTTGCAAAATATATAAAACATGAGTGCAACATATTATACCTGTAAAGAACTTGAAATAATGCAGCTTCATGGATGAAGGATTCACAGCGTACTTAGCACATTTGCTTCTGCCATAAATCTATGTAAATGGAATATAAAGTGGACCATTTCATGTGGACACAATTCATTGTTTCCTTTGAATGAGTGGTCAGCAAGGCTGTAGTATTTGCAGTTTTGTATGGGACATACTGCAGGGACATGGGTAGCTTGTGAACTATATGCCTGCAGTGTCTGTGTGCTTTGAGGCAGCTGTCTGATATATTGTGTATGTAAAAAAGTATAGAGCGTTAAGTGAGAGTGCAAGCCTGCAGCAGTAAAAGCCACCATATATCTGGCAGTAGTTCTCAATCTCTCCCTCTCTCTCCCTCTCTGTCTCTCTCTTTCCATATCTGTCTCTCCCTCTAAGTGGTGGACATGCAGCTGCAGCAGTCAAGGCCTGTAGCCTGTCTCAAGTCTTGCTTAGCTGACACAAAAAGCTGACGAGTGTTCATCGTATTTCATCCCATTGCACTCGTGTGCTGAGTGCACCCGTGCAGGAAATATTAGCGTTTAAATCACAGAAGAGAGAGTGCTATATGGCCTGACGTCCCGTCACCAGTCACCTCGTAGACCTACTGCCATTAAACATTAATGGCTACATAACTAAAGGATACTATAGCGGCCTAGCTGAAATATGAGAATGGAACAATTAGGACATGCTCTAAGAAAGACTACTAGGGATTGTACTAAATGGAGTTATGCCCCAAGTATAGCATATTCTGGATGTAACTAGAAATCTATTATTAAGCACTTGATAGAGAGAGTAGTGCCTTGTGTTTTTAATATGCTGTTATGGCATTGTTATATTCAAGTGCTGATATTTTTCTGACATCTTAGATGTATTAGGTGTAATGTATGTGAGTATGATGGCGTACATAGGGCTTGC
Source organism: Semaprochilodus insignis (assembly GCA_034552555.1). Taxonomy (NCBI): domain Eukaryota; kingdom Metazoa; phylum Chordata; class Actinopteri; order Characiformes; family Prochilodontidae; genus Semaprochilodus; species Semaprochilodus insignis. The sequence continues at coordinate 53,950,835 of CM067474.1, read as the reverse complement.
CTCAGGCAGAATGTATGCAATATATCAAACTTTTGTTTCAGCTTTTGAGCAGTAATGATAGTAGTAAATGGATGCCTATTGACTGGTTGAATGTGACCCAGACAGAGAAGTGTTCTAGAAGTGTTAGATTGATTGTCACAGAGAAAAAGAGCATGGTGGAGTTATATGAAGGGAAAATCGGGAGATTGTTTGAATAATGTGGAATAATGTTGAATAATCAAGCTTGGATTCAGGAAATAAAAGACCACGTGGAAGGTTTTTGGAGCCATTTTTTGGCACTGGATTGTGAGCTCTGCACTGAGTGATTTGATGTCATATTGGGCTTGCCTGAAATGTATTTCTGTGGGTGAGTTGTTATGGAAAGAGGGGCAAGACAATGCCCCAGGAATATCTTTGTAACATTTAAACATTACTTCAGCATTGTTGTATCTGAGTGACCGGTAAAACCTTCCATGTCCCAAATATATCCCTGGAGCTCTGAAGCTTGGCTCTTTTATAAACGCCCTTCAAACAGCAGCCATTCAAACCTACATCCAAGCACAGGCAGCAACACCAGAGAAGGCAACAGAGCAAAAAAACAGTCTAGTCTGTAAAAACACCCTTACAAACAGCAGTCATACACCATTTCCTCATCTCAGAGAGGGAGAAAAAACAAGACGGGAACGTGGAAATAAAGCAGAAGATATAGAACAGCGGTGTGTATTTTTTTCAGGGGCTTGGGGACTGCCAGAGGCAGTACTCCCCCAGCTCAGCTCACAGTGTCAGGAAGACCGGCTGAACTGTGCAGAACCCTACTGTGGCTCCACAGCACTGGAGCTAAATGGAGCGTTTCTCCTCCTCTTCCACTCTCAGGGGCTTGCAGAAACCTGAGCCAGAGAGGAAAGCTAGCCAAGCAGATCATTACATAATTACATTTCAACAGCGTTATGGAACGCTGTCGGAAAGCACTGTATGTGATATGAAATGGCATAGGTCACAGAACTGTACTGTTACAATGTAATTATGAGTTTTGACATGAACCCATTGTGTTTTACAGTGTTGTTGATGCTGTCTGCCATTGTTTCGATCAGACAAGAAACATACATTGCGGTTATTGGTATGCAGCGACTTGATTAACACATACATTTATTACAGGAAATTCTTTATCACAAAGGAATTTCCGGAAAGTTCCTTATGATAGTACAGATTTTGAGGCCATGATGAGATTGTTGCCTGTTTTTCTAAACCAATGTCCTCTAAGACATTCCTTTCTAAATAACTTTTATTTAAGGGTTTAACAATACAATTTGACATAATAGATGTTATCCGTAATATGGTATCCGGTAATATTTTCATCTTACTTACCCTTCCAGCAACTAGGCAGGAAGTATTAATGCCTCAGCTCTCTTTCATCAGGTGATAATGGCTTCAGAGAAACAAGCAAAAGGCTAAACTAAGCAGCCACAAACTCTTGGACTGTTAAGTTCATGTGCTATTTGTAATTTCTTTTTTTCCTACTAGATTAATTTCATTTTTTATTTTTTGCCAGATTAAACATGACTGTATATTGCAATCACAGCCTTTACTGAGCTGGGATCTGTTGTGTCCTTTTATTTGAATGAAGATTAAGTCTTAGCTTGCATGGCACCACTGTGTTTTCTCCCATGTTTGCTTCTGTCATGGAACTGTCAGAAAATTACAGGAAGAAACAGTAAAGCAAAGGAAAAAAGTATATCACCACTTTACCAAGTTTATACATTTTTCCATGGTTGTCTTCCAAACAGAATTCCGAATAAGAGGACTATATTACTGACACAGGTTTAGCGGTAATTCTAAAGTATGATTTAACTGCTTTTGTGTAGTAAACGTTTTTCTGTTAGCTGTTGTCAGATAACAAGCATCTAAATGCCCACACCCATTTTTTCCATGTGATGAGAAGGTAGGACTGGCAGCTCATTTGTGCTGAGCAGTGCTATCATGTGTGTTTTACTGTGTAAAGGCCCCTGACTTCTGGAGTAATTTACTGACTGACGGATTGATGTTGTTTATTCTCAGACTAAGCACACCCCCCTAGGCTGGTCTAATTTACCACCAACTTTCTTCTCACTCCATGTAAAACATGTCATAGTTTTCCATTACTTCTTTAGTGGTATTAATTAGACATGATTGAAGCCACTTTTTTGCTATTACTAACACTGGAATGGTAACACAAATGCGAATTAGTAAATTAGCCCATGATGTGACTAGGGCTATTGATTGGCTGTGTTCAGTGGATTTCATTAGTAATTTTCACTAAAATAATGCTTAGACCACATTTCCAATCTTTCTGGCATATTTACAGTCAAAAATGTATTTTTTTAGATTTGTGTTTAGCATATGAGATTAATATACAGTATTTGAAAAAACAATTGATTGAAGGGTGCCTAAACTTTTACACCTTTTCCCCTATTACCGTACAAACTGACAAGTTTAACTTCAATCAAAGTTCAATGGAAATCCAATCGTGATCCATCACAACACATTCTGAATGTATCTGGCTTTTCATGCGATGAAGCAAAATCTCAACATTATTTGATTTAATTATTTGATTATATGATTTCGTCGAAAAAATCATGTTGGTGCCGTGTGTGTGTGTGTGTGTATGTGTGTGTGTCTTAACAAGTATCAAATATTGGCCTTACTTGAACTGGTTTTGATTAAATGTAGTGATGTATTTATGAAGCCCGTTTTTTTTTTTTTGTACCTTCTTCCTTTTTGATTTTACAAATTTGACCTCTGTTTCTTTCTCTGTTTTACCCCTGCAGCCAAACAGCTCTCATCATCTCTTTCTAAGTCAGTCAAATATGGATTGTGTGTCCTGTTTCATAAGTAGCAGCATTACCCTATTCCCAGCAATAGCAGAAAATGGAAGTCATCACACAAAAACAAGAAGACCATTTTTCCGTTGGTCTTAAAGCAGTGGCGTGGATTGCTTTAATGTGAGGGAATATATCCTGAGTAATTGCAGGGATAATATCCGCAGCAGAATCTGAGGTCACACTTGAGCCTGCTGCCTCGTCCAAGGGACAACGGCTGAGGTCCATTCACCTCTTAATCCTCTGCACTTAATGGTCTTTTTCCTCTAGGACTTCTGGAGTGATATACTGCCTTGGTCAGTCATATGAGTCTGTCAATGAAGCTTTCAGGGCTCCAAACCAAAAAAAGATATATAGTTCACTTTGCCCTTCATTGAATGTGGTTTTGCATTACCCAGCTGGGGAAACAGAAAAGACACAGCATTTGAAGTGTGCCATAAAGTCTGCATGTTTTTGTGAATAATGAAGGCCAATATTTTTTGTTGCTTAGGGTCAGTGTTTTAATTTGGGAGTAGCCATTGTGAATATTTGATTTTATCTTTATCTGTACTCTTGAGTTCCGTGATTTTCTCTTCAACTCTTTCTCAAGTTAAAGCTATCAATGTCTTAGAAAGACTGCTTATCATTGCTCAATCGGAAAGTTAAAGTAAATTAAGACGTTTATTTTCCAGACTACCAACTGCTTGTATTGCATGCTGATGTTTCATCTCAGAGGTCAGCAGTTTGGTCCCCCTTCCAGTTTAGAAATATGTTGTCATATTCGCCTGTGCTTGGCTGATAGCTTAAATGTCCTTTATTAACTCTACAAAGTAATTGCTGGTTTCATTCTAACATAAATCCATATCTGAACTGTTGCACTTTATATCTCATTGTGAATGCTGATGGCTAATCGGAAATGCTGGTAAAAGTTTTGTTAGTAAAGAAATTGAAATAAAAAGAAACAGCAGTATTGCCTAAGTGAGTCATCGTCCTTTAGTGGAGTAGAATTGTTTCACAGTTTGAGCATAATGTTATTTAAATAGCTGGTTAAGGAACATCCATCCAGACTAAAATTTTATTAACCACTTAGTTGTTTGAGAGAGAAAGAGATGGTATTGGGTTGGTATCATTATCAGCCGATTCTCAGGGTTGCGTATCGGTATGAAAATTGGTACTGTGCCATCCCTAATTTTGTAAACCCTAATCTGGGTTTACAAAATGCAGTAAAATGAATAAAAATGTGGTCATGCAGACAGTAGCCCAGGTTCTCCTAAATGTTCCAGTCTTGAAGGATGCAACAAATATAGAATCAAGTATTGAAATATCAGCCATATCTACACATCCCGTGCATCCTGAGTTATTGTAATTTGCTCTCAGTATATATTTATTGTGTTATTCTCTCAATATGCCTTTATTCTTTCTTACCAACTTCTGTTATTTTTTGACAGAGGACAGCAGTTTTGAGTTCCTTTTTTCTATTTGTAGTAGGGGACATGTTGACCTTTAGCTAGCATTGTAATGTGATTTTTGTTACTTTCATAACATTATTGATTAATGGAAAATTTGAAGCAGCATTCGTGACATTTGCTCCAACTATGTACTACAGTATTACTAAATACTCTGGTAAATATGGCTGTCTGTTTAGTCTGGTTGCTTCTTGCGTCTCTCTGCTCCTTGTTTTAGTACTTCAGGGTTGTCACTCTGTGCTGTGCATACAGGCACGCTCAGGGCCTCGTGCTCAGGGCTTCTCCCTCTCTCTCTCTCCTGCTCTCTCACTTGTTTTCTCTCTTTCATATGCTCCCTTTCATTCTCCCCCCCCCTCTTTTCTCTACTACTGTGTAGGAAAAACTTGCCGTTTAGGTGTTATGTGGTTACGTATCTGCACTCATATGTCCCTGGCAAGGTGGAATCCATTACTTTTGTGACAGGGAAACTGTCTGCAGCTTGGTTTTGACAGTAAAATAGCCCTTCGCAGCTGAAAGTGTCTTACATCGTTTTTCATCGCTTTCTTTGTAGACAAGGTAATTTGAACTCAGTTATCACAATATACACCTTAAAGCTTAATAACACTCAGAAATCCATTGTTATCAAGTCTGTTCAATTAAGCAAACATTATTGGTTTTTTTTTAGAAATACCTTCTTAGAGTGAAATCCATTTGGCAGATCAGTCTAGCTCAACCTGCTGGAGTTACAGGTGTGACTGATGTGGGGTTAGTGACTGCAGAGCCAGGGAAGGTTTGTCTGTTATGTTCTCTAAGTTTCTGTCTGTTTTTGGCCCTTAGAGGCTGATGTGAGCGAGCTGTAGCAGGGCAAATCATGACTGATGATGTGAGCCCACTGGGAGGAGCGTTAACACAAGGGTGGGATAAGGAAGAGAAGAAGAGCAGAACTGTTTCCATACAAGTGTTTCCACTAATCCTAAAGTGCAGACACTGGAAGACACTGACCTCCCCCTAACATGTGTTCACTATTAATCCTCCATCAGTGTGCAAAGGGCTGCTTTCTCCATGACAGAAAGATGATTTTAGAAATGAGGGGGGGTGTGCGTCAGACTTTGTAATATTCACACTGACAGTGTGTGCACGCATATGTGTTTGCCTCTGTGATTAACGTCTCCTGCTACTCCAGGCATCTCTACACTTTCACATTGTGTTTTTATCCGGAGCTCCTGTGAGGTATATCCCATGTCAGATATTTTATGTTGTATTAAAAATTCAAAGCCAAAGTGATTTTACATTGGCTGTCAAACCTGTAAACTGCCCTGTATATTTATGGATCATATTTTACAACATTAGTAGTGTTTGAGTTATATGTTATAAAGTGTTGGCAGGGAAAGCTTTTGTCTCTGCTAATAATATCTAACCACTCTCTTGAAACACAAAGCAGCTCTTCTAGTGTTCCACTGCACTACAGTATCATGTAGTACAATTTCCTAGTGCTTCAAAAGAAAATGCTCCAATATTAGATTTCAGTCCAAAAAATGAAACTTGACACCAAAGCACCAAAACTTGACTGAGATATTACATATAAGGTAATGGGATATTGGCTATAGGGTGGCACGGTGGTGAATTGCATAGTGCTGCTGCCTCACAGCAAGAAGAGCCTTGGTTCACTTCCCAGCTGGGGCATCCAGAGTCCTTTATATTTGGAGCTTGCATGTTCTACCTGTGTGGGTTTCCTCCCACAGTCCAAAGAGGTAAGTTGCTGTTAGTTGAATTGGAGATGCTAAGTAAGGTGTGATTCAGAGTATACACCATATTGCCAAAAATATTCACTCACCCATCCAAATAATGGAATTCAGCTATTCCAATCACTTCCGTGGCCACAGGTGTATAAAACCAAGCCCCTAGGCATGCAGACTGCTTCTACACACTTTAGTGAAAGAATGGGTAAATCTCAGGAGCTCAGTGAATTCCAGAGTGGTACTGTGATAGGATGCCACCTTTGCCATCAAGTCCAGTCGTGAAAATTTCCTTGCTACTAAATATTCCACAGTCAACTGTCAGTGGTATTATAACATAGTGGAAGCGATTGGGAACGACAGCAACTCAGGAAGTGTTAGGACACGTAAAATGACAGAGCGGGTCTGGCAATTCGACGGATGAGTCTGGGTTTGGCGGTTGCCAGTAGAGCGGTACTTGTCTGACTGCATTGTGACAAGTGTAAAATTTGGTGGAGGAGGGATTATGGTGCGGGTTGTTTTTCAGCAGTTGGGTTCGGCCCCTTAGTTCCAGTGAAAGGAACTCTTAATGCTTCAGCAGACCAAGAGATTTTGGACAATTTCATGCTCCCAACTTTGTGGGAACAGTATGGGAGTGGCCTCTTCCTGTTCCAACATGACTGCGCACCGGTGCACAAAGCAAGGTCCATGAAGAAGAAGCGAGTTTGGTGTGGAAGAACTTGATTGGCCTGCACAAAGTCCTGACCTCAACCTGATGCAACACCTTTGGGATGAATTAGAGCGGAGACTGCGAGCCAGGCCTTCTTGTCCAACATCAGTGTGTGACCTCACAAATGCACTTCTGGAAGAATGGTCAAAAATTCCCACAAAACACATTCCTAAACCTTGTGGAAAGCCTTCACAGAAGAGCTGAAACGGTTATAGCTGCAAAGGGTGGGCCGACATCATATTAAACCCTATGGATTAAGAATGGAATGTCACTCAAATTCATATGTGTGTGAAGGGAGACTTTTGGCAATATAGTGTACCCTGCAGCCTGTCCAGGGTGTTTCCTGCCTTCCCCCAGTGAGTACTGGGATATACTTCAGCATCCCCTCTGACCCAGAAAAATATGTGGCTTAGCAGATGAATCAGTGAATGATATTAAATACATGAATTTTAAATGGCAGGTCTATTCTAAGCACCCATGATTTTTTCTTTGTATGATATCAGTGGTCTTATGTCATTTTTGTCTGTTTGCCCCATGCTTTGAATATGAGACCCAATCTTTCACAATGTGGAGTTCTTAAAGTTATTGTGTTTGGCTTTGATAAAAAACAGGCTGTGATGACTGTTCTGTTGTATGGCTCATGGAAGTTCACCATGTGATTGGATTCATTTGTGGGCATTGGTATTATGTCATTCTCTACTTGGCCAGAATGAGACTGAGTTCTTGAACTCATGTCGGTTCTGGAGCTGAGTATATACTGTCAAAGTGAATATCAGACTCCTACATGAGCCATTTCTGAAGGAGCACAATAGAGAGAATTGTATTGATTGTGTGTGTGTGTGTGTTTTAAGACTAATGAAGAGAAACAGTCTCTCTGTATTTCTTTCCCTTCCTTTGTCCTAAACCTCACAGCTTGCTCTTGAACAAGGATTATATGCATATGGCATCCAAGTTGTCTCAGTGTGATGTATTTGTAGACCAAAAAGTCTATTTCTGTTCCAGCTATCTCTAAAAACTCATAAAGCATAGTAAAAAAAACCCTCCAACCCTCCAGTCTTTTTCCCCATCCCAAGAACAGCAGTCCAAATTCAAAACATGTCCCTGGACCGGAGCTGTCATTTGGATAGGGACTCATACTCTCATTGTACTGCTTAGAGTTTTGGCCCAGAGAAAAGAACAACATGGAGGGGAGAATGGCTGGGTCTTTGTTCAAGAGTTTTGTAATGTGGAGACCGTAAGTACTAAACTGTTGTGTTGCTCAAAAGACATCTAGACTGCCTTGCTCTGTTGAAGTGTTACACTCACACAGGATTTGTGTGTGTGAGATGCTGTGTCAGAGATACTGTTACCTTGTGATGGATGTTGGCATGGCCCTGAGGAGCAGTATGGCCTTGCAAAGTGACTCTCGGAGCTTTCCATATTCCCTTTTTAAAAGGTCAGTTTGTTGTGACTGCTGTTATTGTCATCACCAGGTGGTACAGGTTGTAGTTGTGGAGTGATGAAAAGGGGTGGTCACAGTGTGGTGGAGTACCTGCTCTCCTTGTATTTGTTACCTACTACCCTGGTTCTTGCTGCCTGGCAAAGTGTCTGTTCAAAGTAATATAGAATTTGCTTTTGCAATGTTTCCCATAACTTCTTGTATGTGTTGTAAGTGCAATACGGTCCTTGAGCTGGAATACATCAAGTGGCATATCAACAAACTCAGGTGGATATAACAGAGCCTGGGGGAACGGAGTACGAAGTACTATACCTGTTCCCTCAAAGTTGGCTGCGGAAATGCAAGCCTTACCAGCAGGGCCTAACTGAATCTCGGTGAGAGAGAGCACCGGCCCACACCTATTTACTATGTGTCAGCATTGCCTGGAAGCTGCACTCTACATCTGCAAGTGGTCACCCGGCTTCACCACTGGACGGTGTCCGTCACCTGTGTTTAACACTGGTGGGGCGCTACAGGTGCTTGTATACCTGCCTGCGGAACAACATGGCACCCTAGTGGCGTAGCACATGGCCCTCCAGTGATGCTTCAAACAGTTGCTGGTGGCATTGACAGAGGAGACATCCTCCCAAGTGGAATGAGCAGCAGCTACCCCGAATGAGCAGTGGTGGGGTGTTTTTTGTGCAGGTGCTGCAGGCAGAGAGAACATCATGCCAAAGCAGAGGGGCCATCATGTCAGTCAATGCTACTAATCTTTGGATGGACTGCAACTTAAACAGGAAATGGCTCATTGCTTTCATTGACACTGGCTCATTAGACAATGTAGGGGCTCAGGGACAGGACAATGTATCCACAAAGTACATTGTTTTTGCTGTGTTGTTATGTCCTCGATATTCAGTAGACTCTTACATAATTCCAATGTTCTGTACCCTAATTTCGGTAAATGATATGGATAAATGTTTAATTAGTTTAATTAGTTTATAACCTTTAAATCTATTAACGCAATGCCTTACTGTCACCAGATGTTTTTTTTTTTTATATTCCAAATTTTTTAGTTGATGTCAAAAAGGTGCATGTAACTTTTTACATTGTAAAATGACTTTTGAAATAATGATAAAATGTTGTTAATTAAGTATACTGTCATCCTTGGTATTATTAATAACTGAAATCACTACGCAGGGTTGTGCATGGTGGTGCAGTTGGTAGTGGACAAAGGGCCAGGGTTCGTCTCCTGCCTGGGGCATCTGGGGTCCTTTTTTGTGTGGAGTTTGCATCTTCCCATGTCTGTATGCATTTCCTCCCACAACAAAGGTGAATTGAAGATGCTAAATTGCCCTTAGGTGCAAGAGAATATGTATGTCTGGGAGTTTGCCCTGCGACTATCTGTTCCGTGAGTGCTGGGATGGGCTCCAGCAGTCCCCATGACCAAGAGGGATAAGCAGCTCAGAAGATGAATTACTGAAATCAGTATACAAAGTAAGATCAAACTATGGTAACTTTTTGTTTTGATCCTCCTGAAATGCACTTATCCCTTTTGGTTTATGCTTTCAATGCTACAGTGTTATATGGGATATGATGTTGATTGTGTGTGTGTGTGTGTGTGTGTGTGTGTGTGTGTGTGAGAGAGAGAGAGAGAGAGAGAGAGAGAGAGAAAGAAGGGATGACATTGTCCAATAGGGTTATGCTGGTATTGGTGGATGGTAGTAGTGGGGGACACACTGGTTTAAATTATTTTTAAGATGTTAGTTACAAAACATATTAGCTAGTTTAACTGAATGGCTGTTGGATGTCTTAACCCTGTTTCTGTGAAAATGAAATGCAAAATGCAGCAGTGTAGACAGTTGCAGTCTAAGTTAACATTAGTCCAGTATGTTGCATGCTTAAGTGTATGCAGGGCTAGCTATGTGTTGAATGAAGCTTGAGAATTTTCCCATTTACCCAGAAGCTTCTGTTTACCCTAAGGTTTTTGTGAGTATAGTAATTGAGGCCGTTGCAGTTGCATTTTTCTGTCCATTATATTAGCATTTGTTTAGTCTCTACACGTTATCGAATGTTTCAGTCGCTGCACCTTTCCCCTCGTAAACTTTTTCCTGCTTGTTATGACACTTATACATGGTGATCCATGTTTACCGGCCCTAGTTATGACACCATAAATGGACAGTGATAAATGTACCATATTTAATACCATCAGGTACCTCTGATTTGATTTAGTTTGTGCCAAAAGCCCTAATTCATTGCTGACTAAATCTCCATAAAAGAAGCATTTAGATTTAGAGTTTGACCCAAATAACCAGCGACTCAGGAGCTTGGAGTGGAAGTTCAAATATACGGAGGTATTCTCAAATAAGCTGGCTCTGCCAAGGACAACAGCCCTGTTTGTTAATGTATTTATCTGGACTTCCTGTATACATGGAGATGTTGGAACCTGCAGAAGGATGGAAGAGAGGTCTGTGTGTATGAGCGTGTGTGTGTATGTATGTGTGTGTCGGAGTCTGTTTGAGAAGGCTGGGTGAAATCTTATGTGTACAGTCGAGGTGTATAAAGCCTCATAATGCAGGTGCTGTGCAATTGCCATCCCCTCCTCTCCTGCTTAGAATACGCTAACCTGGCAGCTTCCTGCTCCTTAGCCAAGGAATATAAACCTGGTGTGTGTGTGTGTGTGTGTGTGTGTGTAGTGTGTGTGTGTGTGTGGGGGGGGGGGTGCATGTGTGTGTGCATACATAAATGATGGACTTAATGGGTATGTATGTATAAGAGAGAGACAGATTTGGTGTATGTAGTGTGTAATGTGTGTTGTTGCATGACTGAATTTGTGTGTGTATGGTATTTTTTGCATGTGTGTTAGTGTGGAAGCAGAAGAGTGATAGTGTGTGCAGAACAGAGACATGTGTTATGGGGGTTGCTGACTGCTGACAGATTTGAAGCTTTGCAGAAGTGTGTGCCATATGATGGGGGCTTCAACCCATTTGAGTGCAAAAACACAGGTAGCTTCCCCCTCAGCAAAAAAAACGCAAACATATGTTTGTGAGAACCTGTGTAGTATACAAGCCTCTTGTTACATGCCCTAGATAATAGAAGTGTGAGATACACATTGAAAACAAAAAATATTTGAGTGCATTTTACATAATTAACAGACTGGGGAGCCTCTCATTCATGGCACATGCTTCAGTTCTTTCAGAAAGTCAGAAACTTGCTGACTTGGTAAGTTAACTTTGTTCTGACTGGTTGGGTATGGTAAAATCACACTTTTACAGCCTATAAATGAGTTCCTGTTAAAATAATAGAATGTCAGAAGCTTGCTGTGTTTAGGATTTGTACAGTCTTGAACATCCTGGAAAGGTCTTGAAATAGAATTATTTTACAGAACTGGAAAAGTTATATAATTTAAATATATAATATAATATAATATAGTAATATAATATAGTAT
>CM067474.1:53918021-53938881 GCA_034552555.1 Semaprochilodus insignis | reverse complement strand
AATATAATATAGTAATATAATATAGTATAAAAATATAATTAACATTTTTATACTATAACAATTTTCCTGAAATTGAATTTTAAAAAATCCCAATTAATCACCTTGCTTACAGTATCATAATATATCACAATATACTGAATCATAACCCCAGTAATAAGATTATATATTGTATTGCCATGTTTTTGCCAATACACAGCCCAAGTAGTGTCTCAGTATTCCAGTATATTTGATGGTATAGGTGATGCATCACCCAGCTCTGTTCTAGATGTTTGGAAATTTAACCTCTTTTCATGGAAAAGTCGTAGATGGTTTAAAAAGTGTATGAACATCTGTCAGCTAAGCCAGTGTTCATTCCTAAGACAAAAACATTCCACGGATGGAAGGCTGCAGCATGGTTTTATCTATTTAGCCAGCACGACCACATTAGAAACTGCCCTACAGGTTAAAAGAAAAGAAACAACACAATTTGCTTTTGTGCATCTTAAAGCTGCAGATGGTGCATTGTCAGACATGTAAATTGATAGCCAGCATGTTGCAGTCTCTGTGAAACCAGTGCAGAGACATGCTCAAAAATGTAACATACCTCCAACGATTACACAGCCTCTATTACATAAGTGAAGATTATCTGCTTTGAATGATCAAGCCATGCCTCAAAACTTGATGTGGTCACAAAGCTGTACCTCAAGTTTTACTAGTCAACAGTATATGTGTAGTAGAACGAAACCAGGAAATGCGATTTTCACATCTATTTTATTAATGTAATATTTATTCTGGACACTAGTGGTGATTTTGTCTTACCATTGATGAAACGTCAGGATTATGTCCTTTCCTAAAATAGTATGTTCTTCAGTAGCCTGGGCACATTTTCAACAGAGAATTCCATTACCTAATTGATCAAGCTATCTTTGCGAGAGCCTTTTAAGCTCAAAGTAGATATTTTTTGCACTTGCACAATAGAGTCTTGTACCAGAAAAGAAACTTTCTTCTCATATCACAACATGCAAATTTTCCAGCCCATCTCTTCAAAACCCAGAGTGCTGTCCAGGTGCATATTAAATGGAATATGAAATGAAGAATAAACATTAGACACAGACTGGATTATATCATGCTCCATTGCACCTCAGGGACAGCAGGAATGAGCAGAGTAAACAGAATTATTTTTTCTGCTTCTGCCAGTGAGAGACTCCTCACAGTGAGAGAGAGCATTCCCAGTTTCACTGTATCTACAGTTTAATGCATCTTTTTGGCAGTTTGTACTTAATCTTTAGTCTGTTAGTCTGAATCTTGTTTTCATCACCTTTGTTCTCGGTAATATAGAATACATTTAGTTTTGTTCAGACTTGCTCCACTACTTTACCTATCTTTCTTAACCTCCATCCCTGAGCCCCTTGTTTGGAATGAAGTCATTCTTTCCCTCATCTTGAGAGGGACACACACACTCACCTTCACCCTTTTCAGTGATTCGAGATTGATCAGATTTGAGTTTTCTTGATGAAGGTGATTTTATCTTCCACTCCTCTGCTAATTAGCTATTTCCCCTCAGGAGCTGCTGGATGATTGGTGGTTCCTCACTCTGTCAAATGTCTTCTGTGACTCCTCTCAGCATGAAGCAGCCTGTTTACTAAATATTGTTATGTAAGAGTCCAAAAGTGGAACAAACTGTACCTGTCATTTTCTACAATGCATGTACCATGTACCATGTGCACTTATAGCCTCTACCATAGAGCAACCTGCAATGGCAGAAATGGGAAATATTGTAAATATATGGTAATAGTGTTTTGACTTTGGCCTCTGCTTCCTTGATTTTGGCTGCGCTGTAGGCTTATAGGGCCGGCCCCAATTGAACTGCAGCCCGATGAGCTCAACAGTAGCTGTTCTGTGTTTGGGTGTAATTACTAATCATTAACTGTGGCCTCTTATTAAATCGGGGATTGTGCCAGCTTGGCATAAGACAATGCTTATAGCCCTGCTAATACAAACACACACACAGACGCACACACAAGGAAAAAAACCTAAAAAAATGGATAAAAGTGGCTTGTCCCCCGTACAGACAAACACTTTCCCCCAGATGCACACATACCCACACTGCATGCACCATTTGAATATAATAGTAGGCTATTGTGTATGAGATGAGGAATGAACAGGGTGATTATAGTGATTATTAGCAGGCTGTGAGCCTTACAGGCTAGGACAGAATGAGGGAAGACATCTTTCATTACACTCCTGCCTATGTGCCTTCTGCACTGAGGATCAAAATAGGAGTATCCCATTGACCAGTGTGTGTACAGACAGACTCACTGACAGCACTGAAACCTTAGACTGTAGCTCAGTCTCTCTGCAAGATGAATGCTCCGTTAATTTGAAGGAAAGCACCCGACTGCGTCAGTTCCTACCAGTCAAATGAGCCAAGGAAGAGATTTAAAAACCAGGTGGGGATGATCTATCGTTTGATGAATATTCCACCGTGCCTTCTTTTTGGCTGTCACTCTCTGTATTTTGAGTGTATACACTTTTTTTCAGTCTCCCACTTTCTCATTGACACACACATACATGCAGTCTCTCTCTAGGATATCGCTTGAATGACATGCTTGAGTGAGCCTCATTTCCTGCCACCCAATAGGATAATCTGTCCGTTAGCCTGATGGACACAGCTACGATAAATATTATTTTCTCTCAGGATGGAGAGGTTATAGAGTGTCACCGAGTGATGGATGAGGATCGCTTAAAAGGAAGATGGAGTAGAAGTTCTGTGTGTGTAGGGGAGGGGGGTCCTCACCTCTAAATATTCACACTGAAGCTTGTTCCTGATAACACCATAGAATAGATCACCATCTCACAGCCAAGGATTCACAGGCCTTATTTTCTAAAATTTGAGCTCCAGTTTTTGGTGAACATATCAGGTTTTATTTGGTTGGATTCGGCAGCAGGATGTGTGATTGCTTTGTTTGAGGAGATGAGAAATGTTCCTTCAGATGCCATCATCTGAAATTCATTCATGGGCTTAAACCCCAGCCATTTCAGAAGAGAAAGACCCCTTTCATGAAGAAACCTTACAACAGTGTCTTAGTAAATCAGCAGAACAATGACAGTAGACCGTTTGCTAATGAGATAATAGATGAGATCATGGTCAATTCAGTGTGGATTTTCTTTATTTTTTTATTTCTTTCTAACCATTACAATACTGTGATACAGGAACTTATAAGATCCATCTGCCTAAAAGTATGCACAGGGATTTTCCCACAGGGGACTACTTATTAGAAATAAATGATAAACTTATGTGTAATATGAAATATACGTTTTCCTGATGTCACACGCATATGCTCAGTGATTGATTCCTCTCGTGTTTTGACACTATCCTTTGATCTGTTCTTCACTTGTTAATTGAAGTCTATGTGTGCATGAAAAAATGAGAGTGTGTATGTGGAAGAAGATTGTTTTATTTGATATGGTTAAAAACCAAGAGTTTCTCAGTTGATGCTAGGACCGATGGCTTTGTAGATATAGCAACGGGAGATGTTTAGAAAACCAATACCTCTACAGGTTCCTATACAACAGGGCCAGGCTATGTAGAGGTGAAACCTGTACATAGCTCTATGTTTAGATTTTCTGCTCCTTTACAAAATTGAATAATACACAATTGAAACTCCATAGCATGATTGGTAGTTCATGGGTGTGTGTAACTCTGTGTGGATTTGTGTATATGTCTACATATGTGTGTTTGTGCATATGTCACTCTTAGTGGGGGTCTCTGCGAGGTATAATACCAGCCTATACTGAATTACGACTGCAATAACATGCGTCTTTACACTTCGTATTTCAACATTTCAGCAGGCCAACATTAACCTCTCTTCCACCCAGAGGTTTTTAATCACCAGCCTGACCACACAGAACAGGGCAGAAATGTGTGATGTGTAAATTACTGTAACAGCTGAGTAATTGTTTTTAGCAAATCTTTTAGCACACACAGGCCTTGGTTCATAGACATTGACAGCATTGACGGCACAGCTATTATTAGCTTGAAAAATTGTTCAGTTTATGTGTTGTTCATCATCCATGGCTAATAAATTTGAACACATACTATAGCACTGCTCTAGAGGCCACAGCTGACCTAGTATTTTATTTTGCATATCTCTAGAGATAGATAGAGATAGAGAGGGTGGAGTGTCACCATACGCTTTCACTCTTTCAGCTTGGGCCAAACACTGGCCTTTGTTGTTTATGTCCCCAGGGTGTCTCTTACTCTATTGTGAGAGATGTGATGCCTTACAAATCAAAGTGACCCTGACAGGTGGTTTAAAACACCAACAAAAGAAGCATTGTTATTGTATCAGATTGCTATCGTGGGGACAGCCTTCAAATCACCACTCTTGATGTGGTGAGGTCTAGTGACTGTCTGTCTGTTTCTCTGCCCAGGGCACAGCACCCGTCTGCATTTTTAAATCTGCCAGAGAGAGACAGACAGATTGTTTTTACTGAGTTGCACTGATTGTTTCCACATTGACTTATGCTTACTGAGCCAAGTAGTGCCAGATTTGCCAGCTTAGTCAGGTTTAGGTTATACCTGTCTGTTTGTATGACCTTTCTTCTCTCTGGCAACAGCTGTCCTGTCCCTGTCTGTCCTCTCCATCTTCATCTTGTCTATATCATTATCGATTTCTTGTCGCACGTGGCATCTCATAATAATTTTCCACTATTTCACTTCTCCTGCTTGTTATTTTTTTCTTGTTTTATTTCCCCATGTCTCTGCACTGCATTTCACAGAGTTGTAATATTATACTCCTGTCTCCCGCAATTCCATCCAGAAATTGAAAGCAGTAAAATTTAGAGTGTGAGAGCGGTTTTATAATGGGGCTAATTTTTTAAGCGTACCATAAACCAAACCAGATTCAACAACAGTTCCCCCACCATATCTTTACCCCCCGCTACCCTTTTCCCATCTTGGGAAGGGACACCCGCCGTCAGCAACACATAAACACAAACATGTAAATACACACGTACACATGCTGGAGTAATTTCCTCTGATTATTTCACTCTCATATGGCCTATGTATATACATAGCATAGGGAGGTATGTCAGTAACACTTCACTGTAGGATACTGTTCATTAGGCTACTTGACGCTTACATAAGTGTCACAACAACCGATGTAAGCCTATATAAATGTTTGCAAATGCTCATTTCTATAGGCATCTTTCACTTTAAGGGTTACATTTGACAGATTTGATCAGTTAGCTAAAGTTGTCTTTGTGACAGATGGAATAAGCCTATTGGAATAAGCACAAACATTTATGTAGGGTTATGTCAGTTGTCAAGACAAGCTTATGTAGGTATTATAGGTTTATAAACAGTACCTTACAGGTTTTGAATTAGCATTATGGTTTTACAGATTTTGCTGCATTAATAGAACTGCCATGTCTACATTTTTTACCTTCCACGTATCCGCTCTGAACAGGGTTATAACGGTATTAATTTTTTGTCACTGCAGTAATAAAGCAACATAGGCACATGGTTTGATGGTTTACTACCAGCAGCCTCACCCACCCTTCCCTTGGTGCAGCTCACTGGACTGAACGCTTTTCCATCATAACAATCAGTATTACGAGAACACTTTAAACACAGTCTGGAGCAGTAAGATACTGGCATTCGGTAACTTTGAGCTCTGTTCAGTTTTGCAGAGCATCACAGAGCGACACTCCACAGTTTATCATCACTTTTAAACAACATTAAGACCAATGAAAGCCACAGTAGATACCGTCACAAGCAGTCTTTTAGATAACTTTACTTTCTAGTCTTTTTCAGCTGTTTCTGAGCTGTTACTGAAGTAGTAAAGTAATGCCGAGCTTGATTAATGGTAGTGTATGAACTTTTACCAGCAAAAAAATGTAATTAAAAAAATGCGGTGATGACTCTTTTTTTTTTTTTTTTGTTCTCACAGCCCTAGCTCTGAATGGGTTATATAATCAGTTTCCACGCAGTCCTGATAGACAAGAACACATTCGCTCTTTGGCTGCCTCTCTCCTTATGTGTGAGCAAGTAGCTACATGAAGTATTTCATGATATGCCTATTGATGTATACAACAGTATCTTACCAACTTTGCTCAAAGATAAAAAACTACTTTTACTTTCTGTGGGTTTCCATACTCTGATGTGGTAGATTCATTATTTGAGACTCAACGTATTGTACATATTATTAATTTCTACCATCCATCCCACAGTATGCTGTTTGTGGAAAGTTTGGAGTTAAAGCGATCTCTCTGTTTTTTACAGATTACAAATACTGAACCTACAGCATCAGCATTTCTGCTGCAAACAGGATGCTGGTATATGCCAGGCATGCTCTAGACTGACATTTATTAGAAGGTTTAGTGTTCTGGAAATTAACAACAAGCAAAGGGACGCTGTTAGCACTCAATTAGCACAGTAAAAACACTTTGACATTTTCCGTCTAAAACTCACTAAACGCATATTGGTAAGAAACAGAGAACAGGGCTGCTCCTCTCTCTTTTCCAGCCGTTGCTGTCATAGTGTTACGTGCCCATTGAGTTTATTCACATTTTATTGTACTGTGCAGTGAGATAAGGCAGAGTTTCATTGTGCATTTGATGAAGTGTTTTTGGGAAGGGTTTCTTTTTTTGGAGGAGGAAATATTTCTGCAGTGGAAGCAACATCTATCTGATACTTTGATGGAGAAACTCTTCTAAATCTGGCAGAGCTCGCTCATCCGGCTGGTAGTGAAAACACTGGCAAATCTGCTGCAATTGAAGTGCGAGTTTGTTGTTTTTTGACATGATACTTTTGATTACCAAAGAGCTTTTTTCATGCATCCGATCCAATTTTGTCTGTTCAAAAAAGCATGTAGTTATTGATGGCAAGAAGTATGGCTACTAGACAAATTAGGCTGATCTAAATGAATAATACGGTGCCAAAAATATGTTCTATTGTGCTTTTGGCCTGATAACATTTTAGGATGTAAAATTTAATAAAAAATCTGTCATGAGTTTAGCTGTAGCACTGTATATTTATTAGGTTATTTATTGTCTTTAGAAAAAAAAAAACATATTGCACTTTTTGGAAACAGAATACCTTGGCATTGTTATAAAGACATATTGTAACAATGAAAACAAAATTTGTCAGTAGAGTGAATGACTTTCTGTATAGCCTCACATATGTGTGAGAAATACATCACAAGATGCAATTATATAAATACTCTTTGATTTTGTAAAGGTTTGATCTATTGGAGATGCTGCCCAGGAAAAGACCAGGACATCGCCTCATTTATCAGCTGTGACAGTGGGCTTCAGGTACCGTGATCATTTGTGGATTAATTTTTTTGTAAGTCAGCCTTGGTCAATATTGTGTTCCTTCTTGCCTTTGGATTTGGTCTACAAATTCTTGGTCATGCAGATGCATGCACTTCTTGTACATGCATGCTATCAACAGTAATGTAGTCTTGTAGCACTTAGCCAAGAGCTCAGCTGTACTCTTTTGGGGATGTATGAGCTGTGAAAGCTGACCCTGAAGTCCATCGTCACTCTCTCCCTTTGCTCTGAACAAACTGGAATGTCTTGGAGTCAGACATGGTGCTTAGTGTGAGTGATGTGAAGCTTTAGGAGAACCAGCCAAGTTCCATCTACTACACTTTAAGACCTGCAAAGCCCATGCACTTAACAGTTCTGATGTTCTCCTGCCAATTCCACCACATTGCTGTATCCATGCCAAGCTAAGGCACAACAGCGAACAGTCACCTTCTTGCCCAATAAGAAAGAGGTCAACACTAGTACATCAATCAGCCTTCAGGTCATTCTGGATCTTAAGTGTCCTCACATTGGTTGGATTACTGAAGACTGGAAGACTAATTAGAGATGTCAACTGAGGAACTGAAACCAAAGCTAAGGATCTTATCATGATTATGTATGGCGAGGGATGATGGGGCTTTATCAGTTTTTGTTTGTAGCAGTCGCAGGTCTGAGTGTAATTCAGCCGCTATGTCAGTGACTATTGCCTCCCAGATGTGTGTGTGTGTGTGTGTGTGTGCTGTGTGCTTCTTTAACTGCTTGGCTGGTAGGCCAAGCAGTGAGGTGATTGATGACTTGTGTACTGCAGTGAAACTTAGTATTTTGGGGGAAAAATCAGGACTTGAGGTTGGAGGCTAAATGTGTATGACTTCATCAATGTTGCGAGATTCCATGTGAGGTTAATTGAATCGAACCTCTCTCCTGCGGTGCAGGCCATGCGTTTAATCTCACAGTATGGGCTTTCTTCATCTATTCCACTGGCCTGTTGCTTCACCATGCTTGAACTTAATATATTTTGTGAAGTCTGTGGGAAACCTTTATGGGTAATTGGGAGGATAAACGGTGGGCCTATAGTTATCACTATGCATAATTACTTCTGTGTGCTTCTGCTTGTCAGTCTGGTTTATTGTCTTATTGCATTCTTTTGTTTCATTTGTAATGCCTTATAACATTAAATGGGTTTATCTGATAGGTTCTGTGTTTAATAAGGTTGTTGCACTCTTATGCTGTCTTGATTCAAGCTTGGAATTGTTGTGAGTATGATTTTCCTACTGGGAAATTCCACTTCCAAGTCAAAAAACTGAGAAGTCATTTTAAAAACCCAAGACCAGCTTCCATTCTGTATGACAGACATATTGCTGAAGTGCTGTAATGGGCTTTTCGATTTCATCAATTAGCATGTCAGTTCACATTTGATTCACATTTGATTTGGTTCTGTACAGCGAGTAAAGTCTGTTTAAAAGATGAAACACATTTCAGTTTTTTATTTCCAACTTTGCAACAAATAAACATTTAACTCACAATTGTGCGCAAAAGCCTTCAAGCAAGACATGAAGGTGAGGTAGATATCTTGCTGTCTCTATAATCTATATTTCTGTCACTAACCTGGCTTAAGCAGTTAATTGACAGGACCCACTAGCAGCTCCAGGCTTATATTCTTCCTTCCTGTATCAGCCATTTCATCAGCATTATATCCCATGTAATCACTAAATAATATGTTTTAGGATGTAATAAGCTTTGGAATTTAATAGGTTAAATAAAATTTACCTTTGATTTATCTCTGAAAATGCATGGGAATTTTTTTCTTCTACATAGTAATGTAAGATGATTACATTATTTAGTGCATGAATACTCAATTATGATGTATTGATTGATCTTTGATGAGATTTGTGTGACATCATGTATAGTACTTAGAATTCAAGGCTGAACAGTGAGTGAGTAAGTTCTTTCCCCTGTGCTTCCTCTCTGTGTCTGACATATGCAGTAGCACATACATGTTCAGATGTTCATCAAATATCATCACGCTACATTGCGTGTCGTTATGCTCTTGAATCCGTCAGTCTGATGTCCTGTAAGAGATCTTACTCAGGGGACCTCAACTCAAGTGTTCATTAGAGGCTTTACTTTGTGTATGCATGCATGTGTCTGTGGCACTACCCAAATGCTTGGGGCCATGTATGGACGTGGGCCCATGCTCTGGGCTGAGTGCTGATGTGCTAATGGCTCTCTGGTCTGATAAGTGGTAATTAGGTCCCTCAGGTGGGTCTAATGCATACCTCTCATGCATATGCTGCACAGTGCACAGGTGAGATAGCATCAGGAAACATATTTTATGGAAAATTACACAGAAGCATAACCATATATATATATATATATATATATATATATATATATATATATATATATATTATTCAGTGTTTAGTGAGTCCAGCCCACGTTTCATTTTCATTCATTTCTTGTCAGTCTTGTCATCATCAAATCATCCTAATTACAATCAGCCCCTAAAACTATACTGCAATGTTTCTTATTTTTTGTTTATTTCCTTTTCTCAGTAACAGCTATTTGATAGCTACACATCTCTTCAGAATTTTTCTCACAGCAGAAGTATGAACAGAAGCACCTGTGATTTTTTTTCAGATCTAATGCAAGAGCGGAGCTTGATTTCTCCTCTCACTCAAAGAAAGAAAGCCCCATTTATGTGATAGTAACAGTTTTGATGGTCTACCAGGGCTCTATTTTTTATTGTTTTTTAAAGTAAATTTTAGGAAAATGTTTTTTTACTTACATTCCTTTGACATTCCCCTGACATACGCATGTATATCTAATCTCCTCAGAAATATCTCCTGTAGCCTTTTTGATGCACATGAGAAAGAAATGCAGGTGAGGTAAGTGTGAGTAGTTGCTTGTGTGAAGGTTTGCACATTTTTGCAGATTAGCATAATGTCCTTGCGAGTTTCGGGAAAATCTTTTGTTGAGAAAACGCAGCTGTAGCTTTAAGGTTCAAGATTGGAACGAAGGGAAAGTTGTCAAGTAGTAGCCAACAATATGCAAGTTAAATACAAACTTGATATCATTGTTACTTGATAGGCACAGATTTCAAAGCTAACAGCTACATGGTGAAAACAGGTAGGGATAGCCTGCTTTTAGCACTGCTTAGTGTTTGTCTTGTAAGTAAGACTGAGATGTTCATTTTGCTGTTGTCACTCCAGATTGTCAGCAAAAGTTAAGTAGGAAGCAATATTGCAAGTGCAACTCACTCACAACGTTGTGCTTCAGTTCAGGTTGATGGCAGTAAGAGTAAGACAAAATAACAGTTGCAGAACCTATAAACCTTTTCACAGTCACTTCTTTTATTTATTTATTCAGGCACCACTGTGGGTTAAACAGGGTTAAATTCTTTCCACTCCAATCCACTTGTTAACACGTCCAGGTCCAAACCTCTACTGAGCATCAGAGGTTCATCTGTTCAACATGCTGCAACTCATTTTTTGCTTGAATCAAATCTAAAAAACTACTCAGTTATCTCTATCACTTTCTCTGTGATGGGAAGAGGAAATGGCCAAAGTTGATGAGGTAATTTACAATTCTTAAACCAATGAAGAAAAATACATTTTGGTGTCACTGGGCTCAAATGTTAGCTTAGCTGTAGCTACCAATCCTAGGTAATGTTAGTTCCCACTGGCTAACCACAGACTGGGCCTTTGTGAAGATTTGACCAGACTGTGGGTTGTTATTTGCTAGGAACCCACACCTTCATGTTCTGGTTGATATCTGTTTTCTGTGCTGTCCAGATACAGCAAATATAACTAGCCATAGCACTGCCTTAGCTAGATAGCTAGCTATCCTTGTCAGCCCTTTTCCGACTGACAAACCTGACAACTGAAACATGAAGACGTGGCTCCCTAGCAAGAAACACCCTAAAAACCCATAGACTATATCAAATATCTGCAAAGGGCCTGGTTGTTTTTGCCAGTAGGTGCTAACGTTAGCTAGGTTAGCCAACAAGATAAAATTCAAGCACTAAAAATTGTAACTCACCATATCAACTGCAGCC
Organism: Semaprochilodus insignis; assembly: GCA_034552555.1. Taxonomy (NCBI): domain Eukaryota; kingdom Metazoa; phylum Chordata; class Actinopteri; order Characiformes; family Prochilodontidae; genus Semaprochilodus; species Semaprochilodus insignis. The sequence continues at coordinate 53,927,534 of CM067474.1, read as the reverse complement.
ATATTACAATTTTGATCTAGCTAAAGAGCTAGCTAAATCTGTCTTCATGAAGGCAGTAGACACATCATGTCAGAATTAAGAAACAAATGATCAAACAAATCCATGGAGAACACAGATTTATCTGGTACTACTTTTTACAGCACTGGATTAAAGAGTCTTAAATGGATCTGGCTGGGTTGACGATTGTGTAGGATATTGCCATGGGTCCCATATACTTGTAGTTCTAAGGTGATTTATTAAATTGAAAAAAACTGAATGTTGTACTTTTTGTAAAACTTACATTTTTATTATTACTATTATTATTATTATTATTAATAGTAGTAGTAGTAGTAGTTGTAGTAGTAGTATTAAATACGGATGTAACAATAAAGTCAAGCTAACTAACGTTATATTGGTGATAGATCAACTTTACTGGTTCTATTGATAGCCTATTCCAAAGGTTTCCAGACCTTCATTTTGAGATTTTAAGCAGAAATGTTCTTTTTCTTTTGTTGCTTGTTCACCCTGTATATGAAGTGTATGCAGAATAACTGAATGAATGCAATCACTACAGTGGAAAATGTGAAATGCACACGGCATTGTTTTTAATAACGTGCTGAGTTTATGTGAAAATGAAAAAGAAAAACATCTATAAAATTGTTTTCACATTTATTGATATCTTTACTGAAAAATAATACACAAGGATTTCCATTTAAAAATTGAAATGCTGAATTTGTGTCAGAATGACATGCAATCCACTGTGTAATGAAATCAAAGCACAATGAGGAAACACAGGCTGAAAATGTGGCAAAATGAAAAACAAAAGATCTGTTGCATTTATTTATAGTCACTCAACCTTATAACAAAAGAAGCAATACATGTAAGTTTATGTTTAAAATAATAAAACACTGAATTAGTGTCAGAATTGAGTACAAATCAGCTTTTAAAGATGACAAAACAAAACTTACTACAATCATTGTACAGTATTTCAGTCCCAGCAGCGCAGTATTCGCGCCACAATGAAATGTAATTACTAGCCAATCATAGCCCTCTACCAAATTCGGGGCGTGTTGGTCAAGAGAAAATGTGCTTTTGCCAAAAGTAAAAGAGGGAATGAATGTTTTAAAGCACATTTTCTCTGGATGAAGTTGCAGCTATGAGTGATTGGGCTACTTCTGACTTGTTTCTCAGCCACGCCCCAAATTTGTTAGAAGACTGTGATTGTTCGGAGATTACATTTCATTGTGGCAAAAATTTTGCATAGCTTGGACTGAAATATGATGATTGTACTGTGTGTTTAAAGTACCACATAGTAAAATGTAGTACAGCTGCAAGCTGATTACTTTTTTTCAACTTGATTTGTATTAAACTCTGACACTAATTCAGCGTTTCATTCTTTTAAATATAAAAAGATTATTAAAGATTATTAGAATATAATGTATTGCTTCTTCTGTTATAAGATAAGATTGCATGATAAATCAGCGCAGTTAGTCTTTTCGTTCTGACATGTTTACTGCACGTATCACCTGTTTAAACACCTGTGTATTGCATTTAACTTCTTCAATGTAATGACTGCATTTAAGTGAGGTAGAAATGCTTAAACTACCACACAGTGAAAAGCAATACTATGGAAAGGCAAGACCATGTGTGTTTTGATTTTCACAGTTTTCCACATTTACACATTTTTAGTGATTGCATTTCAATTCGGTTTGAATTTTTCTCTATAGAATTGAATAGAATAGAATCTTTAAGTCTTTAAAAAAAGTAAATTAACAATTGACAACATAAATACTGATGATGTCAAATAAATTTGTGTATGCAATACTGTGCAAAAGTTTTAGGCATTAAGAAACATTAATACAGTAAGTAGTGACTACACATGACACTGTATTCATTCAGCCATTTCCAAACTTCTCCTTGTGGAAGCATAATATTATTTGTTATTATCATCCAGCATTTGGTCTGGATAATTACTGCTTCATCTTGATAGGGGTGCTAGCGGACATCTAGGAGATGTCTTTGTTTTTCATAAGATGTCTTTTTTTTTATAAAATTCCTGTTATGTTTTACTGTATTTATGTTTACTTGTTTATATTCTAATGATATACAGTGATTTTACACACAGAAGTATGCTTATGAACAAGATAAAATAAGAATATGTTGGTAAGTTTATAACCTTCATATGTGAAGTGACCTTAACAGGTAGTGGCATAATAGTTTGTGTTGCGCTGCTATGAGTGTATCAAGCACAGAGGCGTTGCTGGAGTTTTTACATTCCTGCTAGAGAGTGGTCCGCCACCCAGAAATATCCAACCAAGAGAGGCTGTGTGGTGAGAAACTGACCACTGATGAAGGGCTAGAGGATGGCTAGTACACAACACCAGTCAAATGTTTAGACACACCTACTCATAAAAGGGGTTTAGATTCAGTAGATTTAGTAGCCACCCTTCTCTTTGATGACAGCTTTGTACTCTCTTGGCATTTTCTCAAGCCACTTCATGCCGAACCACCTGGGATGCTTTTACAACACGCTTGTGTGACCACATATGCTGCAAAATGTCTTTAAACTGATGGAAAACATATGATGAAAAACATACATCCAAAATGTTTACTGGTATGCCATACATTTAAAACTTCATCTACTTTATGAATACTTTATGAAGGTGTGTGTGGATTATAGGGTGAATGGGTTTTTTCACAGTGGATGTGTACACTAAGAAGGCTCTCACACACATACTGCTATTAATCACTGTTGCCAGTGTGTAAAGGTTTATGAATGAGATTTCAGAGTAGAGGACTTAAGGCCTAAGGTCAGCTGTGTTTTGTCATATGTAATTGGTTTGCGTATGTACATACACATGTTTAAGTTGGTACCGTGCTAAATGTTCTTATCCCGCTATGTGTCCAATGTGTACATAAACACATACATGTGTGAGTTTGCATTTGTATATACAGTACACAAGTGGGACAGAGTCAAACCGTGTTATCCGTTTCAGGTCTCAAACTCAAATCCTCAGTTCTGTGTATTAAAACAGAGATGCTGTTACAGGCCTCAGTGCGAAAACATACCAGCTTTGAATATAGAAATGTGGTGTGCGGGAACTGCACTGGCATCTGTTATCCAAAAACAGTCCCTCAGTTTATTATGATGAAACTGAAGCTTTGTGGAAGTACAGCTCAGACGGAATTAGGATATTTAAAGTGTATAATCCAATTGGCAGAGCATCATTTGAATCTGGTTTTCCAGAAAGTACATACATCTACGGTGTGTTGCTGGATGAATACAGAAATGATAACAACAAACTATATAAATATTTCATGGCTATTATAAAAGTTTGTTGTAGATCTGAGATGTGCCATTAAGTTTACCTCAGCATACCAATATGATGTTCAGTATTGATAAACAAATAGTACAAACAAATATGATAAACAAAAACCTACAATGGAATTTTTGGAATTGTACAGTATGAACCTAATAAGTAGGTACCGACTCAGCAAATATTATTAACTATTAAAGTATAAACTGTAAATAATACAGTCTGCCATAGATAAATATATCTCACTTATTACAATGAGGCAAGAAATATATACAAGAAAGTCTATCTACAAAAATACTAATATAACTATAGACCCGTACAAAATATGTAAAAATCCCGGAGATAAAAAGGCAGTGCAGTAATAATAAATGTTTGAGGGGCGCAGATATCAGCAGATAATGACAATACTGAATAAACATAATAAACATGTGCATATATTGGTATTTAAGTAAAGTGTCTAGATGTCCAGGAGTGCAGATGTACTGGATATTTACATTTGCAGCAAATTACAGCGCTAACTACAATAAACCCAGCTCCATTGTGGATTGGATTAGTTATGCTTTGCTATCTGTGTACTATCTTCAGTGTGAGCAGTAACTGGTCTGCAGGTTTACCTAAACAAGTGTGGTGACGGAAAGCTGGAGCACGTAGCGTGGAAGAAGTTGAGTATGGTGGGTTCTGTGTTTTTTTAAACCCAAATCCATTTTGGGGATTCTGTCCGCTGTACCTCCTCCTATAATCTGGATTTTTTAGTGTTCCAAAGTCGAGGAGCACACATGTATGTGTGCATGAGTACATTCCCTCTTCCCTGTGTGCCCTTTTTCTGACTGCTATTAATTTAAGTCTCATTATGCAGGTTGTTAGGTCTAATCCTGCCGAAGGGTTGGTGTCACATATCCTTACCTTTATTAGAGTGTTGTAACTCCCTGCTGCTTGGCCAACGACAGCATGGTTTTGGCCAGGGCACGTGAAGGTAATAACGAGTCCCGCAGACACACTCTGCTTTGAAGAGAGGGGCCATGACCTGTGTGTCAGCAGGGGCTACGGGTGACAGATGCCATGAAAAGGTCCATTGTCATCTGGAGAGAGAGCAGTGGGCCAATTTGGGTTAGATGTAGATTGCTAAAGCACATGGCTAGTTTGCTCTCTCTCTCTCTCTCTTTCTCTTTCTCTGGCTTTCTCTCTCCTTCTCACTGTCTTCCACCCCATTCCTCTTGCATTCTTTCAACAAGAGCCTCTCTCTGTCACTGTGCTGTTCAACAAACCCTGCAGCAAACCCTCAGAGATGCACTAGGCCAGCCTGCACTAATGGAGAGAAATGGGTAACTTGTATGGGTCTGCGCATACTGACTCTGAGAAGGAAATACAGTATGCAAGACAAGTTATCACTCAGGTTTGTTTCATTTTCACTCAAATCACTCGTTCTCCTCTCAACATCCCACCCAAAGCCCCACTGCACGTCCAAAACCGTTTAGGGACTAGCGGACAAGATGTAAGGATAAAAAACAGAGAAGCTTTCTCTAGATCCTGCTGAGGTTTAGCTGCACCACAGCCCCCAGGGCCAGGCGTAGAAAAGAGGCTGCTGTATCTTCTAGATCTCTCTGAGAACTGGAGATGGAGGGCCCCCCTGAAAAAGAGAAGCAAAGGTATGCTGGTGTCCCCTCTGTATCAGCCCCATGGCTCCTCAGTGCATGTGAGATAAGATCAGTCACTTTCCCCAGCCCAGGGAGAGCTTGCTTTGGCAGTGCAGAGACAGGTACAGCTTTGCTGCTGATTAATATGGAAAAAATAATCATGAGAGGCTTGTAAGAGCAGCTCAATGCGTCCTGAAGCGCAGCCTCACACACCCACATGCAAATGTAATGTTCCAACTGAAGTCCTTTTTAGCGTCTATCCTGAAGACATTGGCTCAAACTATGTTTGAGTAAATGTAGGCAAGAGATATGTTTAGACTTTGATCCCAGCTCTGGAGGATCTTCTCCTGGCCAAGATCATTCAGTTTGTGCTTGTTCTCTCCCTTTCGTTCTCTGTGCACAGATGAATATCTCCCCCTTCCTTCCTCCAGCTCCAATCATTAATGGGTTTTTAAAAGTTCTCTGTATATTTAATGAATCACTCCATGCTCTCCAAATTTATTTTCACTGGGCTAACTGCAAGCTTTTGTCAGAGTTTAAAAACTTTCTAATCAAGGCAATGGGACTTCCACACAGAGGTGACTTTCCATTGCCTTAACATTTTTGTTTTCATATAGCCTACTGTTCCAGCTCTATAGTACAAAAAGTGTATTTAAGTGGCTAAAGCATCTGTGTAATATCTCTGCCTGTGAAAACAACCTCTGTGTGCTGCACGTGGAACAGCTTAAAGTGAAGAGAATTTTTTTGCAGGCTAAGACAGTATTTAATTGCAGGTTTGCTGTGTTTACCAAAGAGTTATTTATGTAAATGATTTCCAGCATAAGCCAAGAATATGCAGTAGTTTCTAAACTCTAGAAAACCTAGGGCTGTTCTATACTTATGCTAGCACCCTAATGGAACCACCCATTGCAAGTCAATATCTGACTGGACACTTCCTAGTTAAATAGGAAGTTAATCTAACAGTTAAGGGAATAGTTTAGCAAACAATTGAAACAACAGGATTTATCACTTACCCCAAATATAGTCTTTTGGCCAAGACATGTTTGGTATGTGAAGTTTGCTTCTTTAATTTAGAATCAGACATGCAAGGCTCACTTTGTTATCAAACTCATACTGTCCAAGCTCATCTTGAAAAATGCCGCCCCAAAAACGCTTCTGAGCAAGATCAAAGTCCCACTCAGATTTTCCTTGTTTCACATTCATAAATAAATGTGGATTAAAACATTATGACTTTCATTAGCATGTAAAAACAACAGTAAACCTCTCTGTGAAGGTGAATTTTGGGGCAACCATTGTAACTAAATTTACCTCAGAATAAGATGTGGCATCATTTCACGCAAGACAACCGAATACAGAGCTATATGAATTCCTTTGTGAACACTCAGACACACCATAAGGTGTCTTGGTGGAGAAGCTATATTATTGTACTTGAAAACTGAAAGCAACGTCCGATTACAATTTTGTCATCTACATGACATGCATGCACTGGATCTACCAGTGACTTGGCTGGCATACCTCTGTTTCCTTTTGTGACAGAAACTGGGTTTACTTGTAGTGGGTGACAGGTGATACGTTTGCTGTGGACCGGGACTCTTGATGCCAAGGCTTGAACAAATCAGCATTGAAGATGATAAAAAAAGATATATTTATTTATTTCTGCAGTCAAACTGTGAAAAGCAACGTTTATCAAACATGTTTGCTGCATATGACATGAAAGTAGCTAACTGAGCATAAAACAAACAGTGAAGACAGAGAACGAGTAAACAAAGCCTACTCCAAATTCAGTTTTTGCCCATAGAAATTTACTTGAAATCGGAAGCGTAGCCAAGGGGTAGTCATGGGTTTATGGAAGGTGAGACAGCCAGCCATGCACGTTTATGGTTAAACCATTTACTTATGAGAACCTGATGGTACTGGGTTTATTCATTTGTGTATCTTGTTCTTATTGACTATTTTGCAAAGTCAACTGGTGAGTAAATTTGTGCTAGGTCCCTTCAGCAGTGCTGCAGTATGCTTTATTTGCCAGCTAATTACTTTTTACATGCATGTGCTGTAGGCTAGATTCCATCCACAGAACTTTGTGCTAAAGTTATGCATGTTCTCTCTCACCTTATATAATGCTCTCTGGCTAGCTTTCTAATCATTAGGGATATGTATAGTGAGGGCCTAAATGAAAAGTATCTTGGGCCGCCGACATATTTTTCGTAAGTAAGCATTATGAATTAAAAAAGTGATGCATTTAATTCACTTGAAACAAATACAAATTCATGAATTAATAAAATGCATTGACTTTATTCCAGTAACTGTGCTGAGGTAATGTTTTATTCATATAGAAATGATGAACACATTTAGTAATATACAAAGAAAAAGCTGCACTTTTAACATCATTTTAGTGAAGTAATGCTATTTTATTTAGCAACTTGCCACCCCAATAGAATCTTTGGATTTAATCTGTTCGCTCCATTTTAAAAGTTGTAGCTAGCCTTCTGCTTGTATAAGCTGTAGATTTTAAAGTATCGTTTGCAGCCTTCCTTGTAATCATCAGGTGAACAATGACCACTGCGTACACAGAGATTGTGCATTACTGAATGGGACGCTTGCTAGTTTGTGATTCAATGCCAAAAGCTGCAGGGCTATTTTTGCAGATAATGATCTAGTTCCAGGTTTAGCTTAAATGTTTAAGTAAGGTCTACCTATCCCATTTTACAAAATTATCTTTAACCAAAACAAATACTTCTTTAACTTATTTAGTTTGCTTTTCATTTCAATTTTTCAAACAAATAAAGTATAATAATTTGTTTAATTGTTAAATGTGCAGTATTATTACTGGAGTAATTAAATGCATGATGATTCTATTAAACAGACATAAGCTAAAAAAAATTTCAGCTGCAAGAAACCATTAGGCCTTGCTGACTCTGAGTGTTTCCCATTGTTGGGCACCGTGGCCTGCTAAAAATATAGTTTCTCTCCACAGCAGATATACTGCGGTTCAAACTAATACAAATGATTGCAAAGGACAGATACTGAAACTTCCTGCGTCTCTGTTAAAACCCAAAAGACCACTAATTAATGGCATACATGATATAAAATTGTATCATGCCTGAATTTTTAAATGTGACTTTCATTTCGGCAGAGCAAACAATGGGGAAAGCGTGCAGGCCAAACCACCCTTAACACCAAGGGATCACATACACATGCAAATAGACTTACTTGTATTTTTCTCTCTTTTTATTTCTTGACTTTTTTGCTCTATTTCACAGTTTCACTGGTGGTGATCTTTCTGTGTTGTGCTTGGAGGTCTGGATGGCAGCATGTGCAAGACTGAGCATGTGTGTGTTCAAGCATGTGTCCATGTATTTGTGAGTAAGCAGTAGTGTGCTTCACGTCCTCACATGCCATTCTAGCCATTCTAGGTGTCCATGGCACTTCCAGCAGGCGGATATAGCACAGTAATAATGCTTACTGACAAAACAGCAGACCCCACTTACTTGGCTCATGCGGCTCTGATATCTGTGATACAGATGTTTCCTGCTGTGGGTTCTTTTTCCCCTGTTTTTCATTTTCTTTCTCTCTCTTCTTCCTCTAGAATATTCAAACTACGTTAAGGAGATGTGTGTTCATACCACCTGTTTACAAATGGTGTTTGAAGCTACCTCTCATTTCTCATTCTAATTTTGTCTGTTTCTCTTTCACTCTTTCAGACTTGTATGCAGTCTTGCATAACAAGTTAGATAATACAGATAATAGTTGTATGTGGAAAGTAAAGTTGCATACACTCGAAAGAAAGACACTAAGTGTTACTGTTAGCTGTTTGCATTAGGAGGTGGAACAGTCCTTTTTCCTTGACCGACTGGCAGCCCTTCTTTTCATCAATGCATTCCTGCTTCTACTGATGAGCTTGTAGCTGCACGAGCATTTAAGCTGTCCTATCTGCCTCATCAAAGACCCCTGGGCCTCTTCCACTGCTATGCCAACACACGCCATCCCTGTTACTGAAGATGCACCAACATTCCACTGCGCCACAGTCCATTAGACGGGACTAAAGACTTCTCACTCCTACTTGAGTCTCTGAATAGCATTTGTATGCTGATCAGCATCTGGGCTGTTGGAAAGGTAGATTGGCTGGAGAAGTTTAGGAGTGTTTTGCTAGAAAAACATGTGTTTGGCCAAAAAAAGAAAAAAATTGTGAAGAGAAGCTAAAGCAGGCACAAAAGGCACTTGAGAGTGGACAGTTACACAAGGGCTTGCGCACAGGCTCACAGTATTAATATGATCAATATCTCAGTTTGCTGTCCACAAGAACCGTAACGTAGCTATTTCTTATGCAGTACCTGAACTCCAGTCGTTTGGCATTAGACATATATCAAGGAACTTTGAGTTCATAAAACATCACTCTAGTGCAGTTTAAACCATTAACACCAGAAATGGTTTTTATCCACCTAGTTAGAGTGAGTAAAGTTTGGGTTGAACCTTTCCTCGAATGCTTTGAGAACTTTGCCAGACTCTTAGTGCGCAGCATGCATGCAGTTAGCTTTGATGAAATAACAAAGTTCTCACTTCTTTTGGGGAGTGGGGGGGAGTGG
>CM067474.1:53877451-53917941 GCA_034552555.1 Semaprochilodus insignis | reverse complement strand
TGGGGGGGGGGCAGTGTTGGGGAGTTCTGGGGGAGAGTGGGCTTTAAGTGCCAAATCCTTGGAGGACTTTTGCAGAGATTTATTAGCAGCAGATAAGGCTGATATACATCTGCAGCCACGCTCGCTCCTCTGAGCCCAGCCAGGGCCGCCAGTGCTGCCAAAGCCTTTAAAAAGCAGAAGTTACATTCCTCTCGTCTCTGCAAGAAAGAGCATATACAGCTACAGGCATGGGGAGTCATTGGCAGAGGGAAAACACTGAGAGACGAAGAGAGAGAGAGAGAGGGAGAGGGAGAGAGCGAAAGAAATCAAAGGTGGTATAAAGAAGATCAAGGGATGGCAGACAAAGAGAATTTGGAGTGATATAGGATGCTGAATCGAATGGGAAAGAGAGCAGCCTTAGAACCTCTTTTTTGTTGCTGTATGCCAGGTTTGGGTTTTCAGGCCAAATCTTGACCCCTATACTACTTTCCATGTGTGGGGCCCATCCAGCACTAACACTCATTATGACTATTACAGTATGATAAAGGTCACAGATTAGAGCTCCAATACTTGCAGGCTTCAGCTGCATAAAAATAAATAAATGACTTAAAGAACAATAAAAAGCCATCTCTGCGGTGAGGAGAATCAGTAGGCATGAAAAGGAAGCCCACCAGGAGGAAAGCTAAAAGGAGCGTGACAGTAGCTCTAATTAAACCAAGCTGAGGACATGGTCATGAGACAGTGGCATTGAAAACAGCCTGCACTACCCCCAGGTTAAACAGAGTGGTAGTTCTCTCTTATTCACACACACAGACAGTCTGATATCGCACAAACATACACACAGGCAGTCAAGCTCCCACATCTTGAAGTAATCTGCTGAAATGTAAAGAAAGCAGAGGGTTGTAGGAGAGTGTGGCAGTAGACCTCAGGCTGAGTCTGCTCCCTTTTGGAACACCAATAAGGTGTTTGACACAGGTAACAGACTGATACCATATCCACCATAATCCCAATTACTCTCTCTCTCTCTCCCTCTCTCTGTCTCTGTCCTTCAGGCCTGTCAACTTTAGAGCATGCACACACACATATTGCTTAGTAACAGTGCTCTGTATGGCTGGTCATAGGTTATTTCATCCGTTATATACAAACTGAACACTGAAGATATGACACTTTGATACAATGTAAAGTAGTCAGTGTACAGCTTGTATAACAGTGTAAATTTGCTGTGCTCTCAAAATAACTCAACACACAGCCATTAGTGTCTAAACCGCTGGCAACAAAAGTGAGTACACCCCTAAATGAAAATGGCCAAATTGTTCCCAATTAGCCATTTTCCCTCACCTGTGTCATGTGACTCATTAGTGTCACAAGGTCTCAGGTGTGAATGGGGAGCAGGTGTGTTAAATTTGGTGTTATTGCTCTCACACTCTCTCATACTGGTCACTGGAAGTTCAACATGGCACCTCATGGCAAAGAACTCTCTGAGGATCTGAAAAAAAGAAGTGTTGCTCTACATAAAGATGGCCTCGGCTATAAGAAGATCCAACACCCTGAAACTGAGCTGCAGCACGGTGGCAAAGACCATACAACGGTTTGACAGGACAGGTTCCACTCAGAACAGGCCTCGCCAGGGTCGACCAAAGAAGCTAAGTGCACATGCTCAGCGTCATATCCAGAGGTTGTCTTTTGAAAACAGACGTAGGAGTGCTGCCAGCATTGCTGCAGAGGTTAAAGGGGTGGGGGGGGTCAGCCTCTCAGTGCTCAGAACATACGCCGCACACTGTATCAAATTGGTCTGCATGGCTGTTGTCCCAGAAGGAAGCCTCTTCCAAAGATGATGTACAAGAAAGCCCGCAAACAGTTTGCTGAAGACAAGCAGACTAAGGACATGGATTACTGGAACCATATCCTGTGGTCTGATGAGACCAAGACAAACTTATTTGGTTCAGATGGTGTCAAGCGTGTGTGGCGGCAACCAAGTGAGGAGTACAAAGACAAGTGTGTCTTGCCTACAGTGAAACATGGTGGTGGGACTGTCATGGTTTGGGGCTGCATGAGTGCTGCTGGCTGTGGGGAGCTACAGTTCATTGAGGGAACCATGATTGCCAACATGTATTGCATACCTGTCAAGTCTCCCGTTTTGGCCGGGAAACTACCGTATTTTACCCGTCTTTCCCGCCGTCCTCCCGTATTAGTATTTTCCCGTAAATTTCCCGTATTATAATTTAAAAAAACATTTTTGTGCCTCTCCAAACTGAAATGTCACTAACCTCGCGAGAACTGCCACCCAGGCTGCTGCAAGTGGCAGTTCTCGCGAGGTTAGTGCGGACAGCGGGAATAAACCTGGAACAGGGAGAGATGGATGGATGCAAGGAGAGAGGGCATTCCTGCCAAAAGGAGCGATGTCAGTCAGCATGAAAAATCCGCCAAGCACAAGCGCCGGCTAGAAGTACAGAAACATGCCCAGGCGATGTCCGCATTTGTGACTAGCAATACCACAGAGGCAGACCAGGTCATAAATGCGGAGGTTAAAATGGCAATGGTGTGTGCCAAAAACAACGTTGCCTTCACCTTCTGTGATGACTTCAACAAGTGTGTAGCTGAGATGTTCCCGGACTCCAAAAACCAAAGCTACGCAGCTCATCAAAGGTAAGTTGAGTTAAATTAGGTATGAGTATTGTGTATGCCTATTTGATAATGTCCCATAATCCTACTGTAGGCTAATTGTTAGCTAATTTCTGGGCGCTCACTCAACAGGTGCCATAGCAACAGATATCATCTTTTGACAATATGAGAGTAAAGGCTGTTGTGGTTTTTACTCTTATGCTGTTTTTTTCTCTTATGCTGTTGTAGATCCGTGAGAAGATTCTATGAAGCAGTGCTTCGGAAGATGTTCTCCTCCTTTCCTCTTGACCATCCACTCCTAAGGGACATGAAAGTGCTGGACCCTGGTGCTCGCCTCAACATTACTCCAGGGACAGGTAGATGTTAGTCAGTTGATAGAATGAATAAATTAATGGTTCAGTTTTGCAATATTCAAACACTTGCTTTACTTTACAGTGGAAAGGCTAGGGGCCCTGTTCCCTCAGTTGAGCTTGAGTGAGGATAGGCTGAGACAGGAACTCATTGACTACCAGGTGACAGGTAGCAAACAATTCCCACAAGAAGACAAAATTGACAGATTCTGGGGCCTGATAGGAAAGGATGTGAGGTTCAGTGAGCTGCCAAGACTAATGAAGGCTTTACTATGCATTCCCCACAGCAATGCCAGTTCTGAAAGTGTTTAGTATGGTGAGAAAGATTGTTAAAGAAAATAGGATGTCATTAGACAACAGCACTGTTTGTGCTTTACTCTCATGTAAAATCAACCTCTCTGGCCCAGCCCACAAATACACTCCTTCCAAAAAAGTGTTAAAGGATGCAAAGTCTGCAACAACTCTGTATAATAAGTCACTGAATGCCAGAGAACCACATGAGTGAACATGAGATACTAAAAATGTGTAATGAAAATAAAATGTGTTTCACTTTAAGACAAGCAATGTGTATATATGCTGAAAATATGTAAAGTAAATATGTGCTTAATAAATAATGTGCTTCAATTCCCTTTTGTGTTTTCATTTAGGCTGTATTATAAGAATTACATATGTAGGAATGTCCACAGCATTTCACTGTCAACAAAGGTAGGCCTATCAGATTCTGATCATCTAATTGTAGTTTGTAAGTGGTTCACAGGTGGTTATTTTAGATTTCTTGTAAACCTGTCTTAAAATGCAAGGGATACTGAACCTCGGTTGGGCTGGTGGGACGGCTCGAAGCGCGCGGTGGAAAAGTCCCCTTGTTTTTACATCCAAAACTTGACAGGTATGGTATTGTGACATACTGAAACAGAGCATGATCCCCTCCCTTCGGGATCTGGGCCACAGGGCAATATTCCAACATGATAACGACCCCAAACACACCTCCAAGACGACCACTGCCTTGCTAAAGAAACTGAGGGTAAAGGTGCTGGACTGGCCAAGCATGGCTCCAGACCTAAACCCTATTGAGCATCTGTGGGGCATCCTTAAACAGAAGGTGGAGGAGCGCAAGGTCTCTAACATCCACCAGCTCCGTGATGTCATCATGGAGGAGTGGAAGAGGATTCCTGTGGCAACCTCTGAAGCTCTAGTGAACTCCATGCCCAAGAGAGTTAAGGCAGTTCTGGAAAATAATGGTGGCCACACAAAATATTGAGACTTTACGCACAATTTGGCCATTTTCACTTAGGGGTGTACTCACTTTCGCTGCCAGTGGCTTAGACATTAATGGCTGTGTGTTGAGTGTTTTAGAATGTTTTATATTTGATGTTTTAAAATTAAGCAAATGCAAAAATAAATGTAGTAATTTTATATGAACCATGACAGTGATTCCTAAGAAACCTCCGTAAATCTGTTTTCCTTTGGCTGATGTTTATGTCCAGATCAATCAGGAGGAACAGCAGAGGCAATGCTAATGCATTCACTCAAGCAACTAGCAGCCATAGATTCTATATTTTGCACAAATCACTCTATAATCAACCATCAGTCTTGTATTTAGACAAAGTTGTATTCATAACTTATGTCTATGATAGGATTTCATCCTAATTTTATAATTTATATTTTCTACATGAACAGTGTCCATAATATACACTCATGTAGCTGTAACTTGCAATCATAAAGTAGTTCTGTGTTTATTGTATTGATGGCATTTAGAGGAACCTAAAAAGCTGCCATATTATGCAAGCAGCCCGTTTTCTCCATCTCCCCATCTCTACCGAGCCATTACATGTTTTTCCAGAATGATTTTTCTCCTTAAATAAAATACTGATTGTAGGTCTGTATAATTGAAACACGGTGTATAAGTGTTATATAAAACAATGGCAGTCGTAATCCTTAAGCCTTTTATAATGACTACGATTGGACCTTGGACAGGGGCACAGCTGGGAGTTTTTTAAATGAGGGCTTTTAACATTACTGCTATAGACATTTTCGGAGGACACTTTCATTACCATTGGTTGGAAAAATGTGGCAAATCTTTTGTGACAAATTTGAATGGGTCATAAGTGTCTTATTTTTCATTCTCTCCCCATTGCACTGGTTGGAAACTAGTGCACTCTACCGAGTGAGCTTTCTTTTATAAGACATATTGTCATTATTTCAGTATGACTGACTCTCTGTGGTGTTTAAAATGAGAGATGATTGAAGCTGAACTTTGGGGAACTTGACTCTATCTTTTTCAATAAATGCAGTAATTGCCACTATTAGCTCCAGCTTTCTATTCCGAAGGGCTATTACTGCATTGCAGAGAATTACTGTAGTACCACAGTGCCAGCTTCTCTGACACACTTCATTTTTATTTAAGTTATTTGTTTGTGTGTGTGTATTTATTATTTTAAAGGGAAGCCATTTATATGAAGTTAGAAGGGCACACCGTGGTATATATTTGGTGAATTGCAACAGATGTGCCATATGAATCTATGCAGACATGGAAGGAAGTGTGCTCACTCGCACACACACCAGGGGAGTGAGTTAATGGACTTAATTAGACTAGAGTAGAATAGCATATGATGGAAAAAGGAGAAGACTGTAATGATGAAGTCATTAAAGAAACCTGGAACTTTATGGCATCCTCTAAGACCACACAGCCATTTTGCCCTAGGAGCGCACACACACACACACACACACACACACAATCACAGGTATACTCCATGACCCACAAAAGAAGTAAGGATGTTCTGTTCATCTGACAATTTTGAGTTATGTGCTCAGACCTCTTCCTCTCTATAATTCGCATCCTGTGCTGTCAGGTTTGACCTTCTGTGAAGAGTGTATGTCTGTGCTAATTTTTCTCATTACTTTTAAAGACGCATTTAAAAGTGACCCACATATGATTGCATAGAACTTGCCAGGTTTGAACATCTCTGGAGTCAGCATCACGCTCCAGGTAAAGATTTCAGCGGAAATTCTTTTCAGTGGGCCATTTTCCTAGCTCAGTTCCTCCTGATTGACACATCAGTATGCTGTGGTATGATTAGATCTCCACAACGTGCGGGTTGATCCAGAGCAGCAGGAGGCTATTGGGCTAGAGGATAGCACGGGATCAGCACTGTGGGAGGAGGAGAGGAGGCTTTTGTTAACTTTGGCTGGTTGTGAGAAGAGCCGGAATCCTCAGTCTCGTTTTCCCTCTCTCTCTCTCTCTCTCTCTCCCCTGACTTTCTTTTTTAGTTTCCCAGAAGTTTGTAGTGCAAAGCACCCCAGGCCTGCTGCATGGCACTGCAGTGGTGCAGTCGTAAAGCTGACAGAGCGCTCTTGGCCCCTCGCCTCGAGCATGTCTTATGGATCCGAAGGGATCCCAGAAACCCCATGACGCACGGTTTAGTACTGAGAAAGGATGCAAACAGGCAGGGAGGTGGGGGGACTGAAGGAAAGAGTTGAGGTCCGGTGGAAATGTCTGTGTGTGCGTCTGGGGGAAATGTAAATGTAAGGAAGGCCCTTCATGCAGAACACTGCTTGTGGTTCATATTTTCACATACATAGACATATAGACACTTAACATCTGTCAGAAGAAGCCATATGCTGTAGCTATGTGCACTACCATGAAAAAAGTCTTTTTTACACACAATATTGTGTATCCTTGAAGAATCAAATGGAATCATTTTTGCCATGTTGCTACCTCTATTGGTCATTTTTCGTATGTTATAAGAAAAAGTATAGTAGGTGTATACATCTAATTTACTTATTTCATACAGTAAGTTCAAAACATCTGCTCTGTCCATAAACACTCTTAGCTGTGTTAAAATGCCCGTATTGCATTTATGTAGAAATATGTTTCATGTGTTGCAAGAAAAGAATGGGGGAAAAATACCAAAACCCAGGATGACTGCAGAGAAGGGAGGGCAAATAAACAAAGATAAGAAACGTTTAGACATAGGAAAAACGGAATAAAGGGGAGACGGACTTGGAGGGGTTAGTAAAAGTAAAGCAAATCTGAGGGCAGAAAGAAAGAGGGGATGCTAGGCTAGCCTGACGAAGGGTCATGGAATTCAGGCCTGTGCTGGGCCTCTACCTTCATGACAGGTGAGGAGGTCTGAACAATAAGCTCTTTGTGTGAAAGCAGCAGCAGGTGCACTACTCACCTTCTCAGAGACTCAAAAGAGATGTGCACTTCTCTGTCACAGCATCTCACCGTTGTTCTTTTTTTATATCTCAAGTTTGCAGAATGAAATGGTCAGGATGCTGTTAACATCTGCACTAGTGGTATCTGGTCTTCATTTTTACTGTGTAGTGGGTGAGACTGTAGGTGATTTTATAGCATTGGTAATTTAACCAGATAGTTTGAGATTCTATTTTCCTTCATTCTGGACTGTTAAATAGCAGAATTTTAACCAGTGATCATTCTTTGTTTTGTTTGGGTTGAGGGGATTTGGTATTTTTTAAAAGCGCTATAGAATGCATTTTTTCGTCATTTAACATGTTTTCTCTGATGTCTACGAAAAAGATATGTGGTTGGGGCTACAAATGGCCATTTACCCTGTGATTTGGTTCTAGCTCTGCTACTGTTTGCTGGTTTAGAGCAAGACGAATATAGACACAGGCAGGAAATAACATTGTAAATATGATAGGATATCAGACTGTTTAGCTAGCTATGGTTTCTAGTTACTTGGAGCTTGCTATTAGCTGACATTACTAGCTAGTAGCTGACAATATAGCTACTTGCGTTCAATCTCGACAACAGCACAAACTAAATTAAAGGTATTACTCTCTCTGAAACTTTAAATTTAAGACGGTCTGGTTTAAACCACACAGCATGGCTGCTACTTACAGGTTGTTATGCTGCTTGATGTTGTTCAAAGGCTTTGAGAAACTGTCCACAGTAAAAAGTGCTGAGCCAACTAACTGACTTGTTAAAGATTGTGGGAGCTGAAGTTGTCTTCCTATTCCCCAACTTCTTTTAAAAATTTTCTGTTTCACCTTGTGTTGCAGTGCACAAGCTGTAGCATTTCAAGTGAAACAGAATACTTAAATTAAGAATCAGATTAATAGAAAGCCAACTTCAGCCTTGTCTAATCATGAACCTCATACATCCCTTCTGACAGTTTGGCTTCTTGGAAAAGGAATGAAGAGTGCTGAGGTTCCTTTCAGAGACTGGAACGGTAGATTTCTCCCCATTTGCTATGTCGCTCTGTTGTCAGTATAAATTTTGAGGGTGCAAATACAAATGAGGATTTTGGAATCGGCCAGTTTGGAATCGTTTACCTCCCTCACATGTAAATGTGGGATTTATATTTGTGGAGAAGACAACAGTGTCTGTGGTTTATGGTGTGTCAGTTCCATTTATCAAACTCTCCTTATTCAACTGTGCCAATGTAAATCTAGTTTTTCATTCTTCAACAATTTTTTTTTTTCCCAAAATGCAAATTAACTATGAAATTGAACCTTTGGACAGTTTCATTTCTGATTCAACTGACCTGAAAACTGAACTTGCCACTAATATCCTCAAGATATTTTACCCTGTGCCATCAGTGAAGTTGGTCATTTACTGGTGTAATGACTGGCATTTATTAGTGTGTATTTTACGTAACTGGTTGCACAGTAGTCCAGAGTGGAGCCTTGCATTCCATGGCTTTCAGTTGGGAGCTGTAGGAATGGGATTATCACCAGATGTTAGGTAATTAGTTTGAGTAATGTGTTGTGGTTGTTGGACATAGCACGGCATGTGGCTGGAGAACATATTGCTTATGAAAGGTATGCAAGGTAGTCTTAAGATGAGGGGAAACATCTCAAATGATTGTTTTTAAGTGCTCTGGTTTGATCAGCTCCATGTTGAACATTTCCCAGTGAATCGCACCAAATCCAGACTGGCAGGAGCTTCTGCTTTTCTAAACCTGCACTAAGAGTACTCTATATATTATATAAATCCGCACAAGACACACTAAACAAAGAATATGTAGTGTAAAAAAACTGGATATGTTTGACTAAGATATTTTGACTAAGTTGGATGTACTGTGTAACTGACGCTGGCAATATTAAATACACAAGTGTGATCCTGGAATTCTAAAGTGTCATTGTAGCCATACTAGAGCCTAACATCTGCTTTGTTGTCTATAGAGACCTAATTCACCATTAGATTTGAAGGCCATCAGTGTAGGAAAGGGCAAATGAGTATAGCAGGAGCTTGAGAGGACATTCAGCGAGAGCAGGGTGGATAGCATGGAGGAAATGAGGTGGATGAAACAGGAAGCCATTGTGCCTGGGTGCAGGTTGATAAATCTGTCAGCAGTTTGCTGTGGTGCTGGTGACCCTGGTTAGTATGTCATTTGAATCGTGCTTCTCCCCAGCTGTGCTGGAGCAGATCCAGATGCTCATGCTATACCCTGGAACAGTGCCAATCCACCCCAGGCCTGCCGGTGCCCACATCCCACTGGCTCAAGACCACTAACAACCACACCTATTGTATCTAATCTCGTATCTCAAAGGCTAAAGTCATCCAATACTGGTGTGAAAACTAGCATTGCGTTGGCATTTTGAATGAATAATATGGTTTTGAAAGTAACCTGAAGGGCTAAATTCATTTATTCTGAATAGTTGTATTGTTGAATTGTATTGTAAAAACAATCTATAAGTGACTTTGTCACTTAGTGGTTGTTTTTCACTCTTTTACAGCAGAAGTGACCATATATTCAATAGAATATATTAGAATATATTTTATTTGATGGGCCTATGTGAGTTGTTGTGTGGTCAGATCATTATTTTGCTAGACAAAATGATCTGGAAATTATTCGGGGAGTCTATCACTACATAAGTTATCATGTGGTCAAGTCAACATGTTCTGCCATTGGCTAAATCTAGACCGGTCACTTAGTGGTTGGGCTTCTTATGTTAGAGTACTCCAGAACACTAAAAGCAGTGACCGCATGGACTTATTCAATCTTCTTTGTGGCTCTATGTCTGTCTCTGAATGCTTGTGACTCTGTGACCATTCTCCTTGTGCATCTGTGGCTGTCGGACCTTAGCCACTGGGAAACGGCAATTTATAGTAAGCCATTGTTCAGCCATGTGTTTAACTTGTTGTGCTCGCTAGTTGTCAGTACGTAACTAGTTCCTTTGGACTGTTTTAGATCTGAAATACAGTGTATTGCTTAAGTGATACCTGCACAAATGTCTGCACAAACCGAGCAGTTAGAATGTTGAACATTACCCTTTTTAAAAGCATAGCAATATTACATTGTTGTGTTGAAAGTTATCCCCTTAAATGATCTGCTGCCATGTCTATACTTTTATAACTTTTATAAATGCATAGTAGTTTATGTACTTTCTGAATACAAGTTTAAAGATATAGTAAGTCTGGGATTGGAAGTGGTAAAGGAAATCCTTTATTACTGAATATCTTCCGATACAGAGTATTGATCCAATATTTGCATTTTTTTGAAGATGATATAGCTGCACAGTGCACACTCCAAGTACGTTAAGGTTGATGCAAAAATGTGGCTATTTCTGCCATGAAATCTGCTCTCCACTGTTAACAGCATAATTTCTCACATTTCTTTATGTAAAATGTGGTCTAACAAAGCCAGAAATGTGTACTATTATTTAATTAATTATTTAATTTGTGTCTCAAACTTCCCTTTTGAACAAGCTTTTTTTACTTTAATTGTACAAATCAATAAAAAGTATTTACCAATCTGAATTGAGAAAACTTGTGTGGTCAGTCCTCTGCAAGGAGATTTTAATGGGTTTAGAGTTTGGCTTGCTGGCGAGACTTTTTGATGAGGTTGATTTGATTATGGTGTTTAAAATCTCCAGGTGTTCTACTGATTGTGAAGCAGCCTATTTCTGGTATGTATGAGCTGTTGTGCACATACATTGTAGTTGTAACAGTCAAAACATGCGCTTTGTATTTATTAAGTGGCTGTTGGTCTGATTTTGTTTTCTACAGTTTTACATAGCAGACCTTTAATTTGTCTGTTATCTTCTAAAATCTGGCTCACATTCTGCAAATTGTGTATAATATGTTTATGTCACCTCTGTGACAATGTAATATGCCTTTATAGATATGCTTTCAGAATGCAGCAGATTCCAGTATTTGTAAATTGTCACTCTGAGGAACTGTAGGTGATATAGCATTGAAAGACACCATTCTACCCAGCCTGCTCTTTCAATATACCAGCAGTATGTGAGTTTAGATTCTATTGGCAGTTTCACTAGATTGGATCAATAGCACTATGTTTCCCATCATCAGCTTCTGACTCATTTCTGCTCAGCTCGGTTGACTGGACTGCCATGCTGTTAATGCCGGGAAAAGAGAGATCTGTTAACCCCAAATAGAACCGCTGCTTTTGGGTGCCTCCAGCATGGGGAGTATCGGATCTGAGCTGCGGTTGAGTTTGCCTGGAAGAATCCACACATAAAAAAAAGCCATCACATTGTTCTTATTGGAGATTCCCCATTTCGCACGCAGGGCCGCAGACCAGAGAGAGAGAGAGAGAAAGAGGGAGAAAGAGTGTTGATCCCAAAACAAACACAACTATGGCTCAGGAGTGCGCCACACACCGTGTGCTAAGTGCTGGCTGCTGCGCAGTCGAAATGAGTACGGTGCAGCCTGTCCCTGACAGAGATTCAAAGACGTGTCTCTGTGCGGCTGTTTAGCTGGACATGAATGCTCTGTTTTTATGGAACATTAAAGCTGATTATGGAAAGGTGCCTTTAAAAAGATAGAGGATACAGTAATATTGTCAAAAATCTGCAAACCTCTCAACATTGAGGATTAGGGTTTGTTTGATTCATAAAAGCTGAGCTTTTCCACATTATGCACATATTTTCCATGTACAACCAAAAGCATGCCACCTGCTTTTCCTTACACTAGGGCGAGTGATAGATTGTCCTTCTCTCCACTTGTCTCATTTTTAATTCTGGTGAAAAATTTTCACAGATTGTCATATGAACAGGCTTATCTGGAGAAGCCATTGGTGCTGCTAATTTGCAGTGCAGTGTGCTGAACGTTCTCCATGTTCTGCTTTGGATCATACATGGGAGGCCATAAAAATCTTTCCAACCCATGACACCTATACCAAAGACAGTATCTTTTTCACTGAGTAAAACAAAAACAGTATTTGGCCTTGGCAAGAGACAGAAGGTTAAGCTGGATCCAAAAATCAACAAAAGCTACACAAATCATAGTTAAAGTTATAGTACCTTTACGGCTGTTGGAAAGAGAAACAGATAGTGTAAACCTGCAGTTAAGTGTCACCTCAAAGGTGCTCAAGTCAGTTTCACAGTGGCACACATGGTTTTAGTCAGTAGAACCTTAATTACACTGGGACCTCTGGTCTGGAATTGAAGCTGAACTCCCAGAGAACTCTTTTACAGTGTATTGTTTTCCCAGCACACAAAGGAGTCAGTACAGGCTGCAAAATTACATGTTTGAAAATGTTTTGTTTATCCTGCAGAGAGGAGTAACCATTATGAATAGATCAATTTTAAGTATATGATTATTGATTAGTAGAATGTTATGTGACCTAATGATGAATTACTCTAATTCACTCTAATTCTGAATCTCTCTAATTAACAGTATCGTTATTTCATAATAACATTTAGTGGCTAATCATAATACTGTTACATAATTACAATCCTAGTTCATATATTTCAAGGTAGGCTCTGCTAGACTCTCCTTCCTCTATGTGACACTTAGCCAGGTTTATGTTCAGTGTTGCAGAGAAACAATATACTGACATTCACATCAGCTCATGCAAAGAGAATAAATTGCTTGTTTACTTTAAGGATTTACTCATTATACCGCGTCAATCATCTGCAAAAAAAAGATAAAAATCCCCAGCAAGATCAATGTTTGCAAGCACATGACAGGGACTGTATTGTTTTAGGCCTGACGCTGCTCAGAAACATACCAAATACCAGAGCTCTTGTGAATGCCAGGGCATGGAACATGCTGCAGCATTGCCTTGGTAAGGCAACAGTACAGGAGATAACAGGAGCACAGAAAGCCCTGAGGACACAGCAACTACTCACTTTGATAAACCAATAAAGGAAATATACAAATACCCAAACATGTGTAACATGGAAAAACTGTGTACTGATGTTGTATAAGTACTGTTATAATTCATGTGCTGTTGTATTTTATATATAATAGCTATTTTCCCTGTTTTTTAGCCCTTGTTTTGATTAAGTGGTCCAATATAAAGTGAAAAAGGAACACAACAAAGTGATAACTGAAATCCTCTACTCCACCACAACAATGAGAAAAACAAACTGTATGTTTTGGCAGCTTTTCACAGTGTATTTTGAATTTTCATGCAATACTGTGAAAAATTCCGAATTTAATTTCTAGTCAAAATAACTGTTAGGTTCCTGAGGAAATTAGATATAAAAACATCTACTTGTATAAGTAAATGGGTAAGCAAAAGGAAAATGGAACTGGGCCTTAGAAATGCTTAGATGGTTATTATGGGACCCAGAAGGCTTGTTAGATCACCAGATAAACATCAGAACTCACACTACCTGGCACCTTGCATCTACACTTATTGTTCATTCAGAATGCAGCTGCCAGAGTTCTCACCAAGAGTAAGAGAAGGGACCACATCACTCCCATTCTTAAATCACTGCACTGGATACCAGTCTGCTTCAGGATAGACTTTAAAGTACTGTTACTGGTCTATAAATGTCTCAATGGTTTAGGACCAGCATATTTATCTGATATGATGCAGCAGTATGAGCCGAGCAGAGCTCTCAGATCATTAGGAACAGGTCAGTTAGTCTTGCCCAAGGTAAAGACTAAACATGGAGAGGCGGCGTTTAGCTATTATGCTGCTGTTAAATGGAATCAGCTGACGGAGAGTATTAGAAAAGCCCCAACGGTAGATAGTTTTAAATCCAGACTGAAGACATTCCTGTTTGATCAGGCTTTCAGCTCAGTTTAAAACATTGTCAGTCTCCTGTAACGGCACTTTTTATTCCTCATTCTTATGATTCAATGATTTTAATGATTAATGATATTTTAATGATTCTTATGATTTAATGATTTTAAATGATTAATGATATTTTAATGATTTTTAAATAATTTATTTTTAATGATTTTAATTATTATATTTTAATGATTTTTAAATGAATTATTTTGCTTTTATTTTGTTTTTCTATGTATTCTCTCCCTTTTATGTAAAGCACCTTGAATTGCCCTTGTGTATGAAAGGTGCTATACAAATAAACTTGCCTTGCCTTGCCTTGCCTTCATTTTATCATGTCCACATACCATGTAGTTTAATTTTTTTTATTTCTACAGTTACTGTTTGTACTACATTTGTTTATCTTCATAATTTGTAGCTCCCCTTTACTCCGTCATCAATTGTATGTTTGTGCTGTACAGAGTGGGTTGCACACAGTAGTTTTTGTTCATTGGCACCGCTAAGCTGAGAATAGTCCACCAGGTAAACATATCCAGTCAAGAACATCATGTGGCCAGACACTGCCCACTATTAAAGGGCTAACTCCAGATGCACGGTAACAGATTAACTTTTGTTTTCAACTTTACATCTACATAGTGAATTAAAATTGTAGGTATGCCAAATCCATGTGAATCAGCACAACACTCTCCAAACATGTAGCTACATGTCACTGCAAGCCAAAAGATGAATGGTGATTCTGTAGGGGTCCTGTTGATGTATTAACACAATAAAGGTTGCTAGCAGATTATGCAGAGAAACAGATGAACTTTAATTAGAGTAGTTGTAGAACTACAAACTGCACATTTATAATTGGTAGACGTGATCAGAGGGACAATGAGTGTATAAATGTATTTGTACCTATTAAGGTGGCAGTAGGTAGTGCAGTAGGAAATCAAGCTCCACACTTCAGATCTGAAAAAGACTGATTTTTCTAACCATTCTTCAGTCTTGGAGAAGACATCTCAACACTGTAAGTCTGAAAGGATATGTAGCTGTCAGGAAGCCATTACTGAGAAACTGAAAGAACAGAATTGCAAATCAAACAAAGTTCTTGAATGCCAACATCTTGGATTCAACTAGGCCTCCCATTATCCACAGTGTAGTTGCCAAAATTTTTGCCAAATTCCAAAAAATACATTTCTGTCACCAATAAACAAAAAACTGCTACAGTTGTAGCAACAGCAGCCTCTCTTCTGGGCTCATTCAGCAAGAGCCCACACAATAGCATCTATCGCCTGTCTCTGAAATGTAGGTTAGCCGTGCCTCAGTTCACCTATTTTTGTCCAATATGTGAGTTTTTCCTTCATTTGTCTGATTAGACAAGAGCTTCCTTTAATCTAGCATTTAGATCAGAGACCAGATCATAACATGAGGAAGCCAAAGTTGGACTTGGTGCACTATAATAAACATTTCTAAACTTCTCTATGTAACATCATCATGAATGTAATGTTTTTTAAGTAACTTTTTTGGGCACTTTCTTTCTTCTACATTGACATGAAGACTATTCAGAAATGATCTGACAGAAAGGTGTCAGGAGGTCGCCACATTTGTAGTTTGACCTTTAGTAATCACCAGATCCACAATGTGAACTAACTTGTGAGTAGAACTGCCAATGTCCTGTATCAAATCAAATGTTTCCAGAAGTCTGAGTTTTAAAGCAGTACTGTCTGATGGGTTATCTTAGCTATGATTCCTTGGTGGTTCTGACTTGCTTTGTCTCTTGGTTTTATGATGTGTCTCTGATGCTGCCCACCTGTGTTTTGACCCCTGCTTGTCTGGACTCTGATTATTGGATTGCCCTAAATAAAGCTTTTCTGTGCATACCACTTGCTTCAGCCCCAATGTTATAGTCTGCAGGACACATTTCCACTTTGACTCAGTCTATCTTTAGTGAACTCAAGCAAGAGAAGATATTGTTCATATATATAGTTTCTTCTTTGGACTGTGGAGTTTTAACTTGTATTTGTGGATGC
The DNA here is from genome assembly GCA_034552555.1 of Semaprochilodus insignis. NCBI lineage: Eukaryota > Metazoa > Chordata > Actinopteri > Characiformes > Prochilodontidae > Semaprochilodus > Semaprochilodus insignis. The sequence goes on along the minus strand of CM067474.1, from coordinate 53,902,023 downwards.
AGCAACAGTGTATATCACACACAGTGTTTTTAAAAAAGACCTCCTGAACCATGCAGTGATTTCCCTACAGAATCGTTTTTATGCAGTGCTGTTTTGGTTAGGTTTTGGGCCTTGTGCCTTGCTTACAGAGATTTCTTCAGATTCTCTTAATCTTTTGGTGATTTTACGTGCAGTAGATGATGAAATTATGTTCAGAAATATATTTATTGAATTGTTGCACTATTTGGGTTGTGTTCGATTACAAAAGCACAGCTAACTGACCCTGAGAGAACATTCACTGAATTTGACAAATAGTCAGTTGGATTCATACCGTAACCTTTCCTTGAAAGTTGTTTGGCAAATGGTTACATATGTAGAACATATAGAGACAGATGATGTGCTTGAACATATAAGAAGTATTTGACAAAGTAAGCATGTCTGCCCTGCCACTGCAACCCTGTCTGATCCTGATCTATTACAGGATTGAGCCTGCTGTGGATGGCTTCTTTTATAGGTCGGCACTAAGTGGAGCAGTAGGGTTGTTTATCTGGGGAAGGGACAGGAGTAGAAGAAATAAAGAAAAGTAGTAGTGTATGTGTTGTTTATTTAAGCAGCCAATACTATTTTCTTTTTTACTGTTGTTTTTTTTCATTGTGGTGTTAACAGTGCTACAGGGAACAAGGAGTAGAGACCCAGGAAAAAGGCTTTGCTGTATTGACGGAGGAGCCTGTGGGTCATCAGGGTTCAGACAGTCAATGGAGTACTGCAGGAATAAAATAAATCACCCAGATTCCTGTGAAGCGTCTGTAAAACACTTAGGGAAAGTGGTGAGAATGTCTGGAAAATGGAGAGAAAAAAGGCCATTGGTGAAAGAAGGAAAGAAGAGAGAGGGGCAGCTGCTGTGTGTTAGTCGGTAATGAGATCATCTCTGCGGCCCTTCCACCTCTCACTCCATTGCAAAATGGAAAAAGAGCTTTTAATCTTCGTCTAAGGGAAACCCCCTTGTCTTGCCATGCTTCTTTTGCATGTGGCTACAGGTCTGTTTGTGTAGTGCACGTGTGTGTCTGTACACCCTATTTTCACAGCATCAGTTTCACCTGTGTGTAATGTACCCACCCTGCTTTGGTCTTGGATTTTGTGTGCTTTATGTGTGTCAGATAGTTAGAATTTAGTTTTTGGTGTTCTATCGTGCAGAAGTGTTCTAGGTGCAGAAAGATTCAGTATTCACAGGCTTGTATGTTTGTGTTAATGAATGAGTTGCATTTGGTATTTCTAGTGATTCATAGCTGAATGGGGTCAATTATCTTATAATTACACAGACTGGTCGACATAAAAAAAAATGCAAATATGTAAATCACTGAGTAACTGTGGTTGCTTGAAGTCTGCTAGTCTATTAAATTAAAGTAATTAAAAGTTAAAAGTAATGTCTATAAATCAGATGAAATTACTCATTTGGTGAGTCATGCCGTGTTAGAGATTGAGAAAGATGTTAGTCCTGGCTGAGTCATAGGGTACAAGTACTGCTTGTACAAAACCTGAATCTAGGATGTATGTCTAGCGTTTTCCTTCCTTATAATAATATTCCAGATATGTATTTCTTTCTGGGAGTTTTTTTTTCCCCAGAAAAGCATTTATACATTACAGTGCCTTTAAAGTGTCCAGCATCTGTCATTCAGCTGTCAGGGGACCAAACTGTAGGTTTGCATTTTTCATCTTTGCTGAAAACGTTTTGGCTCACAGGGCCTCTCTTCTCCTTTATTGTCTAGGTCAAAATGATGTGGAATACAATTCCTCTGGCGCTCATCGGCTTATGACTTACTAGTGTCACAAAGGAAAAACAGGAAAATCCTTGATGATGTTTTCTAAGTAGAAAACCCAAACAGCACGCCTGCTGGCGAGATTGGCTTATTAGAAGCAGGTCCAAGAAGCTTTCAGATTTCCTCTCAGTCAGCTGGATTATTAGATTTTGCTCTTTGCATTAACCTAATATGCAAAGTTTCAACTCTGAGCTTCCTCAACTGCACTCTTGACTTTCCCTGATACTGTACAGGTTACCTGAAGCTGTAAGACAACAATTGCCATCCCTGCTTCTGGATTCCTCTGCCATTTACTCTGCTCAAGCACACCCATTCTAACTTCATGACTAACTTATTAATGAGTTGATGAGTGTGATGGAACTGGGGATATAGGGTGAGGCTACTCCAGGACCAGCATTAGACAGCACTGTTTCAAAAACACCTTAAACTCCTCTATACCTAATTTAACTGGAGTTCACTTTTATTTGGGACCCCAGACTGGGAACTCTTGGTTTGAGAGAACATGGTGTTTTTATTTCATTTAAAGTGATATAAAGCAGATTGAAGACCATGGATGTGGTGAAAAAAAATCTTTGTTTATGGTACCCATCAGGTTTTTATAAGTTTCAGTGAAAGTGGGAGCTTATTTCCAGGCTTATTTCTGCTATGGAGCTGAGAAACAGTGCAGTGATCTCGTATCAGCTCCTTCCTGTCCTTGAAATTGTAATCATATGGAAGGCCAAAATCAATGTTAGATCAAATCATAAACTCTGAGAGACTTCACTGAAATGACCTTAGGGCTGTTTTCTGATATATCAGTGGAGGGATATGAAGCCTTAAATGGACTACATCTCTGTTGCCTTAGAGGAGACATGATGTACACAACGTTATACACAAAACTGTACTTTTAAGTAATACTGACTTGGTGTGTTGCAATTTAAAGGATAATATACACAAAACAACGGCATCATGACCTTTTGCCTTTCAACAGTGACTTTCTCAGTTAGGTTTTGGGCCTCTACCCTGTTACAGAGAGGCAGTCACCTCTTGTCAGTGGGTGATTCAAATGTCGTTTTCTTAATTTAATTTAATTTACAGTCATTTGTTTAAGTTAAGTCGCTGGGTATGTGGAAGGAAAATATTTGAAGTGATAACAGGTAGCCCCGCTGTCTACGGTCATTTTTCAGCTCAGTTATATATGCATGGAGCCAAAACACACACGCGTGCGCGCACACACACACACTCACACACACACCATGCCTTCTGCCAGATAGGAAAAGACTCACACAGTGTTAACTCCATGTCACATAGGCATTCATTCACAGATGATAACTACACGACTATGCAGCATTTAGCTACATAATGAAAGCACTCAGACACAGTGTTTGTATATGTTGTAGTGTTTCCAGTCTTCCAGGCTTTTCATCAGACAACAGGTTCAATAGAATCCTGAAAAGACTTTTCAGTTGAGATATCTTCTGTCAGTAAAAAATAAAAGAAAAAAAGACCTCCTTAAATGAGATTTCCACCAATTTTTTAAAGAAATCTGCGTTATTTAAAAGTTCGAAAGTTATTTGGAGTGGTTTAGTGTGGAAAGCACTGTTCTAGAGAAACTTACTGAGTCAAAATTGTTTAAAGTGGTGGTGCTAAGACCCTAAATATCTGAAGCCTTTAATGCCCCGAAGTTACCTCATAGGATGTTATTACATGAAATTATAAAAAGTATGCTGCCCAATGCTTATTTTACAGTACCTTTGTGATAAGCCTTTGGTCTAAAATGTATTTTGTAATCAAAATAGCTTGCAAAATAAAGCTTTTTTTCAGATTTCCACTATTTTGGCCATTATTAATGTTATGTTTAAAATCTCACAAAAGATATACTGGGTTTCCCGTCATTTAGGATGGTAAATAAAATGCTTGCGATTAAGACATCATGGCCCTGGTTCCTGTCAGCACCACTTTCAAGAAATATGAGTGAGTAAATCTATCACAAAGCATATTTTCACATCAGACTACTCTGAATGCATCTCAGCAACTGAATTATTCAGAATTTTATTAAATTTAAATATTGGTGGAATTTTCCTTTAATATCTCTGTAGTTTCTACTAGACAACAAGATCAGAAGAAAAGACTTCTGAAAAAATTATGAAGACTTTTGCTTAAGGTATTTCACCAAGTAATCTTACATGTCTCATGAAAAAAATGACCTAAAATGTATGTCTTAATCAAAATAGTTTGCCAAATAAAACTTATTTTATTTATTTATTCATTTATTTGTTTGTTTGTATGTATGTATGTGTGTTTGTTTGTATGTTTTTACCAAGTTTATGTGTTGTACCAAGTTACAGGTCCACTGTTTCTTAGTCATTGTTTGTATGCTAATAAGGTGCAAGGTCAAAGACCACTTGTGTGAGTCTCTTCTAAAATCATAGTAATTCTTTTTAGAAATGTGTGTCAAGTTAAGGTCATTATGTGAGAAAACAGTATGATAGCCAAATCCTCAAAATTACTTTCCAGTAAAGTGGCTGGTCTGGAAGTTATGTGCATTAGCTTCACTTAGAATTCCGATCTACTGAGTTGTACCTCACCTCATTTGTGTCACACAGTCAGTGAGAGAGTGAGTGACTGTCCCAGTGAGACAGTGAGAGACTGTCCCATGCTATGTGTAGTTTTGCATTTAAAGTTTGTAAAAGATTCAACTGACATATTCTTTCCTTTGTATATTGTAGTTTTATAAAAGTGATTTATTTAAAATCCTTTTGTAATATTACTGGTCATGCTTGTTTAGAGACCTTGCGTTGTGAATTGGTGACTTTCTATTAGCACTGTGGGAAACTATATATATGTCTGTATATGTCTCAGATGAGGTGACAAACCTACAGGAGACAGTATGATGTGTGTTGCAACTGATAATGATAAGGTGAGAGTATTCCGTGTTTAGTGGTTTGAGTGTGTTTGTGTTTGTCTGATGGTGGGTATGTCTATGTGACATAGAGGAGAGAGGAAATACTGAGATGTGCAGTACACAGTATGTGTGCGTGTGTTTGTGTTAGAAATTTTGTTGGGGTTAGAATTTTGGTCTGAGCCAAAATATAGCCCAACATCCAACTGTCTGAGTCAACACAAACTGCATTGTCTAGTTGAGCCCAAACACAAACCTGGATGTAAAATAATATGATATAAGGACATTTAAAATCCACTTAACACATATTTTTCCAAACTTTCCAAAATGTGCTAGTATGTAGTGTTGATATAGCAAGATATTAACCTTCACCTGTTTAAACATAATAAAGTCATCATCTATTTCTTTAAATAGAACATATGACATGTAACACAGAAAAATATTTTTGGCCAAACAAATGAAATATAACTGTCCTTTTTGCTGCACTAAACTATCCACTTGTGAATCACTTTGGACTTTAGTGCTAAGCCCTATAAGCAACACTATTGTGTGACTCCAGCATGTCAGATTAAATTTAATGTTTAAAGTTCATGTAAGAAGAGGAGGAGAATAAAGTAAGGTAAAGCAGGGGACAGATGCAGGGAAACATCTGTTAAAGTGGGAAGTGGGCTGTGTAAATAACAGTGTGAAATTTGAATCTGTTCAGAGCCCAACATAGACAGTGCCTTGCAAAAGAATTCAAGCCCCTTAAAAGTAATCAGATTTTGTTACCAGTATGTTAAAATGTACAAAATGTACAAAATACACTTATTGTCAAAAAATAGCTGCACCCAGAAGGAATTATCGGAAGGAATGCTATTTGGAAAGGTAAAGGTTATCAGAAACAATAAATGATTAGAAATATGGGCAATATTTACTGGGCTACACATACAGTATGGCGTCTGGCTGACATGTTTGCTAACGCAATATGCCAGACATCTCGCCATGGAGTTGTAGAGGCTCCTAATGGTGTCCTGCGATAATCCATCCCATACAGCTTCTCATACAGTTGCTACAGATTTTGCAGTAGGGGTGGAGGTGGAGTGACACCAGGCTTTCTAGACATGTGACGCATGACAACAAACCATTCATCTTGGCACTGACCACGGTACCTCCACACACAGATTTGTTGGTCGTATACACCATAACAAAAGCAGGACTTGTGGACTTGTCACTGAAGATGACCTGCAGCCATTCTGAGTCACTTCATGACAGTCTGGCATGACACCATGCAGACTTTGGCAAAGCTAACGTGGTGTTAAGGGCAGTTGTCATAACGGTCTGCATGGTGCTGGCACTAACACGATGACTCATGGACAGCATGATGAGTTTATCACCATGTTAACTGTAATCCAGAGAAATGTGATGAATATTAAAGGCATTGAATACTTTTGCAAGACACCGTATTTGAGAAATGACATCTGAACCCATCCCAACCCCACATGAATAGTCGAGTCCTGTCAGATTCTGATATAAATTTGAAGCTGTTATAATTTGTGAGTTGTGCGTATATTTTCACTGAGATGAGGAGTGTAGAAAAGCCATCAGTAATGTGTGTGTGTGTGAGAGAGAGAGAGAGAGAGAGAGATGTGTGTGTGTGTGTGTTTGTGTGCGAAAGAAAGAGACAGAGAAAGAGAGTGAGTTGAGGAACCACTAGCACTGTGTGGTGGACAAAGTGTGTGGTATCAGAGTCTTTATAACACACTTCAGTATATCATACTAATGATGCTGTGGTGTGACAGCAACTGTGCAGGCTGTCCTGCATTCAGTGTCTCCAGTTTACACTCCATTCACAAAGCCGCGGCTGCACTGATGAGCGGTTAACCACACATACTACGCAGTAGGAGGCTTCACTCATTCAAAAGAGTCCAGTCGACTGAGGAGTCATTAAACCATGAATGGTTAAGCAAAGTGGTGATAAGATCCTGTTAGCTGTCACACTCACTACTTCCTCTCTCTGATTGGAGTTATATCAAGAAGATGAGATAGCATCAAATGTTTTGATTTGGTTGGGATGGGGTTGTTGGCTGCTGATGAGAGAAGAGCATATCCTCATGGGTTCACACCTGCTTTAGGCAGTTACGTTTGATCTTTTGCAACATGAACACACGCATGCATGTGCACATTTTTCCTCAGATATGAAAACTGGCTTTCTGTACCAGAGTTTGATATGTATGTTATTGTTAGGAAAGGAATTTATAGTCCAGAAGCTCTTGATGTGCCTGTAAAATAGCTTGTTCTTACAGTACAGATAAGATACAGAACAAAATTCCAGTGTGTAAATGAAGTCTAAATAGGAAATTTGTTCTTATGGAGAATAGTTTTAGAAATATACCTTTTTGGTTTTGAGAATAGAATGTGATCAGTGTAGACTGAGTATTTGGGTTGAGAGATCACAGGTGTGAGTTATGCTTATGGCTTACCGAAACCCAGTGAAGATTTGCTATTTGTTTAGAACACATTATACACTTTATGTCATTTGTTTCTCATATGTCATCTAAAGGAGGTGTTGGGCAATGCTCAGCACAAAGTTAACTGTATCGTACTGCATGTGTGCAGATGTTTACTTTTCCAACTAATATTTTATAGATGCTGACAAAATAGTGCGCCTATGAAAGATCTCATAAAAGTAAATTAGCTTTGCAGAATATCAACACAAACAACCCTGATGTCTGTTTATGTCCTTTTTATTCATTATACACCTCACCTATGCTAACCATATATATATATATATATATATATATATATATATATATATATATACATAGACTGATTTTTCACATGATTCATTGTTTATAATTTTACAATGTAAGTAGGTAGTCTAATGTAAATATTAGGTTAGATGTTAGTTGGTGGAGTAACATGCCTTGAGAGCATCAACTTGCTTGAGACACAACAATAGCAAGTAAACAAACAAATTATATTGTCAGTGATTTATTATTTATTTTTATTAATTTTTTTTTTAAATAGACACTGAGGCCTATATGAGCCTAGTTGCCCCACTAGTCTGAATGAATAAACTAAGTAATCTGTGCCCCTCACATCTACAAATACACTGTCATTTATTCAGGAGAGTCTAAGTTATGTTTTGAGAAATACATATAGTAAGAACAACTGAAAAGCCATGTTGCAACATTAGATATGACTAATTTAGCATATGTAATTTGGAACCACTTATGAATACCTAAACCTTTTTATATGCTTATTGCTTAGAGCCATAACATAATGTCAAGGCAAGAGTAAGAGTCTTTGTGTTGAGGACAGTAAATTCTTCAGTAATAAATTAGTTTAGCTGCTTGTCTCTCCCCATAACAGCAAAACTATTAGCTTGCTATCATCACCTCAAAAGAAGTGGCCTCAGTATAAAGTGTTAGAATTTACACCCTCTCCTAGACCGCTCAGCTGTGTGTTTCCCCCCAGCGGCATACAGAGCGCTGAGATAGGTGTAGGCCTCTCTTGAATAATGTGTGATAGCTTCAGATAGGAAAGGGTGCAAACAAGCGTTAACGGCCTCACAGTTCATCTAGACGTCCCTGAAGACTCGTATCTGGAAATGAATATGTGTGTGATTGTTCTAACTGGAGTTTTTATGGTGGGCCTGTGTGTGTGTTTGTGTGTGTGTGTGTGTGTGTGTGTGTGTGTGTGTGTGTGTGTGTGTGTGTGTATGAGTGTGTGCTAATGTGTTTGTTTTCTACATTTTCAGGACAAACGTGTTCTTATGTGTTTTCTGAGAGAAAAAAGCTGACCTAAATTAATAAATCTGTATAAATGAAATGCTGTGCCCTTTGTAGGTTTACTAACAAGGGGTGTAATGAGACACCACAGTTCAGTTCAATTCATGATACTGAGTCCATGGTTTGATATGTTTACCATATTTAGTATTTTGGTTCACACCTAAAATCTAAGAACTTGCTACCCAGGCTTGACCCTGCCCAAACCACATCATGAAGGCCTGAACCTGAAACTGACCCAAGTATACAAAATTTCTTTTTAAAATTGACGTTTATAAGGCCTAATAGGATAGTGTGAACTGTTTGTGTGTTGTCTATTAGTCTAGATAGCTAGCTGAATCGATCACTTTTTCTTGCAACTGTGCATTTATTTGCGCAAGTTTAATTCCATTAGTGGCAGCTGTGGCATACATAAGGAGATTTGACGCTTATAAGACATACAAGTAGTCCATTCTTTACTTAATATCTTTCGGCTTGTACAGTGAATCCTTCAGTAAATATTGCAACTTAAAGTCTACATTTATTGAAGGAGTCTTCCTCTCTTTCAAATAATACTGACAAAAGTTGCTTGGGTGCTAATAGCGGAGACCTTTAGTCAAAGGTGTTGTAGTCATGTCATTTATTAGACTGCCAGTAGGCCTGCAGAATTATAATTATATTTTAACATTTCTATAAATTGATCCACTAAGAGTTTGCTAGATCTTGCTGAGATCTATGTGTGAAACACATCAATGATCTGTTTATCTATCTATTTATTTATTATTGTAAGTTATACATTCTGTTCAGCACTTTTTACTCACATTTAGCACATAAGAGCACATACAATTATATGCAATGTGTAATATGTGTTTGTTTTATGAAGCAGTGCTTTTCTTTTGTTTGCCTTGTGGTATGTTGGTAAATTGTCTTGCTGTCTTTAAGCATTTTCTGTGTGTGCAATGTGTGTGTGCATGCATATGTGAATGATTGTTTTAGTGGAGGGCGTGCAAGTGTTTGCCTGCTGGGGGTGACGTTAATGGAGATGACTGTGTGCATGCGTGTGTAGATTCATGCATGTGTTGCGGTGTACTCTGGAGGCATGGCCATGTTGTTAATCAGCAGGACAGCTGCTGAGTTGATGTGGTGGAGTGATGAGTAGACTTCACTGCAGTCAGGCTGCCTTTTAATGATTCAGCATGCAGGGAAACCCACAGTCTCTCAGACTAAACTGTGCTCTACACAAACACACACACACACCCTTCTATTACCAACCCCACATCACAGTCTAGACACCCCACATGTGCTGCTGGAGCTGGGGTAGAGATGATATTCATGCCAACTATATATCCTTGAACTGAATAGTACAGAATAAACATGCGGCAAACAGTGTCAGCATGTAGGTATGAGTGATGAAAGATTTAATAGCTGAATGACTAAGTTGGTATTTGTGGAGACAGGAGAATGTGATGTATTAGACATCTTTGCTTAACTTAGTCCATAAGTGTATTTGTTGTTACCATATTTGGATGTTATGTTGGTAGGTAGAGAAGACTAGTAGGTTTTAGTTTGAAAGGCGATACAGATAAAATGACACTGAGACTCCCCTCCTCTGAACATTTCTCAATTAATGACAAGCGGTCTGGAAAGAAAATGCCTTTTTCAATGACTGATAGACTCAGGAATAGTTTGGTTCACCAGCCAATCCCCATCAATTTTGGCCGTTTTTCTTATTCTGACATCTCTTTGCATCCAAGAAGCACTTGCTGACAGCTTGACTTTATACACAGCTCTCTCACAAAGATGACCATGTGTTTGACTGCTTGACCTAGAGTGCCTTGCTTTACTCTGAATCCACAGTGTTAGTCAGTCAACTCTAAAATTCTTTGTGAAGCTTTATGCAGCCTGTTTGTTATTAGTGAAGATGTTATAGGAAGAACTTTGTACAGTTGTTGTCTTTGTAAGATGCATACCAGAAATCAACAGAATACTAATATTTCATCTGAGACTGTCATTGTTCATTGTTTTAGTAATCGGGTAATCGTCAGGTTTTGATGAGTAATTAATCTGTGATGGTAAAATAGGTGACTCATTCTCATCACATTACTGAATCGATCTCAACCACTGGAATATCTAAGATGCATATTCCATTTATTTAAACTCCTCTACTGTATGGCTATTTCAGTGGTTTACCTGAACATTATGGTATTATGCTCACGACCTGAACTGTACACGTTTGAATATACATCTGGTGTTTACAAACACAAACAAATTGGCTCACCTGGTTACCTCAACATACCAATATACACACTGAACACTTAAACTGTAAGTGTTCAGTGTGTTTTACTCTACTACATATTTATGCTAACTGCTATTTATGCCTCAGTTGTAGCCATATACTGACCTATAGTTACTGCTCATCTCTTTCACTGAGTCTCCCTCTTTCACTGACTTGCGCTCTATCACCGACTTGCCCTTTATCACTGACTCACCCTATCACTGACTTGCACTCATCACTGACTTACCCTCTATCCCTGACTCGCCCTTTATCACCGACTCATCCTCTATCACTGACTTGCGCTCATCACTGACTTACTTTCTATCATTGACTCTCCCCCATCACTGACTCTCCATCCATCACTGACTCGCCCTCCACTATCACTCGTATGGAAAGCATAACAAAATTTACTACAAACCAAACATGTTTTTCAAACATTAATTTTAATTTACATAGAGTAAATGTACAAAAGCAATAAAGCAACAGCTGATCACTCGTTATTTTCACTCATTACTTTCCACAGCTCATGCATTTATGTGTTTAGATTGCCGTGGCAGTGCACACAGCCCTGAGACTGTCACGCCTGCTGGCTCTCTTCTCACCCCCGATCTCCCGGACTCCATTTCCCATAACCCACCACAGATGATGTCACTTTCACATGTCTGCCATCTCCCAATCCTGTTCCGTTTTCCAGATCTGAGTCACCGGAGTATTGATAACACCTGTTGTTAATCTAGTCTGTTTGTATATATACTCCTTTCTCCCACTGACTCATTGTGAAGTATTGCCACTCTGTGCATACCGAGCGTTTCTTTGTGTGACTACTCTTGTTTGCTACTTTGGTTTTGACATTCTGTTTTACTGATTTACTCTTTTGTCTTTGCCCTTTTGGTACTTTTGCTGTTCTGATTGTTTTGCCTGTTCTTCGACGTCTGCTTGTTTCTTTACTCTGACCCTGTCTTGCCCTTCTGTTATGTCCGCCTTGCTCTTGTTGCTGCTGTGGTTGATTACAGATCTGTTAAATCTCGCCTTGATTTTAGCTCAGTGCTCGTCACGATCTGTCCATCAACACAGAGACAGAGAAGCTGCATTTTCTAACTTTTTTTTAGATTGATCAAGCCCTAGATCTGTAGGATTACTGAGAGAGTTTTCATATTTGCAAGTAAGTCTCAAACCAATATATACATACTGAACATAATGGTGAATGCGGGGAGATACAGAGTTCTAGCCACTCAGCACCCCGCCTCAAATTCATGTCCCATAGTAAAATACAAGTGAAAGATCAACATTAAGTTACATGTACAAGTTTACTGATGTGGAGTTGTTGCTGGATGGCTATCTAGGGAATGCACACACATGGAATGCTGACATTGCTAGGCGAATGAACCTCAGACATACGCAACACACACTTTGCTTAATCTATTCATCTACATAACATCATGGTCAAACTGTGAAACAAATTTATATATATTGGCAATTTTGGCCAGTATTGAATTGATTCCGGTACTTATTGTATTGTATCTGCAAACCCCTAAATATAGGCCATTTAATCAAAATTGTAGTTTGTAAATGCTTAACCATTGTTAATATAGAAGAATGCATGCATTTTCTGGACACAGGGCAGCACAAAACATTTTAACACCACTGTTATATTTTGGAGTGCTTTTGAACTTATAAGACAATGTCTTAGGTATGTTCATGGTGTCAGTGAGCATGAGCCAATTAGCTGATCAGCATTCAGTAACAGTAATGGTAGCACCCTGTTGTCCAAAACTTTTTTGCTGTAGAAAAAAGAGAATAAAGCACATTTTCTTTGCTTTTTAGTGAAGTACACCCTTCTACTTTCCAAAATCAAAGGATGGTCTTGGCAAAAATAGTTAGAAAGTATTTGAACCTTTTTTTTTTTGAACCGTATAGCTCAATTTACCCCCATCCATAGAGGATTTACTCGTGAGCACCCTCTGACACTTTGCAGTCATATTTCTAATATAATGAGAGTAATATGAAGCGTCTGAGCCTCCCTTAAACAGACTTAAACTGAATCAACGCTGAGCAGATGAGTTTATTGTGATATACAGTATCTGTGGCTCAGGTTAGTGAACATTTAGTTATTTGCTGCTCATGTTGGAGTGGTAGACTCTCTGTCTCTCATACATAGGGTCAACTGTCTGCCTTACAGGAGTTTTAAAAGTACCGTACCTTCACATCCCAGAGATATTTTTATAACCTTATATTTAAAAATAGAAAATAGAACCTTAAAAAAAGGAATAGAAAATGATATTTTTATGTTCCCAGCTAAAGCCCCTAAAGACATACCCTTGAGGTACCCCACCCTAGTAACAGTTTAGTATCTTTTTTTTCTGGTGTGTTGTGTCATCGCATTATTAACATACGGGATATGGGACTTTTATTTGCTGTATTGTTATTTTATTTATCTGAATTTTATTAATGTTTTTTATCTGCTTCATTTTGTTGAACTTAGCAAAGAGAACTCCTTTGTACTCTATAGAGGACGTATTACCTTGATTTAACTTAAACTCAAAAAATCAAACAATATCTATCAAACATTAACCAGGAGTGTTTAGACCTTTGCAAAATATGTGTGCACATACAAAAACACACACATTTAAGATCTGTTCGCATGAATGCATCTGTTGACATGTGTATTTTCCCACTCCTTGATTGTTCAGATGGTTCACTTTGCAATCCACTCCATATGCTTTTCTATGATGACATGCTGGCTCCGGTGCACTTTGTCTCTGCAGTGGTGAGTAAGCTGTGTGCAGACTCTGTTGTGTGTGTTCCACTGACTGTACTCCATTCACAAAAAACATTACTGTTCTGACCCAGGCCTTGGTAGGGATGTTTTATTTCATGTTGGTGTGGACTTCTGGGTACTGTTTGGCACCAGTGGATGGATTTCTTGGCAGTGCTGGTCACCAGATGATTTTTTTTCTCCTGGTCTACAAAAAATCAGCAGACAGCCTGACATTTAAAATGATTGTCCATTCTCTATTCATGTCATGTATTTGTTTAGTTCTTTAAAGCCCTGTTAGCAATCACTGCCAGGCCAAATTTTGGTGTTCCAGGTTTTTGCACATAGAAAGAATGTGTTGAATATTGGAGATACTGCACTTGTTTGTTACTCTCCATCATTAATTTAACTGCCTTTCCATCATATTGATATGATACTTGTCTTGATATATTGAACTCTTTTGTGATCTTCCACTGATTGTATTGAAGGGTATGTCTTCATGAATGTATGTGCACATTTTTTTGCCATTACATTTTTTAAGAATGAAATGAAATACTTATTCAGAGGGTTGTGTATCATTCAAAACAGTCACCTTGACATTAATCCCAATTCTTGACTTTTTTATGGAACACTGTATTTATGGTGTGGTATAATCCAAAAGTATGTGTGAGGTGCTAGAAGTCAGTGCATTTACTGATTGCCAGTGATTACAGACTAATCAAGAGAACTGATGTTGATAACACAACTTTTTGAAAACAATGTTGTACTTCGTCCTTCTACAATAGACTGTATCTTCATCGCAATAACATTGGGCGGGTTCTAGTAAAGACAGAAAACTAAATTGATTTAAAAGCGGGCAACTAGCCTGTTCAGAGCCTGAAGAGTCTGTGGGGACTCAGGAGGTCATGCGGTCATGCCACTGCTGTTTTATGGAAGTTTAGCTGACAGAGTAGCTTGTTCAGTCATGTTGTAATGCGACAGAGCAGTTCCACTGTATGCAGTATGACTTCTTAATTAACCATTATCATGAGACTAGCAAAGGTGTGTAATTGTAAATGATCATCCTGACCAGTTTACATGATCCAACAAAGCTAAGGGTGATAAAATAACTGTGATGCTTTAGGGTCCCGGCACTGCAGACTTTATCGTTCCTCTTCAGCGAACACACCTGATTCAACTCAACAGCTAATTAGCAAAACCTTCATTTAAAGTTAAATTAAGAATTTAAAAAAAGGTTTTCATGGTGCAAGTTCAAAGAAAAGGCCCAGTGAGATTTATATCTTAGTAAAGATCCACTACTAGCCACATTTAATGTTGAATTTACTGGTTGTTCAGAATTAACAGCTAAAATAACCTGCCTTCATAGTTAACTTGCAGTGTATGTTTTGCATTCCAATGAATATCTCTTCAAGGAACTGTTATCTAACGAAAGCCTCGCTGTCTCTGCCTTCTCATGTAAAGGCACTTGTGTTGCATGCGTACCTGAACAGCACTCTGTGTACAAGTCACTGTCTAATCACATGCTCCCATCATCTATTTCACAATAAGGGCTATGATTTATTTCTGAAGAAGTGAGTTTAATGAGTTCTAACTTCTTCCCTCACAAAGCCACATTAGTATGTGTGCTGCAGCTAAGGCAACTTTTCAGCAATTCCTTACTAAGGTTTCAATTTGTAGCCACCGTCAAGAAACTCTCACTCAAAACTTGCAAATTATTCTCTGTTATAAACACGATGTAACAGAGGGTACACTCATACATTGCTTTGCCACATACGCATATCAAATATCTTTCTCTGACCAATCCTTTCTGTCTCTTCGAGACCCCCAGGAACTACATGAAACCAGACTTTTTGCTTCAGTGCATAAGAGTTGGGCATAAGTGGCTCTCTGATGTGTCTGAAAACTGAGGAGATGAGAGACTGACAGTGTGGGACAAAGGCTAATGGAGTAGCCAAGGAGGCAGGACTGGAAAAGGTGTTTAGAGGCTCTGCAATGAGTTAAGAGAGTTTGAACAGACCAAAAGCAGTACGGAACACATTAGGGCTCTCCTGGAAGTAATTCACTGTTCCTTTTTTAACAATAAGTAGAAACACTTAATCTCAGGCATTTACTGGCCATAATACTTTGAAACTGGTGCTGCTTTGGATTGAGTGACTAAAGCAAAGTTCAAATGCGAGAGAATGAGTGGATGTGAAACCATCATATGTTTCTGTCTCATATGGAAGTTTTCTCTAAAGAGGATTTTCCCAAACACACACATACACATGCACACATTCACTCACTTGCACGGGCGCACACACTGCAGGCCAGTGCAGCGGTGCAGGTGCGTGTTGTCTTCTGAAGCTTGGGGTAGCATCAAGTTGTTACTTGCAGCTGACTGGGAGGCTCATTTCTTACTGGTGATCAAATACCTAGCCGTCCATCAAGGAATCCCCTTTAGCGCTTTAGAAGGCAATACAATTTTTTTCTCCTAGTTCTTCTAAGAATTATGATTTGGTTTTGTAATCACTCATTTATGCACTATAGCCCCAAATGTTTTATAACAAGCCCTCAACGTTATTACAGTACATAAGGGCACGTTCACACTCAAAGAGAGAGAGAGAGAGAGAGAGAGAGGGAGCAAGGCACGATAGAGAGCGAGAGAGAAAGAGATAGAGGATAGAGGAGATAAGGAAAGGAGAGGGAAGCGAGTGTGCAAGTGCACAAGTGAAAGAGAGAGAGCACACACAAGGGAGAGGTTGCATGAGTGCATGAAATTTCAGTAAAAGGCGAATATACTACTGAACCCAACCCAAGATTAATGTTGTACATGAAAATACTCCCCCCTTTTTAAGGCGTTTTGGGTTGCACACCTCTAACACTGTTTATGTGGACACTCACAAAATTACACAGGATGGAATGTTTTGCTTTAACGTGATCTATTATATTTAAAATATTGTTTCTTTATTGATATTAGTATAATATCTAAAACCTTCAGATAAAACGTTTCTCTGTTACCAGGACATTTGAGAGGAGTGTGGAAGAGCTGGTTGATGCGGATAAAGGAAATGTGCAGAGGACTTTAAAGGTTCCACATTTTAATTTTTTCTCTGGTGTCTGCATAGAAGGTATGTGACTTTGGTCAGGGCAAAGAATGCCCAGATGCGGTTATAGGCGCCCATTTACAACCCCATGGTTTGGCTCATGAATACTTTGATGAGCTCTGCTCTGATTTGCTGCTTTAAGACAATGATCACACAGAAACAACATGTTGAAACAGACACAGGCAAGAAAATAAAATAAAGAGAAAACCTCCATGTAAATAAGCACGTAGTCTGCCATTTTCGTTGCTGTTGCTGCAAGGTCATTGTATGCAAATTTTGGGTGTGTAAATATTAATAAGTCTAGACTGTTATGAATCAGCCTGTTATAATGCCTTCTGTCCCAAAAGCAACATTTGTATTTGAAGAAGGAAACTAGTATTTGAGGCCCACTCTCGAGACCTTAAACTAGCATTTTCAACAAGCACATCAAGGCTGAAGTGGGCTTCATATTCAGGCGCCTGATTGTAACTGCTGCACCATTTAAGGTGGAGTGGGAAAATCTCAACAAGAAGCTCATGAATAAGCAGCTGACTTCCGATTCGTACTGCACACCAAGATGGCACAACCATTTCATTTGAGCATTTGAACGGGACCTTACAAAAACTGTCCCTGCTAGGAACAGAGAAACAAAGTGAGTAGGAGATTCAGAGTTCCTAAGACACCAAATTTGATTTATTTGGACAACAGTACATTTATTTGAGCAGTTGTTTACCTGACGGACACAATGTCCCTTCTGTTTGTGAGTTATTGCTTTTATTTTTGTGCTGGGTAAAGTGCAGGATATAGTTGTAATTGTTTTTTTATGTGTGGCTGGTGTTGGAACACTGCTGTTCATTAAAGTTAAGTTTTTTATTTGATGATCGATTATTAAAGCCTTACAAAGCCAAGTTTGACTGAGGCTATGATAAAATAAATGTTTTAGGCTATATATTATTTAGTGTTATATTTTGTATAATGTATTATAAACATTTTATATGTATTAGAAAATATCATGTTAAATTAATTATAAAGAAAATCTTAATCTAGTCTTGCCTCGGTCTCTGACACTCCTAGTCTCGGCCTTGACTCAACATTTTACTAAACATTTTGACTGCAGCACTAGTTTGAGGTTCACATTATGCCAGGTCTGTGCACCAGGTTCTCCTGAATCAACTATGACAATGTACAGTTTTTCATTCTATGGCAACTTGTAATTATGGGGGAAACATCACTGTTTTCATTTTTCTATCACAAACAATGTTTTTATTTTTCATTTTGTTTGTTTTTTTATGATTTTCTATACAAGGCATGCCAATCAGCATTCCTGAATAGTTATGTTTGTTGATGTGTAGATCCTCATAATAAACAGAAACTGGCACATTTTCTAAGTAAAAATAGATAAAGATGAGTGACGATACTTCAGAAATAGTTCTGCATTATACAGATCTGAGCCCTGTATCTTTACATGCCCAGCAAATGCCTTTGTTTCTAGACAAATGTGTTTAGTTGTAATGTGGTTAAATGCGAAGTGAGTACCTGTTGATTCTCACTGACCATGTTAGTTTTTCTTTTGTCCTTTTTTAAGTCTGTGTTTACTGGACCTGGACTGGTTTTCTTTCCCAAACCTCTACCCGGCAGTACTGACTCACAGAAAATCAAATACTTACCACCCGAATTAGTGGAAATTCTTTGCTGTCGTGGTCTTTGTAGATGTCGAGTCCCTAAAGTGTGCAGTATTCACAGACGATGATTCAGCTGGGATATGTGAAGTCCTAAGGATTTCAATAAACACTTCTGTGATGAGTCAACAAAGCTGGATAGACTGGTGCGGTGCATCCCCCATGGTGTTGTGATGGTCTGGCGGAGCAATGACGTCCCAACTCCAGATGATGCTATAGGGATTCTGGGGGGACTCAGGGTAATAATTCTTGGTCCAATTAGCTCAGTGAAAGTCTCTGTGATGATGAGCGCATGCTCTGGTGTGTTTTTTACGAGGCCAGGGGTTGGGCGTGAGGCTCAGACTCCACGGGAGGATGTGGGTGTGTGGAAATTAGAGAGACCAGAGAGAAGTGCCATGTTTGTGTTTGTTTTGTCTGTGACTGATTAAATGTTTTAAAAATTCAAAGACATTGTTTTTTTCTTTATTCGACTTGCTCTCTTTGTGACTTATTTTCTTTACTCTTACATTTTGTTCTTTGTCTAGTCAGGCAAACTCCTAATCTGTGGCTCTCACAGACAGTCACTCAGACATGTTCTGTCTCACGCAACAGAGACACAGCCTGTAGTTCACTTTAATAAATGCTTTACTTACCAGGCGATATGCATTTTACAGTGCAATAGTAGTTTGTTTGACATTTATGATACAGGGAATTCCCCCATGCTTAAATAAAAGCATGCTATGTAGTACAACCCTCATATGTTAGCTTCACATTTTCTCTCCCCAGTACTGCCACAGTGAGCTATTCCTTTCAGTAAATGTTAGTATTTGAATTCGGTTTATATGATTGTCTGAAGCAAAAAGCCCCAATAACAAAATGTATACAGTGCACTTTAATGGGAGGTCCTCACTTCCCAACCTTTAGGTCCCTTCTGTGTGTGCCTGAAGGAAAAGGCTTTACTTTTTTGCTGCAGGCAATGAATGAAACCGGTGAATGAATTCATGTCATGTAAATTGTGTAAAATGTTATTGAATGAACATGATATGTTGTGTATAGTACAGTACCCATTTCTGTGTTCAGATTGTGTTAGCAGGTTTGACTGAGACTTTGTGATCAGTATAACATGATAAACTACCTCTGGAAATAATTGCTCATTAAATGCTGAGTAATGGTTCATAGAGTCCTTAATCTGGTACATTTCACCAATTTGGCTGAGGGTATAAATGCTGTAGGGTAGGTTTTCCTTTGGAGCATGTTGCTAAAATAATGAGCAGAGGTCATCAAACCTTAGCCTGAGGCTATATACTCACGTCCAAGTGACTGATGGCTGCAATGAGCTGTTGACTCATGGCCAGTTTAGAGTCAAAGTGAGGTGTTTAGCTTTAGCCTGGTATTGTTTGGCCTTCAACGAGCTGCTGATTTACAGCATGAGCCTCTCTTTACACTGCAACAGCCAGGATCGCGTTTACACTCACTCACACACTTCACTTCTCTGTTTTTTTCTGCAGCCAGGGTGAACTTAAGGGCAGGAATCCGAAGCACACAAATCCAAACAAATATATGACTTGATGCATATACTGTATATATATTGGTTTCCCTCAAAGCTGCTGTGAGATATTGTTTAGTTGTAAAACTATATATATGTATATAAGTGTGTGTGTGTGTGTGTGTGTGTTCATTGGTTCATTGGCTGTTATTATAGTCATTAAAATTAAGACATTAAAATGACATGGTCTACAATTCATGATAATTGCTAGCAGATTAAATCATGTGAAGTACCATATAAATTATGAAAATTTTGAAATCTTAAAGCTGAATAGAATATATCATATATGTAATTTCGGCAGCAGCATTGCTCTCCTATTCAGATAGCAATGAGGTTAGACTGAGGCTTTGTGATTGGTATTTACGATAATATGGGGAACTTCTCCTGGAATGAATAATCTGTAAATCACTGTGGTCAGGAGAGGATTCCAAACAGCTGCTTCTGAAACAGTATGACCCCTGTGTTCCCACATCTACTCTACACGGAGGTCACATAAGGTTCCATATTGTGTTTGGTTGTAGTTAGCATTTGACACT
Source organism: Semaprochilodus insignis (assembly GCA_034552555.1). Classification (NCBI taxonomy): domain Eukaryota; kingdom Metazoa; phylum Chordata; class Actinopteri; order Characiformes; family Prochilodontidae; genus Semaprochilodus; species Semaprochilodus insignis. The sequence goes on along the minus strand of CM067474.1, from coordinate 53,881,765 downwards.
GTTTACCTTGGATCACCTCTCAGACAACAAGATACTGTACAATTGCAGATTGATAGTTATATTCAGGTTTGAAATGTAATGGAATACAACTTTTGGGAATACATAGTCAGAATTCGGAAACAAAACAAAATTTTTATTTAGTCCATTTAGTTACATTTTGTGAATGTAGTATTTAGATTACAGTTAGAATTTTGTTCTAAAAGAAACAGGAAACATATTGCTTTAAGCAAGTACTATTTTATAGAACACAGCAGCAGAGGAGAACCTGGCATAGCTCTGCTGAAACAGCCAAGATAGCAGGCAGGTCACTTCTAGCCATACACTTCCCCTTCATGGTAGACAGTAAGCCCACACAGATTTCCCCACAGCCTAACACAGAATGACATAAGCATCACACATGCACACCACAGCAGCAACTTATTTATGGATTAAAATCTCTTCTATTCTAGCTGTGAGGCCCCATGGCCACGCAAGCCAGTAGCAATACGCACCGGCCCACACTCCCCAAGTCATCCCTCTTGGTCTACTCCATTGGTAGTATAGACTGAAAGACTCCACTGAATAGACTGAAAGCACTGTGATAAGCCAGTTATTGACCTGAATGTTAGTAAACTCTTTTGACGGATGACTGAACTGAATATGCAATAGCAGGACATCCGTAGCAAGTTACATACAGTCATTGTGAAAAAAACACCCAAAAGGACATGTTGAATTGCAGTGCTATTTGGATAAAAGATAAAGGTTACCAGGAACAATAAATGATGATAAATTTAGACTGATATTAGCAATATTTTTTGAGTTACACATACAGATGTCGGGCTACCATGTTTGCTAATGCAACATGATTCAACTATGTCTGGCACGACACCATTGCAGTCTGTGGTGACGTTGACATGGTGCTAAGGGCAGTAGTCATAATGGTCTGTGTACATGTAGTCCTGCACCGTCTGACAATGGTGCTGGCACTAACAGGATGACTCATGGAGGCCGTCACTGCTTGCTGAATGTCCGCAATTGTGCCTGTTGGGTCAGTGAGGTACAGCGATAAGGTCTGTCCTTGCTTACGTCACATGCACGGCAGAGCGTGACTTGACTCCTGAATTATGAAACTTGAATCGTGTCTCACAAATCTAACCACCAAGTTTCATTCCTGTCAGTTAATTCTTTCTGGGTGATAAGTGTATATACCTTTGGCTAAAAATCACATGTCTACTCATTTTATAATCAAATACGCAAGATGTTGTTGTTATTAGGATATGGCGAATTGTTAGCAGAGATCATAAAAGGACAGTGGGATTATGGGAGCAGCAGTACACTGAAGCACAACATTGAGAGTTTTGTATTTATTTTTTTGTATTCATTTGAATAACAGCATTTTCCCTGAAACATAATAACAGAAGAATTAAATTAAAAACAAATGCCAACCAGTGACAGCGGGGGACATCATGTTTTAAATAAAAATAATCACAGCAGAGTTTTCCCCATGTACTATCAATATGTATTTTAAATGTATTCTGAATGTTTTTGTGCATTGTAGTGGAATACGTTTAAAACAGTTCATTCAATATTCAGCCATCACTATTTTCAAAGTATAGCCGTTTGATCACACACTTAAACTTTGAACTATATATTCAGTCTATTATGTAAACTGAATATAGCCAATAAAGCTTGATTCTGTTTCTGTTATTGCCACTTTGCCATAGTTTACAGTTCAGGTGCTTTCTAAGAATAGCCACATGTGATTGACCTCATTCCCACCCAAATGTCTTCCTCCTTCATCAGTCATGACAGATATCATCACATACTGTATAATATGGAGTTGAGCTCAAGAATACTGCCAAAAGACGGCAAGACTAGTAAAAGTAAAATAGCTTATGAATACCAGTACATAAAAAATAAATAAATAAAACTGTTATGGTTTATATAAAACTTCCTGGTGATTTCAGGACTTGTTGCTTAAGAGTTCTTAAGCTTAGCTCCAGCAAACACAGCAGTGACAACTTCCATGTGATTTATAATAGCTGAGTGATCATAACTGCTGTTTCTGTGCACTGTTCTGTTACGTAAATCACTAAGCTAATTGGCATTGTTCGTTTTTTTTTTTCTTGCTGTGGAGTAAATAGAACTCATCATTCTATCCAATGTAGACTTGATAAATAGTTTCAGCCACAAATCTGGCATGGAATTTTCTGGCATTTTTTCAGTTTGGCTCAAGGAGTGGAAACTGTTCGTGGCTTTGCTCTGTATAATGAAGGGGACAGTGAAGCTCAGAGGATTCAGGTAGTTTCACCCTTGCCGAGTCTAGCTTGATAGGTGATGTGTGTGCTTTGCATTTTATTCTGCGCCATAGCGGGTGATCCTTCAGATCTCACAGGAACAAGGAGATTTGATACAGTGCTCATAAATTTGGTCCCTGATTTCCCAAACAGACTGTGCATTTTATAGGCTTTTGACCCGGAGAACTGCATGTGAGCCTAAACCCGTAATCGTGTCCCCCATATGAGCGAATGGAAAAATGGTCTGCTTCATCTGATCACTGCTGCATCCATATATCTGTCCCTTTTTTTACCCTCCGCCTTTAAAATGGTAATAATTCAAAAGGAATCTGTGGCATGAAACTTCAATATGTGGCACAGATGTGAAAGTCTACTAGTTTCTTCACGTGTCTGATCGTGTGTCTCACTGTCTGGTTAATAAAAGTCTGTTGAATAAGTGCTCTTTGCTTGCGTAGGTTACTCGGTGTGACAGGTACAATACAATAGACAAATATAATCTGTATGTACATACTGATGACCAACTTGTTTTTTACAGCAAGTTTATAGAAATGCATGTTTATGCAGCTTTTATTTACAGCAAGTTTATAGATTAGTGGCAGTTCACTACACTCGGGTTAAGCCTTGCCCTGCACTCAATATGTTCACATTCCGAGTATATTCTGGCATTCTATAAGTTGAGCGTGACTTGTATGTTGTTTATAACTTAGTAGCAGTCCTAGACTCAGATTAAGCCTAGTCATAGACTAAACACTTTTCTTTGTGTGTGTATGTTACATTCATTATGTCCACACTGAGTATATTCTGGCATGCTATCAGTTGAGTGTGACTCACCCTGTGTCTGTTGTTGAAGCTGTTGTTTGGTGAACTGTGTGACACAGTGGAGCGTGGATGAGTCAGGGGCTTCGGCCCCAGTAAGTTTCGGCCACCCTCTCGGCCAACAGCGACCTTTCCCAGGGTCTGCTGCGGTGCTGGCCCTACTTCTCTGTCTGGAGGCGCTGTCTTCATACATCGGAAGGCTATATTCCCTTAAGGATAGTGAGCTCATCTTGTCTGCAGCTGTTTACCACAGCATCCAAAACACAAACATACTCGCATGCCTGTATAAGCTTGCACTCATTTTTCATTTTTCAGATTTTATGTCTGATGACTCTGATGACTTGATTTAGCAATGTTTACAGCAGTTATCTCTGCTTACTATTGTTTATTGCTGCTCAAAGAGGTCTGTTCATTTACAGCTTTTGGAAATGTCATGTGCAACACAATCACAGGATATTAACTGGACCATTATTAGGGATACATTTTTAAAAGGGTTATGAAAGAAGAAATTATAGACCTCTATCTGTGTCTCTGTGTCTCTGTCTCTCTCACTCTATTACTCACTGTCTCTCCCCATAGAGCTTATGTGAAGTTTGTGCAGGTTGGCACCACATGTGTTGTATAGCTTTGAACTTTAGTGGGATTAGGCATGTCTGGCTGCATGCTGCATGGATTACTCCATGGCAAACTTCCTTTTTTTTCTTTTAGAATGGTATAAACTTCTCCTGCCCAGGATTGTTTGATAGTTCCTAGGTTATCAGGTTGGATGCAGTTGATCTCTGAGGTGACTGTCCCTCTACCCTTTTGTCAGAAGGAATAATACAGCAGCGGATCAGTGTTTGGTTTAATACATTGCTTAAGGGAGGTGTCAGAAAGCTTTCATGCCTGGTAGAAATAAATAATAAACATTGTAAAAAAGTGTCACATGGCTGTAGAAGAAACGCAAACAGTTGAATGGAAGTTTTTATAGGGTCCAAATAAAGGAAAACAAGTTTGCCCTAGATACTGAAATGCAACTATCAGAAGTAACAATTTTTATAGGGTCATGTGCTGTTATTATCCTTTTTTTTCTTTCAACAGCTCTCCATTCTGGATGGGGTAAATCAGACTGACTGACCAAGAAAAGCCATTCAAGGTAAAAAAAAAAATGTAAATATATAAAAATCTCTTCAATTTAAAATTTAATTGCATTTGTTTTTACATTCTGAGGTGTGCTGGGTCA
>CM067474.1:53752591-53877357 GCA_034552555.1 Semaprochilodus insignis | reverse complement strand
ATTCTGAGGTGTGCTGGGTCATGTTGGGGATGCATACGTTTTAGTTCAGAATTTATGATTATTGATAAAAATGAGTTTACAAAAATAAACACAAGAAATAAGGCTTAAATTTGACTTTGAAATTTGGTGTGCACAAAGTACATTTTGTGTAGATGGCATGAGGTGTCAGTAATGTAATTGTAATTCAGAGGCAAATCAGTGGAGCTGACATGGACTTTACACGTTTGTATGAGAGCCTCTGATCAGTCAGTTTGATTTGTGGCATGGAAGTCTTGCAGATTAAAAAATTATTAATTTATTTTATGTCATAATGTTTATGTCAAATCCAGAATTTCAGTGTGGTCTCAGACTTTTGGGGTCATCTGTATGTTTATGTCACTTATAGTAGTCTGCAATCACAGGAGTTTTCACAGTTGACCAATGATGTTGAAAATGTTGGCTTTTCTGGTAAATATAATTAATTTGTAAATGTAATAACATGTTTTTTTTTTCTTTTCAGTAGCTTAAATGCTAGAACATCTTCAGAGAGGTCCATTAGCTGTTGCTTTGGCTTTATTTTGTTTGTATCAATATCATAAATATTGTACATTTTACAAAGTTTTAAATATTCCTTATATCTGTATCTTTATGTCTGCATATATTTCTGAGTGTAGGTACGTCTGTCTGTGGATGTGGAAGTGTGTGTTTGTGTACGTTTTCCACCACTGACCACTGCAGCTAAGGCATAATCTTGGCTTCACACTGTCTTACTCCCCTATAAAAATGTAAATCTTGTTTTGCTCTTTTTGACTACCGCCCTCCTAGCAAAGATTCGGTGAAATGACACGGTTGCTGGGACTTCCGATTATATGCCTGTCACTCTGATCCCTGCTTGAGACAGTGCTTCTTACTGACAGAAAGAGCGAAATATGGGGTGTGTGATGCACCATATGAACCAGAGCACTCAGTATATAGCCCTTGACCTCTAGTAGCCCTAAAGCAGTGCATCTTATTTTGTACAGCTGTTCTCTTTTTATCCATCTTAATTGGTATTTTTGCTTTGCATTTATGGGTCCTGATGAAGTTTTCTATACAAATTCATGTTTTTCATATATTTATTTGCTGCTTCTTGTTCTTGTTTGATTTAACTAGCCTGATCTTGGTATTCAGTCTACCTTTGTAAACATTTGAATAATCTTTTTGAAAAAAACGCAAAGTCTACCCAATGCTTACATATACGTCCACGTAGGGAATATGCTCAGTTACTCACGTCATGCTTAATCTTCATTTTCATTGTGTTAGCCCATACCAAGTTTGTCATTTGTCCTGTCTGCTGAGGTTTCCTTCTACTTATATAATCTTGCGTATCATATATCATATATGTGCTCCTGTGCATATCATATGTCAAATATGCACTAGAAACAGTAGGACTGAGGTTAACCCATTGTAGTGTGGTTATACTGGGGAAGTGCTCAGGGCTTGGAGAGGACAGTAGATGGACTAGCTTCTCATGGGCTGCTTGGCCCAAAGTGTGATAATTTTAGACTCCAGTCTCTCACATGGTCTGGAGCAAGGACGGCATTTGGAAATAAACTTGGAATTTAGCTTAATTGCAGTTTACAGATTTAGGAGGGGCCGACTTTTCGACTTTATTTTCTTGCATAAATAGAGTGTGAGTGCAGGCCAAAGACATGAGGTTTAGAAGCCACAAAAGAAGTTTCAAAAACGTCAGAGGCCGAGAGGACACTCTGAGCTACAGAGTCTGACAAATGTCTTTTTCTGAGCACTTCTCTCTTCCTCTTGTCCTCACATAGGATGAAATGCATCATACTGCTCAGCTGTTTATCTGACAGCCACACTCCTGTTCAGTAAGTGTCAGGCTTACTGATTGTAATTCTGTAAAATGTCCTGAGCATAAACCATGCCCTGGAGTTTTAATAAGAATTCTGTGTAGTGTTGGTTTGCGCTGTATGTAATGCAGAGGCTAAGAGGATGTGAACCTCTCTGGCTACACTGGGAAATATTGAAATGCATGCTTCATACCATACAGTAACTTCACCTCTCCTCCCTTATAATTTATGGTTTCTCTTGCACCTGCAGATTTTATGTTTGAGACCAGACTGCCTCCCTTATCACATTTTATGGAAAGTTTAACTCATTATCAAGTTTGTGTATTATCATTTTCATGATCACTTTCCTATTACAATAATTCTTTATTAATTCAGAAATATGGATGTCTGGCAGTGGATCTGATAAACAGTGCATCTGTAATAGACCTGATATATGATGATGATATCACATCCTCTGGGAAATACACAGTATCATATTTTAGCTTGAGAAGCCTTTGAGGAAGACAGTTTAGAAAGAAATGGCCATGCTCCCTGGTCAGCCTCTGTGTTTAACCTGCAGGCATTTATGATGGATTGTCTGTCATAGACAGTCTTCTCCATAATATTTGGCACTCTTAGTATGGTTAAAAATCAAAGGCTATGGAAAAAATGTCTTATTTGTTTATCAGCTTGGTCTATAAGCAAAATATTAGAAAATACTTTCTGTGAAAAAAAAAATGATTTATAGGAAAAAGACAAAGGCAACCAAGTATATATTGCCCCATGCATAGTAAGGAGAATGGTCTCAAAACTTTCTTCAGATCACAGTTGGAAAATTGCAGGACTTGGTTCCATCTTAGCGTCACCATGTCTCCGAAACTACAATTAGGCACCACCTCCATGCCAACAAACTATTCGGAAGGCTTGCCACAAAAAAAACTATACAATCATTAAACCACATGATAGAGTTTACTGAGTTCACTAAATATTACTGGAACTTTGATTGGAACAGTGTTCTATGGCCAGATGACAAAAATAGAGCTTTATTGGCAACGAACTCCAGATGTGGATTTAGTGTAAAAGAGTCATAGTTCATGCAGAAAACAACCTAATCCCCAGTGTAAAGTATGGTGGTGGACTTGTGATGAGTGGCTGTTTTTCTTCCAAAGCCACTTGAAAATCGTTAGGAAACTGAGCGTTATGGATTTTATTTATTACCAGTAGATTATAGATTAAAATACTCTGCCAGGAAAGCAAACCTTCATATTCATATCAAAGATGGTTTTTTTGGTGATAATTTTTATTCATAGTAATATTCTTTAATTGAAATAGATTGTGGTCCTATTTTCAGTGTAAACTATTTTTAGATGTTTTTTCAAACCTTTTTTTATTTTTTAATTATGTAGGACACTATATAGTGGGTCTTTGAAAAATGTCTGTTAATAATCTTGTGCCCTGTTGGGGACCTTGCTTCTTCAACAATACGTCACAGCAAATTAGAGGGCGTCACTATCTTCTTGGAAAACAGACATCAGTCTCCGCCGCTGACATCAAACATAAGAAAACAGGCTTTCCATTGGACTCTTAATTTGAAGATTAGGATGAGATGTGTAGGAAGTTAGGAAGGGGAGGTCAAGGAGTGGTTTATATTAAGGCTGCTGTTGTTGATGCACACCCTGTCCTGAGGGCATAGAGAACAAAGTCTTACACAGCTGTAAAGAAAAGTTGACTTAAGTAAAGAAAAAGTAAAGACAATCTTGGCAGTAAATTATCTTAAAAACAGCATTTTTTAGCAAATGTTGATGCAGAGTTACTTTATATTTGATTAGCCTCCATCAACTGTTTAGTTAATTAGTCCTAATTGTGACATGGGCAAAAGTTTGAACATCGTTCTAAGTCTGTATTTTGTAGCACCCCTTTGACAGATGTCAACTTGCAGTCTTTTTTTTATAAGCTGGGAATCTTTCTGTTCTGGGAATCTTTCTTTCTCTTCTTATTCTTCTCATTTCACTCTCAGTTGTCACATTCAAAAGGCTGTCTTTCACACCGTTTTTGAATATGTGAATAAAACGTGATTTCTGTACATTTCACATGTTGTGTCTGATCACTTAAAAATGTGCTCACATGTGAAATTATCACTCGAAAACATGTTTTTTTTCACACTTCACATGTTAAATATGTGTGATTTTTTTGTAAGGGAAGTGTCAAAGTATGGACCACTAAATAATTGGATAAAGGTGAATTTTCTTCAGTTAATCTAATATCAAATAATAAAAAAAAGTATAAATCAAAGTTTTGGGCTCCCAGCAAGATATCCAGCAGGGTAGACTACTGTAATGGTCTCTTAACTGGACTAACCAAAAATACGACTCATTCAGAATGCTGCTGCCAGAGTTTTAACCAGGATCAAGGGAACATAGTGCATCACTGCAGTTTTAAAATCTTTACACTGACTTATAATAAATAATTGAACAGTTTAGATCCAGAATACATCTCTGATATGTTTAAAAAAACAAACCAAGGAAGTCTGTATCCACAAATACAGGACTAGTAGAGCCCAGAATTCAAACATGATGATGCAACATTTTACTGTTTATACTGCATACACACCAAACAAGAAGATCTTTGATGTGGTCCTAATGTAGCTATTTTTAAATCCAGGTTAAAACTAGTTTCATGTGTCTATGATTGAGCTCCAAAACCTGCACTGTTTTTCTACTGCACTCTATCTTAAAAAAACTAAATTTAATAAAATAAAATTAAGCACTTTTAATTAGCTTTTTATGTATGCCATTTTTTATTTATAGATCACTTAAAAGCATTTTTAATCTATTTCTTTTGGCTTTTATTTATGTAAAGCACTTTGAATTATATTTGTGTATGACGTGTGCTATATAAACCTGGCTTGCATGCCTTGCCTTTTACTATATAGAGCTAAAAGCACCCTAGCCTGCAGCAAAGTCATGCATGTCATCAACATCATATGCTTCTGGACTTCTTCATTCTTACACAGTTTTCAAGGTCAAGAAAGGTGCACGCTTAGTCGAAGTGACAAAGATTTAACCCTGGTCAAGCTGGGTGGGATATTTGTCTGTCACCTCTAACTTTCCTTGCTCCTCCCTAGTCCCTTCCCCTTAATAATGACTGACAGTTCTTGGTGCCTGCAGGGTTAATGTGCAGGCAAGACAAGGGCACTAAGGTGGAGCCACGGTCTTGAGTGACACCCTGTTGTTATTGCATCCGCTGACAGATAGATAACGTCATTAGTGTAGCATGGATGAGTGGTTCTCAAGTTCTGCAAGCACTTCAGAGAGTGGTAACAGTGCAAAAGTCATGCATGCTATTTGTGCATGCTATTTTTTTTTTTTTAAACAAAAGTTTAAACCATTTAATAGTCTATATTGTGACTACAGCCTCTAATTTCTAATGAAAATTATGCAAACTGATGTTGTTAATGTTGTAATGCAGTAATTTATTCTGTATGCCTACCGTGTACAAATAAAATTAAAATAAAAATGGAATAAAAAATAAGAAAGAATAATGAAGAGCATATGTGAAATGAGATGTGTGATAAATCTGTATTTTGCAGATATAAAATGAGTGATGGCAGATAACGGCCAGGGAGGTAAAGGATTTTCCTTTGCACATTCAAATCTGCAGTAGGACTTATTCAGTTCGGTGATAAGGTGGTGGTCATTCAGCAGAACGAGAGTTTTTCTACCTGAAAGCTGCCTAATTTTCCCTTCGAAGCAGTCTGAGAAACCATGGATTATCGTCGTTGCATTTCACCCATGCCATAGTTGAAATGCAGTCCTTGCAGAAGCTGATGTATGACATCATGGTGTCCATGTATTTGTCTAGTCTGTCTGTCTCCTCTTCAAAAACAGTCCAGTTTGTGGATTCAAAGCAACCCTGTAGCTTTTCATTGTATCCACTGGTCCACCTCTTTACTGTTGTGATGACAAGTTTTCGCTTGTATGTTGGGATGAGGTGAATGAGACTGTGGTCGGAATGCCTGAGAGCCACACGCATGATGGTGCAACAAAAATTTTTCTAATTGTAGTACAGCAATGGTCCAAAATATTCCCTTTTCTTGTGGCACAAGTGACATGCTGTCTGCACTTGGGCATTTCTTTTGTCTGTTTATCTTAAAGAGCTTTAGATTGACTGCCCTTTCAGTGTAAACTTGAAACCACATGTGACCTACAGTGGATTTGTGTGGTGTTTAATATAATAGACAACCTAGTGTAATATAATATAACACAGACTTTGGCAGAGCTCAGTAACACTGAGATTAATAACTGATCATCACACTGATTTTTCAGTCTACTCAGACTTTAGCAGAGCTCAGTAACACTGAGATTAATAACGATCATCACTGATATTTCAGTCTAGTCACGTATTCCCAAAATTTGTATTCCATTACATTTTAACCTTGATGTTACCATAATGCTAGCTAATGTACAATCTTCTCCATTGTCATAGCTGCTTAGCACTATAAATAAAAAAAGACAGGAGAGGCACAGTAAGGTGCCATTTACTTGACATAATTTTAACACCACAGCTAGAACATTTTCTAAAAAGGGATGGAAATTGTAAAAGCCAAGATGAAATGGAATTCCTGCTCAGACTTAAAAATCTAGGCAGTTGTTTTATATGGTAAAATACAGCTTTTTTTACCATTTATATTTATTTGTGTTTTTTGACAATTCATGTGTTCAGTAAAGTTAAAATCCTAATTTTAAAACATCCACAGTAAATTAGCATATAACCCTTACAGATCAGTCACTCGTATTTCATATTTACAAGTAACCGCATATTTCTTGTATGCGATAACACATTTATAACATGTAAAGTTTCACATTGTTCACATTTATAAAGAATCACATTGTTTTTTTCACATGTAGCCCAAAGATGATCATTAAACTTTAGCAGATATGTAGTATGGTTCAGTTATAGGAAACTATAGGAAAATGGCTGTACTTCTTAGTTTAGAAAAAAAATCCAGTTCTGATTTTTTTTCTTTCTTTTTTAAAATATGTGTTCTTATTCACAGACTGTTCTTAATCAGCTTTCATTGTTTCATTATTTTAAGTGCAGGAAATTCCCTAAATTGACACAAAATTTGCCATTTCCACTACTGTTCATAAGTTAGGCTTAGCACACTAAATCCAAAGATTCAAACAGCCGATTTTCAGATTGATAAGTTTTTAGCACATAGACAGCAAACTACACAAACTAAAGGATATTAATTCCAGAAAATATAACGTATTTATTTGAACACACTGTTGTGAAAGCAGTTTGCCCTGTGTCCCTGAACATTTACAGTACAGTTTGCACATGTCTGACATGTAATAAATGGGCCAATCCAGATTCCTGAGACATGTTCTGTATCATTCTCATGTAGATCTTTTTCATTTTTCACTCTTTGTCAATGCCTTGCTTCTCTGACATATACCTGCAACCATCCACGAGTTTCAACAAGAGGAAGATATTCAGTCTATTCAAACAGTGCGCCTTTAATTTCCTCAAGGACAAGTTTGACATTGTATAGATAATCTCTGTCAAACGAAATGCAGTTTGTGTACAGAAAGGCTAAATCAAGGCAAAAGTCAATGCACTGGACGTCAGTATACACGTTGGATTCGCTGTGCTTCAGTAATGTGGTTTTATTTGTCTTCATTTTTAATCCTGTTCTCCCCTGTTGGGTAAAATGTGTAGTCTAACATCTAAGCCATTCTTTGACTATTTGTCTATTGCAGTTTGTCAAACTGTCTGGTGTCTTCTACTGAAAAAAGCAAACATGCCAAACAAACAGTGTGTCTGCTCAAAGTTTGAGTGTTTATTTTAATTAATAATTAAGATGTAATAATAGACAAAAAATAATCTGTTATATTCTATTAAACTGGTTTAATTGGTCAGAGTTGAGAGAGATGATATACTCATCATCAAAAAAATAGTTGCACCCAGAAGGAATCAGCTTACAGAAATGGAACTTGGTGGGTAGGTTTAACATTGTGAGACATACAAAGGATTCAAGTTTCGCACTCGGCCGTACATGTGACGTAAGCAAGGATGGGCCTTATCGCTGTATCCGACTGACCCAACAGCCACGATTACCGAGCAGACATGCACTCCATGAGTTAAAAAATTAAATAGATTACTAGAAATAAATAAAAAAACTGCAATATACTTCCTTGTTTTTTATGCACAGGACAAATGACAAATGTTTGCACTAAGAGTTCAATCTGTCATACCCCTATACAAAGGTTTATACATGTGGGCATCTTTTGTTACGACTTGTAAAGGGACTCTATCTTCACAAAATGACATGATCCAATAAAGTCTTTCTTGTGTTTCCATGGAAAAAAGTGGACTTACTGTTGATACCTACATTACCCAATACCTGTCAAGCTATAGAGTTCTATCCCATAATGAAACATTGTGAGGAATGTCGTGCTGAAGCCTGTAGCTACCACCTGGCCATAATGCCCTGACAGGACTTGTTAAAACAAACCGAATTGGAATTAAAGACAGAGAGGAAGAGAGCTGAAACTGACAGTGTTTATTTGAAAAGCGAGTTAAAAAGGTTATGGAGAGTTAATAATATCATAAAATAGAAATCTCATTGTGTTCCATTCTCCCTAATGGATTTTTGATCTGTGTAAATATACTATTGTCCTAAAATTCCTCAAAATTTCTTATTCCTCAAAGCTGCTTATTCTTATGGAGGGTCGACTTTATCTTACCCTTTGAAAACAAGATGTTCCATCTGTAACCATTTTATGTCCCATGCTGTCCCCAGCCCACATTGCTCTCAACTGAATTAGATTTGAATTTTATTCATAGACCCACTGAGGCCTTTTCTGTGGTTTTGAAGACACTCCAAATGCTACTTCTGGTTCAGTCTATTTGTCATCATTTTTGTGCAGCTCCTCATTGTGCAAATTCACAAGGTCACTTCTGTATGGAACGGCACCTTCTGTTCAGTCCAGGTTGCTGCTACGAGGTAAAACCTAGTCTGCATTTTTCTAATCTGTTGTTGTTAAACTTGAAACCCAATTCCCAAGCTTAACCTTTGCTTTTTTGGTAGTAGTTGGGCTTTCACAGGAAGGGGTATGAGGTTGAAGTCCTCTTGACAGTGTAATGCTTGAATGGGACAGTTCTTCCTTTATGGTTTGGTTGTTAGCCTACCCACTGTCCACTGGTAATCAGATGGCAAAGTTTTGTTTAATCCAGGTATAACATTTATCTGTGCTCTATTCAGACAAAAGCCGCTGCTAAACATTTTAACTTTAAACACATCCATGGATGAAGAGTATTTAGTGTAGTTTTTGTACCCACTGATATGCACCTTGGTTCACTCCACACACCATATCTAACTCAGATGGCAGGTTTCAGCTGCCCAGTAGCATAAGATGACTTGTTCTTATGACATTACTGTCACAATTGCTTTTATATTTACTCAGGCAACAACAAAAATAGGAACAAATTGCAGGTCATAAGCCGCCAAATGAAGCCCAAAGTGGCTGTCTCGGGTGTTTTTGCATTGAATATGTTGTGTTATATAATGTGCCAGTGAACTGGTTTTCAGGTTGCAGACAGACCGCCCTCATTTGAAACATATGGGTTTATGTAGCATCCATAAAAAGCCTAAGCTCCATCAACCCTTTGATCACTCAGCCCCTGCCCTATCCCACTGGGTGAACCCTTCTAAAATAGGGTGAGCGCAGATATTGTTGGATGGGCTCCAAAGCTGATGAAATGCTCCCCAACTAATCCGGTATGCACACACGCAGCCCGTCACACCGCTGTAATAAACAGCATTATCTGACTGTGAGGAGAGAGACACTCAGGTACCCCTCCAGGGGCATGTGAGGAATGCCTACACGTGCCAGGACTGCACACATGCCTGCGTGCTGACTACCTTAGAACTGTCCAAGCGCAGGAGCCTGTGTTTGAAGGAGAGTGGGTGGACACGTGAAACTAAAATGATGCTGTTTTGTAAATAGTATTGTTATGAAGTGTATGGACAAGAGTCTGTATGAAGGATTTTTGTGTGATATGATGGAGGATTTGTCTTTTTTGGAGTTGGACTGATTGAACAGTCCTGTGTGTGTGTGTGACTGATTATGTGTGTGTGAGACATGCAGGATGTGTCTGTGAAAGACAGAGAGGCATTTAGTAGAGGTAATGGTTGGAAATTTGAGATTGAAATATTTAAGCACACAAGTGCTTTTGCTTGTGTCCCTGTGTGCGTGCGCCCAAACGTATGTGTGCACTGTTGTTGTTCGGCTCAGTGGAAAGAGCTTGGCCTGGCTCTCTTGTTTGGGATAATTGTATGTTGCTGTGGTCTGTGGTCCCTTCTCTGTCTCTCTGTGGCCAGGGCAACAGGATCCACATTTAGGATCAGTGTCCCGAATTATGGAATGGTGGACCAACTGGACCACCAGCCCTTAATACAGCACTAAAACACAGGTGCCCACAGATCAGTACCTGTGTTCACCCTTGCTCCTTGTACTGCATTTTCATTAGAGCTAATCTAAATATGTTAGATATGTTATGTTTGTAAAGTCCATGCTTGGTAGCAACTATATGAATTCTGTCATTGAAAAAGAAAAAAAAAACATTGTGTCCCTTTATCTATTTTTTCCCTTCATTATTAAAAGGATAAGATATAACTTAAGCGAGATGGAATTCTCTTCAACTGAAGAGAATAGTCAGTCAGATGTATCAGATTCAGAATGCTACTGTACTGTGCAAAAGTCAGAGACCACTTGATTTACTTATGTTCCAGTCAAAAATGTCCATTAAGTGCAAGTTATCCGAGAAGAGTACTGTAGATGTAAGATTTTCACTTGCATAAAGAACTGGAAAGCAAAAGGAAAATAAGTAAAAAACAAGAGTATGCAGAATTTAAGCTAAAAAATGTTAACAAATATTTTTAAAAATAAAAAGTGAAATGGATCAAGAAAATGGGAATCTGGTAGACCACTAAAACTGTCACATTCAGATAAACATTACGTTCATCCTTGAGAGAGAAGATTAAATCAAGCTTCACTTATGGTTATTAGCTAAAAAAGCACCTCATGTGTTGCTGTTCGTCCTTCCTCAGTAAAAAAGATGACACACCTATATGGATCTGAAAGGATGTATAGCTGTTACTGAGAACAAATGCGAACATAGAAGTTGCTGGTGGTCAGTTTTTCAAGCCTGAAAATTAGAGATGTGAAAAAATATCTTCACAAATTTCTTTGGAAACTTGAAGCAAGAGTGGAAGCTGTAATAAACCACACGCTAAATACTGAAATATATTTAGGCGTTAAGGCTTCTGTACATATTCAGTATGAGTACTGTTTTTCTCGACTCTACATAAAGAGTATTTGTTTTTAAGTGTTTTCAATTGTTTTGATTGAAAATGAAGCAAATCAAGTGTTTCAGACAAATCAAGTGTTTCAAATCAGGTGTTTCAGACTGGGTTTCAGACATATTTCTCTTATAGATTAGCCATGGAAAATAAGAACTGTGCAGGTTTTCCTTTTATATTAAGCAGTAAGAAAGTTGTAGTGTGATATGTTTGATCTAATTTGCCTTACTTGCAATCGCAAATCCTGCAATGTAACTATCGAGATGACACACTGTACAATGTTTACTTTGGAGACTACTACATGCATAAAGCCTTGCATTTTATATATATTTCCCAGTGGGTGGTCATGCAGTTAAGTCAATTTTAATTTCTCTCAGCCAATCATCTATCTAAAAATAATTTAGCAGCCAATTATTAACAGCCACACTTCTTGTGTGCAGTTGGGCTGGTTGAGAACAGGATGGCCCTCAAATGCTTGCCGAAATGCTTTATTTCATCTAAGTAGGCAGAACCATATGCAGAAGAAGGTCAGAGATTCCGGTTCATCAACTGTTGAAAAGTAGCCGGAGCTCCAAACAACTGGAACAGAAGTGTTATAAACTGGTGCAAATTAAATAGCATGGAAAAATTAATCTTTGATCAACTGGGATCAAGGGGATCTGTTAGTCACCCATAGTCAAATCCAGTGGTGAACAAAAATGAGCAGCACCTAACTGAGCATGTCATCAATAATTAGCATTGGATATGCATTAAATTTAGATATTGCATTTGACTGAACCGAACAGTCCCATCATCCTTGGGGACAAACATCTTGGGGATGCTGTCAGCCATGTGACATCACACCCATGTCAAGCAAAGCTTTAATTTCATCCCAAATCATGTTTTTTGTCTTCAGGCAGGCAGTATGGGCAATTTCAGTATGGTTTTCACCATTCACTAAGATTCACTAAGCTGTGCAAAAACCTTTTAGTGAGCACAGCTGGCTTAAGTTTTGCCTGACTGACTGATCTGCTGTGACCTACCATTGACACGACAAACAGTTGTAGACAGAGGAAAACACAGAGAAAAGAGAAACTCTCCTTACAAGAACTGGATGTTCTGACCATGAAAGTATAAAATACAGTAAAAGAAAACTGCTAATCAGACAAAAATGCATGAGAATCAGAAGAAATGTATATGTTGTTAGAATATATAAAATCATGTTTTTAGAGCTATGTGCTACTTTTCCGTGGCATTAAAACACAATATTTTCTGTTCTGTTCACCTTTGTATTTCGCATATTAAGCATATTTAAATGCATATTTAGTGACATTGTAGGTACGTGAAAAAAGATTTTTGCAAATGTGTTGCTAAATCAACTATAAGAACTTTCAAGCACACAAAAGCATATGTTTATTAGATCATGTTCCTTTCTAGGCACATTTTCCATTCACAGCTGTTGGACTGAAGGCTCTAACCAGGAACTGGTCTCATGCTGCAGTCTTATTTATGTGCTTACTTAATCTCTGTCTTTGGCATTTACTTAATGGAGGAGTTCCATATTTCAATATGGATATTGGAAGGATATTGGACTGATATTGTGATGGACGGATGGAAGTTTTACAGAGAATTTTAGTCAGACATATAACATATAATTTACCTTATTTACATCATAGTACAAATAAATTAAAATTCTATTGCATGTAAATTGTCATAAATATTTCAGTGTCATTTTGGCATCCAGGAAAATCAATCAACATTTTCATTTGTTGGTGAAGTGAAAGTACAGCCTATTAGCACCCTGTGGCAGTGAGATTTTTTTGCCAAGAGATTGTTGTCACTGAATTATAGTGTCACTGTTATTGTCATTGTACATTGGAGCATAGTATTGGTAAGCTGTTCTTGATTTCTTGTTTTCGCCTTCCTTCTGCTATCTGTTTGATTTTAGTTTGCATCACTGTCAGGAAACATCAGAAAACCAGGAGAAATCTTTATTGTGCTTTATTTTATACCCACCAGCTGTACCAACTCAACTCGTCTTTTGCATACATTTTCCTTACATTTTTTTTTTTACTTTTTGTTTCAACAACCTTGTAAGACACTTCCATTCAATATTAAAACTTGGAAGTGAATTCATGAATCCAGAGGGACCTTTATTCATTTGAATGCATCCCACTGAGTAATTAAACCAGTCTTCTGACCTTTGGTGATAAGTATTTCCCTATTTAAGCAGTGGGAACCAAGCATTACGTACAGTGTCGTTCATTATACCCTGCACTATAGAATTAGATCATGTTTTATTTTTGAGCTCCCAGGCAAGTTAAACCTTTGCTGCAAGTCGATACTATTTCATTTTGTGATATAGAGATGTAACAGGCTCAATATGCAAATATTTTTGCTGCACTCAGTATCATCATCTGATTGAAGAGTGTGATTCTTTGTGTAGCATCTGTTTTGCAGTCTATTGTTGGTGTATTTCCAGTTGACTTACATCAGCAGAAGGATCCCATAAGTCATCAATGTGTTCTCCATTAGCTCCCTCAACTAGGGGCAGCACCAAAGGGACAATGGTACTGCCATCGCATGCTGTAACAGTGAACACAGACTTAACCAGCTGCACTAATACTGAGAGTAGTTTTGCCAGTTTGTATAATGTCATGCACCAGTATCCAATTCTGCACATCAATGACAACATATGACCGGCTGCCTCTCTGAAGTATTACTGAAGTATTTGACAACTCAGCTTGACCCACCGTGGGTTAACATCTGGTTCCAAAAAATCAGTGATGAATAATTTTTCACTGATGGGATCTGTACACGGCACCTGCAAGACTCTCTTACTTGCAAGACTCATTTATTTGGTATGTTTGCTCTATTCCTTTTTGACTTCATTACTGGCCAAGACTGAAGGGTCACTAACAAAGGCATCCTGTTTTTCTTGACACTTTGAAATATTTTCTGACAAAAGTTCTATTTTCTTTCTATTGCCTTTTTGTGGTTCCTTTGTATTACAATATGTTCAGTAACATTGAACCCAGTGGTGGGCTGGGATAAATGGCTGCAGCTCATAACAACAATGAGGCAACTAGTTCTTTCTAGTTCTTTTTGTTTAGTTATGTCCATGTAAATAACACCCCACAAGGCACTTTCTGCCTATTAGCAACTTTACTGGACGAATGTGAATGGTCTTACACTGTGTCACAAAAACCCCCGTGAATAGTTCTGGCTGCACTGACTTATTCAAACAAGTAGTATACAGATCTGTTCTGCTGATAGACCCATTCATAATGTATCTGGTTGTAGTCGCTTGTATATGAAGAAACAAACTGCACAAAATGCTAATGGATTCACTGATTACGCAAGAAAGAATCTTTATCAGTTTTCCCTCTCACGATAATTGTTATGAAGAGCTCAGTGCAGTACAGGCCTATGATGAACCTGGAAGGTGCCCATAATTCAAATCCTCCGCCAGACTCCTATAGAAACTTTAAATTTGGGACTGTTCACTAATGCAGCATTTGACATATTTCCTCACCTATGTCTCTGAATGTCACTCTCTTTGTCTTTGCAGTCATCCCTGGCCTGCAGCTCTTTGAACATCACTATCAATGGCAGTTTGTTTCCAATTAATAACTGAAAGACTGAAGAGGACATCTCATATGGGACTGCTTTATCCCATAGCCAAATGTTCCACCCTAAATGGAAGCAGATTGATCTTGTGTCTTCGATCCATTGTTCTTTATGCATGTCAGATTCAGAAGCACATGGAACCCAGAATGAGGCTGTCCTCTGGTCTGCTTCTCAGGGAATGTTATGTGGACAGGGAATGTTATGTGGAGTTATGTGGACTTGCTGGCCAGCCCTGAATACATTTGAGTAATATACCAGTATGAACACCAATACCATTAGCATAGTGGCCTATTGCTGTCAGTGCTGTTTAAAAAGATTAGCCCAACAATGTGGTGCCACAGTTGTCTGTTGTGCACTGTTTGCCATCCATTGGTCACTCATCTAAACACATCGGACAGTTTTGACTTCTAAATCCCAGGAAGAGCTTCCAAATTTAGCATGGCTCACTCACTCAGCATTTTCAGTTCTGTGTGATGACTTATACTAATGTTTAATCTACTGTCAGTTCAAGTTCAGTATTGTGCGAAAGTCACCTTTCATATATGTAATTTCCAGCCAAAACAGCCATTAATTACAAGTTTTTCCAGCATCAGAAAAACAGAAAACATATGTTTAACAGAAAATTACAGAGAGGCCTCAACAACTGAATATATTTTTCAGTATCTAGTGTTCACCCTTTGTCTTTATTACAGCTTACATTCTTTTTTTGGGGAAATTTGCTTTCAGTTTCTAATGTTAAGTTAAAATGGTCATTAACTATACAGTTTACTATCATAATAAATAAGCGGAGAACACATTTCAAAGATACACATGAACCTTAACCACGAAATATAATTTTAATGAGTATTTGTAGTGTCTGCACCTAATTACTTTCAGGAGACTCACCTTTAGTTTTTCAAAGAAATCTGCAAGGATATTTTTTCACACTTTAAGTGCTGCTTATCTGACAGTTTAGGCAGTATACAAGTTTAAGAGTTGTTTCTCTTTTGTTTAATAATTTTTGAACTCCTGTCGTTATGCAAGTTATTTTATGTCTAATCTCTTCAGAAATGTCACCTAAAATGAATAACCTGTGCTTTAAGAACCTTTTTGACAGGAAATTAAATCAGATGAACAGTGACCTTTTCAGTGAACAGTGAACTTTTGCATACTACTGTTGTTATAGAAATGACTACAGTAAAACTCTCTAGGCTTTTATGTAAACCATACAGATGTCCTAAGCATGGCCGTTTCCAGGCATTCCAGTGTAACATTTTTGAGGGGCTTCTTGTGCCTTGCATATCTTGGCAATAGCTCAAAAGTGGCAGCTATCTTCAAGAAGCATTAACATTTAAAAGTAGAAGTCATGGCTATACATCCCCTTTGATCTGTGCAAGCTTAAGCACACCTGGCTCTCTATCTCCTCTTCCAGCCTCTGCATGAGTAAGTGGATGAAACATAATCAATACTGAATGTATTAGCTAGCTTGTTAACTAGGTATAATTGTACAAACTCCATTACCATGAAATGCTGGGACATTTTGTAAAATGCAATAAAAAAGGATCTGTGATTTGTTAATTTTGGGGTATGCATCAGAAAGAAAGTCAGGACAGAGGCAAAGTAATAGGTTATCGAATATTTGTATAATATTTCATAGAAGTGTAGCATAGAACTTGCACTGTTTTGAAACAATCCATAATAAGCAGGTGAGGGTGCCTTGACTGCATATAAAAGAAGCATCCACCTAAGTCTTTGCAAAGGCAAGGCCGGACACCACTGTTGAATGTGCCTCATCTTTGAGCCTTTAGATGGTATTGCATAAGAAAACGTCACACTACTGTGTACTAACACCCGAGCCCGCATGAAAGTACGTTTGGAAAATCACTTAACGCAGTCCATCGTCACATCAAAAAATTACACGTCATCAATTTTATGCAGAAACACAGCCAGTCAGTGGAAAGTTGTTGATTACTTCTGTCAGTTAAATGAAGATTCAAGAGAATTTGCAAATCACAGATTCTTGTTTTTATTACATTTTACAAAATCTCCCAACCTTTCCAGAAATGAAGTTTGTAGCTTGAAAAAAGAGCAATAAAATTGGCTTTGGTCATGTGAAACTCCATACTACATTACCGCATTTCTGCAGATTTCCATTAATAGTTTCCTACTTTCAGCCCTTTGCTGATATTTTCCTTCTTTTGCTCACCACTGACACATTGCAAGAGTACCTCTTACCTGAAAGTAGCCCTTAGAGTTTTTTTCCACTGCATGTCAAACTCAGAAAGATTAATGTTTCAGTTGGATATGACACTTTCCTGTGTACCATGAACATATACCAAAGGGTCAGAATAAGACTGACCTTACTATATATACCAGAATGCCAGCAGTCAGATGCCATTGCAATACAGTGTTCTCTGATTGCTTGTCTGGTTGTCCACACTGACCTACTTGTTGCCAAGGGCAAAGCAAAAAGGGAGCAGGTGTGATTGGAAACAGTGACCTGTGGGAGAACCCTGTCTGGAGTTCATCTTAACCATTCACTGATTGTATCTGCACCTGTCAGTCTCACTGTGTATACAGCTAAGTACATTCTAAACATATTTGTACAGAGAAGTCGAGTATCACTCTGCGTATATTGTCATCTTGTCATCGTTTTGTTTTTATTGCAAATACTTTTATATGATCTGATTTGTTTTCATTTATTTTTATGCTAAAAACTCCAAATATGCTTAGTTATGAAGGCTAGTACATAGGTTAAAACAGGTTCTTTAGTCTCAATCTGTAAACAGTACAACAGAAAAGTTCTGTCTTTAAATCAGCACAAGCGTAGCATTCAAAAGAAATCAAGCTAAATCTCAGTAGTGAATAGCTTAGAGCCATTGCAACGTTAAAACAAGTTCTTGAAAGGTTTTAGATGGAATTCTGTGCCTCCATCTAAACAATTAAGATTATCAACAGTATATTAAATATTAAAGGGTTCAACCAAACACAGAAAAGTGTTCTTATATGTAGACATCTATTTGGGCTTATATATAAGCATAATAAAACACACATCATCTTTAGAGCTCTATATGTGACATGTGCTATCCTGAGTGAAATCGCTGCTTGATGTGAGTTGTTGATATCCACTCATATGTCTGACTTTCTCAGCATCTCATCAACTCTTTCTCTGCTTTCAATTTAAAGGCAACTTCCACTAGAGTGAAGTAAACCATTTACAAAACTCAATAGGAATAGATGATTAAAACATGTTCACACCAGCAGATGTACTGCAGTTTGAATGCTCTAATGCAATATTTCATTACTGTGTCTTTTCTTTTTCTTTACTGAAAATATAGCACTGATCAAATATCAGAGCTACCTTTCATTTCTTTAATGTCCATTTATTGAAAGTTAACTTATTTTTCACAACAGGAAAAACACATTTCACATAGAAAGCTCAACAACTAATTATAGTAGCAAAAACTTTGATATTTAATGTGTCCACAGTTTACTACAGTTTCCATTCTTTTTGAGAGATGTCCTTTCAGTTTTTCTTATACCTCTAGGATATTATTTCCAAAGTTCAGTCTTGGTTGTAGTTGGGTTCTGGGGTGATCAGTCCATCGTTCTGAGAATAACAGCATTATCTTTGTTTGATTTGCAAATATTCTTCATTTTGTCTGTTTCTTTTTCTCTGTAACAGCTTCTTGCTGGCCACACATCCTTTCAAACCCAAAGTGTTGTCTTCTCACAGTGCAAAGAGGGACAGAAACATCTGTTGATTTTTTTCACATCTAAAGTAAAAGTAGAGCTTGATTTTCTGCTCTCTCTCAAAGATGAAAGCTTTAAGCATTGTTCATCTGATGGTGGTAGTGTTGGTAGTCTGCCAGGTCTTGCACAGTTGTTGAGAGTCACATTTGCTGTTTATATTTAATCAGGTTTTGAGGCCTGTTTTGGAAACTGCTGTTTCACTTTCATTTGGCTTTTGCTTTTCTTATGCAAGTGGATTATCCTATACAGTATTTAATCTACTCAGAAACGTTTGTGTGGTCTTTTACTTTTGCACAGAACTGTAAGAGCTTCTATTAAGTTGTTGCTGGCTACTTCTGACAGGCAAACCCAAGTTAACTAATTTTAACATTATCTCAATTAAAATGTTGACATTTTCCAACATTTATGGAGTAATGCAATGTGGTTGTTTTGATTCTTGAAATATTTTGTTTACAGTAAAACCAGCTGTTCCAGGGAAGTTACCAGCAATTACTCTAAAAACCTTATTTTCTGGCTAGATAACATCACATTACTGTAATGCTTGTGCAAAATCTATGACACCTGCAGATGCTGCCTGTGTGTGGGTCAATGCCCAATTGGCCAATATTGCTGTTTCACTTACAACCAGAAATCTCTTACAGATCTTATTTAGACTTCCTGGTCAGTTTTACATACTGTTAGTTTACTCATCATATTCCCGACCCCTGCTAGTATGAGTGTTAGGCAGAAAGAAAGGAACGAAGTTGAAGGTGAGAGAGAGAGAGCATAAAATTCCACTGCTCTGTCTACTGGATATGGAGGATGATAAGCATTTGAATTAGGGTTCTGTCGCAGGACTCCATGCAGAATCATGCTCCTGATCGAGTTTCACAGTCCTGGCTACAGAATGGCACAGCATCTGCTGGTTTGTTTGTGAGATCTAGGTCATGTTTGTTTTCCACTAATGTGCTACCTCATGCAGACGCAGTTCAGATTCAGCTTCCAGTTCTATCAGTGTTTCATCAAATCAGAGTAAATCAGATAAATAGACAATTTTTCATGAAAAAACTGACCTTCCTTGGAATGAGGTTAAGGGTATGAAGAGCTACAGTAAACTGTATCTGAAAAGCAACTGCTGCTATTGATTTTCTGAAGATATGACCCTAATCGTTTTTATTGAAGCAGAAAAGAACATTTGTTGCACGCTGTCCCTTTAAATAACTGCAAGGTGTCTTTTTGAGTAAATGGAGCTGACGCTTCCCATAGCACAGTCCAAGGTGTTGCTGGAAGTTTGCCTTTGATGCTGATCTCACTTGTGCAGCTCCATTTGCAGTGGTTTGGGTTAGGAGCTACTGATCCTAGATAAGCGCAAGAGGGTACCATTATTCTTAGTGCTGTTACACAGTTAAACCACCCAGCAGTCTTGTCTTCTTGGAATCTTCTGGTTCTTGTTTTCCTTCAGGGAGGAGTCAGCGGGGAGAGACATTAATGGACAGTAGTGTAAGCCAATTGGTGGGCTGCATTCCCAACATTTTGTAAGGAAAGTGTCAAGGTCATAAACTCTTTTAGGAGAGGTGTCTTCTGCAGCTGGGGAAAGCCTGCCATATGCAACAACAAAGGCCAAGACACTGGAAAAAAATCTTTCTCTTCATCTTGTTATCTCTGGTGTCTGTTTTTGGTTCCTCTTCTGTGGTATTTGTCAGTGAACTAAGTCCAAAATTCAATGAGTATTGAAAACAATGGCAAGGCCATATTTATACCTCATGGTCTTTGAAGAGGTTTAATACTTTCTTTGATGCTGTGTTTTTTTCAGTATTGCTTGCTCTCCTCACTGCAAACCTAAGGCTGTTGCACCATGAATGTGATGTGAATAAATTAAACAAAAATCCTAAATATCCAGATGCTATTTTTCACATAAAACTATGTACAGGACGTGACATGACTTTTTCTTGGTATATGACTGTTTTGTTTGTGCCATGGAAAAAAACCTAACAAATGGACAGATTGCCTTCAAGTGCAAAAAGACATCCCTTGCTTCTCACAAAATGAGGAAACTGTGAAATTGGGTTGGATACTCTCCATTTTGGAAAAGCAAAAGGAGAACAGAGTTTCACTGCTGGAAATTTAGCAGCTGGAACTTTACAAGAGATTTCTCATATAGCTCAAATGTCTGTAACTCGGGTTGAGGTGCCTTTGGAGATCCTCACAACACTCATGAAAGAAAATAAGATGCCAATGCCAGAGACAGCAGTGACTAATCAAGTGAGTTTATCTTCACCAAAATTGACCGCATTTTTGCCATTCTATGCCGTTCTTGGAATCATTTATTGACGTCTGAATAAATCACCGAAATATATCATTCTCAGGCCTTTAGAATCAGAACCTGCATTCCATATTTAACCACAAGGCAAGGCTTGACAGTAGCAGGGTAGACATGATAAAAGCTTAATGCATTTGGCTTGATCTCTACAAGCAGGCAATGCAAACAGAGGATACACATGAAAGAAGTGGTGGGCCAGACGGAGAAGATGAGTAAGGGAGAGAAAGAGTACTGAGTGAGTCAGTTAACAAAAAAGAAGGTCAGAGTTAAAGAGAGAGGAGACTCTTCATCAGTATGCTAATGAGGTGCTGACATCAGAAGTGAGTGGGAAAGAAGCAGAGAATTTCAGCAGCTCCCGTGGGAATCATCACCTCCTTTAATAAGATCCAGGCAGGTGTGTATCCCTCATCCAGGTGCACAGCAGAGAGAGAGAGAGGTGGGGATAAAGAAAAGGAGGAGTGAAGGCAGGAGGTTGAAAGCAAGGCGATTAAATGGACAGAGAAAATGTTGAACAGAAGGAAGCAGAAGGTAGAGAGAGGTTTTTGAAACAGGGGATAAAAGAAGTAGAGGCACTTTTTAGGCCATTTCTTTTTAAAGGATGGTACCGCAGGAGAAAGAAATAATGTATGAAGAATTGGTAGAAAAACTGAGGAGCTCCGGTCTTCTCACTCCAGGGGGGTGTGCTTTTTGTTTTTAAAACTCATACTGGACTCTCTCTCTCTCTCTCTCTCTCTCTCTCTCTCATACACACACACACACACACACACTCCCTCCCCCCTCCCCCTCTCTCCTTCTCTCTCTCTCTCCCTCTCTCTCCCTCCCTCTCCCTGCGCTGGAGCGTAGCATGAACCACACGATGAGTTGTGGATGAGAGGAGTCATTTAGAGTGAGAGAAGGCAACACAGCTACACATGCATGCATGCGCACACACATTGGAGCTTGGAGTGACCAAGCAGCGTGCAAGGTGAGGGTCTACTCTTACTGCTTCGTATGTCTGTGCATGGATCCAGGAAAGGTTAAAGGCGTGTGTGCATCATTGGCAGCTCTTTATAAAAAATCAGCTTACCATGTGATCTGTATGAATAAATGCTCTTCTTGGACCGTTGAGAGGTTCTTTTTTTTTTTTTTGTTCTGTGGTGTGTGTGTATGTATGTGTGTGTGTGTGTGTGTGTGTGCGTGTGTGTGTGTGTGTAAAGACTTTACTGCTACTCTTCTGGAAGAAAGTGTGTCTCTGTCATTAGCCATCACTGAGCTCATCATAAACAGCGTGTGTGTTCTGGTGCGCACATATAGTATTTGACGCTACATGTGCGTCTGTTTATTAGAGTTTGCCTGGCAATGGAAAAAGCTATTCAAGGAGATAGCAAGATCATTTCTTTGCCTTGGGTTCATTTTTATGACTGGGAAATGAGACCAGCTTAAAAGTTTGATTGCAAGGTTACTGTTGTTACAGAGAATGTATCATGTTAAGGAATGGAAAGTTTGAGTGTGTAGGATTTTTATGACTTGAGTTGTATCAGTGTGACAAGTTTACAAGTGAGTCAGTCAGTTGGAGCAATAAACATGAATTATATTTATTGACATTTTATGCATCTCTATGTCCTCATTGAAGGTGCAGGTATTGTGAGAGAGATGTGAATCTGACTATAAACTTGGCAACCTGAGAGACAGAGAGTGAAGTTTAAAGTCAGGCAAGGTTATCCTTGGCAACTTGTATAAAGCCAAAGTCTCCCCTTAAATCCATTTTGCCATGCTGTGTAGAAGCATGATTTTGTTTGTAAATCACTATGCACCATTAAAATGAATAACATGAATAGAATCAAAAAACAACAATAATTTATTGTTTTCCAAAAAGTTCTTGGGACAGAAGAGCACCTCTTGGTCCTCTTCTCCTCAGTGCATTCCTGCAACTGCTTGTTTGATAAATTCCACCACTGTGTTATCTAAAGAAGTATTGGATAGTCTGAACTGAACTGAACCTTAGCTGAAAGGTTTGGATGGTATATTAGACATGCGGTTCACCTGTAGTTATACACTGAGAGTCTGTCAGAGTGACGTTTATTTTCCCAGATTTACTGCTCTCAGATCAGCAATAAGGGAACCTCTCAGGTAAGTCTTACAGCGAGGTCACTTCGAGAGGTCGGACCAGGTGCAGGAATCTCAGATATTTGTCATAGGCCCCCCTCTTTCTCTCCCTCTATCACTTTTTCTTTCTTTCTCTCTCTCTCTCTCTATCTCTTTCTTTCTCTCTCTCTCTCTCTCTCTCTCTCTCTCTTTCTTTCTCTTTCTCTCCCTCCCCCATCCCTCCTGCTCCTCTCCCTCCTCCCATTTTCTCCCCTGTGGCTCTTTCCACAGGAGCATGCTCTGTCCTGTCACTGTTTGTAAGCGTGTGTATGCGTACACACCAGGATGCCGAGTGCGTCTGTTTGAGTTTGGAAAATAAACTCTTGGCAGTGGCAGGCCATGGTAATTCTTTTTTTTTTTCTTTTCAAAGGCAAAAAAGTCTGGATGCTTTCATAGGAAGGTCTAGTGTGTCAGTGCTAGTAGATTATTACCCACAAAGATCATACTTTTTTTGTGAGTCTGTGTGTGTCCAGATGAAAAGTAGCATACCACATCTGGACTTTTTTTGCCTGTACAGAACTGTAGGTAGCACTCTCTTATTAGATACAAGACAGATTCACTCTTACCCTCTATTTTTCAAGCAAGGTAAACACTGGAGTGTGGAGTATGGAATGGTATGTGTACTACACTGGAGCTGCCCACTAATATAGCTGATGAAGAAGGTGGTCCAGGTATTCATTTACATTTCTTTGAAATAGTGCTACATATGCAGATTTAAACAAAATGAAACAAATACTTACAGTATTGATCATGTATTATTAATGACAGTAGGGTCTTGGGATGCATTCATATCTTTTTCCCTTTTTTTCTCACAAAATTTTAGTAGGCCAAGCTCTTTATTTTTAGTGGCCTTCCTTTTTAGGTCTCTGACAAGTTTTATCAAGGGATTTTTAAAGACTGATGTGTAAAGTATGTCTGACATGACCACTATCGGTGGGTTGGGGGTGGTGGTTAATGCTGTGCTTGTATCCATGCTCAGATGACTGGGCTTTTTTGACATTGCGTATAAATTGTAGGGGTTGGGATTTCTGGGGTGTACTTTTTTTATGAGAGACACATTTTGTAGTATTATTATAGTATTGTAGTGTATTATTATAAAATGGACATTGCCATTGCAAAAGTGTTCAAGAAAAAGAGTTGCCTTTTCAGAAGAAAGTTTTTCAGAAGAAATCTGCTAGTGTGTTTTTGTATGGAAAGATTTAAAGAGGTTACATTTCCTGCCCACCACAATCCAAGTAATCCCAAACACATTCAGATCTGGACTCTAAGGTGGTTAGTCCATTGTTCTGAGAACATCCGCAGCTTTGTTGTTTGATTTGCAATTGTGCTTTTTGTCTATTTCCTTTTTGCCATTAATGGCTTCTTGACAGCTGCACATCCTTTCAGACCCATAGTGTTGAAATGTCTTCTCACAGTGGAGGGAAGGATGGTAACACGTATTTTTCAGATCTGAAGTGAGAGTGGAGCTTCGTTTTCTACTCTCTCTCAAAGATGAAGGATTTAAGTATTACTCCTCTGATGGTGACAGTTTTCATGGTCTACCAGGTCTTGCACAATTGTTGGGAGTCTCCTTTTCAGACGGACTCGTTGTGCCACCACAAGAAAAGTGAGGAATGAGAATAAAAAAGCAGCAGTATGTTTGAAGTTTAATGAGCTCTGATACAGAATGTAAATATTGTGAGGGATGAAGACAGACACTGCGAGAAAGAGTTTTGCCATCACCACAAGATGGCCCTGTAAAGTCTAAACAAATTGACATAGTTACCTTTCACCTTCTTACTTGCTTCTTATTCCTTGCCTCCTTCTTCCTTCAGTTGTTCTTCTTGTAGGTCATGGAACATATTTTGATTTGATTATAGTTTTAGGGCGCTTTAGTGTTCTTTATTTATCATAATCACTCACTAACTTGCTATTGACACCACAGTGCTTTTAGAATTTTTGATGGTTTCCTATTAATCATTCCTATTAGTTCCTTACTGTCTGCAGAGATTGGCCCCATTAGTCAAGTTCAGATCAACATAGAATTAATCCAATCACCCAGAAATGTAAACAGGAGTCAAATAGAGCTCCTTTTCATTACATCATGTCACAAGTATACCCTGCCTGTAGGTTATATTAAGTGTCACTATTTTCATGCAGCAAAAAGAATGGGATAAAAATTTCAGAACAAGAATACAGTAATGTTCCAAATACTTTCCAGAGAGTTTCCAGTCAAAACAGTCATTAAGTACAGGGTAGGAGATATTTCTGAGATTATACTCAAGATAATCCACTTGCATATGGAGGGTGAAAGTCACTAGGAAGTAAGCAAAAAACGTTTCTAAAACTGGAGTTCAAACAATGATCAAAAGATACAGAGAAAGTGAAACTCCTAACAACCTAGTAAATGACCAAAACCGTCACCATCAGATAAGCATTATTTAAGGATTTCGTCTTTGTCTAAAGCTTTCACCCTCTGCTCTGCTGCATTGTACTGTATATGCATACGCATGCACAATGATCTGTAGTTCTGGAGTAGGCGTTTCTAGTCACTCTCCAGAACTACACTTTACTACACTTTACTGCCCCACCGCTAGATTTGTGTGTGTGCTCTATATCAACTCAATCCATCTATCGATTTACTGTGTAATTATGTATTCTCTCAGTTTTACTGCAGCCGTATGCTTGTGTCATGCTCTCTTTGGGGAGTCATACAATAAACATGGCTTTCAACATGCATATGTAGACAAAAAAGGTTAAATTGTACATTCATTCTCTCAGACAAATACTTGTAATCATGCATGCAGATGAACAGCGGGTGAACAGACAAATACAAATGCTGGAAAGATGTGCTTTGCTGAAGGCATAAGAAATAGCGGATACAGTACATAGTGCGGCCAAGAGGTAAATGCTGGCTGTGCTTTGGCTAAGTGCTGTCTAAATCCTGATTAAATGCTGTCTGAATGCTGGCTCTGTGTGGGATGAGCACTGACTTAATTTTGGCTAAATGCTGGCTGAGCATGAACTGAGTGCTGGCTAATGTTGGCTCAGCACTGGCTGTGGTTATGGAGATGGCAGCTCTAGATAAGCGTTGCGTGGGAAGATGCAGTGCCGCAGGTTGTTTGTTCTTGTTTTCCTCGCTGATGGACACAGTTGTGAGGCTCATGCATGGACCGCACCGAGCACTAATCTAGTAAATTGCAGGAAATCAGTAACATGTGGAAGTCGAGCCCACAGACCATGATAAAGTGGTGACCAAATATCACAAAACACAGACTTTTCCAAATCACTCTCACACACAGCTCCTCAGTATTTCTTTTGACACGTACTAGCAGACCTCTCAACTCGCACTCAATCCTCCTGTCCCAACTCAGGTTTTGTTTATGACTTACTAGGAATGACTTCTCTCTTTGTGGTGTTCCCTGTGGAAAAAACAGTACTATTTTTAAAAGCTGCTTAATATCAACAGAGCCTTGATGTTTTTGATGTGGTAAATATGTCATTTTTTATGCTTTCTTAAACGCCTTCATCTTAAACCAACACCAAGGCAGTCCGTCATAAAGCTCACAAGTTTCATATTTTTGTGCTCATAAAGGGCGTATTGTACTGAGTTTGTGGATGGATCTGGTTAGAGGGTCATCATGGAGCACATGCAGAGATCAGAATCACATCTCTGGTCAAAACGTTAGAGCTGAAGTGAATAACAAACTCTTCTGGGCAAATTATATCCTTTTTTTACGATGCAAAATAAATTCTGTTGAAGTCCTGCTGTCAACATTAATGCATAATTTTTGTGTGTGTGGTCCAGCAGTCCTAACAGATAGATGCATGTTAAACTTCTACTGTTCTATAAATCGTGTCTGCATAGTGTGTATTCTTATTATTAAATGAGAGAGTTAAACTGCTCATTTAAGAATTAACACCAGTAGCTGAAAAGTATGCAGCTGTGATGAATTTGAACAATGCTAGATCTTTCCATGTCAGCGCTTTTGCAGGGTGATTATTTTGTGTACAGCCCCAGTTTAACTTTTAAATCTGTTTCGTGCTTACTTCCAGATCATCCAAGTTTGACCGAGACAGTGGTATTTTGGGGTTTGAACAGCAGTGCTGTTGCTTTTCTATTTCTATGGCATTTATAATGGAGTGTTGTTGCAATACTTTCACTGGTGGCTGAAGCCGAATTTGAATTCTAACACAATTATGTTGCAGGGTACTGTGGCCAAATTCCTCCATAATCTTAGGGTGTGTGGTAGCAGTAGGTTTGCTCATAGAGATGCATGTATATGGACACAAGAGTGTGTATGTGTATCTGTATCTACAGTGTGGTGCACACACCTTTGTCAGCTGTTTGTGTATGGATATGGTACATACAGTACTGTGCAGAGAGCACACTTTTATTTTAATTTCCACTTAAGATTTCCATAGTTACAGTTATAGTGAAGGAGAAAATCAAAAGGATTCCAAAACTGTACTCCAAAAATTAATCCTAAAAGATTTAGAGAAAATGGGACTCCATGAAAATGGGACAACCATGCAAGCCTTAGTAGGCCTCCTAACCTGTCACCATCAGATACACAGTACTTAAAGCTTTTATCTTTGTGAGAGAAGAGAAAATGAATGTCAAGAAGAAGCCTTTACCAAGAGAACAAATCAGGAAAATGTACGAATCAAACAAAATCCAGTCTGGGATCTGTGATTGTGTTTGGATTACTTATCTCTGCGGATTTTTTACGGAGGTCATTTAGTTATAAGTTTAGCCTTATATTTAGCCTAGTTATTGAGACTTCTGGCCATTTCTTGTTAAATGTATGTTTTCTGGTTCTTGTACTTAATGGTTGTTTTTAACTGGAAATTAATTAAAATAAGGGTGGTGTATATGTATACGTATGTGTGTGTATGTGTATAAATTTGGCCACTGTGGACTATAACTTGGGTTAAGTTGCCTTTTGTTTGTCTAGTGCTCTGTGGAGGTGTGATGCAGAGCTTTCGCCTGGTTCACTTATTTCTGCAGACAGGCATTAGTCTCTCCATACCTGAAGGAAGAGACGAGGTGAGAAAGAGAAGGGGAGGGAGGAAGGGAAGGTGGGAGGGAGGTCTTTTGGGCTTTCCTCACTCTCTGGGCACTTGACGCATCTAAAGTTCTTGCCTGGGGCTCTGTCCGGCCTACCTCCTATATCAATAGTGTGTTTCTTATGATGGCAGTAAAACCAACCCCGCCCTACACAGCGGGGCGAAAGGAGAGAGAGTGAGAGAGTGGCCTGGCTCCAGACTGCATCCTTTGCTTTCACCCGAATTAGACGCCTTCCTGCTGAGATCATGTGGCAGAGCTGAGGGAATGTGGAACGGCACGGGCAACCACACACTCACGCGCACACACACATACACTCTCACAAATGGCCTAAACACAGCTGTGAGTGTAAGAGAGGAGAAAGAAGAAAGACAGACAGACAGAAAAAGTGTGTGTGTGAGAGAGAGAGAGGGAGAGAGAGAGAGAGAACACTAAAAGAACACCACAGGGACAGATTTTCAGTTGTTCTGACATACACAAAGTAGGAGCATAGGGAGACGTGTAAACAGTCCGCTGCTATTTTCCTTGCGTCAGCCAGTTCCGTCATTTGAAAAACCTGCAGTTGTTAAGCATTAGTGTCCAGAAATGTTCTCTTTTCCCTCTGAAACCTCAGTATGCTGTGCGCAGATGGGTCAATCGGCTGGGCCACTTTATTATTTGACATGGTGCTGTCTGATATAGCCATAAGCTGACCTGCATTTCTGGGCCAGAATAGACATGGAGTAAATCAGTGTCTCCAACTAAACAGCTGCAACTCCAAGGATGGCTGCCTGCTTCTGTGCACTGGGATCAATAAGTTATGTTCAATTGGAGCCTTGGTAGAAATCCTCCTTTAAGACTGATCTAGGACCAGTTTTCTCCAAATGAGTTCTAGCTTTGGCAGTAGCTGCAGGCTGAAGTGTGATCAACTCTCAAAGATGGAAAATGAGATATTATGCTCCAGCGACAATATGGCTAGATGGCCCTGTTCTGTTGCTCTTTCTATAAACTTCCCTCAACCATGGGTCCAGCTGAACGCCAGACCAGATGAATGCTGCATCACCCAGAGTTGACTCCCTCCTGTGGCAGTGTGCCAAATATGTCACTCTCCCAGATACACAAACTCTGAGACTGAGAACTGAAGGATTATGGGTAGAAGATGAGACATGCAGGTCTTGGTGCTATTTGGAGGCGTGTGAGTGTTAATCTGTGTTTATCATCTGGAAAAATCTCTCTGGTGTAGAAGGAGACCACATTGTGTGCTGTACCGGTACATTACCCTGCTGATGTTTCACTGTCTCGACTTTGATTGACAGTCGAGATGTTTGTGCTTCATGTTCCACCTCAGTCAGTGTGACCGTGCTGACCCTCAGAAGTGATGTAGCGAGCATATGAGAGAGGCAAAGGAAAAAGGAAGCCTCAGCTACAAGCTTTGATAGTTCAGTTAAAGGTAAGAAATGTTAGCTATTGTTCAAAAGTTTTGAATTTTGTTGCATTGCATACGTATGTAGGAAGCTGTAAAAAAGGAAATACATTTTAAATGTGTTTAAATAAGAAATAAGTTCTGATAAAATTACCTTGAGAATTGAGAATGTCTCAAGCTATCCGTGGCTGGCAAATCAAGAGAGCATTGGTGAGAATTGGCCTCATTCTCTCTGGATGGCTCTCTTCTCTTCACCACCCAGTAATGTACTACATAGGTATCTGTTAGCTGATGTAACAGAATAGGGAGTTAGCATTTGTGTCAAAACGCAATGTCTGGGATGTATAATGTTTGGGAAGTGATCAGACATGAATTGATACATTGGCAACTTGGTAAAAATCCCTGTAAATTCATAATTACAGTAGATTATTAATCTTTTAATAACATTTGCTAAAGAAATTGATGTGCACATATTTATGTAAAAGTGTGCTCACAAGTGCGCGAGCACACACATGCATGTGTTTTCTCCTCCTGTGTCAGCCCAGCGTGTCTGATGGAAAGCGAGGAGCGCTAAATGTGAATCTGTAAGGGCATGTGGGTGGCTCTGGGGCTTGTAAGCCCTGTTCCAGGCCTCAAAGGAAACTTGAAGAAGCAAAAGTGAAAGGCATTGAAGCGCTCTCTGATCCACACGGCTGCAGATACAGCGTTACAGGTTGTCTCATTTAGTGCATGTCTAACATAATCTGGATGTGGGATAAACATCCAGAGGGAGCAGTTAGATGATGACAATAGGATCTGTTTATAAGCTGATACGAGGTCACTTTGGCTGGTTCTCTGTTATCTACAATCAAAACATGATTGGAAATCAGCATCAAAGACACACATAGGCTTTTTGGAGGATGGCTGTGGGCTTTAGGAGGTGTTGAAAGGTTGACTGGAGGGTTATTCAGTGTGTGTGTTGAGTGGGCAGCTGTGAGCAGCCAAGAGGGGACACCAACCATTTAATGAGTTAACAGAGAGCTGTGCTGATCGGAGCTTTATTTTAACAGACAAAGGGAAACCTGAGTGATGGCTTGGACTGAAACTGAATTGTGTGTGTGTGTGTGCTGACCATGAGTGACGTTCGTTTTTGTTGGGGGAGGCGTGTGGTGGCTTTGCAGAATCAGCACTGATATGCAGAACAGCAGACAGAGAAAGAGAAAAGAAGAAGAAGAGCATGATGCCACCATCTGCTTGCCAGATGCAAACCCTGCAGCAGCTCCATAAATCTCAGATGCGCTCAACAATGCAGGGTCAAATTCCACCAGGGTAGATGTGTCCTGGATACCCCCACCCAAACGCGAGACTCAAACTTCACACGTGTGTCCGTGAAAAAGGGACAGAGGGCTCAGATGTTGCACTCAGTCGCATGGAGTTAGCGCCTCATTCACACAAACGCCAAATGACTGTGTCATTTGTGTCAAACGCCAAAAGTCTGTGTTTATTGTAGCTTGTGGTGGATAGCTTAACTAAACCCTAAGGGTTGTATGTGCTATGTCTATACAACTAGATACCATACATACATAGCATACATACTAGTTGCTGAAAAGTTTATATCAGTCGCCGATTGATAAACCTTTAGATTATAGACTGAATAACAAGCCCAGAGTTTACAGGGCTGAGGTATGCACCCACCCTTACCTCTTAAAAACATATTTGAGACAGCGACCTTCAGTATAGCTTCACCCCTGCTGTCCCATCTCACTGTACAATGTGTTAAAGAGGCCTTAAGGCCAGCACCTTTTGAACCTGTGTCACAGCTCAGGGTCAGAGAGGTCGGTGGAGAGCTGGTGCAGGCAAATGTGTGGATGATTTGGCCTTTCCTGTAGCCTACAGATGGCCCGGAGCGGTTGTTATGGCGATCCTCCTGCTAACTCCTTTGTTTTGACAGTGCAGAATTAACGCAGCTTGTTTCTTTTTTTTCCTCCCCCTCCTGGCCCATCACAAGGCACTTCACATTGACAGCCACTCATGTGGGCTCTGACACTCTCTCCCTGCTGGCACATGTTTACATACATGTGTGGTCATAATGATAGCATGCCAGTGGATTCCTCCAAGCATGCGAGCACATCTGGACCTGTGCATGGACTGCATGTGGCATTGCAGGCAGCAGATCAAATCTCTGCTTCATCCCTTCCACACTGGTTTACATAACTTTTATGCAGCAGGTCAGACCAGTGAGATTACTCATAGTAATGCTTAGCAGCTCTGGGCACCAACCTCTGGAGGACATTCTTCTTAGAAATACTTTAAGGTTCTTCATTCAGGACAAGTTCACTTTATCTCATAGGATGTGTAGGCACATGTAGTTTGAATTACACTGCTTAAGGTATTCAGGAGCTATGCTAAGACAGTTTGATGGCTGGGCTTTCAAGTAAGGCCTAATTTGCAGAAGTGTCTCCAATAAACAAAACGGTCACACTTTGCTTTGATGGTCCTCTACAGATGGTCTACACACACTTCAATTGTTAACAAACTTTATGATGATTCTCCCAGCCTAGATGTAGGCTTGTATTAAAATTAGGTTGAGTAAGATTTGTGGTTGCATTTATTATATATTTAGTTTAATGGTTAGTTAAGGATTTCTTAGTTTAGACACATACAAATCATCTACAGTAGACTCTTGAAATAAAATGTTACCAATAAATCAAGAAATGGAAGCTACAGAAATAGGGCAGAAGATTTATGTAACGTTAATGCTATATTTTAGCTTGAATGATGATGCTCTGTATATATATGGTGTGCTTAAAAGGATACATCGGTTATGATTATGGTTATTGGTTGATTTAAATGTTGTCAAATACTTAACAGTTTTAACAAATGATCCAAGAATGGAAACATGTGTCTGTATAGTTTGGAGAGACAAGCGTTTGAAAGATTGCAGCCTTGCTACATAGAAAAAAATGTTGCCCTCAAATTAGGTTAGATGGTCAGATAGCTGTCTTGTCTTTAAGATGTGGAGCCACTTATTCTAGACTTGGGTTTGATTTCATGGAAATTTAGATCAATTGAAATCATTTTGGTGAAAAGAAAAAAATATTATAATGACACGGTTGCCAGAGATGATTCACCACTAATTTCATGTTCCCTCTTAAAAGAGAAGTTACACTGGTGTGTTTTTGTCCCACTCGAGTTGTGGGTGAGAAGCTCCAGCCAATAGCTGAGCCCAACCGTGACATCACTGCAGTGCTATGCATTCAATGAATAAAAATGAAGTTTCCAGAAAAAACATGCAAAAAAGCTGATGGAGAACCAGTGAAAACCTAACAGCAAGAAGAAGTTTGTATTATTCATTTATCATAGTCAGAGAGTGGAGCGACCGAGGTCTGGCCTGGGACAATGCTGACTGAGCGGGAAGAGTGCAGCACACGTCAGTTAGATCAGCATTAGCGCCGTCATTCAGCAGCCCCAAAGCACTGGAAGGGGGCGCAGAAACACACCTCCCACATCAGTTAATGTGGCCTGCTGTTGGAGAGCCAGGGAGGAAGAAGGGGAAGTGAGTTAGAGCTCCACTTGCAGTGCAGACGGCTGGAGTGATGAGTTTAGGGCGTGCACGACAAAAGGAAAAGCCTGAGCCAGCAAGCACATCAAACTTTAACAAGCTTACAAACTTAGGAAAGTGTCATAATTTACCTGACATTAACATTGACATTAACTGCAGAGATGGCTCTGTGGTAATCCATTAATTTTGCACTGATCAAAAACAGATATCACATGTCTTAGCTTGTTTGGTCTGTCTTAAACACCACTGTGCAGGTCTCTGGTCTCTGATGGTTACCTAATTGGATTGCCGCTCTCAACTACATGCTTGGCCATATAGTTTCTCTAATATAAGTTACCTATTACCCATTTTCGTATTTAGTCTAGGTCATGTCCTCAGAGCTAAGGCCTGAAGACCAAAAATATTTGCACATGTAAAGTACAGAGAACATTAAGCTAAAGGAGGATGAAATCACTACTTGCTCTGCAGCCAAGGAATTTGTTAGGCCTTCGTCTTTATCAAACAAGGTGTAATAACGCGATTTGATTTTAAGCGGTTTAACTGTGCTTAATGATTGTTTGACGCAAAATTTCATGTTGTTAATCACTGACCGAGATACTGCATTAGTGAGATTTTCCTCATGAGGGGAATGGAGTGATGGCGCATGGGCTGCACTATGCAGAATGTCCTGTGTTCATCTCTCCTAGTCCTTTTTTTCTGTGTCTCTCTTTCTCTTGCTCTCTCTCCCACTTTCTCTCTTTCATCCCGTGCCAAAGACTCTTTGTCTTTGGACATGTAAGATGAGGGAGGAGAAAGGCACAGAAAGGAAGGAGGAGAGAAAATCAGAAGAAAGCAGGATCATTTTTGAAGGAATATGGCTTGTATTAATGGAGGAATATTGCTTTACCTCATCTGAACCAAATTACACAGCTGAACTCAGTGTCCTCTGAGCTTGGGCGGACAGCCACACTTGGCCCAGATGGGCAAGGATCTGCTGGTCTGCCGTATCTGTCACCTTGGCAACGATAGCGCAGAATCCCACTTGGGAGAATTCTAGAATTCTGGCCCTTTGTGAGGGATCAAAGACTGGTGACAAAGATTTTTGTTGTTGTCACTTGGCTTGACGCTCAAGCACAGCGCCAATGATGCTTGGCAGATTCCAGAATATTCCAGAAAGGTTGAACTCTTGAGTCCAGGTTTCCCTCCCTTTGAGCTACTCCCTGATCCTTAAGTTCTTGATCCTAAGGCCTGCTATGAAATCAGACAGAAAACAAAGGCAATGCATGAAAGGACGGTCTTGGAGACGTATAAATAAGTCTATACAAGTACAAGTAAGCTTAGAGTGTTCTAAAATTGTATTGCTGTGCAGTGATGTGGCCTTTGAATGCTGCAGCTAGTAGTGAATCCTACCAGTAGCAGCACATATGCTTGGCAGGGACAGTAGTTTTTACTGGTAG
Organism: Semaprochilodus insignis; assembly: GCA_034552555.1. Taxonomy (NCBI): domain Eukaryota; kingdom Metazoa; phylum Chordata; class Actinopteri; order Characiformes; family Prochilodontidae; genus Semaprochilodus; species Semaprochilodus insignis. The sequence continues at coordinate 53,842,992 of CM067474.1, read as the reverse complement.
AGGCTGACATTGTGGTCATGTTAGATGTGCATAATTAGTAGGCAATTTACAAATCATAACAGAGTGTGTAGTTTAGATCTGGAGTGATATAATGTGTGAAAAACAGAGGCAAATTGTCTGTCCCTGGCTTATATTGTATAAGAGATTACGTTATATCTTTCCATCTCTCTGAGGCCTCTAAAAACTTTACGAGACAGACAGAGTTTGTGATATATTTCAAACCATTACTTCTCATGAAAAACACACATAAATTAGCTGTCAGGTGTTGAGATCTTACAGTGAAGAATTTGAGGCATGGTTCACAACTCTTAAGGTTAGTTAGAAGTTGAACTTTTGGCACCCCTCATGGATATGAGGTGAAAGGGTGCCTCGTTTGTACATGCCCCAGAGTAACTGGCCTGAATCCCACATGAAATTCTGTGAATGGAACGATATTACTCAGGGAACCGTATCACTTAAAAGCTTGTAGAATCAGGCTACAGCATAGATTGTCAACATCATGGTCCCTGGTATCCACAAAATGTATTTCAATGAAGATACTGGTTTCATTAAATCTAGTAAAGTTACCACAACAGGTTTAATTCAGAGGCAGAATTGGATCCTGTCTGAGTTGCTTCTCTGACCTGTGTTGGCCATGCATAGCCGTGGGAGAGGAGAGCGTGCCACAGGAGGGGGCACCTCAGGGCGGATGCGCGTGGTTTTACATGCAGACTGGCATTATCTGTGTGTCTCTTGTCCCCAATCAAAGGACAGGGCACTAAATATACACCGTGAAGCCTTCCCAGGCTCTTCTGGGCTCCAGCAGCTCAGCCACCGCTTGGGCCTTTGGCCAATGACATTGCCTCCGACCTCTTCAGAAAGTATTTTTAAGGTCAATTACAGGGTGCAGTGACTTCTGATGGCCGACTGCAGTTTAAAAGGCCTTATATTAAAGGTTTATGTGGAAGACTCGGACAGAACTGCCTTCACTAACCCACGGACCATTGTTACCGCATACCCACACACAGACCCACTGTAGGCTGTGTGAGTTCATGCACATACTGTATAAATTTGAGAAAGAGACAGTGTGCCTGAATTCACTTATCTTCCATATGGTTTGTATGCCGTGTTCTTTTTGGTAGGTATGTATGTGGTTGGTTTAATAGGTTTGGTGTGGGCATCTCTGTCTGCTCTCTCTGTACAGTAAGGCCCAGGTGTCTACAATGTGATGCTTTTTTTTAAATAATGAAATTTTGGGTAAAAATACTGATTCTTAACTGTGGGCATTTGTATTCTTAAGTTGAAGAGAAGATTTCAGTTTGTGGGGAAAATATTGTTGTCCATACAGTCTTGTTTTGTGGAAAGAAAAAGACATGCTTTATATTTTTTCCATGTTTTGTCATTTTTTGACTTCAAAACAAGCAGATGTCTACAGTGTGATGCTTCTTTTTGTTCATGATCCTAATGAAGCTTAACTGTGACATATTAAACCCCTTTGCCACAAGTTAAAACAATTCCCTGGGGTCTTAATGAAATGTCTGTGACAGGCTTTGGTCAAATACCACAAGGATGAAACATCACAGCTCCCCTCTCACCCTATCTACACAGCTCAAGCGCCAGTTCTTTTAATGATAATGAGCCGCTGCTCATCAACCCCACTCTTCCACAGGGCGTGCCAGCACCAGTACACATTCGCTCATTGTGCTTACATGTTATTCACCTGTTATAAAAGGTCAGGTTAATCTCAACAGACATTCAACTAACAAACAAATAGTGTTAACATTATGGTGGATCCTGCAACAAATAATTGCAAGAACCTTATAGAGAATTACATCTGTAATCTCCTTGAATATATTACCTCAGCTGTTACCATTAGCTAGTGCTTAAAGGCCAAAAGAAGCACAGAGCGTCACTGTTTTTAAATGCTTAGATTTCCCTTGTCTGCACAGTGTAACTGCTGCACCATTTAAGGTGGAACAGGAAAATTCATACAACAAGCTGATTTCAGCTTCATGTTAGACACAGAATAGTTAACATGTATAAACAGGTTTTATGTGATTCTATGTTGCCATCAAAAATAAACTTCATTTAGCAGCCGACAACAGGGCAGTCCCCATAATTTGCTCTAAGCTTCTACATAATACATCACCCAACATCTCTTTGTCTGGAGATTATGGACTGTGGAGTCAAGACCGATGCAGAGACACATCGATTAAGACAAAGCTGAGCCCAGATGATTTTTTTTTTTTAGAATAATTAAAAAATTAAAAAATAGAACAATGGATGGAAATGTTGGCCCTTTAAAGCTCTTCCAGTGTATCCCCACTGCACTGCAAATGCTACACTGAAATCATTGAAATACTTAATTTAAAGATGTGCATTATTTTCATTACATAAACATATTTTGTTTTGTAGTTTATTCACTTTTGACAAAAAACATACTGGTGTGTTTTGTTTATATTTTCCGGTGTAAAACCACAGAACCATATAGACCGATGATAACTCTACTGTCCATTTTGTCTCTTTTTGCTGTATTAATGTACTGCCTTGTCTTTTTTCACACACAACATGCTGTAACTGTTCACAGCATGATCACACAATGTTCACATCATTGCTCTATTCAGATCTTTTACTCAAATCTGATCTTCTAACCCAATGCTTGGCATCTGCATGAGCAAGTGACTGTCATTAATGAAAAGAGACCTGTGCCCTCAAACAACCCCGCAAGTGCACATCCTAATCAATAACATCACTTGAATGAATCACATGCATCATGAACAACAACAAACAAACTAACTAGCAGAACGAGCCTTCGTCACGAAGATAATTTGCTCTGAAGGGCTCTCAGCTGTTCATTATTAGAGTGAGCAAAGGCAGAAAAGATCACATGTCTACAGTGCAGGGTAGAAAAAGTAAGTGAACCCTTGAATTTAATAAGCTATAGATCCCCCTTTAGCAGCAATCACCTCCACCAAATGTTTCCTGTAGCTGCAAATAAGAGAACCATCCCTCCCAGTGTGTTTCAGTTTATCAGTATTTCAGGGATGCCTTGCACAGCCACCTTCAGATCGTACCACAGCATTTCGATAGGATTAAGATCAGGACTGTGGAATGGCAAAACACAAGTCTTTTTTTTCAATCATTCTTTCGTTGATTTGCTTGTTTGCTTTGGGTCATTATCTTGTTACATCACCCAGTGTCTCTTCGGCTTGAGGTTATGGACTGCCGCCCGATAGATCTGACTCAAGACCAAAACTGGGACACATCAAGTTCAAATCAAGACCAAGACTTTTAGTGGTCTGACTCATGGCCAAGACAAAGCTGAGCCCATATTTTTTTCAAAAGAAAAAGAAGAAAAAAATTATTTGGTTTGTTGTTGTCATTCTAACGATTTTTACATTATATATATATACATACATTTTACAACACATATCACATTTTAGAATATACTTTGTAAAATACAACATTAAATAATAGATTAACATTATGAATTAGTATTATTATAGAATTAATTTACTGTTGTACGAATAAATCATGTTTAGTGTATAATGGCCTTTACACAGCACTCCTGCTCTGTAGCGTTTTCCTTTCCATGCTACAGCTCACTGCTTTGTTATCGCCAAGCACTCAGACAAATAACAAGCCTTTGTCCTAACCTGACTCAGAAGAGCTGTAGCCGTCCTGATCTAGCTCTGAATCTTCTAAGAAGTTTCTCCCTCTCTCTGTTCTTCCCAGGAAAAGTTTGCTGTCAGGTCCTATTCAAATGTTCAAATGAATTGGCTGTGTCATCTTGGTGTGTAGTACGAAGCTGAAGTCAGCTATTTTTTTTTTTGCAAGCTTCTTGTTCAGATTTTCCCATTAAAATCCATAATGGTGCAGCACCAACATACTGGCACCTGAAGCCAACTTCAGACTTGGTTATATTTAATAGTAATTCAGCTTCTAGTTACATCAGACGGAGGCAGTGCACTCAGCTGGTCTCAGTAACAATTACTGAGTCCACCTCATCCCAAGACCCAGACAAGACAAGTCCAAATGAGGTCAAGGCCAAGACGAGACCATCATGCTTCAGTTGGGATAAGGTTTTGGTGTTGGTGAGCGTTGTGTATCTAATGTCTTCCGAAGGTTGTTTGCATCGGTGTGTGGTTCACTCTAAACTTTCTTGAGAAGATTTGTCAGTAACCATGCTTTGTGTGCTGTCTTTATTTAATAGGCAAGGCATCAGTGGTCAATCTCAATTCTTTAATTAGCTCCTGGAGAAGTCATTAACACAGAGGTTCACTAACTTTTTCTAGGCTGCACTGTGGGTGTTTAGTCAATGTGCTCAGTAAAAGACATGAGAAGTACAACTGTTTGTATTACTAGTTTAGTCAGATTATATGTAACAGTCATACCACATTTTAGTAGTAACCAATGCAGAAATCTGGGTAATGTTAACTATTCAGGTTCACTGGAATTAGAACAAAAAAATCAGTGCCGCTTTAAACTGATAATATGACTGCATATCTGTTGTTGTGCTCTTGGGTAATGCTCAACAAAGTGGGGGTAAAGCTTAACAATCAGGTGGTGCTAATAATGCTGTGCTATCCTACTGGCTGTAGTTAGGCCAGGAAAGTAGCAGCTCACATGGTGTTTTTCTGCAGTACATCACAGTACAGGTGCAAATCTGATCTCAAACTATTCGTACCCTAGCTGAGTACTTGTGAATGTTTCTCTTTACACAACAGAACCGTGAGTTCTGTTTTGAGTTGTCTTTAGCTTGTGTGGTCACATGATTCCTCATGCAGATCTAATGTTAAGAGGAAACACCACCAACAACAGCAACGATGGAGGTGCCTTTTGATTTTATGTTGAATTCGGGCAAGCTAGAGTTTTAATTTAATATTCTCTCTCTCTCTCTCTCTCTCTCTCTCTCTCTCTCTCTCTCTCAAACTTTCTGGTCTGTGATTTGTTTCTATACTCTAATTATGTTGGAAGAGTTTGATACAGCTCAAATCTAATATTGAAAGGTTAGATTTTTTGCTTGTTGTCATCTGACTCCAGTGAAATGTGGTGTGATGATTCTTTGTGCGAATCTAAAATGCTGTGTAAGCACAGTTTTTTCCAGAACACTCAAAACAGTGTATGGAGGTGTCACATTCTTTGTTAATGGAACTCTTGTACAAATAAGCATGTGTATATGAAGTATATCAGTGTGCGTGTGTGTGCATGTATATATGTATGTGTGTGTTTGTGTGTGTGTGTGTGTGTGTGTGTGTGTGTGTTTAATTTTGTTTGTGTACTGCATCTGTTCAACCACTGTATTTGGTCTTATTAGATCCTGCCAAAATGAGGATTAGCAGAGGTTTCTGTGCTTCTCTCCCTCATTTTCTCCCTCTTCCACTCCCCCTCTTCTCTTCTGAACAGTGGGGCCACACACATCAGGAGTGTACCGCCCGCCACAGCATAGCAGCTGCAGGCAGCTAAAAATAAACCATGACCCGCTAAAAGAGCTTCCTCCTCCAACCTGGACGATGCTTCACCCTCCCTGGCTCAGGCCTGGAGGAGTTCGGGGCCTTCCGCAGTGCTTAACTGAGTGTCACACCTTTGTGACTGTTAAACTGTTATCTACGTTTATAAATGGACAAAACTACAAACATTCCCCTTTTGAAATGTGGAGCTATTGGCCATATCACTGGGAAATCATTTGTTTGAAGCTCAATAATGTTGCACCTATTTATGGCCAGCACTCCGAGATAGCATAGTTGGTCTCACTCTCTGTAGGTGTCAAGGGGGGTTAATGGGGTGTTGGCCTCTCCTTACATTACTCAGCATGATGCTAATCAGTCAGTGTTCTCCATCAAGCATGACCAGTTGTCTAATGAATTTTGGCAGCATGTTGGAAATAAATACTACTGTGCGATGTGGTTCTGAACATACTTTTGCCATTTCTTTAGTGCAAACCAAAAAGTAAACTACAGACGGCAATCATGTTTATTTCAAGTTTGAATAATTTTGCTGTCTCCTTGAGTAAGTCGTCTAACCACCCAGATGTGAATTAAAATGTGTCAGAAGGGATTCAATTTGGCATTAGAGTTTTCTTGATTGTCCAGTTGTATCAAGTTGTATCACCCGATGCTGTGGAACTGACAGCTGGACAGTTGAACCTTTGGCTTGTTTGTTCCCCTCATTTCAATACATTTACAACTTTCTCCACTCTGACAATGTAGTACCTCTCAAAATGCCCCCTATGTTCTGTGGCGTGCTTTGTGTCAGTATTGGCACTGTGTGAGAAGCTGAAGAGAAATGAGATTTAACAGAATAGTTTAGGTTCTCCTACTGAAACTGTTAGGGGTAGGTCAAGTGAGGATCAGGGTAAAGGCATATCTGAGTTGTTCTCTCTCTCTGTGTTCTCCTTCTCTGTTTTGCCCCCTCCCCTGCTGTCTACCTCTCTCTTTCCCTCTTTTGCTCACTTTTTCTCTCCAAGGAACCCTGGGTTGCAGTAAATAACAGAAGAATGCAGGACACTGATGTGAGGATGCCCATGAATAGGCTCTTTGAGAGGGACAATGTTTGCACTGCCTCCTCCCTCCTTCCCTCTCTCTCTCTCTCTCTCTCTCTCTCTCTCTTTCCTCTCTCTCAAACCTTCTCGTCTGTGGTTTGTTTGTATAGTCTAATGATGTTGGAAGAGTTTGATAAAGCTCAACTCTAATATTGAAAGTGTGGTTGTAGTGTACAGAACACACCTGTGTCCAGCAATGAGCTGCAATGAGCTGCACCTGTGTGAATGTTATTGCTGTTAATGGTACTGTAATAGAATGTGAAGGACACATTCTGACAAGTACACTGAGTTATTGTTGTAACATGTAAAGCTTTGTGATATCTTCAGTCTTCACTAGTGCAAGTTTCAGTTTTTTCTTTCTTCATATGCATTATCCCAGGCAGTTAGGCCTCTGCATAATTGTGTACTAGAGTTCACTACTTCAAACATCTACTTGTGGAAGCTACAGTGAAAAAGCCTTTTCAACTGATTGACCTGTTCCAACTAATCAGCTAATTAGTTAACTTTTCTTAAGTGGAAGTGGGATTCTTAGAGTGCAAAGCGCTATAGTGTGCAGGTGAGGGGTACGCTTGAGGCAAACTAAGGCGTTATTCTACTTGTCAGGTAAAAGCTTTTACCCTGTCTGTGACAGATATTGATGGAGACTTTTGTTGGGGGTCCGAGCCCTCTTCTTTTACAAGTCCAAGCTGCTGTGTGCCTGAAAACATATGCATTATGGGCCAGCTAAGGCCTGCCACAATTATTATGTAATCACCTGAATCCAGTTATTTAAACTGATCACAATTATTCAAACCCTAAAAATCAGTGAGTAATGGTAATGTTTGTTTATTTGAGCTCCGAGCTAACTCTGCCTTCAGTTTGAAGCTACTAAGAATTGTCAACTTAGAAGCAGGACAGCTAATCAGTCAAATTGTACTTCGACAGTTGCATACAGTAAACAAAAGAGTAAATTATTAATCACAATTATATGGCAGTTAATGTTCAGCTAAAATTTCATGATCATGGCAGGCCTAGGTCTTGCCACTGTGTCCACTGCGGGCTATGTGATTGAAGAGCTGCGGGCACTCTTCTACACAGGGCTCTAAAATAGTGCCATAGTGCAATGGGCCACCAATGTCAGCAACAGCCTTTTTAACTGTGAACAGAGGCAATGTTCTTTCTCTGTCTCTCTTTCTCTTTCCATGTTTGTCTGTCTCTATTTATCTGTTTTTCTTTCTGTCTTTCTCTCTCTGACTCTACTGTGGGTTATTGTGCAAACAAATCCAGCTTTAAGGCAAAACATATAAAAAGAAGATAAACAAAACAGTAACAGTAATTAGTGGTATTAGTAATAGCAGTCAGCTGGCCTGATAATTAGCGTCTCTCTTTCCGCTTTCTCTCTTTCTGTTTCCTTCTCTCTCCGTCTCTCCAAACAGAAAATGTACTTTATACTAGGTGCAGTCACTTCCACATATGCATGCCATCACATACACATATGCACTCAAATTCTTCTCACAGTCTTACACACACATCCCCACAGCCACATGAGCGCTACTAATTTAGGACCGACCTGGACGTCAGATAAAACTCAATAAAAGTCTGTGTAATTTGTGCCCTGCAGGTTTTATTGGCGATCCTGGCCAATGAGTGTGTCACATATTTGCCCTGCCGTGCCGACATCTCTAATTTGGTGGGGGCTTTTTTTAATGACTACACACACATACACACACACAGCCAGGATCAACATGGCCCGAAATGCCCTGACCCACTCTGCGCACACACACTCAGGTCACTGGCAGTAGTTTCCATGGTGACAGCAGTCTAAAACAAGCCAGCAGGCCTCAGTAAATTCCATGCTGCAGATGTGCTGTTCCGACACCGGAACAGGTGGGTCCTGACTGAGCAACTGCTGAGCAGAGTGTGGGGTGAAAATCTCGCGCACAGTGGGATGAGCATTTTTAGGACCGCTGCTTTCAGTCAGACTGTTTCACAGATCCTTCGGTCAGTCAAGACGTATAACAGTACGTCTTTGGCTTTTTTCAGACAGTGTAATGATGAGATCAGATTTAATTCTATCCTTTACTTGATGGAACTTGTACGTTTAGACATGCCAGAGGCAGGTGATCGTTTGCCGCAGTGAACTGTGTTTGTTTGAATGTGATCCAAATCGGAATTGAAAAGGTGTGGTTAGATAGGACTGCTAGCGTTGGGTACATCAAGGAGCAGATCAGATGTTAAGCAGATATATGGAAAGCAGATCAGATTTAACAGGCTGTCTGAAAGAAGACTTGAGCAGGCCTTCTTTGTTATTGTTAATGTCAGTCTTTTTGTATTGCTACAGTATGAGGTGTGGTGGGGATTTAGACCTCTGAAACTCTTTCCCCCACCTCCCTTTCCCCTTGAACTGTTAACCTATTCCAACGTCAAACTTTTATTTTCTTAATGCACTCACGTATGTGACGGCCTTATTTTTCACTCTGACATTTACGGTGGATTTCTCGATGTCCAGAAGGTGGTGTGGCGTGTTGCGGAAGAATCAGATATAGAATGTTGTCTTTCTAATCAGAGGCTCTTTTGATCTGTAATCAAGGAAGTGTCTAAAGACTATACATACAAGAAGCAGAAGTGAGGTCAGTCTCACGCAAGTGCAATTATAGCGGCTCACTTTCTGTCTGTAATGGATCTCAGTTGTGCATGAGGATTGTCAGGCCTCTGAAGAAGTTTCATAAGAAGTTTGAAAGGTGATCAGCCTGACAGATGAAAAACAGAGGTGTTTTAGAAAGCTGTGATAAATTTTGCTCTCTGTTATTTTCACCAACGTAAGAGCTTTATTAGAAATCCTTTTAAATCCAACCTGTTCTTAAATGCTTAAGGAGATTGGCCAACTTCAACTTCTGAGATAAATCTTATATGAAGGCCCTAAATTTGACAGACAGCTCATTAGATCCCCTTGTGGTGAAGAGTGGTATCACAGTGGAATTTCAGCACTGCAAATATTTTCCCTGCCTTTGACCTTAAGCTTTGAGTGACAGCCTCTTATAAACTTACCATTTTCCTCAGGCTCTTTTTCTGCTTGCTGTTTTTGATGCGTTTATCAGCTGTATTATCACAGCAAAGTGACATTACATCCCTGCAAGGGATGTAAGGTGACTGTGGGATTGGAGTTATAGCTGTAGAGATATAGCTGATGAAATCATAAGACAGTGTTTAAGATGACATGTTTATCTCAGGCCTGAGGAGATCATCATTCTTAAACAATTAAGAGGGCAGTGATCAAAGGATTCCTACTGCTGTTTTCCTCCATGCCCAGGCGTATGTCTTTTCTTTTACTACCCATGGAATGGATGACGATGAGGAGGAGGTGGAGGAGGATGGTAGAACTGTAAGTGCTTTTTTGTGGTTCTGTGTTAGTTTGACACTATTATGCCATTGTCAGGGTTTTGCATGTATAAAGAGGAATTCATGTACTGAAGCCTCAGAAGAACCGTATCGTTCTCTCTAAATAAATTTTATATTCCTATCAACTATGAATATTCATTTTCCATCCTTTTACTCATTATCTATCTTTTATCTTAAGTCAGTTAGGTTTAGTTTATTTTAGCTCTTACTAACAACACAGTAAATATGTTTCTGTGTGAATAAAACATCCACCTACTATACAAGGCAGTAAATGTCCCAGTTATGACATTATTCAGGGAAGAGTCTTTTTTACTTGATTTATTTTTACTTGATTTAAGCAGTAAATCTTGTATAATAATCAGTCTCAGATTTACTACCTATAGCCTATTTCAAGCCAGGGTGTGTGTGACAACACTCGAGGTTTGGATGTCAGCTTGACCTCTTAGCCCACCTAGTGAGTTTGTGACTGACTGGACACATGTGCATATTTTCATGGTGTGTACAGTACTATTACAGCTATGGTTAGAAATTATGTTACAATTATGTTCTTTATAAATGAACCACATTCAGTAACATGTCATCCACCAGGATCTAAATACATAAATATACAGAATTGGTCGATGTTTATACTTCAGAGTGTCTGTCTAGAAACAGACCTGTCCATAACAAACCTCTTGGGAGACTCTGCTCATCCATTGTTATTGTTTTGTCTGTCTTGTATCAGTGAGGCATGTGGTGTGGAACCAAATTCTTCACAATGTGACATTTGATAATGTTTTCTGTTCGAAAGGTGTAGCTTATGTTTGAGTGGCAGACTCATGAGCTCTATTACTTTTTGAAGTTGGCTCCTTTAAGAGGGTTTCAACTAAAATCCCCTTGACAGATTATCCTTCATTCTCTCTGTCATTTTCTCTGGCTGCATTACAGTAAATGGAGCAGTGGTTCTTTGGGGTTTCTGTAGTCATGGCAGTGCTGCAAACACACTTTGGTGTACGTGTGTGTAGGACAGGAGGAGACATATGTGCCCTGGTTGGGCCGTGCTCCTGCTGACACATTGCGGTGATTTTATTTTAGTCCTGATTTACATACAGTACCACAAGTCCAATGAGAATAAAAATAAAAACATGGTGTTTTTAAAAGGCCTTTCAGAGCGCTTGAACAAAGGAGCCATTGGTGCATTAGTTAAGTCTGTGTTGAGTTTGTGAAATAGGGAAAATAGATGACTTTTTGCTACCAAATGGATTTTTTCGCCATAATGCTGTCATTTTCCACTGCAGCGTGTGCTCCATAATTGTATCTTTTCAGGACACACATCATTTCTCCCATGTTTCTGTCGGCCTGAATAAATACTGCCTTTGAAAAAAGATTAAAGTCTCAACTGTCTCTCTGTGACTTAGTCTGTGTGCAGTGCCCTGGTTTGGCTTGGCCTAGACTGGAGTGTGTGTGTGTGTGTGTGTGTGTGTGTGTGTGTGTGTGGCGTTGGGGGAAGGGCTTCTAGCCGGTCTCCTTGCCCAACCCCACTCATAATTACAGACAGTATGCCGTTCTCCTTAAAGAGTGATTTTCTCCTCGAAAGGGGACAACATTCATTTTGGCAATGGATGAGAGAGGAGAAAGTGAGAGGAAGAGAAAGAGAGAGAGAAAAGGAAGGGGGGGGGGCAAAGAAAGGCGGAATCTTCTTCTCTTTTGCCTGTCTGAATGCAGTCAGAGCGGATGGTGACACATATACACATAAACATCTGATTCCTGCCACCCTGTAAGCTAAACAGCCTGTTTGATCTGATGTTTCCTCCAGCACGCTTTAATTAAAAAGCTCAACAATGATGATTAAAAGTGCTTCTTTTTTTAACTTTCCTTCACTCCTTTCTTTACTTTTCCTTCCCCTGTCTGTTTGTCTCTACAGCTGTCATAGCTGTCCTCTCTCTCTCTCTCTCTCTCTCTCTCACACTCTCTGCTGCACTGTGCTGGCAGTGAGCTGTGCTTGGAGGTTTTCTTTGGCAGTTGACTGGCCCACTCTTGGCTGGGACTGGCCCTGGAGCGTGCTACTGGCTGGGAGAGCGAGGGAGGGAGGGAGGGGGGAAGAGAGGGAAAGAAAGAGAGAGAGGGGGAGGCGTGGTTTCCAGCTGGTAATGAAGACTTCTCTTTTCATCCTCAGACTCTAGAGTTGGAGTGGCCGGGGCTGGGGGCTACACTATTCCAGTACGCTCACTCTCTCTCTCTCTCTCTCTCTCTCTCTCTCTCTCTCTCTCTCCTCCTCTCTATCTCTCTCTCTCTCCTTCTCTCTCTCTCTCTCTCTCTCTCTCTCTGTCTCTCTCTTTTTCTTCCTCTCTCTCTGTCTCTCTCTCTGTCTGCCCCCCCCTCCACACATGAGCACTGGGTCTAAATGAGCCGCACAGGAACTGCTGCGGCAGATATGAAGCTTTCGCACGCGGACTCTGGGCACACATACAGGTAAGCTGCTGACTTCATTGCCATTGGACTAAACTCAACTGTCTGACTGGGTGCATGTCTATTTGTCTGTCTGTCTGGCGTATGTAGGGGGGGTGGTATCTGTCTCCTCCTCCCATACCTGCACATACAGTTTCACTTAATGCCAGTCACTAACTGATCGGACACATGCACCCCTTCATACCTGCATCTTTTATCCACATTCCTCCCCCCTCCCACACACACACAGTGCTTTGACAGTTGGCAGTGTTTCTGCCATGTGTCCCTGGAAAGGTCTCTTTTGAAAGCTGGAGGCAGAGTTAGACTGAGGCAGTATTTAGGATTGTTGAAAATGAATGTGTGCAGTGTGCAAGAGCACAGCTATGTTAGGCTGCCATTCACTTCTCAGTGCTGACCTACTGTATCCTTTCTGTGTGCTTCTGTTTATTTCACAGACTGACTGTGTGGAGTTGTGTTTGCGTGTACTGTTGGACACAAGTGTGCTTACATTTGTTTGTGGCTTCAAACTCATGGAGCTGGCCTGTCACAGTTATTACATAATTGCAATTAATCTCAATACTGCAAATATTTAAGCTGACCACGGTGAGTGGTCCGCAATTACTTTCCACAGTTGTTAGCTTTCACAATCATACATTTGCATCACAACGAACAGAAGAAAGCAGAAAATGTATTTACTGAGACATGTCATAGGTCTCCTGGAGATAACTTCTCACTGATGCTTTAACACATTTAGGAGGGAGCAGTGAGTAATGTTTGTTCCTTGGAGCTTGAGCTGTGCCTCTCTTCAGTTGTCAGCTACTAAGTATGAATGTCTAGGAAGCACAATTGCTTATCAGCCAGTTTGACCACTTTAAACTTGTGTTGTGACAGCTAAATACAGTTGTTAAAACCATAATTTGTATGTCATGATTGCTACAGGCTATGTATGTTCTATTGGCATGAGTGTCAGTGTTTTTTGAGTTTGTTATCTATTTGTTTGTGTTAGAAAAGGTATGTGTGTTAGTGTGTCAGGTCTGTGTTATGCAGGGCTGACTCTGGCCTGTTGATTTGTTGTGCTGATTGAGCTGCATAGCCAGAGGGATGCTGAAGGCTGTTTAGTATCATCTGTGTAAATATGAAGGGGACAGACTAAAGGAGGGGTGGCGGGGAGGACTCCTCTTCTCATCTGTCTCTCAGCCACTGCAGCTTTGATGTGAGTCCTGTGCATCTGTCCCCTCTCCCCGCGGCCCGCTGCAGATCCGGACCAGTCCGCTTTCATCCACATTCTCAGGGAAATCCGTCCATCTATGCACCCAGTCACCCCAACCTCTTCCTGCTCTGCCATCCGCCCTACCTCCGGCTTCCAACACCCAGATTTTCTTCTCAGGCTCTCTCAGTCCTGTCTTCACCGATCCATCCATCCATCCGCTGACACAGCCATCTGATTCTCACTTGTTTGTACAGGGCACGTGATTGTTCTCCTTATTCGTAGGGTACTGGGTCTTTCTGAAAACTTCTGCCGGAAAATTCTTAAGTGACTTTCCATTAGTTTTTGTGCTGGGCCATGAGAATTATAGTTTCCCAAATGTTCTCCTGAATAGTGTACAGGAGCTGAGGCTAATTGAAAAAACACAAGCAAGAGTCTGCCATGGAGGAGACGGACCTGCTGTCACTGAGAACTGTGTAAATGGACTTTCCAGAGCTGGCTGCTGAGGAGGAGAGAGAGATGGGAGGGAGAGATGCAAAAACGTGCCATAGCAAAGTTAGGGATTAAGTGGACATTAAGAACTGCTACAATGATTTGCTGTTAAAAATTATAGAAACAGCGTTACGACAGGGCTAGGAAGAAATGCGGAGGAAATTCTGGGAAGAAATGCAGAGAAGATTCTGGGAAGGAACAAAAAGCACAGGAATGCATTAGTAGTCCAGTGTATTTCAGTTTAATAGCTTAATGTGTAATTGTCTCCGGCATGATTCCTCAACAGTGTCCATAACTGGGAGTGTGAGAGTGTGTCTGTGGGAGATGTGTGTTATTCAGGGTGCAGGAATTCCACTGCAGGAGAAAACAGCTCACTGAGTGCATCATGGGAAGTAGAGCTGGTCAGTAAGCCCTACAGGCAACTGAAAAATGCCTTGCAAAAAAGATGCTTCTTCACAACTAGCCAGCCAGTCATCTCTGCAGTCTATTTCTGTAATAGGGAGTGATGCAGTTGTGTGTATTTGTGGCATCTCTAATGCTCAGCACTAAGATGTCTCTGCCTCTGTGTGACAGTGGCTTTTTGTGCTCTGTGTGAGTTATACTGCGTTTGCTCCTCATGTGGAAGTCTCTGGTGAAAGAGCAGCATCCCAAAGGAAAATGCCAGGGTCAAAAGAATTGACCTAGGAGCTGCAAGTGTCTGGTATTCTGTGTCTCCCTCTCTCTCATTTCACTCTGTCTCTCTTTCTCTCTGACTTGCTTTCTCTCTCTCTCTCTCTATCTGTCTGGTGCCAACTATGGTGTTGTTTCACACATTCTTCCTAAACAGTGTCACTGGGTCACTGGGTCACCAAGAACTGTTGCTGCGTTGCTGGGTTTTGTTGTCATGGAATTAAGATCACACAGGAAGTGAGTTTCTGTTTATTTCCTCTGAGAGGAGGGCTGGGTTGTGGGTGGCACATATGTTTATCAAAGCTAAATGTTGCCTGATGACCACCCCCTGGCATTCTCACTGTTAGAGCATGACTTTAAAGGCCTTTCACATGCGCACGTATTTACATCTGATGCCTGACAACCTACAAGCCAAACAGTCTGTTAATTTGATGTTTCCTACAGTACACACACACCCAGACCCACAAAGCACAGGGACACACCACCTTTCACTCCACACAAGCTTGGCCATCACTGACACATCAACACATGCCCAAGCAGAAGGTATTGCAAGTTATTGCATTAGGGCTATATCAGCAGAAAATACTGAATCGTATATTGGAGGGAAAAAGGAATTAATCTAATCAGATTCTGCAAATCTAGCATGAAACACCACACACTCACATTGTGTCATGTCGTATATCTTCCTGTGAGGTAGTTTAAGTAGTCCAGGCATGTTAGCCCACTTAATTAGATTTAGATACAGTGCACGTAAATGAAGATCATTGGCTAAAATGGAAACCAAAGTTCAGGACCCTACTTTCTCAACCATATTTTGTACCATTCTTAACTCTTTCAAACATTGTGTTACTGTTTTCAGCAATAAAAACAGTTTTTTTAAGCTTAGTAGTTTTCCAAAACAATATTTGTATCAGTATTGGATGATACTCAAAGTTTCAATATTTGTATTGTGACTAGAGCTCGAATCTGTAGTGTCCACCAAATCTAATTTAGACTAATGGCCACAGTTGCTAACTCCTGATGAGCAGATCAGACGTGCTGAGTTGTTTTGTGGCCAGTAGGAACTGATAAATCAGTGCTGAGCGAGACAGGGGAAATGCCAGGCTGAGCAGCAACAGGAGTGTTGTGGTGATGTGTATTTGTTACCCTCCTGCTTTCTGATTGCTCTAATAGAGGTTTGCAATCAAGGGCAACTACATTACTACATAAAGACGTTCTTAAATGGCCTTAAGAAATTGTGGGGAATTACTTTATGATTGTGTAGGTCTGTCTGTGGTTGTCTGCATGTGTGTGTAGGTGAAGACTTAGTGATTTTACTGTTCCTCAATTATGCTGATAATGCTTCTGAATGTTACCAAATTATCTTTGGTACATCTTGGTACACAACACTCACCATTAATTATGGTATATGCATACAAGCACACATACACACATAGACATGCCCCAGCATACAACTCACATAAATAAGATCAGTACTTAGAAAAGCATATGATTTGCTGCCTGTGAGGACACACCAGCACACTCACCCACCCACGATCACAAGCACATACACACTTCTTCACTCTGTTTTATTGTTGCTTCATTGTTCCTAGTTGAGATGTGGATGATTGGGATGTCTGCACATTCTACAACTAATACAACTAATTCAAAACACATGACCCAAAGGAGAAAGGAGGGGAGTCCTATACCTCACACACACACACACACACACACACACAAACACATTTTTTCCATCATACTGGATGTCTCCTGTATGTCAGGTTGCACCTTCCATGATACAAACAGTCTCAGCTCCCCCTCAGAATGCAGACAGAAGGGATGAGCGAAATACTTAAATGCAGACAGGTACAGATAGGAGAGTCGAGAATTGTATATACTGTAATAATGGAATTTTTACATTTAGCAAATAGTAGTAATGATTCTGAGGTTGGTTAGATGGTTATGTTGCGTGATGATTGGATGTTAGTCTGTATAGTACAAAACAAAAAAAAAATGGTTTCAGTCACACTTGTTTTATAAACAGTTCAGTGCAATCTCAACTTGAACCATAATATGGTTCAAGTTGAGATTGCATTATTTTGGTACATTTGGTACATTTTGGTACATTTAGGATTTTATTTATTTATTCATTCATTCATTCATTTACTTTTGTCTAATATTGTTATGTCCAATTCTGCATGCAAGCTACATCTCTTAAACTGCCATTAATGCAACATCAATTGGGAGTTCAACACACTTGAAAGAGAACACTAACACTAGTGGCCCTCTCTCTCCCCATCACTCAGCCTGATGCTAGCTAACCTAACAGAAATTATGGATGTTGTCCAAACCGAGGGCACATAGATTTTAATTGATTATAATCAATTAGAACTTTTGTTGCATTCCACCATTTTTAGATAAACTTATTGATACATTTTACTTATAGTACATTTATAATGCATTGTCAGTCACAGAATGGTTCCCCAAAGGCTGAACTGTAGTAATGTGCTATGTCTATACTTACAAATGGTTGAGGATATGCCATAAAAGTTACTTTATGTGCCTCTGCAGTCACGTAGATGTATTCCCAATGTTTACAGAATAAGACAGATAGTGTAAGCTAGTGTCCCGATGCTGCAGATTCTTGGCCCAGAGTATGTTTTGAGAGAGACAGTGCCCATCCTAGTGGAACAGACAGACAATTAACCTGTGTACTTGATCTGTTCCTCCTGTGGCCTCCTGCTGTTTGCCCCAAGCACACACCCCTCAGCATTCTGATTAGCCCCGACACTGACAACAGGAGCTTGGTGCCAGCACTGGGCTAGCGCAGGAGGAGGCCTGCCTCAGCTTTATATGAAGCTGTCACAGCCACTCTTCAGTCATCATGCTCCAGTGGACAGACTATACTCTCTGTTGCCATCTTAAAGGAAGGCGAGAGGATCTGCTCCAGTCGGCTACAGCACACATTTTGTCAGCTGTAGCATGGGAGAGTGAGCTCAGACGGCTGGATGTAGTTTATTTCAGTTCAGGTGTTGTTTATAAAGGCCCAGACTCGCTGGAGATGATTCAGATGCCTGAGTCATCAATAGAATTATAGGCACAGAGGGAATGTGCTATAGTGTATTAGGAAACTACAGTATGTGATTCCAGGTCATTACAATGGTGAGACGTAATTAGTATAGATGTCTGCGGGGTCCTCTGTACAGGAACTGAATAAGATTGACATAAAAGACTTGGTGTATGACAGTTTTTTTTTAATTCTTTCTCTCTGTCGTTCTTTCTCTCTTTCTCTCTCTCTCTCTCTCTCTCTCTCTGACGGAGGGCAGGAACTGTTAAGATGAGAGAGGGGAATCTCCCATAAATTAGAGCTTTGCACATCCCCAGACACTCTGGCACTCAGCCTAAACAGCTGGCTGCTTCTACTTTTTTCATCTCCGCTCTCTTCCGCTGCATTCTGGCTCACTCTCCCCCTCTCTTTCTCACTATGTGTCCTTCTTTCTCTCACCCTGTCTTTCTGTCTCTCGCTTTTTCTCTCTATCCAGCCTCAATGTGTCTTGGTCTAGATTTAGCATTGTTTAGACACATAATTTGTTTTTTAAGCAGTTGGTGGGTCTGCCGAAGGCTGATGTAATGCTCTGTTTTTAAAGCGAAACCTTCCATGAGGTTTGTTAAACTGTTTTTGTTTTTTATTTCAAATGAACTGGATGTAAAAAAGTGTTTTCAGGCATTCCTTTGCTAGACAAGGCTAGGATTATCAAAAACTTCACAGAACAACAGTCATTCTTACATTTCTGTAAGACGTTAAGATTGGTGTGATTAAATAGTCACATGCACTTGGATCCCTTCCTAGTTACCAACACTACCAGTTATTGCAGGCAACACTTTTGATGGAAACCCAACGAGTGTGTGCATGTTTACACAGGCCTCCATGTGGCCTTTTGTGGGATTGTGTTTGTGTTTACTTTGCATGTAAATAGTCTCATACATTCAGTTCCTAGTCCCAGCTTTGTGGGAAGCTTTCTGTTGGACACTTGGACACCATCCTTCAGCTAGTTCAGTTGTGCATTGTTGTGGCTCCTGTTCTTGCTCTTGCCCTCGCTGTGTCCATTCCTTGATGACTGAGGCATAATTGGGCAGTGTTATTCAAGCTGGGTGATCTACTGGGAGCCACACTGATGATAGGGCCCATTGTCACATTCCTCATGTGGCTCATTCAGCCACTCTGCTGTTTGGCCCTCAAACACTTGTGTTTGCCCAGTTAGGGTGATCTTTGCTGCTTCAAACAAACTGTTTGAGAGGCGGGGGGTGGGGGGTGACCGTTATAGATGTTTCCAGTTCAAATGTTCATGTTTGCTGTGGAAGGACAGTTTCAAGATGCTCTCTTAAATGCTATGCTGTGTTTGCTGTAGGTGAAAACTTCAAGCTCAAATCACTATAATACACGCTTGAAGGACTCAATGTTACCATGGCTTTGTGTACAGAGGATCATTCTGGAAATGGGTACTACAGTATGTGTGTTTACTTCTGTCTGATCCTGTGACCTTTCTTTGTGGAAGCAGAATTCTCAGACGCACCTCAAAGATGCTCAGTGAGAACTTTTCATCATCGATATCATCTTTTTTTTTTTGTATAGTGACTTTCCCACACTCAAGGATGCTTTACAGTCAGACACTTTACATAATAAACAAACTATCATCAACAATAAATAAAACAACACTTGTGGGGGGTACCACCGTATTTGGAATCATTTAGCTAGTCCAGAAAGAGTCTTTAGTGGCGGGGGAAGATCACACCCTGTGACTACGGTGCATAACACAGGCCCGGTAAGCCTCAAAGCATCAAAGGCCAAAATATTTTTTGCTATACTGGTGGTGTTTTCAGGCAACTGAACACAAGCAGTCTAGGTTGCCTCAAAGCTGCAATGCAGCATTGCCCAAGTGGACATCTCAGGTACCCCCAATGGCTGCAGTGGCTGTGGCCTTGTGGCTGTGGCGTAGTACTGCCCATGTATGCAGTCAAACTCCCCCATCCAAGCAGCCCCACAGCTGCAGTGCAGCGTTATCCAAGCTGCCAGCTCATGCAGCCACGTAGCTGTGATGTAGCATTGAACAGGCGCCTGTTTCAGGCAGGCTCCAATCTGCAGTACAGTTTTGCATAAGCAGCCTGTCCAGACTGCATTATAGCCATGATGTAGCATTGCTCGAATGGACAACCCAAGTAGTCTCTGAGCCACGAGTGGAAAAAAAACTCCTGGACACTTTCGCGGCAAACTCCTCAGCCAGCAGGGATACATCAAAACATCAAAACACAAGCAATACAAAACAAACAACAATCTAATATTGAGTGACAACCATACTGCACCAGCACACTTACAGTGAAACGCACACCCGTGTGGAAACAGAACTTTACAACAAAGTGTCTTTTAGACTACATGGTGAAGAAACTTAATTCAGATAACCATTCCTCCTGTGAAATTGCTCATGAATATATGCTCGGCTCTTTTGCTTCTAGGCCTTCCTGTGTACTTCAGTAAATGCTTGCTGTGTCTGCCAGTTCAGACAGGTGTAAACAAGGGGAGACTGCATGAACTATTCTAAATCTATCAAATGTGAACTTTTCTCTTTGTGCACCTCTTAGTAAAAGCATTGCAGTGCAAGTATTTTCATATATCACTGTCAGTGGAGTAGAGAGGCTCTAGGCTAGTTTTTGTGGGGTGTGATTTGTATGGAGGCCTGCTTTAATCCATTCACTGATGTGTAGATGCATTTGCTAATCCCAGATGCATATGACACCATAGTCCCTAGAGCTATAAATGAATCAACGGCTTTGTTGTCAAGATGAAAAGTTCAAACACCTACTCAAATGTGCTGCATACACATTTACAGATGTTGTGCCTAGCTTTCCAAACTAGGAACACTGTTAAACTGTTGTCACACTGCACTTTCTCTTTGCAATTTTCTATGCCAGGGTGGATCAAAAACAAGGCAATTGTGGGTAGTCCTGGAGCCACATTTTACATTTTACAAAATTACATTTTGTTGATTGAGGAGCAAACCTCCACTTCCCAGATTTGCAAGATTTTTCATGTCTGCTCTCAGTGTCGACAAGTACACTGAGTGGTGGGACATATATGCATTAGCTAGTCATCTATATATATATATATATATATATATATACACTCATGATCAAAAGAATAGTTGAATAAATAGTTGCTTTGATGCCCTCATGAGTCATCCTGTTAGTGCCCGCACCATTGGCAAATGGCTGCCTGATGCAGGACTACATGCGCACAGACCGTTACAACGACTGCCCTTAACACCATGTCAACATCGCCAAAGACTGAAACGGTGTCGTGGCAGACTGTCATGGAGATACTCAGAATGGCAGCGGGTCATCTTCAGTGACGAGTCCCTCTTTTGTCTTTGTGTAGACGATGAATCTGTGTGTGGAGGCACCGTGGTCAGCGCCAAGTTTTGTTGTTTCCGGTTTGTTGTTATGCATCACACGTACAGAAGACACTCCACCTCCACCCCTACCGCAGTAACTGTGTGAGAATATTCAAGCTGCATGGGATGGATTATCGCAGGACACCATTAGTAGCCTCTACAACTACATGCCGAGAAGTCTGGCATGTTGCATTAGCAAACATGGTGGCCCGACGCCATACTGAGAGACGCTACTTCTGTATCTGTAACTCAGTAAATATTGCCCATATCAGTCTAAATTTATCATTTATTTATCATTTATTGTTCCTGGTAACATTGCAATCTGACACTTCCTTCTGTACTATACTTCTGTACAAGTGCTTTTTTTCCTTCTGTTGAACTATATTCAACTTTTAATGATAAGTGTATATTGACAACAGGTAACAACATACTTTAATTCCCATAGAGGACAGTACCCAGGGCAGTCATTAACAAATAGTCAAAGGGTTGGCATAAGCCAAAATAAGGGTGGCCATGATCACACTGTTGTCACACTGGAGTTTCTCCTCTCTATTTTCTTTGCCAAACATCAAAAACATCTCAGATATTGGCATAGCCACATTCATGAATAGTGGGACAAATATGCATTAGCCAGTCATTTTGGATAATGATCATTTTGATAATATTTTGCAGCATATTCTATATATGTGTGTATGTTGGTATATATTGACATCTTATAACAACATACAATCATTTAATTCGTCCATACTTTCAAAGGGTCAGCAATAAGTACAATAAAGGTGGCCTTGATCACGCTCATCTGAAAAGAGAGAGGGAAGGCAGGTAAAGGCTTGCACATATGTGCACAGACCCATGAACAAACACAGACATAGAGATACCGCATGCATATATACACACATGCACATGAACCTCTGAATGCTAAGGCACTTGAACACACTCACATTGTGATGGCCCCACAATTCATTCATTCATAAATGTGGGTGCTCAAACAGGCTGATTCATCCGTCTAGGACTTGGGTGACAAATTCAGAGTGCTGGTGCAGCATGCTTCATATGTCAGTGCCAGTGATCCTGTGGAAGCTACTTAGGACGGGCCCCCTTCGTTCTCCATGCTTTCTGTTTCTTTAGCTCTCTCACAATATCTTCTCATTTCACCCTCAAATGGACTTACTGCTTCATTTTTAAGCAAAACTGCAAATGTATTAAATGCTTCAGGCACCTTGTATTTTGGTTGGCCTATGTAAGTGATTTTTTCTCTGCAGATTTCTAGAGCAGAGCTCTGTTGCCAGTACTGCCATACTTAGATCAGGATTTTCTGCATTGACATAAAGCAGCAGAAGAATTTCTACTCTGGAGACCATTTTTAGAATGGTCTTTAGAAAACACTTTCAAAAAAGTGGTATTGCTCATAAAACTGGTCTGAAAATCATCATTGCCAGGTTGATGTTAAGAACATTCATTCTCTAATCTGGTTATTTTCAAGTTTTAACAGTTATTAGAGCTATGAAGACTGCGTACACCACAATACGTCATGTGGGTACTATCTGGATAGTATCCTGATAAGATTTTAGCCACATGCATAACCCCTTGGTAGTCAAATGTGTCTCCTGTTAGCTGGACTGAAACAGGACTGTTTGCTGTGTGGGACAGAATATGCTAAATACTGTATATTTTTTATCCATTCAGCCTCCTGAAGATTTGTATCTGTTTTAAATGCGTATTGGGTGTATTTACAGTTTTTTGTGGCTTGGCCTAATTCAGATATAATCCAAGACATATAACATGACCAGGTATAACAGGGTCCCTGTGGCTGTTCTTGCTAACAAACCTCAGAGGCTTAGAGGAAAACTGAAGTACAAAAACTCTGGGAAACCGTCATTCTAGAAGAGATGGTATATAGAGTGCTCTTGTATATTATGCATGATTTCCTGCTTCATACTCTTGCCATATTCCAAATGTTCTTCCACATTCAGTAAAGAGACACTCCTAAATAACTGTTACTAACTACAGACATTTGTTTTCAGTTTCTTGTCATTAATGCCCTCTTTCTTTTTACTTTACTGTTAATTGAGCTCTTGATTGTTTTCGGCGTCTGAAGTATTGTGCCTCCTGCCTTTGATTTTTGGCACGACCACTGTCCCTGCTTTTGCTCTAAGAGTGGATACTGTGAACTGGGTCAACTGGCTGTTTGTACAGAGGAATGGGGAGAGGAGGACTATAGTATTGGAGAAAGAGTTGAAGAGAAGGAGTGAGAGAGTTTACAGAGCTGCCTTTATGGCAGTGCAGGTGGAGTGATGGAACAGGTGGTCAAGAGAGAGGGGGAGAGAGATGGGTGGTCAGAGGGTAGAATGCCATTAAAGGGAGGAGTGAGGTTGTAAAAGGGGAGGTAAAAACTAACACGAGGGAGTGGTGGCCACTCTGAGATGAGCACGACTTTCATTTCTTTACCTCTTTCTAATTTTTTCTCAGGCAGCGGCTGTTCTCCACTAGCTTTATATCATGGCACATGTACATTCCAAGACAGCTGAAATGGTTATCCACATTTTGAACAATTTCTACTTCTACCATTAGAAGTTACAACCTTTACAATGCACTTCAGTCCATTCTGAGTTTCATAGTGTGTTACACAGCAGCCTTATGTCACCAGACTTTTGTTAAATTTAGCCACTAAAACTCTTTTAGTGGATATATTTCCATTATATCGCATGCCATTTTTCCCTGTTCCCTGCAAAAGAAACCCCATAAAAAGGCCCAGATGTGTGAGGGTCTGAGGTGAGCCAGCCAGGTTAGTGGGGTCATGAAATGTGCACTGTGTTACCTTTTACCTTTTTTCCTCGGCTGTAAATGACCCGCTTGGCCTCCTTTCATTAAAGCACTATAATGACAAACATACATTAAGATTCAGATAAGGCATTCTATTTCGGTGTGCCAGCAGAGGTATTTTGTTGACTTGAGCTCCTATACTGCAGTTGTTTTTCATCCAGGACATCAGATTTAAGATTAGTGATGGTTGCATTTGACTTTAACTATTATGAGGGGAATGCTACAGCTTCCCTCAGATCAGCTGGACGCTGAGCTGAGCAGGAGAAAGCCGCAGCAGTATTTTAGATTCAGCTTCTGTATGATCCCAATGAGCCTCATTTCCTTTTTCACGTGTAGCTCTAAACAGTCAAGGATATGAGAAGAAAGAGCTTTATTATATAAACCATGTGGGACTCCTCCGATGCAGATGGACAAGGATAAAGGAGTCGGAAACTCCAGGACGCACATGGCTATGTTCCTCTGCCATATGATGTTGGCAAGGAACAAGTGCTTTTTGGCTGTCAAGAGGGCAGGAAGTCTTGACCACAGTAACACCCTTGCTTTGATTTTTGGAAATGCTTTACGCTTCATTTCATAGGATCCTCACCTCGCACTTCTCATTCTGCTATCTGACGCATAGTGGCAGTGATATACGAGATGTTCCTGTGGTCTCACACTCAACCTTTCCTCACTCAGAAAGCCAAGTGTGTGTATCGCGCACATGTGTCTGTCTCTGGTGTGGACTCGGATGCAATTCCTGATTGTGGCTGGAATGCTTTTCCCCAAGACGGTGCGGTAAGATAGTCAAAGAACGTCTCAGTTGGATGCCCTTTTATGGCTGTTGCTTTGGGCCATTTCGTGTTTTTGCAGCCCTAGGAAAGCAGTGCTGCAAGATGTTAACACACTGTTAAATCATTGCTTGTCGACAGCATTATCATAAGGTTGTTGATGCTGGAATATTTAGTTCAGAATTATGCAGGGTCTCAAGAAGTTATTATGCATCACTATAGGGTAGTTCCTTTTCCATGAGCCATATAGTATACAATACAGTAATACAACATTCATCTTCAGTGTTTATTGTAATACTAAAAGCAGTTCC
The DNA here is from genome assembly GCA_034552555.1 of Semaprochilodus insignis. Taxonomy (NCBI): domain Eukaryota; kingdom Metazoa; phylum Chordata; class Actinopteri; order Characiformes; family Prochilodontidae; genus Semaprochilodus; species Semaprochilodus insignis. The sequence continues at coordinate 53,817,973 of CM067474.1, read as the reverse complement.
ATATTTAACTCATATAAAACCTGTTTGTCTTCAGTTATTTGTTCTTTTTTTTTGCGCTGCACTCACATCACACTTCTTACCTAGTCCATAAAATTGTGTGGCTGTCTGGTAGCCATTAAACATGTTCACACAGAATGCTGCGGCATTTCCATAACCTTAACTTTAGGTACAACTGGAACTGAGGTCATGAATGTTGTATGTATGTCCAATAGAATCATAAATAGGAAATAACTAAATGAAGCTCTGTGCTCAGTGGTAATAGTATCTGGGCTACCAAAAGAGCCTGTGAGGATGTTAGATTTGGCCTGCCAGAGAGTTACCCAGAACCTACTCCTCAACAAGGATTAGAGCACTATATGTATAGCTTAATAAACTTATATTTTCCCTTTTACATTTAAAGTGCGGTATTAACTAAATATAGTGTATGTTGTGTATGTATGTCATATTTTAAAAACTACATTTGAAACCTATAACCTGTGTTATATATTTGTAAAATATTTCTGAACAGTTGTTTTCCCATACTGGTACACAACTTGCTAAGGTAGATTGGGATCTTCATGGCAAAGGTGAGGGTATGGACATTCTGTGAAATAATGAGCTGTTGATCAGAGCGGGACTGCATATCTTCCACTCTCCATTGACTGATCTCTGGCCTTGTTTCTCAGAGTATGCAGACCCAGAGGCACTGTTTGTGGTGGGCAGTGCTCCAGGTATGCTAACTACATAAATATCTCAGGCCTGCCACATAAAGGCTTACCCTGGCCCACTCCTGAGAAGGAAAGCCCAGGCTTTTAGACTTCCCTTCAACAATGGGACGTCTAATAGGAGATCATCTGGCCAACCTCTGCCCTTCTATACGAAGGGGTCCATATTGAGGGGGCTTAAGCCTGCTTAGGGGGCTTGGCACAGAGATATCCAATGCAAAACACCTGGGAGAGGGGATGGGTTTAGCTTGTCTTTCTTTCTTTCTTTCTTTCTTTCTGTCTTTCTTCCTTTCTTTCCTAAGTATCGATTGCGTTCACAATCCTATGTTTGCATTGCAACAAACTTAATGTGATTTGATTGCATTTTGATCAGATGTAGGACATATGATGATTTTATTTATCATTACGCAGGAAATATGTTTATATTCTTTTCTGAGCATATTGTCCAAAACTGACCAAGTGTATATTTCTTTAAAATAAAAGTATAATTAGGCCTGATTTGTTTATTGTTATTCAGACCATTTCAGAATGTGAAATGTTGAATGAAACTTCAAACGAACTTCAAACATGACTGAAAAAAGAATTAAAAATTTGCTTCTGTGTTCAGTTTTAGGTGTGGCACTGTTGGTGCTTTGAGGCTGTGCTGTAGAATATTGTGATGCGTATAATGTGATATTTTTGCCATATCGCCCACCCCTAGGTTGAGGTAAATAAATGCAGAAAAAGAAAAAAGGAAGCAGATTTATTGAGCCGCATCCCGGGCCTTCGAAAAATGGCAGACGTTTTAAGTTAACTTGGTACTATAACATCTTTACAGGGAAGTGATGGGTAAAGTTTGTTTATTTGAGCTTAAGCTGTAATCACAGTGATTTATATGGCAGTTAATCGTCATCCCAAATGTCATGACTTGGACAGACCTGCTCTCACTCTCTCTCACTCTCTCTCACTCTCTCTCTCTCTTTCTCTCTCTCTCTCTCTCTCTCTCTAGCTCTCCCTCCCTCATATATTCTGTCTTCCTCTCCCTCACACATACACACGTATAAACTTACTATCGCTGACATGCCTCACTTAGGAGATTTCTCCCTAGCTGCTATCACTGTCCATCAGCGTGTTCCTCTCAGTGGTAGTGGTTGATCGTGCATCTCAGTGACAGGCTAAATAGCTTCACTCCTGAGAAAGTGGGAGAATAGCAGCAGAATGGCTCGGCTTAGGTTTCCGCTGCAGTCAGTGTGTGCTGGGAGTTAGCCATCTCCGTTATATTGTGCTTCATGTTTCCACAGGCTTTTACTCCCTCCGTTCTGATTATTAAATAACATGCTATTCTGCCTGGCCCCCGCCATTGCGGCTGATAGTCGCTGGTACTGCTGATGCAGTGTTTTCCATTCTCACCCACTGAGTGTTCTGAAGGAGCTGTTCTTTTCACCAAATGTTTTGTGCCATGCTGATTCCTTAATAATTGCAGTATTAAAAAATGATGACATGTGCTTTTCAGTTATTTATGATGAACCTAGGCAGTAATTTTCAGTGTGAGTTTGATTGTGATTGGCAGGTTATCATTCCTAGTAATGAGTCATGCAGTGCCACAATTCTCCCTCCTCTGTCTCATGCAGAGGGAAAATCACAGACGTTCAGGCCTCTAGCAGTAAATGGAGCAACAGTAGCTGCAGACTATTTCCTATGCAAACCAGCTTGGGTCAGGTAAAGTGAACACTGTAAAAGTCTTTGTACCATGGCTCTCATACGTGCTGTCCTGCCATGCTCAGGCCAGCAGTGATGCGATCCACTTTGAGGTGGCAGTGGTGGCAGCAATTTTGTGCAAGCGTCTGAGGGGGGTAGTCTCAGTCTGGATTTGAGTCTGGAGAAACGTTCAAATCTGCTGCACTGCCACTTCCCAGCTATTGCTTAGCACAGACTTGGCCAAGATTTGTTGACCTAATTACTCACACACGCACATGCACGCACACACGCACACATAGAGGCAAGGTGACTTCATTTATTTACCATTTTACTCTCTGTTGTGCTGGCCTGTGAACTAGTTTTGGTGCTGCAAATTAAGGTCACCCAGGGGAAACCATGTAGGGATGTTATTACACATTAGTCTTGTTTTCCTGCCATCCACTTTTTGGCAGCTTATTTTCTCACTCCTGTTTATGACGTGCGTCTGACAGGAGTGTGTGCAGCACATGCACATAGTTACGTTAAGTTAGCATGATGTCAGATGAAAAAAGACTGAGTAAGGATATATTTAGGTGGGAGGGGAATGGGGTGGTTATGTTCAAAGGAGAAATGTATGAAAGTCCACCAGTGAGACAGAGAGAGAAAAAGAGAGAGGGAGAGAGAGCAGGAGAATGAGAAAGGGAGAAGACTCACTTTTATGAGGATGAGGAAATAAATTCCACTTTTAATCTGCGTGCAATCTAAAAATAGCCTCCCATTCTGCCCACTGGGGCATGCTTGTTAAAAAAGTCTGGTCTCTGCTTAGAGAGAGACTGTAGACTGTGTGTGTGTGTGTGTGTGTGTGTGTGTGTGTGTGTGTGTGTGTGTGTGTGACACAGAAGAAGGGAACCCGGGAGGTAGGGAGAAAGTGAGAAGCAGAAAGAGTGAGTTCATAGAGTATGATTCCTGGTGCCGTCTGCTCTGCACATCAGACGCCAATGCTGTCAGTGAGGGTTTTTCAGACAATGGAGAAGTGGCCTGTCAGCCAACCGCCTGCCTGGACTAGGCTGGAGAGTGAAGAAGCAGAAGAGTAGGTCGGCAGCTTCCACGGCATGATTAAACACCTTTCACCCTCAAGGCTTTTGTGAGCCTTACTGCAGCAATAAAAACAGCTAGTGCTTCCAAACATGCACTAACACACAGGGTTTTACTGGACCAGCGGTGTGGCAGGGCACTTCCTCACTCTCTCTCTTTCTCTTGCTCTTTCTTTTTCTAGCCTCTACAGAGAACATACTTCACAATAATACAAAATTACACTCATCAGCAAAAGAATGGATCCCAAAGGAAGTGTTGGATTGTAATGCTATTCGGAAGGAAGATAAAGGTTACCAGGAATAATAAATGATGATAGATTTAAACTGATATGGGCAATATATTCACTGAGCTGTACAAACAGAAGTAGTGCCTCTCAGTATGGCTTTGGGCCGCCATGTTTCTTAATGCAACATGCTGACGTCTCAGCATTGAGGTTGCAGAGGTTCCTAATGGTGTCCTGTGATACTCCATCCCATGCAGCTTCAATATTCTCACACAGTTCCCGCAGATTTTGCGGTGGGTGGAGGTGGAGTGACAGCAGGTCTTCTGAATGTGTGAAGAGTGACACAAATCTTTCATCTGACAACGGTGCCTCCGCACACGGGTTCGCTGTTTGTCTCCACCAAGACAAAAGCTGGACTTGTCACTGAAGATGACCAACTGCATGGTCGAGTGTGAAACTTGAATCATTTGCATGTCTCACAATGTCAAACCTACCCACCAAGTTTCATTCCTGTTGGTTCCTTCTGGGAGCAACCATTTGTGCAACTATTCTTTTGATGATGTGTGTATAAAGTGATTCTGGTTTCAATTTTCATTCCGTGCCAGTTGCTCTTTACATTGTTTGAACATATCATGATGAACCAACAGACCAATATTAGTGACTTTTAGTGACATCATCAGTAGTTTAGTTAAGCACATTCTTTTTTCTCTAATAATAAATTACCACTCTCAAGATTTTCTCACAAAAGCGATGCTCTGCTGTCCTCTTTTTCAACATGAGGATTATAAATGGAAAACACAGGACTAGAACTGGCATTGTTTGTTTTCAGAAGGGTGGAGCAGATGTAGGCCACAGGCTCTCACATGGTGGAAACGCCTGAAACGCACCTCTGCCTCCCTTCCTGACTCCAATCCTGCCCCTGAGGGTTGGGCACATACCTGTGGAAGCTCACTGGAATACATCACAAAGCTGACCTGCCCCTGGCCACTCAACCCCAAAGGTGTTAGAGAGACCCGTCTGACCCCATGACCTGATAGTTCAGTCTCATGTACAAACATGAACACCACCACTGAGAGAGAAAGTGCAGGGAGCTGTAATTCCACACCTTTCTCAATCCCTCCTCTCTGCACTGACCTGCACAGCAGTACTCGCAGGCCTTTTCCCTCCGAGCCCAACATTCCAGCCTCAACAGGAGCTGCCGAGGACGACACCTCACTTCCTCTCGCCTTCTCCTTTTTCTGTCTCCCCTTTTCTCTCACTCCGTCTTCCCCAAAGTGCGCCAGTTGCCAGCAATTACATTCTACTCAGACGTTTGCTCAGACAACTTAAGGAGCCTGCCAAGGACATGATTACAAAGGCCGCAATTACCGAGCATAGCATAGCATAACTGATAAATGAGTTTAAGAGCTTTTCGGCGTTAGCCCAGAATACCAAAGGTATGCGAAACCCCCGCCCACATCCTTTCCAGAAGGTCAGTGGTGCCTGTTTTTTTTTTCCTTCCAGCATGACGTCACTTTTCCCACTCAGACCAGAGTCTGTGTTCTTTTACAGTGAAAGATCAGCTGGAGCGGCTGGATGATGGGATTGCATCACTGATCGGCACCAATTACGCAACTTCACTAACTGGCAGTGAGCACATGACCTGATCACAATTTACACTTTCACTCAGAGACATTGGAACCAGGCCTGGTCTGCCAGAAGCACACAAATAGCACTCCAACACTCTGAGCTTCTAAAACTTAGCTTTGTTTCTCTCTGAAACTTATTTGTAATACACAAGCTGAATGCTTTTATCTTAGAGGAGATTTTTCCATCCTTCTGCTTGCTTTGCTCTGACCCCTTAAAGGCCCATGGAGAAGATGTCTTTTTTATGTCCCCTGAGGTTGTTCAACCTTTTTAGCGTTTTAGAAATCTCCCCAAAAACTTTTATAAGCCTGTATTTCATTTTAATCACCTTATCCTTCAGGGGCAGTCTGGTGAAAAAAACAAAAGCTTGGGACTCCCATCAAAATGAATTGTTTAAAAAGACAGCAACCTTTTTGTCTTTGTCTCCTCTCTTAGAAAAGGCAAACACTTTCTTTTTGAGACGTGATGGCTTTGAATAGAAGGAAAGCAGTAGAAGTCGCATTCTTGCTGTACTTAAATTCCTTTGCTTAAATGCTGCTGCATGCTTAAAAGTGCAGTCAGTCTGCTTCCTCAGATGTTAGTGTCACTGGGACATAGCAAAACTTCAGCTACAGTTGAAAGAATTCTTTTAGGAATTCTTAAAAGAATTCACTCTGCACGTTTGTGTTTTTATGAGCTTGTGATTGTATTGTTCGTGAGTGTAAGTGCTCGTGAGGAAACAGCTCATTGACAGTGTGTGCCTGACCGTTAGGCCAGCTCAGGCCGCACCCTTGCCGTTAACAGTAGCTGGACTCAAAGTTTTATGACCGTGGGATTCAGACGCTGCCAACTTAAATAGACGGGCACACAGCAGGCCATGGCTGAGGTGCTGCTGTTAGCAGGGACAAGGGTGCTTTCCCAGCTGGGACAGAGCGATGAGAGGGGGGAATAAGGAGCAGAAAGTGATTGCAATATAGACCACAGCATGTCCTGCAGCTGGGCTTCCTAATGGCCTATGGCAGTGTGTCCAATCTCAGTGGGCCCAGCACCGAATGGTTTATTCATCAGTACACTCCAGGGCGCTACAGTAGCGTGGCCTTCTCGCACACACACGGAGGGGGAGGTGCATAAATTACACCTTACATTCCTCATCTCATGCCTTCACTTCTTATTTTGTTTGGATGTATGACCAAACTGCCTTTCTTTTGCCAAAGGTCTATCCAGGAAATCACTGAGGCAGACATGGTGATAGAGCCACGCCTGGTTTTACTTTATGCTTAAGCTGCTATAATGAAGTTTGTAAAGAAAGGGTCAAATTCAGCTTCATGAAGCTGGTAATGATAATAATCAGAAGTGCATTTACAGCCCCATGGACATCCATATTTCCAGACTACGTTTTATGAGGCATTGCCAAAGCCAAGCATTTCTTTATGTTGGTTATGGTATTTCTTTAACCTTTTGAAAACTCGACTTGACCTTCACTCCAACATATTTCCAGCTTTCTTTGCACTCCCTTTTTGTGCCTTTCTTTACTATTCTTGATGAGTTTTAGATGGAGAGATTATGAAGGAATGCAGGGATACTGGCTTCTAATTTTAAACATAGGCTCTCCATGTGCCTGTAGTAAACACACACACACAAACCTTCTTTTAACCTTCTTTTTGTTCTGTGCCGACCACAGTGAATTGTGGTTAGGGTGATGGTCATTTGATCAAGTGATTTCCTTGGCTGTGTTACTGCACTGGAACACATTAGCATCAAACCTCCCCGATCAAGATCCTACAGTTACTAGCAGCATTATAAAAAGTGCAGGACATCTGCCATAACAAGGTGTCAGCTTTTTTGGTTTTGTTTTTTAGCTTAGCTTTTAGCTCACCATGCCTGTTCTAAGTTAGTTTTTTACTTTGTTTTTTATTTCTTAATGTTCACCTTTATTTGTCTCAGGTCTGTTTACTGAGCTGTGATACTACTTGCCTTAACCTTTCGTGGCTGTTTTGGAAGCCTGGAAGCTTCTATGACTATGCTTCCACTGAACTCTACAACCTGATGTGATGTCTGTGGTCATCTGAGTCAAGGGGTTTCTGAACTGGAGGGGAGAATCTCCATGCCCTGCCAAGTTGAAGAGAAGTTAGATCTTCTGGATTTGATGCTAGTGTTAGCACACACTACTTTGGTTGGGGTGAATGTCATCATCATCTGTGTGGTTGTGTGTTGGGTGGCACTAGGGCTTTGTTAAGGCTTATGTTGAGGTGTCTGTTCAAAAGTAAAGAGCTTTTTGCCTTCACGGTCATCTCTGCTGTTGCCTTGAGGACAACTGTGATTACGGATTGGCTTTGGAAATAGAACTTTTCCAGAAACGCTTAAAGAATCAGATTCTCCAAACTGAGCTAGGTACTGGTCTAAGAACTAAGCAATAGCCTGTGTGGAAGCACCCACAGTTTCAGCTTCTGAATGAAGTGATAAAGAGGTTAATGGTCGACTGCGGACTGCAGATAAAGGTGAACCCGACTAACCAGCATGAAAGCCTTGGGTACAATGATGGATTTTAGTTTCTAGTTTTGATACCCTATGTTATTACGCAGATAAATTATACTAATACTAATATAAGACTGCATTTTGCATGGTCATAAGTTCCATTTTCTATCCTTTATTTCAGTTACCCCCTCACCCCCGCACCCCTGCCTCAGAAATAAATGTGGTTTGGTCCTGCAGCGTGCTCATCTGTCATTTAACTTCTCCGTTGTTTGCTGTTAGTGGCTGTTCAACTGACTAAAATTACATTAAAATCAGGATTTCACAAACTAAAGAAGCAAAAAAGAGACAAAAATAAACCAAGAAGAGGGCAGGCAAATTCTAACCTGTTTCTTTCTGTAAAACTTACTAATGATTAGGTGAATTTGCAGTCATTTGTAATAAATTCACATTGATAAGGAAAATCAGGATGTATTTTAGTGTAATGTATTTTTAAAAACAGTGAGTGTTTCTGCTATTACAGTCCAGCGTGGTTCAGTCTCCATCCCGCAGCTAACCTGTAAAACCCACACTGTTAGTTCCAGAAACAGCCACGGTCAGCAGCAGAATCACTGATGGAGAGAAAGCCACACAGTCACTGATGGAGAGACAGGAGCACCTCTTCCTTTTCTGATCCAGCTGAAGACCTAAGACAAGGTGAGCTTGCCAAAATAGGTAGCTAATAGGTGTTCCAGCATCCAAGCAACCATTTGTAGAACCTGTCCTGTAAATATCACAGTAAATATATATACATGTTTAAATATGGTTTAGTTTTTTGAATTTCCCTCTAGTTACATTGCTTACATTTGAACAGAGACTAAGTTTAAGTCTAAGTCTTACCAAACTTCAACAAGACTGATGATTCAAAGCACACTATCCTTATTGAATGTTAGTTGTATAACCCTTAAAAGGGGGAAGCGGGGGCAATGCAACCTACTCTGCCTGGGGACCAAAATTTGGTGCTATGCCCCTGCTGTTGAGGTGTGCGGCTGTGGATGGCGCTGCGTGGCATTCGTTTGAAAGTGCAGTGTTTCTTCCGTCTTCTTACCATTTGCCGAAGCAATAATAGTTTTGGTCTGAAAAAGATGATCTCTGAATATTTCACATTTGGTGTTGTTTTTTTTGCGATGCTGTCAGTAGGTATCAGCCTTATGTCTTGTCTAGTATAGTCTAGTCTAGTCTTGTAACACAAGATCCATAATGTAAATTGTTTTATCATGTCATTTCAGCATAATGCCACCTAAAAAGAAATCATAAAACCATCACAGGATATGACATAACTAAGGAGCAGAGTTCATAGTACCAAATACGCCACCCCCCAATGTGAAATTCACTCCTACACTCCTGGCCAAGCATAATAGCGAGACACTGTGGAAGATACCCATCAGCATGGCCTTTACCTTCTTACAGTTTGTAATTTGTATTTTTCTCTTCTTTTCCTTCTTTGGCAGATGGCCAAGGGTGACTATTTATATATAGAATGCAACACTTTGGTGGTTGGCCTGTGTGTTTAAGTGTTCTAAAAACATTCTATAAATGTTTTGTTTTAGCAGCCCTGAGTGCTAACCCTCTTATTCTATTTTCTGAATAAAGGGCCCTCACAAAACAAAATCTAAACAGGAAAGACCAAGGGCCTCAAATTTGCTCCCGGGCCACATAACCAGATCATTTCATTAGCCACTGAGGTTTTGCCATTCGAATGGATCACGTGTATATGTATCTGGTATCTTTCCGCAGATAATTGCATTTCAATACTTGCATTTGTCTTGATCTGATTAGTGAAAGAATCTTGTTTTCAAATCCCATTTATGGAAGTATTTGCAGAGTAGGTAGATTTGAAATGATTTGCATGTGTTGTGAGTATAGTATGGATCGTCCAGCCCAGTCAAACTGATCAGAGTTCTAGGGCATTTTCCAGCTGTCTGCTGGACACAAGTGTTCAAGCAGATCTGCTTGTGTCCAGCTGTAAAAATAGGAGCAGAGAGCAAGGAAAGTATGATTCATGAGCAGAGAGACAGAGTTAAAGCATGCTGTGCGGGTGTCTTTGTTGTAGAAAGGGATCTGTCTCCTGTCTGCTTTATTGTAGGGGGATCTGTCACCTTTGTCATCCCCATAGCCTGGGCAGCCTTTCTCCTTTACCAATGCATCAGACCTGCTACATTTACTGATGTTGTATAAGCCAAGCCTATGACTATTACAGAATATCCCATTTTGGGAGCCCCCTAGTTACAGCCAATGGGTGAGGTGTATTAGCCATAGAACCAGTACTAAAATTGTAATCTATGAGAATTAAAAAAAACATATAACTTTAATATTGCTTTATTTATTATGAATATATCATACCATATAAGGTGGTATAGGTGATATGTAATGTTTTATATAATATTTAATGAACTATAAAAGATAAATAATGATTGATTCTCTATGAGAGAATTAGTTTTCTCTTTTTTTTTTAAACCCAATTGATGAAGCTGTCATTCGAACATTATCTCTGCTTGCAGTAAAGTGGTGACATCTTGCGGGCAAGGGGTTGTTTTCTCTGTCAGCTCTCTATAAACGTTCTATTAAGTGCCCTTGAAAGGCTACATTTTCTATAACACCCGGATTAGCAAGCAAGCAAAGCTTCCAAAGTACACAGCTTTCTCTGCGAGCCTTGCTTTGGTTTGGCTGAGCCTTTCACCCCACACACAGGCCGTGGAGGCTTGCTGGACAGAGGACACTTTCTCTAGCCGGGCATCAGGTCCACACTTGCTGTGCCCAAACAGTGCTGCCCCCAGTGGGGGCACAGACCGCGTCTCGCCCTCGGGAACCTACACACAGACGTTCAGTACAGGCTCTTGTTTGTCATCGACCAAATGGTCCTGCAGGAATGCAGCGCGACGTCCAAGAGGACTGGCCATGGAATATGTGGAGGGTAAACAAGAGATGTGGTGGATTAATTGACCCATCTTCTGAGTTTAGTGTCTGTGTTTGGACTGTATTGACCTCAGTGAATTGTGGGTCAGGTGATGCTTACTTGATCTTGTGAGTTTGAGGGCATGGTTGCTAGGGCTGGACAAGATACTGTTCTATAATCATTGTTGCCATATGGGCCTTCATAATACTGATATTGGAGAAGTCTGTAATGTGCAAATGAGTCTTTAAAACAAATATTGCATGTTTTATTGTGTGCTATGAGTATTCTAACCAAATACAGATGTCTTTGAGTGATTATATGATCCAACAAATGTAACGTAAACCAAATATAAACACTTTCGGTCAAAATAATTCAAACTACATGTCACATCAAGGGTGTTTTCGTATAATGAAAAGCATAAGGAATATATTGGCAATATGGTTTTGCAGGCCTACTGGCTACCTAACATATAAACCGCAATGAATTCATCTTGAATCAGCCTGTGTGTTCAGAATGGGGTTTTTTTGTCTTTCTCTGTTCATTTTCATTTTGCCTAATGAGCTCCCGTAAGTAATGTCTTAATAGGATGTGAGCGGTGCTGTATCAATATTCAGACCCAGTGTGAGTGCTGGTTCTCTGCCAGCATGGCAAGTCATTTCTGATTCAACTTCTGTCTGTTTGAATGACTGTTGGGCCTGTCCAACTTGAGCAGACGATCAATACCAGTTCTGTGTTACAGAGAGTGGATCAGTACCGGTTCTGTTCAAGGGACTCTAGATTGACCATACAGCCTCTGTATGGCTAGGCTTCGTTCTATGAATGGCTCCTTGCACTCACTGTACAGAGCGTCATTCTTCTCAAGCTGATTCGGGACTGACATCCAAGGGGAAACCCAGGAAAAGAGTTGGTGGGGCATGCTGGATGTTTCCCTATTCCCCCGATATGAGAGAATGTATCAGGTGCTGTTTTAATGTGTTTAAAGCCGAAAATAACAAGATGGTGTCAAGTGGCCTAGTGAGGAACGGCACAGGACAGAAGGTAGAGACCCTTTTATTCTTTCTTTCTACCACTTTCTCTCCATCTCTCTCTCTCTCTCTCTCTCCCTCTCTCCCTCTTTCATCAAATGAATGAAAGAGAGAAGAAAAAACATCCAGGCCTACACTAGTCCCGTCATTAATGCCCCAGGGTTTGTTTGTGTTCAGAGTTATTCACCCACTTTGCCATTTCCCCAGGAATCTTAAATAGCCCCGGCTCGGCTCCCTGTCCCATACTGAGGAGGGCCTCTGCACAAATACGGCTCTAAATGGTGTCTCAATCTCACAGGCCTTGTCTCCTGTACTGTGGTCAGACCCAGATGGTGCTTTTGGATTCCAGGAATAGTAGTTCAGTGCCTCCAGCGTCCATCTATATCTGTTTTTTTATCCCGCTTTTTATTCATTATCTCAGAAATCAGTTTAAAAATAACCAGGATTGCAGCAGTCAGTATCTACAGTTATTCAGACTTGTCATTTACTGGCAATATCCCAATTTGCAATAAGGCATTGCATCCCAGTCTGCTCACTGGTGTCTGCTGGTGGCTTCAAACACCTAAACGAGGGCAATAATACAGATCATTAACTCAATGGGGTCTTAAAGGCGCACACACTTATGCATAGACGTGCGCATATGGGCATGAGACTGAAAGGCCTCAGATCTCCAGCAGCACAGAGAAAAGCAAGCATTAGCTCTCTCATTGATCTCAGGGGCTTTCACAGGGGAATATTTGTGAATTTGAAAAATAAAGTCATCCTGGAGCAGCAGAGGAAGATGAATGGGGTTCTGTGCTGGGGCTGCTGGGCGGACTGAACCCCTCTGTTTTGTTTTTTTTTTCTCTTTCCTCCGTCAGAGCGGGTACACTGGGCCGCCTGTGCGGAGCGGGGGCGGAAGCAGGACGTGGCTGTGTAAGGCGATCTGCGGCCCTGCACAGAGCCTCTTTTCAGCGCCGGCCGCTCGCCACGCCGCTGCCACACATCAGGCAGTCCTCCGGCCGCATAAACAGCAGCTCACATCAGGGACAATCGCAGCATGCACCGGCACCCCACCGCCAGCCTCAAAGGCTCGCCGTGAGAGAAAAAGCCATTCACCAGAGGGGCTAGCAAACGTTAGACCCCTCAGCTACCACACTTCGGTGTGGAAAAGAACACTTGCCGCATTTTAAGAATGCTGAAATGATTCAATTAATTATGCTTATTATTGTCATTCATCATAATTCTTCAGGCTTTTGGGTGGGTGAGTGTAAATGAGAGAGCCTCAGTTCAAGTTTTTCCTCAATCATAGCTAGTATCTGTGCTCTCTCTGGGTCTGACAGGTCCTTCCTCCTTTCAAGGCTCCATTCTATTCCTGACATTCCTCCCATCCAATCATTTCAGCCCTCAGGGTGTCATAATTGTAAAGTGCTTGACCTCTGTCTTCATCAGATTTCAGGGTGGTGGGACCGCCCAAGGTACAGTAGTTCTCCCTTTCATTAGGTTATTATGCTGAGGCTGCGCAGCTGCAGATGTATAAAACTACTCCTTCTTCTTGGAGTGGTGGCCATCAGCTCTGCACTGAGGCTGTGCGCCACAGTGGAATCTGAAGCACTCCAACCAGTCCATCAGTTTCCCTTTATTTTCACTTTAATTGCTTGGATATTTCCAAACCTTTACCATAAAGTGGTTTCGAGCGAGACGGTTACTACGTGGTCTCCCACAGCACAAAATAAACAATCACAATAAAAGGGTATAGTTAGAATCGGAGAGTGATGTGTGCAGAACAGGAGCAGAAAGAGTGCTGGCTGTGTGCTGGATGAGCAAGTCTTTTGTTTGAGAGAGTCTTCTTATTGTTGTTTCCAGCTCTGACTGTAGGTTCTAGTCAGAGGTGCCATGTAGTCATGCAGATGTCACTCATGGCCTCTGAGTATGGACATATATGAGAAGTATGTGTGTGTGTCATGGTGTGTGCACACATGCGTACATGTGCGTGCGTGTGAGTATTTGTGCAAATGAGCGTGTTAAGTTTTTAATATGTACGAATGAAAGTGAATGTTTGTCAAAGTTAATGAAGAGAAAAGATTACTGTGTACTCAGGCAATAAGGAATTCAACTGCAGTTAAGTTCAACTATTGGCGAAAGAAATTAAAGCTGTCTAGGACAAATATAATGTGTGCTCCACAGATTCTTTGTGCCAGAACGAACCAAAATAAATAGTATTAAGAGGTTGTACACAAGCATTTTAGTGCCTGCTTTTCTCAAATACCGCGTCATGCACTGGTATACTTAGAAAAGGGTGAGTTGTAATTAGGTCATTTGGACATTTCCTTAGACTATTTAAAGGCAGCGTGCTTTAGGAAAATGCTGGTACAAAGTGACTCACGCATTCAGTGCCCGGAATTCCCTTCTGCTGTTGGCTGGGCAACTACTGTTTTTGGCCCTGTAGGGAAAACTTAAATAGAATGTGACAAATAAATGATATAATGAAAAGTGACTGCAGCAAGCCACTCGTCCTACTAACGCCCATCTTTTATACAAGACAGTTGGGGGGTGGTTTAGAAACAAAGAAACTTTATACCAAACCCTGTCTTCTCATTTTCCTTACCTTCATTTTTTACTTTTCTTTTTTTATTTTTCTTTATTCTCTCTATGCCCTTCTCTCTCACTTGTTCTCTTCATCACTCTTCCCCTTTAAACAGCTCCTGCAAATGCTTACCTCTTAATGTGTGTCCTCTAACTAAACTTTGCCCTCTTGCCCCTAGCGTTTAACCTCAAGCAGCCAGTGAGATCATTTTGCTTTCGAAGCCTTGTTTTCACCTGGCGTTTCTGCTTATTCGTAGCCGCATGGTAGCAGTGAGCTGACCTGCCTGCCTCAGGCCTGAGCTCATTCCCTCTTACTCAAGCCCACTCACCGGCGATCCCCCAGCGATGCTATCGCCTCTCTGTGAATACAGAAACAACAGAGAATAGGGATTAAAATAACCCTGTTCATGCATGATTTACGTTAAGCAGAAAGCTTTTACACAGGAGAGAATTATGGGACTATGGAGCATGTGAGATGAGAGGAGGCAGAAGAGAACAAGAGATGAGGTAGACAGAGGTAGTGAAGCTTAGCGTTACAGCAGGTCGCCTCCCACTTCATCAATCAGTGGATCCTGCCAGCTTTATAGGAAATGTCAGACTTCCTGCCTATCAATCCTCTCTCTCTTTACTGAAGGGGTATCACAGGGCCTGCCTATGTGCGTGTGAATGTGCATGTGTTTATGTTCTGCTGTGTTTACATCCAGCCTCTGCCACACAGATCTCCGCTAATGCCCAATGAGACTCATACGTCAGAAAATATGCTGACTGATAGGTGGGGCTGTCTATAGGTACACTTGTACTGCCATAGAGGCACAGAGAAAAACAAACAAGTGCTTGCATACAGGGAAGGCAGTTTCGCGTGCCCTCACGCACAGACTTGAATTACACTTGTATACTCAGTGTTATAAGCCCAGGATGAAGAAGCAGAGGATACACACACACACAGATACACATAAACATGCAGACATCTCCTTTTCACTCTTTAGAACCTGAGCTTAAATGTATCTGACTGGGCATATATTTCTGACTGTAACTTGTAAGTATAAGGTTCTACTATGAAGTGAAATATTGTATGTAGTATTGACGTAGTATTTACAGGCCTTCAGCCGTTTTCCTCAGTTCTGTCAGTAGGCGTTTTTAGTTTATGCTCTTACCGGTGATGTACTGTTATTTAGCTATATAGCGCCACATCACAATCCTAACTTTTCTCAAGTGTTTCTAGCCTCATCACCCATACCATGGTCTACGCTTGTCTGTGTTTTGAAGTTTGATATTACAATCCGCTACCATTAATGACGGCAGTCACGTAGGTACGCAATGCTACATATGTCATACAGTCAGAAAGCTCAGCGTCTCTAATTTAAAGTGGAATTTGAAGTTTGTTGGGTATCACAAGCGGTTGTAAAGTTATTTAAGGTTGAACACCTCATGTAGGGAATGTGTCGGCATACATGTCTAGCAGGGTTAACATGGGTGTAATGAATTAAAAAACAACTGTAAAACACTTTAAAAACACATTTCAGAATTTTAAATAAAGTAATAAATAGAGCTCTGTCAAATTAAGACATTTTCAAGATGTAAAATTGATAAATTTTATATTATACATACAATTCTCTTTAAATCCCCATAAAACACTACTTTGTGTGATCTGATCTGTTGTGCACCACATTTCATGGCTGAAACTGGGCCTAGAGTATATGAAGTACATCTTTTTTCTTGTTTGTGCCCTTTTATGATCCAGAGCTGAGTACATCAGAAGTCATTCCTCAGTAATGTGATTGGCGATAGCTGAGCTTGCCCTCACATGCTAGGTTTAAGTGATTAGATTATAGGGAGACACTTAAAGGGTGGGGCACACTTTGATTGGAGATAATCCCACCTATAGGCACTGAGACTTAGGCCGTCATTTCACCACAGCCTGTCCCTAAATGAACTCCATATACCGCTCTCAATGAAACAGAGTGAGAGAGAAGCTGCATTATGCTTCACGCAGGGCTAGGTTGGTGTCTTTGGAGGCTGCTGAGAGGATATGGAAAGAAATGGAAGTAAACACCGAAACCTCAGCCAGGCTTCTAGAACTCACTTATCATTTGTCCCAGCCAAGCTTCTAGAACGTCGTCATGTCCTCTGACAAATGTTCTCTCTTTGTGTTTTTCTCTTGCACACACACAGTCTCTTTCACAGAGCACATAAAAGCAAATCAGAGGCCAGGAGCCAGCTGCTGCGATGGATGAGTCTGATTTTAACTTCTAATGAAAAGGCCCAGGGTAGGATAAATTGTCAACTATTAAGATAGATTTCTTTGAAAACAGGACTTGCTTATGAATGATGCAGAACGGAAGATGGTGAATGGATGAATGATATGAATGAGCTAGATGGGGTATGAATAGCACCCCATACGGGGCAGGGATGTGATTCTTCCTGCTCTCTTCAGCTGACTGGCCTTATTGTCTACATCCCACTCATTTTGGACTTCATTAGACCAAACATGGCATGAAAAGAAGTTTTTATATTTAGCTCTCAGTCTTCTCTCTCTCGCTCTCTCTCTTCATTTGTACTTGGCAAAGCTCATTTTACAATTAATAAAATTGAGCCTCATTGGAGGAGCAACCAAATACTCTGACCCAGGCAGGAGCACGGAATAGAAAATATTGATGCTTCGGGTGGAAAAGGGACACTGGAGCCTGAAATTTTAAAGGATTTAGGCAGAGTTAATCATGGGTAAGGTTATCAGGGGTTCATACTGGAACTAGAAACCTGTCTCCCCTCTCTACTTTATTAATATCCTACCTGTTGACTCATCCATTGTTAATATAAGAAATTTTTCCCACTTGCACAATGCACAGTCTTGACCAATGTTCCATTGCCGTAGGTTTTGATGAAATAGTGTAAAAAGTGGGAAAAAAACACTTTTAAAATGCCCTGAAACAAAGATTCCATCATGTTTATGGAATGATGTGGTTAGCAATATGGAAACAGACTGAGTCAAAAATGTAGTGGTAATAAAAATTGTCTGAAGGAGAGGAAAAAGGGAAACTTGGGAGGGGGTAAGGGGAGCTTCTGGAATTACATGCTGCAACACTCCTGTTACTTGCACACACACTCCCAAATGCTCTGCTAACCACATTTTTGAGAAGGAGGGGTGTGAGACAAGTCTCCAGTGTTACTCGTGGTGGAGTGTGGATCACTGTCTAAGTTCCTTAAATTGCATCCAAAAATAGGCCTATAACCCCTGATAAAAGCCTCATTCTGAGTGAGGCAGAAAGTTAAATAAACCATCTTCCCCTGCACATTTTATGCTACTTTATTGGACAGCAAAATGCTAAAAATAAGTGGCTGTGCAGTTGCAACTGCGTTGACATGCCAGCTCATTTTAAATATCTGTATATCAAAAATGTCAAATTAGCCATCTAAGCGTCCTTTTTTCTGCCATGGGGAATTATTCTTTTTTTGTTCTTTTTTTGAATAGCTGACCATGGCTGCCTCTTGTTGATGACATTTCCCGAGTCAAATACTCTTGAAAGGCAAATTGCTCAGATAATGGATGTTTCTAAAAATAAAAAGAGAATAATCTCTTCAGTAAGTTGGTTTGGCTATGGGTCTGTGTGCTGGCAGAGTGCCAGGCGTTTTGGGCGAGTGGTGGAGCTCCCTCACCCTGTGGCTGTGTTGGGAAGTGTTGGGAGTGCATTCTGAAAGGATTTTAGCTGTTACCTGATCCCATTCTCGCAAAGACAGCTCAAAGAGTTGCGACACAGTCAGGCTGCTCTGCTGTGTAAGGAACCCCTCCACCTCCTCCCATAAGGGTCTACTGTAATCCTCTCTCTGTTTTTGTCTCTCTTCTGTAACTCTTCTCTAGGCAAATGGCAACTTCCATGAGAAGATGTTTCAGTGCGCCAGGTGTCTGGAAAAGCTGACTGTGTCAGGGAGACTACCCAACGCTCCTTACTGGTTTACAGTCAGATGAAGAGAGCCATTGTGTGTAAAGGTTTAAGGGTCTTGAAGGTACAGGCTTGGTATTCAGTTGAGCTGTCATGGATGGACAGCACTTTGTTTTTTCTGCTTTATCTGGAAGAATAGTTTACTATTCCCAGATACGTCACCGTGGCTCTAGTAGCACATCCTGTACCCAATGGAAAACACATATGCCTGCATGTACACGTTAGTGTATATGCGATTGCACATTCATGGATGTGAAAAAGAGCATGGTGGGTTTCGGGCGTTAGAGATTGATGCTTTATTGCTTCAGTGTCTCAGTGTAACATATTAGCGGCTTTTCTCTTTTCTTTGGCTTGTGTGTGGTTTTATCTCTCAGAGGAGAGTCAGTGATGATTGTGAACTCTTATTGTGTATGCTTTGCAAATGACATCCCTTGAGTAACATGTCTGTCTGCTGGGCTAAATTAAGCTCACATCTATCAGTATTTAGCCTGACACAGTTACTCACACAGAAATGAAATCACCTTCATTAGTTAAGAACAAATCATTTCGGGGTCTCTGGAGTTCACACCTCAAAGCTATAAAGAAAATGTATGATTCATTTAAGCCTGAATAATGGACAAATAAATGCTTTAGTACTGTATAGCGCACTAGATAGACAAATCATTTGCAGAAAAGATCCTTAGGCATAATGGTAGTTTAATCTTGGCTGATGAATGGCACAAGAGCAGCTCAGTGTAACGAAAGCGCTAGTAGCACATATTCAGTTCAGAGTACACTGCATACACATCCTGCATAGGGTTGGGGGTGAATCTCAGGAAATGGTATTTGCACTCCAAGAAATGATATTGACTTTAGTTTTTTTTTTTTTGTAACATCAGACAGACTCACACACACACACACACACACACACACAAAAGCAATAAAGACAGAGAAACATTAACATTTAAGATTGCACTCACACATAGAGCTTGTTTACATTTTTGGATTCAGCACACACTCATACTCAAAAAGTAACCCCACCCCCCAAGGCATCTGGGTGGTGTATGTGGTATGGCCATATGGAGCTGATGGTGGTGTGTGGGACAGGCTGACTTGACATCAGTCTGTGGAACACACAAGCTTGCCTTAATTGACTTGTAAAACTGCCTAAAATGCTGTTTTATGGCACCATTTTAAGACAACTCAAAGAGTTTGATATCAAGTCATGCTTAGCAATCAAATGTGTCACAAGCACCCTTTATTTTACAGCCAAACTCTCATAAACTTTAATCTGCCTCAAGAAGAAGTAAAAGGGAAAAAAAGATTGCGATCTAAAATCTCACCAAATTGGCAGTTTGATAGTTTGATAGCTATATGGAGCTGAACACTGGCAGCCATGTGCGTATAGATTTGGACTGGGGAAGTCAGGCTGACAGTTGTGAAGATATAAATGAGCCTGTGCTCTTTGTGCGCTGACAGCTGTGGATTTGGTGCTACTTCTGGTAGGCCCCTGCGATCCCAGCACTGCGCTCTTTGTTGTCCGAGACGGCTCGCGTTCCCTCTGCCACTGATTCGAGGGGCCGGCAGGCCTGGGCAAACAAGAAGTGGATGTGATGTATGGCCTGGGGATGGATGGAGCACTACTCTCCAAGGAACTCATGCTTGGTGACTTGCGCCTCCCTGGACCACGGACACACAGATGCAGATGCTTCGGCTTTGACTGCAGCTGGAGATGGAGAGGGGATGTGACTTTTCACAGGCTGATCCAAACCCAGGCACAGCCCTGCCTGCAGACCGACATGCTAAATACCAAAGCCAGACAGAGGATAGGGTGCTGGAGTTTTGTTGCTGGGGTTCCTTGAGAAATGCTATCAAAAGTCCCAGATGACTGTTGGTGTGTGGAGAAATCAGTGGAACTTCACTAGTGAGATCTTAGTACCTGATATAGCTAAAAAATGCCCCAGTCAGTAATAAATCATAATGCAACTTAACATTATTAGCAAGATCATTCAGTAATTATTTATTCTGAAACTGCTCTATAACTGATATGTAAGTTATGTAGTTCCAAGAGTGAGAATCTGAAATATATATACGGATGAGTCATTGGGGTTTAAGAGATTAATCCCTAATTGTTTTGAAGGGTTTGGATTTATTCAAGTCTGTTGCTTACCACTGGAAGCTTTAATAAAAGGCTCTTTTCTGATCCAACCACCAGGCCTGAAATCACAGTGGAGTGCAAGCTGCTCAACATCTAGAGAGTAGGCCATAAATCCCAGAAAAATGCACATTCCATCACTCATTCCTACTGAAAGAGAACGCTCATAGCAATTCGGCATCATATGCTGGATCAGCTATAAGCTCATTGAATAAGGACTTAATGTGAATGTAAAATGATTTTAGGAAATCTTTTAAGCCTGTTAAGATTAAAGCATCAGCATTTGACAAATATTTATAGTATTTTTATTTTTGTCTCAAGGAAATATATGCTAATTTGAGTATGTTAGTTTTTACTGCCTCCAGAATCAGAATTCGGTGCTGTCTCTTGTTAGGACTGGTTGGCACACCCAATGTGCCAGATAAAGAGACAAATTGTCTTTGTGTGCCTCAGTGGGCATATCTTCTATCAATATCTAAACATCACTCTGCTTGGGTGATAGCAACCGTTGCTAAGCTACAAGAGAAAAGATTGATTTTCTTGGCATGTGTTTGCCAGGCATCTCTGTCAGCAAGCTTCAGAACTTCAACTGCACTCTGTCAAGCACTATTCTTCAGTCCCTCAGGGTATGTGCTCTGTCCTAGTACTCAGTCTCTCTGCCACTCCCTCAGTGGGCCTGTGATGCCCATGAAATGTTCAGCTGACATGGATACCCTAATGGCATAGTCAGCCTATTGCTAAAATGCCCACTTTCTTTCAACTGAGTGATGAGATAGCTAACATGTTTTGAAACATGACATTGGATAGCACCTGGAATTGACTACTGAGTCAAAATCGGACGCAGTAATCTACCCCAAGGCCATATAAAAGAAGCCTTTCCATGAAAAGAAAGCACCTGCTGATTTTCATGCCCAGACCTGTGAGATTTCAGTGCAAAGATCATGAATAAAACAGAACGGGTTCTCTGCTCACTGCTATGCAAATCAAATATTTTGAGAGGGGTTGAGGACAATAGCCTGGCCTATTGTCCAAGCCTAAACTTGACTTGTATCTAGAGAAGAGGCCACTAGAGTATCTTTAAGGAACCTTTCCATAGACACAAATTAAGCCAAATACTAGACTAAATCACATGGATTCTCCATTGGAAATCCTTTTAAGTTTAGGATTTAACAAACTGGCCTTTAATAATAATAACAATCAGTTCACTGCTTAATGGAAAGTACTTGTCAGTACACATTATACATTGTCATGTATAATGCTGAGGATGACGACGGAACTGGACTGTGATGTATTTAGAGAGAGAATTGAAAATGTGAGAGAATGAAGGGTGAACGAGAAAAGTCAAAGTGTTCTTACTGCTTTTTCCCACTGTGTCCCCAGCCACACAACGCCCAGTCATTGTCAGTTCTGTATAATTATGGGCCTGTACCATACCATTAAGTATACAGGGTCATGCATGTCACAGTGAAGTAGAGATCACGTGTTCAGGCTGTGGGTTCCAAACTTTATCTGTGGCTCAGAATACATACTGAAAAGGCTGTAATGTTAAAGGCACTTCACAAATAAAATCAAGGCTAACTTTAGATTTATATGCTAACCTTCATAGTATTTAGAAGCATTGCATGGCTTACAATTATTCCTGTACATATGTATAATTAATTGGAATTTCTTTAATATTTTTCCACCCTTTGTAAGTATTTTGTGGATTACCTGTCACACTGATTCACAAGAAGTGAAAGAAAAAGAAAAATTCTAATTTAACATCCATCACTTATGCTTATGTGGAAGACCCTGTGTGGAACATCCACCTGGTCTGCACTTAAGCTAGAGACCACATAATATCACATCTTACATGGCAGATATACACACAAATGGTTAATTTTCCTGTGTCCCTCAGTATGTCAACTAAAGCTCATGTGGGAGATGGGAAGCACATAATACTGTTATTTGCTTGAGAGAATTAGAATTATGGGCCAAAAATCAAGCCATCAGCAACACTTAACACAACTTACACAACAGTTTGTGGTATTACAAATATGAACAATGTTAAACTGCATCTTGTTGTTTACATTTCAAGTGAAGTGAATAATTTTTTGACATAATGAAGTCATGAGCATGTTTCTTATACACATTCAGGTCCAACTGTGTGCCAGCAAGTTTTGAATAGAAGCTCCTATGGACTTGTTTTACTTCAGCATTACATTTGGTTTTCATTTTGTGGCAAAACTGATGTAATACTGCTCTCTCCTGGTGAGACATGGTATTGCTTGGTGTCAACATGTATTTTTGTAGCATTCCAGTCCTACTTTCACTGCACCTTTTCTTTAGACAAATGTTCAAATGTCCAAACACTGTGCATGTATAATAGTATTTGCTGTTCTCACAACATGTCAACTAATTCTGAATCAAGATGCTACGGCTGTGGTGGTAACTGATGAACTATTCTAACATCTATTTTCTTTATTTTCACTCTTTCCAGAACTTCAAGATGATGACAGATGATCATTGACTCATGGAAGAAACAAGGAGATCAGAGAGAAGAGAATAATCTTGTGCTTTATGCCTATGTTCCTGGAGGCCCACTGATCCAGACTAGAGCACAATGTCATTGTGTCACAGACTGCACAGATAAGGAGCAGCCCGCTGAACCAGCCTCGCTGGCACCATGGCAGGAGAGACTAAACGGACATATGCTGCCAAAGAACTGGATGCGGAGTCCAACCAGCAAGAAAAGGGCCCTGCGAGAGAGCAGTTCAACGAGAAAGCATTGAAAGGGTCCCCTGAGCACTTTCAGAATGTAAGTCTGGAGTCACAGACTGTTAACACTGGTGCTAAGTTTGTAGAAAAGGAGCGAGACAACACTCAGCAGCGTGAGGCTGTTATCCGGCCACAACAAGCAGGAAAAATTGATTTTAAGTCACTGCAGAATCGTTCAAAGTTCACTAGTGACAGAACATGGCCTAGCGGGAAGGGCAGCCCTCAGTCCCCCAGTGGGAAGAGTCGTAATCGGGATAAGGGGAAAAAGTCTGGAAAAGGAGAGCGTGGTAACCCACAGCAGCTGTATAGACTGAGTATTACAAATCCACGCTCCAATCCTACAATTGGGATAGCCTATCCACAGCAGAAGGTTTCGCCTCCCAAAAAGCTGGAGGCCAGCCGGGGCCCTGTCTCAGGCAGCTACAGATTTCATGTGCCAAGTATCCCAGAGCGAGAGGCCGAACTGCAACAGGAGGAGCTCAGCTACAACCGCTGCTTCCAGGAGGGTTCCTCAAACCTCACCTCCCCAAGCTATACCTCACAGCCAGTGGGCTCTGCAGCTGGGGGCCCTGCTCACCATCACCCTCCGCCCACTGCACCACAGCAGCAGCCTGGACAATTGGAGACCAGTAACACACAACCTGTCAGCCAAATTCTGTTCTCTGAATTTCAGTTGAGTGGGGCTGACATGTGGCAGTCTCCTGACAGGAATTTCAGTAACGGTAGTTTTGGGGTGCCATCACAGAAACCTAACAATGTTATGGAAGTGAACAAGCCAAATGGGTTTGTTCCTTTGTCATTTCAGTATGGGTATCCATTGTTAGATGAAGCAGCATCAGATTCCTTTCCCTGCGATCAGAACCAGCAGTCCCAAGACTTTATTGAAGCATCTCTGGGTCAAAGCCAAGTGCCCCAAAGTTCATTTTCTTTTCAGTCTTCTGGAGAGGAGCATGACGTTGTTCAAAGTAGCACACAGTTTAGTA
Source organism: Semaprochilodus insignis (assembly GCA_034552555.1). Taxonomy (NCBI): domain Eukaryota; kingdom Metazoa; phylum Chordata; class Actinopteri; order Characiformes; family Prochilodontidae; genus Semaprochilodus; species Semaprochilodus insignis. Next base: position 53,793,881 of record CM067474.1, on the reverse strand, counting down.
ATGAACAGTCAGAAGACAGGCCACCATACTCTTTACACTCCAAACCACCCCAGTATGTGCAGACCCATGGCATACCATCATCTGTACATTGCACAAGGACCATGGGTGAGGATGTTGGCAGTGGTGAGACCTCAGTATCAAGCAGTCACCAATCCGAGCAGAATAAGAGTGTTTTATCTGAAAAGTCAGACACTTATTGCCCAGTAGACGGTAGGGATGCAGGTGTTACTACAGGGAGCAAAAGAGCCTGCCATTCAAATAACGGTGCTTGTAGTCAGAGGGTTCTAATTCAAGGCAGTGTCCATCATGTCAGGAATATTGCACAGGGTCAAAATTCACAGACGCACTTTGCAAACAAAGCTTACAGCAGCCCACCACCCAACACCATCCACATGGGCACAGCACCTCATGACAAAAATAATAACAAAAGCCACAGTAGGGTAGCACAGCCATGGGAAGGGCCCAGCAAGACCTTTCAATCACCCATGGATCAGAATTCCACCCCATACCCAGTTCAGTGCCAAACTTCCCTTGAGCAAAGACAAACCACAGGAATTAACAGTCGCATGCCCTGGCAGCAGATACATCTCACTTCAGCCATGCCGAACCAAAACAGAATTGAGCTTTCCAGGCAACTTAGTAATCAGCAGCTGACTTTTCTGTTGGCTCCCTCTGACTGGCAAGAGGATAGTAAGTCTCAAAAAAGTACTCAGAAAAGCTCCAATAATTTTCCCAGCAAAAGACCCAGTGAGGCTTTCTCAAACCTAAGGCAAGATAGTGTTAAACAGGGCTGTAGTACAATAGCACCATGTCAGTTTACAAATAAAATGGAATCAAGCCAAGGCCCGGTCAATGATGCCAAAAATAAGTCATTGTATTTTGGCATAAACCAAACAATGCATGGGTCAACATCAAGAAACCCCAGCTACCCTGCATTGCATGTCCCAAACATGGGACTGATGATGGTGTCTCCATATGATTCACCTTCACATTCACCCATTCAAAATCCAGCATCTAGCGGCACATGTTCCTCCCTATCACCAGAATCTACTAGTCCTGTCAACAGTGTCTCCGATGACAGCCAAAACTCAAAGGTCCCTCCGCCACAGTTTTATCACCAGCACCAGGGTAAAGCATCTTCAGACAACCTGAACTCGAATCAGCATCACTACCATTCTGAGATCTCCCGCACCCTGCACTACAACCAAGAAAGAGCCAAAGACAATATTCTGAGCTTTTCATCAAATATTAGACATTCAAAGCCTAACATGGAAAGTGGGAAAGGTTGCATGGACAGCTATGGTATGGAGCATCACCCTCCTCCTCCATATTCAGCTCACCAACTACTAGCCAGTTCATTAGCCACGGCAAATCTTGACCAACTGGATGTGCTTCTCACATGCAAACAGTGTGATCAGAATTTTAATAACCTGGCTTCATTTCTTGATCATAAGCAATACTGTGGACAGCATGCATTTGCACAGAATGACTTCAAAGATGTTCGCAAAGTGGAAGACCCAAGAAAATTTCATACAGACCACACAAAAGCCATTTCATCTGGGAGCAGTTTTCCCATGTCAAGAAGTTCATCTGATTTGCATCTATCCTTGCTAGGACTTAACAAGAATGGAGAGATAATGCCAGATGGTGAACCCAAAGTTGATGCGAAAGATGATCCTATGAAACTCATGCTACCATCTGCACCACTCCCTGATTTGGAGATGGAAGATGCTAAGTTAGATAGCCTCATCACAGAAGCCTTGAATGGTCTGGGTTATCAGTCAGACAATGCAGAGATTGATAGTAGCTTCATTGATGCATTTGTTGATGATGAGATAACTACTACAAAATGTTCATCTAATAGGCAGACTCTAAAAACCAAAGACTCCATAGTGTTTGAAAGCAGAAGTAAGCACGAATTCACATCCAGTGAGAAATCATTAACACAGGGGAAGTATTCATTTGACTCAGACTTAGACTGCCTCGCTTCTGAGAGCAAACAGGCTGACGTTGTCCACAAAGAAAAAAATCAGGATTCAGAGGCACATGAGAAAAGCACCAAAGAGGAAATCTCTCTTATGAAGAGAGAATGTACCACAGATGAGTCTGGCATACATTCAGATTGGGTTAAAGAAACACACAAGTCAGACAAGATAGCAGAAGAAAGTGAGCATGGTCCCAGGTTTCTTTTATCTAGAAAATTTTCAGAACGATGTGGACTCAAAAGCTTGCAAAGTAGCGGCCCTTTAGTAAAAACAACTATCCCTCAATCTCCTTCTGCCACTAGGAGCCCAACACCTCAGAGGCCAGTAGTGAGGGATGGGAAAAGAAAAAGGGCCAGTGGAGGGAGTTGGAGTAAGGAGCTCATTCACAAAATAGTCCAGCAGAAAAACAAGCTGCACAAGCTCCATGTGAAAGGCACTAAAAACATGCAGTTTTCACTGGTGATGGAGAGGGTGACACCTACAATACAGAACCCTACATTCAGGGAGTATGATTATGTTTCTGATTCAGATGAAGATTGTGAGCCAGTGAAAATAGCCAGCCAGGGACGTCTTAGCCAGAGCATCCGCTGCAAATACACATACACGAAAGAATGCAAGGGGAAGATAAGAGCGGATAGGAACAGGGAAAGTCAGTGGAAGTCGGACAAGATAGAGAGCTTTGAATCCAAGAAATCCGAGGCTGTCTCTCCCTCTTCAATAAAAGAAACCTCTGGTCACCAGAGAGTGCGAAGACGAAGCAGCAGGTCCTCCACCAGTAGTGAAATCAGCACGTCTGTGAGCATCTCCAGTGAGAGCATCAGCAGCCCTAAAAGCATTGATCGCACAGATTCAGACTGTGAGAAAAGAATGGAGATAAGAAAGAAAGACCAGGACTCCCGTGAGCAGGAGAGATCTCCACAAAGGATACTAAAGGGGTCCAGCACATCATTAGCTTTGACCTTCACCAAAAACACAAAACATTACAGCACTGACAAGATTCTACTCTCAGAGCTCAAGGACAGTTACACTACTTCAAAGTGTTCAAACGTCATCAGCACATCAGAAGAGACTGCATCAGAACATACCTTGACTAAAAGTACTGTTAGCCTTTCAAGGTTCAAAACCACCAGAGTAGAGGTAGAGGAACAAATGGACCACTATGACTGTGAAATAGGCATTGCTGCAGGCACAGAAGAGCCTGCACCACTCAGCAAAGAATATAAAGATTACATAAAGGCTAGCACGCACATCAGAAGGCCTGGTGCAACAGTGAACCCAGTGAAGACCAAAAATGACAAGGAGACGAACCACCTCTGTAAAATGAAAAGAGGAAGCAATGACTTTTCAAAAGAAAAATCATTGCACAAGAAAAGAGAGGACCAGAAGTCACATCAAGATTCAGAATCCTCACAAACTATTCTTGAGAATATCAGTGATGTTTCCTCTGCCAAAGAAACAAAGACTAGTTCAAGCGAGTTATTTTCTGAACCACCATCGCTTTGCAGTTCACTTATGGAAGATGTGTGTGTATCTCCTCCTAAACTAAATGATGCATCCCAACAGAAAGACAGAAATGGTCTTATGCCCTATTCTTTAGAACATGAGCAGAATCTTATGAAGTCACCCCTCTCATTTGACACATCATCAATGTTTGGTGACCTTACAGTCAGTGGATTTGACAACAACCTGTACTCAGATATTCAACTTACCAAAGAGGGCTTTGGACCTATAGAGACCACAGCTGACAAGAAAGAGCTCTTCGAGTCATCTTTTTCTCCATTGTTAGAGCAGAGAGACTGGAGCCTGATAGATGTCACCCCTGAGCTACCAGATGAGATTTCACAGTACAAAGAGGATTCAGATATAACAAATGATAAAAAGACCAGTTTTAACCATGTTCCTTTCACATTGCCAGAGAAAATAATAGACTATCATCCAAATCTCAACAGCTGTGTCTCCGAAGATGAGCTTGAAATAAAGAGAATTGTGACAGAGCTTGAGAGTCAGCTCCAGACAGCTAAGCCCTCTCCACTGGACAATGAAACATCAAAACATCTGACCATGAGTAAATTTTCACCATTGAGACTAGGTGAGAGTGAACAGAATAGCTTGGATGCAGTTCATCAGTGCTCGTCAGAAAGTTTAGCCCTTGCTGCACCACCAGACTCTCATCCAGAGCTTTTCTCTGAACCTGACCTTCCGTGGTCAAGTCCAGTCCAGTTTGGGTTAATGAGTGGACAGCAATGTCTTCACACACCAACTCACTCCTCTGTAGCAGACACCCCAATTAATTTAGAACAAGAAAAAGTAGATGTAAAAGATGGCACAGACCTGAAAGTTTTATCCACAGAGAAACAACCTGCACTAAACAATGAAGAAACAAGCGAGAGCAATGATTCTCTGAGTACAGCTACAGACAAATCAGCAGAAATGATTGAGCATGAAATATACACAGAGAACCTCATGAAAAGCCTAGAAATGATGTCAGATTCTTTGTCATCAGGCCTGGAATCATCTCGATCACCTCTTCAAGAAAAAGAGTGCAGTCCTGCTAAAGAGCAAGAAGAAAATGATGACAACATAGACCCCACAAATGAGACTGCAAGAGTGGATGTTAGAAACTTAGCAGTAGACCTTAAGTGCTCTTTAAATCTCAACAAAAAACTCTTGGAAGATCCTCACAGTCTTACAACGCATGACATTTGTGAGTCAAAGTTAGATGACACCTTGGTCACAGAGCAAAGTGTCAGTGTTGCTGAGGCCAAAGATCCCTTTCTGGAGGTTGGAAGTACATGTTTGAAAGAACTACAATCTGATGAGACAAACTGTGAAAGTGCTTCAACCAAAGATTTTGAAGAATCATCAAACACAATGCACCTATCAAAGTCGCCAGTTATATTTGAACATAAGAGCTGTGAACAATCTGTTAGCCATGTAGAGGAAGGGGAAGTTGGTGTTGAATCACAAATTATGGAAGGCCTCAATTCAAAGAGCCTTCCTGGCAACTCAGATTTTCCTCAGACACTCTCAAATGACCTAAAAGAGGAAAGCACTGTGAGCCTCAAACAAGGCAGCAGCCAAGCAGGAGATGTTTTCATAGAATGCAGTACTACGGAAGATGACAAGGAAGTACTTGAATCTGTGTCAGCAAAGCATATCATTCAAGATTGTGCAAATGAAACTGACACAACAAAGACTGCAAAAGCCAACCTTGAGCTAGAGCATGGTCAAGTCATTGACAGTATTGAATCTCCTTATGTTCACTTACAAGAGGCCCAGAAAAGTGACAGAGACAAGGTGATAACTCATGAGCGACCACAAATGGAGAAAGAGGATCAATGCTGTGAACCCATCTCATATGTGACGTTTTCTCCTGCACATCCATCATGTGAAGAGCATGTACAAAATAATGATGAAGACTCTAAAGCAGAACCTGTGGCTCCTACAAGTTCCTCCCCACTGGGTCATCTACAGAGTTCTACTGTGCATACAGAAAAAAGTCCATTATCAGTCTGTTGGACTGATATTGGCATGATTACTCCTGTTTTAATTGAAGACAGGACAAGCCTTAAAGGGGACAGTGCTGAAGACAAGGATGCTGACAAGTCATTGGATTATTGTGAGTCATCAACTACAACAACAGAGATTAATTCTTTTGCTCCCCTCATGGATTTTGTAGAAACAACAGACAGCAAAATCTCTAGCTCAGGAACAATTTTGACTGTAGACAACATTTCCAAACAAGCTTTCAGTGGGGCAAGTAAGAAGTCTGAAGTCTTGGATATTCCTCAAAATAAAGACACACTGTACGAGTTCAAACTAAGCCCGCTGAATTACAGTGAAAGACATTTCAGTGAAACTGTAAAAACTGATACAGATGTTCAACCCAACATAAAGTCAAGCCCAAAAGACAGCCTCGACTTTAGCAGTTGTGCACTGACGCTCAATACACAGTTGTCTTCAAACTGCCGTCTCAGTCCAATACGGGTTCAAAATGAGCTTGAATTAACTACGGAAGATCATTTAGTCAAACTCGACATACCACATTTTCATGATGCAACTAACCAAAATGATAAATTCTCCTATATTTCACCCACTAACCATCTCCAGGGAGAAAATACAGCCTTGCCCGATATGGAACAGCTTTCAAAAATTCCTCAAGATGATTTGAGCGCTTGTCATGTACCCCTTGAAAGTATTGATTACATGGACTTGCACATTAACCTGCTGAAGAAGGCAAATGCTGAAAATGAGGGCAGGCAAATAAACCCTTTCAAGCTTGATGCTATGCCTCCAAGACACAATATGCCCATTATTCAGGAAGAACTACAAGCAGTATCCATAAGTCTCACAAATGTGCCTACCCCAATAACAGGACAATGCACAAAGCAGTCAGATATAAAGTCCTCACCCAAAAAGATTAGTGCACAGAATGCAGTTCAAGGCAAATTTCAGTGTGAAATATGTTTGTTGTACTTCCGCACTGTACCCGGACTTAAGAGACACAAAGCTATGAAGCACACAGTGAAAGGTGAAAGCGTCACAACTCAAAACTCAACCTTGAGCAACCAAGGCTTTGTGCCTGTTTACCAAATGCCACAGTCAGTGGACAAGGACCTGAAAGACAGCATTGAGATGCTTGATCCAGTAGTCTTGCCACACCTGAACACAGATGGTGTGCCTGTACGAAATGGAGAGCAAGTACCTTCAGTGTTTGAAGCCACAGCAAATGAATCAGATGGTTCAAAAAGTATAAACAGTAAGGACAAGGATGACGTGCCACCAGTGACTGAGAAAGCAAAGAAGAATAACAAAGTGAAAAGAAGCACAAGCATGGATAACAATGAAATATTAATTCCTGAACTGATGAAGAAAAACACTTTCTCAGATGAGCTACTCAGTATTCTTAAAACTGACATCCTACAGGCTATTTCTCCAGATTTCCCCACAATGGCACAACCAGAATGCCACAAGTCACCCGAAAAACAAAACCCAACAAACAGTTCCAGTTGTGAGGAGGTGAAAGCCACAGAAGAGCATCAGGTTATGGAAAGTGCTTGTGCTGATGAGCAAGAGACTGCAGCCGTGTTCACCAAGCTCCCTGAGCTGTACAACAATGGAGCTGAAGAGACAGATGCAACAACAAAGGCAGAAAGCTGCACAATGCCAGAGACAGTAGAAAATAATGGGCAGGCAAATCCTGCCATTTCTAGGGAATACACAGATACCAAGGAATTTCTTGATATGAAAGAAATCTGCGATCCATGTGAAGATCCTGCAGTTGCTATCAAATGTGAGTCAACCACAGATGAAAATGATACCAACTCTGAGGGTTATAAAGATCATTCATTAAGTCCTGCTGGGCTGGGTCCTGACCTCAAAACTCTCTTTGATGATGAAAGCACATTCTCCCAATTATTCCCAAGGAATGATGACATGAAAAGAAAAAAGTGTGCACGTGTTTATGGGAAAAGTAACAAAAAGCAGAAACAAATGCCCAGTTTAATCTCAGATTATCCTGGCCCCAACATGTTTCTTGACAAGAATGAAGAGAGTAAGGACAAAACAGACAATACGTTTGCCAGTAATCTGAATGAGCATTGTGAATATGAAACAATATCACTTGATGATGCTAAGATGCTTGAGATGTGCCATAAGAGCACACTCAAAAGTTCTGCTGAGAACAGTGTCCCAATGGATGCCATAACAGATCATCAGACAGACTACGAAGACACTCCAGAGGTTAACATTAAGGACTTGTTATGCCAAACTGAAGGCTCATTTAGGAAACCTTCAGTGCAATTAGATGGATCTGAAGACACAACTATAGAGAAAGCAGGGTCTTCAGGTACCCAGGGAGATTGTAACACTGAGGTTCCTGTCAGGCCTGCCCCCCTGGAATTAGTCTGCGTGCAAGAAAATGTCACTCACCATCCAAGCATTGACATTCAGAATCTTAACACTACATTCCAGCTCCCTGAGATACAGTTCTTTGAGCCGGGAAGGGATATGTCTTTGGTTGAGGATATTGCAAGCAACAATACTGAGATCAAAGACCCTGAAAAATCCCCCAAGAAACCCACAGAACGCAAGAGCAGGAAACGCATTGAAACAGGACTGAAGCCCAAGGATAAACAATACAAGTGCAAAGTGTGTTTTACATGGTTCCTTACCTTGGGTGAGCTGGACTTCCACAAGCTTTCTCATAATCCTTCACCTCCTCCCACTTGTTATATGTGCGTCCAGCGCAAATTTAGCTCACGTGAACAGCTTCGAGATCATCTAAGGGAGAAGCATGCAAAGAATAAAGCAGGTGTCTGGACTTGTGGCATGTGCTTGAAGGAGATCTCAGATGTCTGGATGTACAATGAGCATCTCCGTGAACATGCCACACAGTTTGCTCGAAAGGGTCAGTCTCAAAGTTCCCTGCTGGATATGCCAGGTTGCTTAATGCAGGAGAATGCTGTAAAGAACTTCATCTCTTCGATCATGCAGCATCGATCTAACAAATCTGGGAGAGGAGAGAATGGCAAATCATCTAAAGAAGAGAGAAAGGCTTCTGCAGATGTCTCTGGTGTAGAGCAAAAGTCCTCCGATGTGTGCGAGTCTCCAACTGCAAAGATTAAAGTAAACACAGGGGGAGGAAGCAAACATGGCACACTCACACCCCTTGAAGTCCTACATAAAGCAGAGACTACACCCAAAAATGTTGAAATCCATCCTAATTGCAAAGATCCCTCAAGGGACTGTCACCACTGTGGCAAGCAGTTTCCAAAACCATTTAAGCTCCAACGCCACCTGGTAGTTCACAGCTTGCAGAAGATTTTCATGTGCCACAAATGTCCGGTATCATATCAGGAAGCAAAAGAGCTTAAAGATCACCTGAAAAATGAGCATGAGGAAGTGGACGAACTTGATTCAAAGCACACCACACTGTACACCTGTGAGCTGTGTGCTGATGTTATGCATGTAATTAAGAAGTCTTTCATCTGCAGCACCTGCAATTACACATTTTCTAAGAAAGAACAGTTTGATCGTCATATGGAGAAACATCTGACCGGAGGGAACAAAATCTTTAAGTTTAGAGGGGTTGTGAGACCTTGCACACCCCTCAGAACAAAGGAAGATGAATTTGACATCCCACCAAACAAGAGAAGGAAGTTACTTAGTGAGAGTTCACAAGACAACAGCTTGGACAGTGGCATTGCCAGCATTGGATCTATACACTTAAACCAATCTACCAACACACAGGGTCTGAAACCAATTTTGGAAGATCTTCCCTGCAACAGCCTTGACAAACAGTCCACTGAGACAAATAATACAAGTGTGAAAATCGAGGATGAGCCAGAGAATGTGTCTGAGGCTCGGGAAGAGCTAGGGCAGTATCAGCCCCTAATGGATTCTGATGACCACACCTTTCCCACAAAAACAATGCCCAAGGAAGAAGATAGTGAAGATGCCCAGACGCATGAACTCCAAGACATAGACACCAGAGACGTTGGTACAGACAACAGGAGCTCTCTGGCTGAGACCTGCAATGTCAAAATTGAGGAAGAATGTGGAACAATTCAGACCACATCACCTATGCCGATTTCAAATGAGACTACTATTCAGGAAGTTAGCTTGAAAGAATGCTCAGGTCCTGGAAATGCAGATGAGTTGATGGAGGTAGAAGGTTCAGATCTGTGCAACTTGCAAATTTCTGATCAAATAAATAACAGCATGAAAAGTCAAACTATAGAACATCCCTTCCCTATTGAAGACTGCCATCTCGAATTTATGAAACAGCCATCACCATCCTGTCAGTTGAACCAACAAAAGCAGGACCAGATAACTGAGCATTCATCCACTGACAAAAATGAAAGTGAGAAAGATACAAACCATGTCGAGCAACCAACATGCAACCCAGTTAAGGACAAGGTATCTTACAAGTCATCTGAAAACACTAAACAAAGACTGGACAGTAGTCCAAGATCAGGACACTTTGGAGCCACAGATGGTGCAGGTGCTAATCATGCCAAGACTCCTCTTAGCTCAATTATGGGTGAGGACAAAGACTCCATAAAGCAGAAGAAAAGAAAAGATCTAAAGACGACACCAAGCTCTCAGAGGACAGCATCCCCTGCTACACGGGAGAATCTTGGCATTGACCCAAAGATCAAAAAGAAGTTTCGACCAAACAAATGTGAGAGTGCAACTGGTCAACGGAAAGCTGATGTCTGTGGTGACTATCCTGTGCTCACATCAGTAAAGGATGACGCGGCCAGTAACAAAATAGTCTCCAAGCACAAAATAGGAACTCTGGGCCTACAACCAAAGAGAGGCCCTCTTGACAATTTTCCACCAAAGAGAGGAGAGCTCGTCCGTCATTTGAATGGGGATTGCAGAGGGAAAAGGGGTGTGCCTGGGAGACCCATCCATTCTCCCACTTCCAAGGTGTCAGTAGCCTCCTTGAACAATTCATTTAACAAATCCCGACCTAAGCCAGGGGTTAGGTCTGTGGAGACTCATTCTTATCGAACCGCAGAGTCACAGAACACCCTTCTTAGCCAGCTATTTGGACAAAGACTCACTGGGTTTAAGATTCCGTTAAGGAAAGACACTTCTGAATCCATTAACTGAGAAAGAGATGGATGCTACTAAAGAGGGGGACCGGAGTTATCCACTTGTCAAGTAATCAAAATGATTTTAAGCGAGACTGAGATTGTATGACCCTCCTCTGTGAAATGGTTTCACTTCTTAATTAGTCACTTTATTACCTTGTATCTTCTTGTTTTCACATTAATGTGAGGACCAATGATAAAGACAAGTTTATAAATATGAAATGAAATTGCTGGTGGCCAGCAACCTTATATAAATAACTTTATTTTCTCTATTTTGAAGTCATGTTATAGAGACTGTATCATTAAAAAAGAAAAGGTTTGAAAAAAAGGTTACTTGAAAGATAACTGAGATTTTTTTTCAAATTTTGCATGACACTTTTACATTCAACATGTGTTCATAAATAGTTTTGCCTTTTTGAGCAACAGGACCAAATGACATTCCGATTGTGGTCTATGTCAATGTGCCTATTTTATACGCTTCTGAATTACTCTTTCATATTCTTTTACCTTACTGTATTGCAGTGACATTCAATGTATTAGCTTTTGTATAAACATTAATTGGTGCTATATTATTTTATTGTAATGTGAACACAAATGTCCTCTAACTGAAGGGAACATGTAGCGGTTACATTCAGAAAATCATTCTTGCTGGTACTCAATAATCTCTGAGGAAATGAGGAAACGATACTGTGTAAAATCCATTGCGAAAAGGGTTCATTTGTCCAAGTGTCCATTTGGTGTTCTCAGAAGGGGGCATTAGGAAAGCCTTTTTTTTCCAAGACTAAATTCAGTTTGATTTCATCTGTAATATGAACTCAGGTGCTAACAAGGACAATTCTTGCGCATGAACCCCTTATTAGGAATTCTTCCCATGCACTGATGTTACCACACACCAAATCCACACTCGGTTATCTAGATGTCCTCCAATTGTTTTATTAACTATTATTTACTAGAACAAAAAAAGGTGCTTTATCTTGTTTATATGTATCTTATATTGTATTATATTGTAGGTAGAGTATCTCTGGTGCAATGCATAATGTCAAAGTTCTATTTTAATAATGTGCAACAGATGAAGAGAATAAGGAAAGGGAATTGCTAAGCCTACTGAAGGCTCAAAAGTGGTTCACAAAGTGCCTCATATAAAGGTTATTAAAAATCTGCATTGTCTTCCTTTGTTTCTTTCTGTGTCTTCTTTGGTGGACAGTGAGTTGCACTGTGTTCTTACGTCTGATTGACAAAACATTTGAATAATTGCTTATCAGTTTTAATTAAGATGGGCTATATTAGCAACCAACCATGAAGTCCCCTTCTCACACACAGATGCAGCCAGACATTTTGCTGTTTGAATTTGACATTTGCCTTTTATTGAAACAAGTAGAATGCAACACAGTATGTGCTACAGATCATTTCTTTAAAAAATGAATACATGTTTGCATCTATGATAATATCACTATGCATCTCTGATAACAATGTTTGTCAATAGAGCAACCTGAGGCAACGTCCTTATGGAAGCTGTGTAGACAGTACTGGGACAGACCTTATTCTAAACATGCTCCACTAGAAAACAATATTAAACTGAAGTTTGGTGCTCAACTGCACCTAAAACACTGGACCTCATTTACCAACCCTTCTTAGGGAGAGATTTCTGCTTAAAACTTAGTTTGAAGATTCTGACATTTAGCCGTGTTTTCTTTGGGGGTTATTATGTGGTTTAAGAACACGTCATGAATCTGACAGACTTTTTCTTAGGCTCTTTCTCAAAAACAAAATTAACAAAGTAATTTAGGAGGATATTGGTGAATGAGGCACACTGTTCTTCATTTAACAGAGTTACTTAATGTGTTTTACAGGCGTATGGTTACTGGAAATTATATTTGTCATCCTATCAAAAAGCTGATTGTTAAATGTATACCTAGTAAGCTGTTTTATGACTCCCTTCTAATTCATTGCTTTTTGCAAGTTTGAGAGCACACATTCATTTCTTGCACTATAAACCAACAATTATATAAATGTGTAAATGCTTTCACAGTAATTTCCCAAAACATAAATAATGGGAATTACACAAATTGTACATAAAGCAAGTTGCAGTTTTATTGACGAGTCTTCAAATATTTTTGGCAGATATTTGGAAAACGGGATACTTGGTCAGTGAAAGTCAGTCGATCAAACTTAATTACATGCTTAAATTCATTTGCAGGCGATAGTTCACTGTGTGTTTAGTGGCTTATATCCCTACATGAGTCCCATTCATTATCACATAGGAATAAAAAGCCATAAGACACAGCAGCTGAAACGGGGACACGTCAGACAGAAAGAATTCCCTGCCTTTTAAAATTATGCTCTTTCTATGTACCTGGCAGAAAGGGGTAGAAAGAGACACAGAGGTTAAGTAGGATGAAAACTGTCAGTTGGAAGACAAACAAAACAGTAGGAAGAAAAGGAAAGCAGTGAGATTCTGAACCATTTCAGAAGCGGTGCACGTCAAAGTTGCCTCTGCTGTTTTGAAGCAAGTGCCTGACAGCTTTTCAATCACAACCTTTAGAAGCCTAGAGGAAGGAATTTTATTTACATACATCAAATGCAGTTTTGGGGGGGGGGAGTGATTGTCTTTGTGCCAGCAGTGTTTAGTGATTGTCCTTTTGGGTTGCCATCAAATATGTTGTGATATGACACTGATGGTATTTTTATGGGAAAAAATGATTATGACATAAGTGAAATAATATCAGAGGAAAAATGACATTGACGTCCAAATGTGCACAGCTGTCATTCTGGACTATAAACTTTGTCTAGTGCTGAACTCCCCTTTCAAAAATCAGTTCTGGTCTGTGGCTAGGCTTCATCTGTTGACCGATAATGGGGCTTCTAGTCATTCAGAGGATTTACTATGGGAAAAATGCCGGAGATGCATGACAGATTGTCAAATGTTATTTTAGTCTGAAAATTTGCATTAATGATTACCAATCAATCAAGTAACACAAAAATTCTTAATCCACTGCTGCACTGCTGCAGTAATTGCATGGCTCCTTGTCAGGCCTGATCTGATCATTTCATCTGTGAGGGAAATCTCCAGGGAAGCAGGACGGCTTTGCGCTTTGAAGTAGAGTGACATTATCAGTGTGGCTGGCCCTGAAATAGCATCGGTTTCCCCGGCCGCTCGCCTGCCATGCTGCCACTCAAGGAGGGCTGGAGATTGCGAGCAGATAGAAAGGGACGACTGGTCAGCGGTAATGACATGGAGTCTGAGGGGAGCAGGGTCATCTGCCTCGCTTTCTCTGCCCTCCCCTCTCAACACCACCACTGCACAATAGCACACTTGGCTTTGTGGGGACAGAAAATTACTGAGCATTCCATTACAAAGCCCCAGTGTCATTGGGAGAGACATATATGAAAAAAGTCTTGGGAAACAGGGTAAAGTGATGGATGTGGTTCTGTTTGGTTCAGGGGGAAAGCTGTCGGCTCCCTCTAACACAACATGGCTGAGGATAATATGCTGCTGTGTTTGACAGGAGGAAAAAATCATCTTGCCACCTCTTTAGGATTCATTTTGGAAAGGAATATCAGGCCACCATCTCCACAGGTGCAGCAGCTGCAGATGAGGTGATGGAATGAGGTCCCTAATCTGAAAAAATGGAAAACATGCCGCTTGAAAGGTGGTAATACTTAAGTAGGATGATGGCACTGTGTAAAATCAACATGGGTTCAGATGGCAGTTTGTCTGTATCAAAGCTAGTTTGAAAAACGGCACCACAGGCACTTGGTATATTCATGTAATCCTCCACAAACACAGTCATATGGGCCCTGGTGAGCTGTAATCATCTTCCCACCAGTTCTGATGGGACCTTTTTGGGCCAAAAATCAAACACGGCTTTTATTTCCATTCCATGATTGTTTGAAATGTGAATCAGCGATCAAAGGTTTGCTATTCACCTCCTCACACTCTTCCTATCAGATCTCCTGCTTCCTGTGAGAGTTTGCCTCGCCTGTCAGCGCGGCAAGAAGCAGAGAGAGCCTTTTATAGAGACACAGAGGCTTGAGTGAAGTAAAAGACTACACAGGAGCCACTGCCTATGGTCCTACAAGCTGCCTCTGTGTATTCAGACCCATCTCTACTGTGTAAGTAAAGCTCAGAGAGACTGCACATTAAATCACAGGGCTTTGAGTTGCGTATCTGAACTAAAGTACAGCTCTTTTTCCCAGACTCACTGCCTTTTGAAATCTTGTTGGAATTAGAGTCGTGCAGGTCCCTCGCAAGACCGACACCCCACACACTCTCACTGCGTTTTACCGCCAGCAAGTCGAGCATCAGGAACCTTGATCATTAAAAAGAGCGACATTTTACAGCCTGTCTCTTTGTCTTCTTCATTAGTGTCAAACTCAGAGCGCAGAAATGGAGAGGCCGTGCGTAGTTCTTTGAAAGTCTCCGTTTGATGTTCCAGGTAGAAGTAAATGATTGAGGCTGCTTTAGAGCGGAAATGTAAACAAACCAATTGGCTGCTGGAGCTGCCTGGCCTCTAAGCCTCAGGTGATTGAAACCCAGCCGCTGAACAGCATCTCCGTAATGAGGTGCTGCCCCCGACACCATCATCTAACATGTGTCTAGATTTAGATCTGCACAGGTTCCGACTACTGCTTAAATTGTTTCCACAGCCCAGAAGGAAATCTATGCTGCTTCCCAGCTCATATAAAGAGAGGGAAGCTTAATCAATAGTGTCAGTAATGAACTGGCCAAAGCATGCCTTAAAAAGGAAAACAGTTTAACTCACATACATATCACCTGATAGTTTTCCTGTGGCTAATTAAAGCCTCAACCTCAAAACTACAATAACTATAAAGAAACTATTTTTGACAGTTTGTGTGGGTGAATTAATAGTGCTGTGGCACTCAGGTCTTCAGGCTGCATATAATGCATACATTTCATATAGATCTAACCTGAAACAGTGCAACCATTAGGCCTTTTGCACAATGTATCTTCTTCCTAACTGTCATGCCCTGGAGGCCTTTCCTCCTAATGTGAGTAGCAGCAGTGTGTCTTGCCTCCACAGACACAGTGTATGTGTGCATGTGTGTGTGTGTGTGGGGCTCTGCTTGGCAAGAAATGACATGGCCTATGGCGATGACATACTCATGACATATTTGATGGGTAAACCCCAGCTTTGATTATGACAGCGATCTGATTCGGTCTAGACGTCTCACTGAGCAGGGGTGGTTGACGTTCCATTACATCAGTTAAAGATTGACAGCATTGAATAATTGAGCAGCTATCAATGCATGTATGTGCAGTGTTAGCAAGAACAGAAAATACAAGCAAAACATTTTTTTGACTGTGACAAAATCAGCCGTCTACATCAACCATGCAGTGGGAGAGAAAACATCATCTCTGTGCCATGGCAAAGGGCTCGAAGAAACAGCTGCTTCAACACTGATACATCAGTAACAGAACTGGGCACATATTGCTGAAGTAACTGCAGCACTAACCTCTGCACTTGGAACTTTGCCGTTTTTCACAACGGAGATTTAATCTGGGACCTTTTACTGCTATTCTGTCGCAAATTTGAGATTCTGTTTGAACTGAATAATTAAAATAATTTACATATGTATATCAGCAAAATGAAAATGCATTCAGGCACTTAACATTTTATAAACTGAAATTTGTCATAGTAGATACATTTAGTGTTGATTCTTAGCTTCTTTGTACAGTAGCATTTGAGTCTCAGAGTAAGGAGGCTACTACAACTGGCTCAAATCGTTTTAGTATTCTGAATTAGATTTTTGGTTTAGTCATGGTATTTTTCTTTGTAATCCTAACGAAAAGACTTCCGCTGGTGTGACGTCAGGGGGATGCGTTAATAGAGTCTATGGAATGCTGAAGGACTGCTTTAGATCCAGCTGTGTGCTACATAACCCCCCCACCCCCCACCCCTTGCAGTGAAAGACCTCCAGCTTTACATTCAAGGCCTTGAGATATTCAACAGTGCCCCCCTGATCTGTTGCTTATCCAGCCAGTGATATCTGTGCAGTGTACCCACACTATACTGAAATATGATAATCTGTATAACAGAGTTTACAGATGCTTTATTTTCACTACGCTCATAAAGTCACATGTGGATTGCTGGCAGATAGAAAAGTGAGTGAGTTTATCAGTATTACCTGCGACAGTGAAGGCAGAAACATCAGTTATTCTTATCAGTCCTGATCCTGTAAAGATAAAAGTAGATGAGTTTGCCTCAGCCTGAAGCATTCAGCCGGCTGCCAGATGTAAATAACTAATGACTAATACAAGCCTGTCATTAGGTATGAAGTGACAGAGGTCTATAAAACACTCACCTGTGCAAGTCCACTCCACCTGTTTTGCTCCTCTTCCTTTCTGTCTTTTACTTTCTCTTCACATCCCCTTCACTGCTCTCCTTTCTTATCCCCCTCTCTCTCTCTCTTTTACACACACTGCCTTTCATTCTCTCTCTCTCTCAGACGGGGGGATGAGTTTGAGTCCTCAGCTCAGCGAGTCGGAGATCGGGGCTCAGCTGCAGAGACTGACATCATCCTTACAGCAGAGCAGGTTTTCCCCTCCCGTGTGTCTCTCCCTCTCTCTCTCTCTCTCTCTCTCTGTGCCTCACTGCTTTCTCCACTCATTCCCCCCACCCCCACCAGTGTCATCACTATGGAGTAAGAAGCCCTGGTCTGAATGGAACAGGCTGGGAACAAGAAATGAGAACTGGGTGTGTTTTTGTGAAAGCCATATACAGGTTCCTTTTGTAATCAAATATATGGTTGATTTATATGCTCTGCCCACGAGTGCATTCCTTTATAGCAACTCTTACGAGCTAGGACAAGCTTTACAGTATGTAAATAAAAATTGCATTCAGCAAAATATAATGTTATAACATAAACATAACGTTTAGCACACAACTCGCTTTATGAGGATTTTATTTATTTATTTATTTTTGCAGTGCGTTCAGAACAGCTTCCTCATTAACTCCGTCTCTATTATCTCATTGACTTTTAACTTGCTATATTGGATTTGGTAAACTGACTAAAAAAGAATTTCCAAGGAATGACTGATCATGGCTAGCACTCTATATAGTGCACTGTTTCTATAATAAACCAGACTAAGAATGCAGCTTCAGAGTGCATTAGCGATTTCAAATGATATTTATACTTATCAACTTGGCGGGTAGGTTTGACATTGTGAGACATGCGAATGATTCATGCTTGGCTGCACATGTGACCTAAGCAAAGACGGGACTTATTGCTGTACGACAGCCGTGTTGACAGCATCGCTGGTGAAAACAGATAATTATCAGAGGAGCACTTTACCAGTTTTCATTGTTTATTTAAGGTGTAAAATGGCAGGAGGATCCTTTATACTCTTTTATTTTTTTGCTGTATAATATTCTCACTGAAAAGAAAAATCAAAAAGAGATCTCTGTAGATGTCTCTACAGTTTCTCCTAGATAACAATATGTCTCATTCACCAATATACTCCGATGTTTTTTCTGTAATTTGTTCTTGAGAAAGGTCCTAAGAAAATTCTACGTCAGATCCATGACGTGTTCTCAAACCACAAAATTGTTTACACCTTTGTGTTCTTGAGTGTGTGTAGATTCAGTTCATACCTAAAAACAAACCCCAAATAAGAAAACACTGGTTTCAAAGTCTCCCTGAAAACTGTGTAAGTGGGTTGTAAGAAAAAAAGAATGGTTGGTGAATGAAGCCTAGATGGAAAGTCAAAGAAACAGCCTCCTGCTGCTTAGATGTTTCTTTTAGAGTTTTAGTACATATAAAAGTCACAAGTTGTGCTCAAATTTGGCAAAATAATAAGTTAATCTGCGGCTGAAATAAAGACAGTTTTGATGCTGTGAGCTACTATTATGCTATTATATTTTAGGAGAATCCCAGTTGAGTCTCCTGAGCCACAAAAGAGCAACATTTGAGCAATATAATTTTCCTCTGGGCTAAATGTGCCTGGACTTAAGCTCTGAAACGTTCACCATAAAATCAACATTCAGTTTATTCCACCACAGTGGCGGATGGCAAAAGCTGGGAAAATTGCATGGTATACTGCTGTCGCCACTGTCTGTGGCTAAGTTTTCCATCTCTGTTCCATCGAAAACCATGGAATATTCGGTTTGCCACTGACTGTCTACTGCCAACTAGTAGATGCTGTTTTACTCCACTGATCATAAAAACCAAGGCGCACATGGCATGGATGCAGAGGAGACTTCTGCTGTCCATGGTTCTGAAAAACATGGTTAAAGAGACCAAGCCAGGTAACAGGAGGTACTCTCACAGGTAACTAAAGAGGAAGAGAGGCCATATCCTCTACCACAAACTTACATGCACATGTGGTCAAACATACCACACACACACACACAGTCACAGTCACATATCTCTATCCCCTCTCCCTCCCAGAGGAATTTCCTGTCCTCCGTCATTTAGATTTTCATTTATCATTGTAAGGTAACACTGTGGCAGCTGTTATTAAAATAGATTACCCCTGCTAAAATGGTGTAATGTGTACTGCACTGAGACACCTCCCACCAGAAATACACACATAACTGTGAGCAGGCACACACCACCACACAGAGGCTTGTGTGCAGTAGATAAACTCGCTTACTAACACACAGACACATACACACACATGCAGAATACATATATGTATTTGCTTCACATGCTCCGGGTTGACTGAGATAGGGGGATGATGGGAGAGAGAGAAAACAGGACGGATGTGACAGAGATGACAGTTAGATAAGGCTGTTTCATTGGCTTGTTTACGTTGACAGTGGCAGCGACGGGAATGACGTTATAAATGGCTCTGCCATAGTGTGCCACTCACAACTGTGGATTCCTCTTTTTGTTGTTGTCTCTACTAGTGCTTCTCAGGAGGATGCATTTAGAATTCCTCCTCTTGTTTCCATAGTGACACTTTTTCCTCCTTTGTATAAGTGTGTGTGTGTGTGTGTGTGTGTGTGAGAGAGAGAGAGAGAGAGAGAGAGAGAGAGACAGCGAAACAGAAAGAGTCAGTTAGAGTCTTAAGTGAATCGCAATAAGGAACTTAATAGCTCTGCATGTAATTAAGCACTGTGAATTAACAGGTTGCTACTGTTATTTTCAATCTTGTACTGTAATCAAATCAGCACACAAAAAAGCGCAGAATCATCAGCACTGCTACATTAGCTACAACATAAACATCTTTTCCATTCACTTAACTCTTCATCCACAAATGAAAAATGGAATCAAAACATAAACCAATAGATATTACAGCATGATGTAATAAAATCGGAGCTGCATAAAGATGAATAGGGTCTCTCAGCCTCTCAGAGGTGGTGGCAAAGCAATTACCCAGCTAAAAATGCATCTCATCTAGATGCGCTACGTGCAGTTAATCAATGCCAGGGGCAGGGGTGGGTGGTAGAGGAATGTAATCAGCATGGCCACGCCGCAAGAACCAATGGCGCTAAAGGACATGCCGGTGGTCCACGTTTCCAGGCTGAAAGTATGTGAATGGATGTGTTTGGCTTCTTCTCCCATGGTTAAGACCATTAAGTGGTATTAGTCATTACTCCAGCACAAATCAGATGGAATGAGCCTCCCTGTGTAGCCTCTATCTATTACAAACTTTGCCCAACAAGTGTCACAGTTATGGTGAACGGAAAAGAATGAGAATGGCATGAGTCATCCGCTCTAGCAGCTTCCAGTGCACAATTAGATGACCCATAATGAGATATTCTTTGTGTTTTGATTACTTGGCCCTGCACCGTGACAATGCGTATGCATCAGACTGGAAATTTTCCTCATAACTTACTGTCATGACTGCTGCGCTGTCCAAGAGTACAATACTGTATAGAATGCATCTCAGATACAGGGAGGGATCAAGAGAGAGACAGAAAGAGATAGAGGGACAGAGACCAAGACCAAGTGAGAGAGAGGTAGAGAGAGAGGAAATAGAGCAATACAGCAAGAAAGATAAAGGTACAGAGGTACACTCAAAAAGGGTTTTGAGTGGCTATTAGTTTTACATAAAGAAATTGTGCTGGTATGACACACACCCATTATGTTTTGCAGCATCTAAACATGAATGAATAGTGTTGTTTTAACCCAAATAAATTAGCTTTTCATGATACTTTATTATTTCTTGTAGGCAGTGTAAGTCAATTGTGTTTCACAAACAAGGTATGTTCTGGCATTGCCACGCCCACAACTAATGTCATTGGCTTCATCGGCTTGGTGATGAATTTACTTGCTTTATGTCTGGCCAGTGCAACCTTGATGAGTAAAACTCACACCATTCACACCATTGGCTCCTGGCATCATCTATTTGAATACTGGGTGTGTCTTTCCCTCTCTCACCATGTAGTCTTTCCCCTATGTGTTCAATTGTATCTATGCTGTGTTGTATTTGCGAGGCTTCAATATTGAAGGTTGTAAGGGCAAGTTAACACTTTCACTACTGCTGAGTGTGACATTATGTTTGCTGAATGTTACAGTGACTACTCATACATTGTCCAGGGAGTCACATGCAGTTACTTTGAAGTAAGTTAATTGACTGAGGTGAACATTACAGCTTTGAGTTGGACTGGCCAGATTTAGTTGTGTTACACAAGGGTTTTGTGTAGTTCTGACAGAAAGAGAGTTCTGAGTGTGAGAGAAAGAGTGAAGTATTGGGAAAAAGTCAGTGAAGGAAAGAGAGAGAGAGAGAGAAGGAATGTAAGAATGAAGAGGGAGAGAGGGAGATGTTAAAGTAGATGAAGAAGCGAGTGAGTATTGTGTAGTAGATGTGGTGAGGTGCGGGAGTCAGAGAGCAGGTGTGTGGCTCTGTATGTGACTGGTGTGCAGCAGAGTGTGTAAAGTGTTATTGAGGTTTCTGTGTGTGTGTGGCTGTATTGAGCTGCAGAGATGGGAAAAGGCTGGACTCAGGCGCTCGTGTCCAGACACAGAGTGGGAGTGGAGGCACAATGTGAGGAGCGGTGGGAGAATCTCATTAGATTCAGCATTTATATCACATACACCATCTAA
Source organism: Semaprochilodus insignis (assembly GCA_034552555.1). Classification (NCBI taxonomy): domain Eukaryota; kingdom Metazoa; phylum Chordata; class Actinopteri; order Characiformes; family Prochilodontidae; genus Semaprochilodus; species Semaprochilodus insignis. The sequence continues at coordinate 53,772,280 of CM067474.1, read as the reverse complement.
AATGAAGGTATTCAGTGAGTCTTATAACAAATCACAAATTCTTCTACAGCCTTCCTTCAGTGTGTGTGTGTGTGCGTGTGAGTGTGTGTCCTTGAATGGGTATTCCTTTCTTCACTTTTCTATTTTGTCTTCAATCAATCCTTGAGGTGTAACAGTAGCTATTTCTCTGTGTATAATTGGACTAGATGACAGCCACATTTGAAGTCAGCAGATGAAAGCGTCTCTTGACAATGGAGTGTCTGGCCTGTGACATGACTTGAATGAGGAAAAGACTTCACACGCACACACACACACAGTCTTATCTTGTAGAAGGTAAATGGTAGATAACGCTGAAGCTCACGTGTATGGCAATTAGATCAAAGTTTAAAGAGCTCAGAGCCTACAGTTTTCTTACATTTTACTGTTCCACCCCTGAAATTCTTTATGCGTCATTATTCATAACTCATTTTACATGACCATTTGACCAACCTCTCTTTATCCCTTAGACATAAACAGGCTGATTTTGTTGCTCTGCTTTTAAGAATGATATATGTAAATGAACTTGGTTCTGATTGGCTCGTCTGTATCGTGCAAAAAAAATCCATGCTTCTTAGCGAGAGTGGGTGGATTTTTCAAATGATGATAAATTTAGACTGATATGATCAATATTTATTGAGCTACACATACAGAAGCAGTGTCTCTCATTATGGAGTTGTTCCCCCATGTTTGCTAACGCAATATGCCAGACATCTCAGCATGGAGTTGTAGAGGTTCCTAATGGTGTCCTGTGATAATCCATCCCATGTATCTTGAATATTCTCACACAGTTCCTGCAGATTATGGTATTGGTGGGGGTGGAGGAGGAGTGACACCAGGCCTTCTGAGTGTGTAACACGTGACAACAAACCTTTTATTTTGGTGCTGACCATGGTGCCTCCACACACTGACAAAAGGGGGACTCATCACTGAAGATGACGTGCTGCCATTCTGAGTAATTCCAACACAGTCTGGCTCAACTTCATTGCAGTCGTTTGCAACGGTGACGTGGTGTTAAGGGCAGTCGTTGTAACGGTCTGTTTACATGTAGTCCTGCGCCATGCAGCCGTTTGCAACAGGATGACTCATGGAGGGCATCACTGCTCGCTGAATGTCTGCAATCAATCGTGGGTGTTGGGTCAGTCAGGTGCATCCATAAGGCTCGCCCTTGCTCATGTCACATGCGCAGCCAAGCATGAAACTTGAATCATTTGCATGTCTCACAATGTCAAACCTACCCACCAAGTTGCATTCCTTCTGGGTGCAAGTATTTATGCAACTATTCTTTTGACGATAAGTGTATATGCATATGTGTTGGTTTTAGTGACGTCACAAAAGCAGTTCATTCAAAATGGGCTGTTTTTGCAGCATAGTTTCCTTACATGGCCTGTATAGACTGGGAAGTGAAAAGTACCTTTCAAGACTCAAACAGTGTTTACTGCATCTACTAAACTCTTTAAAGAGGGCCTGTTGTGCTCATTTTCAGTGTTCATAATTTTATTTTGGGGTCTACTAGAATAGATTTACATGCCTCAAATTCCCCCTGGACAAAGTATGTTCTCATACTGTACAACCGTATTCACCCTCTTTCTGAAACGCTCTGTTACAGCTTCTGTGTCTTTAGAAAAGTGGTTTCTGTGGGAGAGTTTCTCCCTCTGGTATGTAGTTTGGGCTTTATAACTTTGTAGCTACAGCATACTAAAAGAAACAGAAGAAAGCATAATATGTTCCCTTTAATTACAAAAAACAAAGACAATTCTGTTTTCCATGAAATGGGCCTTTGAAAAAACAGAAAAAAACCGACACTTTAGATTTAAATGCGCTCTGCTCTGCTATGAACCTTCGACTGAAATTACAGTAGACCTTAGTTGTACTAAATTAGCACAATATACATATTTAAGTTCTGTTGGGTAAAATATTTGTTCAAGACTTTCTATTGTTCTCCTCCTCCTGATATCTGGGAACAGCTTAAAGATGCAATTTCTAAGAAAACACAGTCTGTTGAATTAATTCTCCAAACAAATAGTGGACAACATAAAAAAACAGAAAGTCATTCCTGTTTCAATTCTTACCAGTCCAGAAGAAACATTCAGCATCACACTTCATCCCTTTACTCACAAAAGCACCTCAACTGGTGAAAACCAGCACCAATGTTAACTCTTGTTTTGCTTCTACGCTCATCATCAAAAGAATAGTTGCACCCAGAAGATAAGATAACTTTATTGAGCCCAAAGGAAATTGCACCAACTGACAGGAATTAAACTTGGTGGGTAGGTTTGGCATCGTGAGACATGTGAATGATTCAAGTTTCACACTCGATTGTGCATGTGACATCAGCAAGGACAGGCCTTATTGCTGTACCTGACTGACCCAAAAGCCACGATTGCAGAAATTGAGCAAGCAGTGATGCCCTCCATGAGTCATCCTGTTAGTGTCAGCACCACTGGCAGACAGCTGCACAACGCAGGACTACATGCACGCAGACTGTTAAGATGACTGCCCTTAACACCACATCAACGTCGCCGTTTGTGGAGGCCCCAAGGTCAGCACCAAAATGAATGGTTTGTTATTTTGCTTCACACATCCGGATGGCCCGCTGTCACTCCACCTTAACCCCTTACCGCAAAATCTGCAGGAACTGTGTGAGAATATTCAAGCTGAATGGGATGGATTATCGCAGGACACCATTAGGAACCTCTGCAACCTCAGTGCTGAGAGGTCTGGCATGTTGCATTAGCTCCTGATGCCATACTGAAAGACACTACTTCTGTATGTGTAGCTCAATAAATATTGCCCATGTCAGTCTAATCACTTATTGTTCCTGGTAACCTTTATCTTCCCTTCCAATATAATTGCAGTCCCACACCTCGTTCCGGGTGCGACTATTATTTTGACGATGAGAGTATATGTATCACTTCTCTTGTTTGCTGTTTAATGCTGTTTCTGGCCAAGAGTATGTGGCAGTGGCTTGCCAAGAGCTTCAGCCATCATTGCGTTTACTCTTCCTTTAATTGGCTACCTGCCCTTAAAGGATCTAACCGGGAGCAACACCTTTAACATGACTGACAAAAGATTAGAATATGTCTCTGAAGTAGAACTGATTTAACCCAATGCTACAGTGACTCACTGTGGCCTCTTGAGGTACATAGTGCTATTACAGACAGGGCGGGCCAGGGCTAGCTGCTTAGCACGCTAACTTCCATAGACATCTCTGCACCTATGACATACTGTTATTTCTTCACGCTGTGCTGTTAATTTTAGTTACATTTTTTAAATGTACTAAAGTATAATCTTACAAAGTGCTCCTTTAAAACAACCTGAAAAGCACGTTCAGTTCTGTAATTGTTCAATCCAAACTCCACTCCTCTCTCCTCTACACACCAAAACCCGCGTGGACACAAACACACACTTCAGAGACTATTTTGGAGAAAACAACTACAATCTCATCTTAAAGAGCAGAGAACCCTTCCAAAAGGACAAAAACAGTTTTGCGCCTCTCTATATTTGCTGTTCGCCTTGTCGCTAAGGTAACCAGCATTACCCAAACATCCCCGATCCACTGCCAGTCGCTCGCATTAAAAGCATCATTTTCCCCCATGGGCACACACACACACTCAAGCACACAAACTAGCTCCATTTCCAGCAGCCATGCCGCAGGTAAACATCCTCAGTCCACTAATTTATACATTCAGCCAGTGGCGGTGAGCAGAGTGAGTGGCATTAATACAGCTAAGCTAGCGCCTAACTGCACCACTCTCATGGAGTGCCACTTCCCAGCAAACACACAAAATAGCATTTATGCAGATTTGGGAATAAAAATAAAGCTATAGACCGGACAGTGGCAATCTAGATTCAGGACTTATTTTTAATCAGCCACAGCATGACAGCAGGGGAGTCTGGGTGCAGGACAAATATTGATTTGCACAGATTCATAAGTAAATCAGCTCAGGTTTTCTGCTGCAAGCATAAGTTAGGTTTATTTGTGAATAGTTTTCTTTATTTGGAATATGATTCACATTGAGATAGACACAACCCAACTGTAATGAATATAGAGTGCTGTACAGGTACACATTACAGAATACCATTCAGTAACCCAATCTACAAATCAGTTTATTACTACAATACTTATTATTATTATTATTATTATTATTATTATTATTATTATTATTGTTGTTGCTACTGTTGCTATCATAACAATAATGGGGCTCCCAAATGGCACAACCCCTAAGCATTGGGACCATTATTGGGATATCATTTATCTCCAGCCACAGTCAATCGTGGCCACACTTCCAAGAGAGTATTATTGGCCTCGCTCTCACCGAGCGGATAGGATAGTACTCCCTCTCTCCCTTTATTCAGCATAATGCTAATCAAGCACCTGTTAGTTGATGTAACAGAATTGGCAGTAGGTGTTCTCCTCCAAGTGTGTCAAGCCATCCAACAATATAGAATTAACAGCAGTCTTAAATGATGTGGTGGTGCTTCATGTGTTATGCTCACCTTTACTCTCTTAGGGCAGAAGCCTAAGGTCATAAGGGGAGACCATAACTAGACTGAGGAGATGAATAGCTAATAATAATAATAGCAATAATGACAATCACTATTTGTATTTCTGAGGAATCAACATATAAAGTATTAACCAGTAATGAATGTTTTGACATGCCAAGCTGGAGTCTTTAAATATTCTGGAATAAAGCACATTCCTAAAGAGCTCCATTGTGTTGTTAAAGACTATGTGTCCTCCAGCCACTTATTCTTCTAATCACACACCAAGCTCATGTCTGACTGATTTATTAATGAGTTAAATCAGTTGGTGGAAAAGCTGCCTCATACAAATTCATGATTCAATTTATGTTTTCATTTGAAAAGCTCCATTTACGACAGAATGTCAGAGGGCACTGAAAGCCACCTGTGTTCTATCAGCCAGTAGTTCTGCAGCACAGCTACGTTTTAGCACCCCTGTACAAGCCGGTTTGATTGCAGTGGATGTAGGAAAGAGGGCAATAACAGAGCAGCACTCACTAAGGATGAGCTGATTCACTGAGCGCGATTCTACAGCTAATTCTACAGCTACAGCTAATCTACTGTCTGCACCTGAAAAAGAGAGAGAGAGAGAGAGGTGAAAAAAAGAGAAAGAGATGACAGAAGAACAGAAAGAATAAGAAAATGTAGAGTGAAACTGAGGGTAGAAAAGAGAAAGAAGCAGAAAGAAGCAGAGAAAGACAGAGAGAGAGAGAAAAGTAACAATAGGGAGAGAGAGAGACAGGTAAAAAGCAGACACCAGCTAAAAGACATAGGGAGAGAGGGTGGGAGTAAGGGAGGGTGAGAAAGGGAAAACCTATTGAGAGGGTAGAAAACAGGAAAGAAAGGAAGATAAAGAGAGACACATTGAGAGTGGAAACAGACAAAGAAAGAAAAACAGAAAGAGTAAGAAACACCGGAGAAAGAAAAGAGAAAACAACAGAAGGGAGAAGGGAGAGTGAAAGAATAGTGATAGAGGGAGTAGCAAACAGCTGAAATAGAAAAACAGTAAGACAGACACAAAGAGAGGCAGTGAAAGATAGGGAGAGAGAAAACAAACATGTCAGAGACAGTAGTGATAGAGAGCGAGAAAGAGAGAGTAGATATAGGAACAGACAGAACAGTCAGAGAGATAGATAGGGAGTGAAAGAGAAAGTGGGAAAAGGAGTGTGTAGGAAACAGGAGAAAAAGAGGGAGAGAGAGGGTGAGAAACAGTTGAGAAGGAGAGAGAGAGGTTTTTGGGGTCTCTGTGTTATCTGGAGGCTCAACGGCCCTTAGCTCTGTGTGTGTGTGTGTGAGTGGGGGGATGTTAATTTGCTGGTCAGTGCGGAGCTGGTCAGGGAGGCAGCAGGAGTAGAGGCTGGCCGCAGCACTGAGCGGATGAAGCGATGGTGATGGATGTGGTAATAAAGAGCTGGGTGTCCCGCCTGCTGCCTGGGATGAATCTGTTATGAATCACCCGTCTGAGACCGCTCAGAGCGAGAGGAAGAGGCAGAGGCGAGCGCCACAGGCACACACACACACACACACTCTGGCCTTCTCGGTCGTGAATCCCCCCGAGCATTAGAAGCTAAACTGGCAAACAATGCAGCAAAGGTTCAAAAGAGGGAAGACACCAGCGAGAAGACACTCATCAATAATTCAGCTCAACTAAGAACGTGGGGCTTCCAGGAGTACAAAGCAGTGGGTGTGATTGAACTCCGCTGCTGTGACAGCCTGTTTGACTCGCCTTTGATTTAATCATGTTTGACAATAATCACCACTTTGAACTGATGGTGTGCATGAGTATAAACAAGTCTGTTTAATGTCTGTTGCATATGAATTTCAACATGACTTTGCTGATCTAATATCATCATCATCACAATCCTCATCATCCCTGGATTACAGTGAATGAATGTATCTTCATCTATGTGCTCAGCTCCATGTAATTTGGATGGATTTACTTTCACTTCATGAGACTTGTACTTCTGAAGAAATGTATATCCTCTTTTTTGTGTTTCATTTCATTCTGTTATGTTGGCGACAGCATCCGTACTGCATTGTGATTGATCTCACCTTTGACTTTGGAGCTGTGTCCTTTTATTTCAGGCCAAAAAGAGATCACAAACTCTAGCACTATGTCTGAAACGGTCCACACGTTTACTCAGTCACTGATCACTACATAGACTGTTCCATGTAGAACACTGTATAGGGTAGCAGTGAGGGAACAATGGAGGGAATCTGGATAACACTTACCCACACCAGAAACAAATCATCTTGATCTTTTGCCATTTAAACAGTCTGGAACAAAAACAATAGAGGCTACTGGCATCATCAAAATGTATCGCTGCAATGTCTTTTATTTTTTCCATGTTGTAATGAATTTTTGTATAGGTATATATATATATATATATATATATGCGTATATATAGTACATTTAGTTAGTATATAGTTTTTTCATGCTTATTGATATGCTAGATGTTTATGATTTAGTTTACTTAGTTTAAATTACTAAATGTAATTTACGTACTTTAATAATATTTAACATATCTGCCTAATATTAAAATACAGTGCTGTCATAAACCCAGCGGCTTCAATCCATGGAATGCTTTACTTCAGGGAGTGCTTAGATTAAATGACTTTCGTTTCTTAATAAAAACGGGCTACACCATCATTCATTTACAGATATTAGAACAGCCTAATGCTGACATAGAGTCTGAGAATCTCCAACTCCTAGGGGCTTACTAGCCTGCGAAATATTCCCAACCCCACCAGACCTGATCCAGCTCAATAATGGGCTTGATAATTAGCTGATGAGGTGGATCAGGTGTGTTGAGGCAGGGGATTAGTTTAAATTGTGCAGGGCAGAGAGTTCCCAGAACTAGAACTGAGAACCTCTCATCTAGGCGATCAGTCAGATTTAGGTGATCCAGATACTGATGTAAAAGTTTAACCTTAAGAAGGAAACACGACTCCTAGATGAGATGCAAAAAATGGTCACCAGTGCATTACTCAGGATTGAAACTGCAAAGAGGAGTAGTAAAAAAAGCTACAAAAGAGGAATAATTGGGGAAAAAGATAAAAAGATTAAAGAGCATGAAATAATTTAGTGTTAGTTGCAGTTGTTTTACCTTTCTTAAAGGTGCTCTAGAATGGAAAAATGCTTTTATACTGGCATAGTTAAGTAAGGAGAGTTCAGTGCATGGAACCGACATACTAGTGAATCTTAAAGTACCAGAATATTGTGAAAAAAAAGTTCATAATTTAATTTAAAAATATCAGCAGTCAGATTTTATACTCAATACATGTAAAATAACTTATTTCAAGCCTTTTTTGTGTTAATGTTGATTAGTGTGACTTATAGCTCATGAAAGTCAGACATCCAGTATCTGCATTATTAATATCAAACAGAATATAATGTACAATACGGAGATGTTTAATGTCTGACAAGTATGTTAACTGATACAGTGCGGCATAGCATGGAGGTGATCAGCTTGTGACACTGCTTAGATGTTTTCGAGGCCCAGGTTGCTTTAATAGTGGCCTTCAGCTTGCCTGTATTACTGGGTTGGGTGTTTCTCATCTTCTTCCTGACAAAACCTATAGGTTATCAATGTGGTACAGGTCTGGAGAGTTGGCTGGCCAATCAAGCACAGTGATATTATGGTCAGCAAACCGTTTGGTAGCTGTTTTGGACACTGTGGGCAGGTGCCATGTCCTAACTCAGCAGATGAAAACATAAAATGCTCCAAAATCTCCTGGTAGACTCCTGGGAGTCTGTGCCTCCACCCTGTTCCTCCAGTCTCTAGGACCTTGATTTCCAAAAGAAATGTAAACTTTACTTTCATCTGAAAAGAGGACTTTGGACCACTGAGCAATAGTCCTGTTCTTTTTCTCCTTAGCCCAGGTGAGATGCTTCTGGTTCAGGGATAACTTGATCTTAGAATTGCAGCAGTTGTAGCCTCTTTCCTGGAGACGGCTGTGTGTGGTGGCCTCAGTTCACTCCTTATGAAGCTCTCCGAAGTCCCTAAACAGATTTTTTTGACCATCCTCTCATGACCGTGGTCATCCCTGTTGCTTGTACACCTTTTCCTTCCACATTTTCCCCTTCCATTAGTTTTACATTACTATGCTTTGATACAGCACTCTGCAAACAACAGCCTTTTCAGCAATGACCTTCTTTGGATTACCCTTCTTGTGGAGGGTGTCAATGATCATTTTCTGGACATCTGTCAAGTCAGCAGTCAACAGGAATAAAAAATTCCAGACTATGTAAAGAAATACCATTCCAGGTAGTGGAAGGGATGGTGGCACTTTTTTAAACCCTTCCCAAGTAGGGTTTAAAAATTAACAGTGGACACTTTTACCTTTAAATACGACTGAATTTGGCTTCCTATTTACAGACACATGCCCAGTTGTTTGCACTGCACATTTGACTCTGGAAAGTTTCATATACTTTGGACAATATAGTATGATTTATCATATGATAGCTAGATTTGAGCCAAAATGTATCATATCTGTAAACTGTGATTTGAAGGCATGGTGAGGTTTTGAAGGCAATTTTATTAAAGTGAGTTATGTAAGTAATTTTGCGGTCTTAAGTAATTCAGTTCTATTTTTAGATGTACAAATTTGGATTTTATGCTTTTCATTAATTCAGATCAGCGTCTTCAGTTTGTATTGCGCAAACTTTTGTTTCACTGCTCCCAGAATTACAGTCGTAGAGTATGCCATGAAATCTGTATCTTACTTATGAACTGTGAATTGTTTTACAGTTTGTAAGTGTAAGATTTGAACTTTACCCATGATCTCTGAAACATGTATTCGTTTACCCACCTCTGAAATCAAAGCTCTCTTTAAACACAGTACATTACAGTATAACATGCTAACATACAGCACTGTATCTCCTTTCATAGCAGGACGGGGGTCTGTAAAGGCCGTTTAGATGTGTGTGACGTGTGAAGGGAATGTGCAAGCAATTCATGCAAGCACCCAGGAGGGCTGACTGTAAAGAACCGTGCATCTGTCTAATCTGCATGCAATGAGCGGGAAACATCACTTTGCTGGATGCACGGCGTTGCTAGTCTATGAGCGTGTCTATAGGCTGCCCCGTATCCCCCAATAATGTGCATCTCTGCATCATTTCCAGCGTCATTGGAAGCTTCCGGATTGGACAGGGATTCTCATTACCGGCCAGCGCAAAGTTTGGGTCCACCTCTAACTGCTCGGACGGAAGGGAAAAAGCACGGCTCATTAGTAACTGAGCATGTAGTCTTCCTACACTAACAAGGTCAGGACCTGGAAGAGACCATGCAAAATGCAGCGTGCACTTAAACAGACAGAGAGAGAGGAGGGGGAGAGAGAGAGAAGGGTGGGGGTGACAGTTTGAGTTGAGAGAGCTTCTTCGTTTCGGTTATGCGGCTGCTGTGAGACTGCGTGCTATAAATTTTTGAACATTTGCCGTTTCTAGCCCCTCTCTGCCCATCGGAGAAGGTTGGGGGGGGGGGGGGGAGTTTCAGGGGGCGTGCGTATGTGTGTGTGAGAAAGGGAAAATGGTTTTTATCGGACCTGCAGGCTCCTCAGTGCCATCCCCAGATTACAGCAGTGGAGAGGGTTTGATTGACAGAGTCTGGCCTAAGCTGCCCCCGGGGGACTGGCGGGGATTTGCACTGACTGCTCAGCCTTCTATTACCCTTACTGTTCTCTCGCGCCAGGGCCGAAAAAGCCCCTCTCTGCATAATTTAATGGATCACCCTCTATCTTTCCCGGGCTTTCTTTCTCTCTCTCCTTCCCTCTCGTTGGCAGGAGGGGGCTTCCATTGTTCCCCGTAAAGGTTAACGAGGGATGTGCGCGCGGGTTTCTCCGCGAAGACTCGTTTATATGATAATGGCGGAAATGCTACAGGGAGAGTTTACAATACTCCAGATCTCATTTGTTTATTAAACACAAACAAGCAACAGAGCGGAGAACCGAAATAAACCTGGGTCAAAGGCCGTCAGCACCAAACCATGTACGACCAGGAAACCAGGTTTGACATCATGAGACATACAAATGATTAAAGTTTCATGCTCAGCTCATATGTGACATAATCAAGGACAGGTCTTATCGCTGTACCTGACTGATCCAACAGCCACGATTGTGGACATTCAGAGAGCAGTGATCACACACCCAGAAGGCCTGGTGTCACTCCACCTCCACCTCTACTGCAAATCTGCAGGAACTGTGTAAGAATATTCATTATCGCAGGACATCATTAGCAGCTTAATTTTGAATAGCATTGCAATCTGACAGTTCCTTCTGGGTGCAGCTATCCTTTTGATGATTACTGTATGTTTTATACATATTTTACTAGATTTCTTTAGGTTGACTTTACAGGCAAGAAAAAATAGGCCAGTGATGGGTTGTTTGTAAAGCCTGTAGAAGATTTAGTGTGGCTGTCCTGTTTTCTGCTCTTCTGACTGTTTGCTCCCTGCACTAGTCCAGGTTTTAGTTTATTCAGAATTACCTATGTTAAGTGAGGTTGCCAAGTGCATGAAATAGTCTTTACTCTATAAAGCGTAGCTGGTCGCCTCAGCACAAGCAGAACATGGTCTAAAGTTTTTAGCTACAGCTTCATGATGACTGAAGTGATTTTGCATCAGTTTATTTGATAAACTGTATGTCTTCCATTATTTAATCCTAAACCCAACCAGTTACAGCTGTGTCCTCCCAACAAAACCCTTCAAAAGAGAGACCAACATTCATACAAGCAACTACTCAGACTCACCTCAGCTGCACTTATGTGCCTGTAAAATGGCTAAAGAAGGTATTTCTGGGGTTATATAGCCTACAACACAATCAGCTTGCCTTATGCAAAAGTCAGAGGAAAATAAGTGAAAGAAAATAACACTAAAAGAGAAAACATGACTTGTGTGAGTGTTAAGGGCTTTTCACACAGAGTACGATTTTTACGAACGATAAAATTGCATGACAACTTTGAAAAACGACAGATATATACATTAATGACATTCTTCACCAAAACTAACAGACTGCAACACAGCATAAACGTGTTAACCAGAGTCTGTTCTCATTTCTGCTGTTCGAATGTGTTAAAATCAGTTTGACCATTCAGAGCTCCAGTGTCATGGTTGTAGCCCAAACAACTGTGCATCAGGACGGCAGGAGGAGCACAAAAGGTCTTACAGCAACAAGCAACACGCTGACTATAAAAATATGAAAAGAAAATACAGAGGCACAGAACTGAAAGGCTGAGAATGACTGTGACTAACGATATAGCGACCGTATAAACACAGTTCATTCACTCCTTTATAACCAGAGAAGCAACAAGGAGAAGCAGAGCCTCTAATTCCCCCAGAAATCACTCATATTCAGCTTCAGTCAGCTCCTGTATGAGGTTATGATCTCCCCATGTTGCTGACTTTTTTGTAGAATGGGATATTGCCAGTTTATGTACCATTTAGTTGCAATGCTTAAAAGAAGATGCCTCAACTAAAGGGTTTTCAGACTGTTGACACAAAAAACGCTTGGACTTGATGTGAAGGGACCACCACATTAAATATCGCATTCGCAATATGAAATCACAGACCAATGAAGAACGAGAAAGATTGGTGCCACTGGGCTCTAATGTTAGCGAGCTAGTGAACCTAGTTAATGTTAGAACCCACTGTCCAGCACTAAACTGGCCCTTTGTGGATCTCCTTGATATATTTTTTTACATCAGGTTTAATAGGGAGTTTCTTGCTATGAGACCACATCTTCAGGTTTCGGGTTTAGATTGAGCCCAGTGGCACCAACTGTTGTTTTTCGTCATTGGTTTAGGAGTTGCAACTTTATCAACTGCAGCCATTTGCTCTTTGGCATCATAAGGAAAGTAGTGGAATGATAACCCAGCAGTTTTTTTGGACTCACATGAAACACAGACCTGCGGCATGGTGAAAGCTTCAGCCGCTCAGTAAAGGTTTGGACCTGGACATGTTAACAAGTGGATTGTAGTGACAAGAATTTAACCCTACGGTGAACGAATAAACAAGGACATGCGTGAAAAGGTTCTTTACAGATTCGTGATTATTTTGCCTCTCTTACTGTCACCAACCTGAACTGAAGCGTGATGTTGTGAGTGAACACAGCAGAGTGTATTTTGCAGGTCACCTTTACTGAAAAAAAAGAAAATCAGAATCCCAAAACTGAACATGAATATATACTCAACGAGTATCTAGGTACCCAAATACTGGGGTCCAGCCCTATTAGATATATTCTCAGCTCAACACTGTGGGTCTACAAGGATGTGTAGTTGTCTAGAAGCTGTTACTGACCAATAGATAAAATCTACATTTAAAACACTGAAACTGGAAATCTGAGATGTGGAGTAAGGTTTTATTGACTGTCTAAATATGTATTTGGGAGTACTTGACTTGTTGACAAGCAGAAACTGCAATATTCCTGCAGATCTCTTTGAGAAGCTGAAGGCAAGTCTCCTGAAAAAAACTGTAATACAGACAAAATTCTAAATGAATACTGAAAAACAGGATATTTATTGAGTATTTTGTGTAGTTTTCTACTGAATATTGTTTTCTGATTTTTTTCCCTGATGCTGAAAAATCTGTCATTTGTCCTTAATGGTAATTTTGTCTGGAGATTAAATAAGCAAAGGGAGGGCACTGACTTTTACATTACTGTATCTCTGTCCATCTCACAACTATCATCGACAACAATATTTAATCTTTAAAGGACCAATGTGTAAGATGATGCAACCTGTTGAATCTATACACCAATCAAAATACATACATTAAATTCATCAAACAATAAGGAGGAACGCAACAAAGTTACAGTGTCCACCTCTTTTGTCAGAAACTCATAGTCCCTCCTCCACAGTGTTAGCATTAACAACTGTTTACTTACCAGTCTAGAAGAAACATTGCTTTGCGAATTTAGCATCAGTCTTCATCCCTACTATCCAAGGGCATCTCCAGCAGTGGAATGCAGCACCAATGTGCAAAGTGGTATTATAGGCAGGGCGTACCAGGGTAGCTGGTTAGCATGCTAATTTTGTAGATCTCTAAGCAAAATAGATGTACAGACGTCTTTAACATTGCATCTAAACTGTTGTTTCTTCTGTTGATCATTTGAGTTAATTTTGGAATATATAACTAAAAATCTTACACATTGCTCTTTTAAGTATGTGAGAATTAGAGTGATATAAAACCATAGACTATATAAACAGAGTATTATAGTGTGATAAACAGCGTCTCGTTCTATTGAGATAATCAGGTAATGTAAAACAAACACCATAACTTACTTTCCGTATCATGACATATGTCCACGTGAAACACCTTAACTTTATCTCTCAGAATTGCATGATATCTATGTTACACAAGTGTCCATGCATAGCCTAAGGGGGGGAGGGGACAACAATGGTTCAGTCAGAGCGCACTCACCCCCCGGCTAGGTTACCTCTGAACATACCAAACATACATGTTACTGGCTGTAAGGTTTGGTTTAAAACAGTAGCTAGATATATATATATATATATATATATATATATATATATATATATATATACACACATACACAGACTATAAATATTATATATACTAATTAAATATTGTCCATTTTTTATATTATAAATATTTAAAGTATCTTCTCAATATCGCTTACAAAAAAGCTTTATCTGCCATTTTTGAGGATCATAAAAGGGAGTGAAATTGCAGATTTCTGGGCAGGTCGACACTTTTAAGTAATGGAAAGTAATGTAACAGCCCCTAACACGGCCTTGGGGATGGTGGGAGGCAGGGTGTGGAACATGAGATTATTGGTTAACAATATCTTTCGCCTGCTGGCACATGGTGATGTATTCAAAACTCAGAAGACTGACTTCCTACTACTAGACATCACCGACTCAATAGAGCCCCTATCATTTGACAAGCGATTTAATTATACTCACTTCACTACAAGTCTCCCCTACCACTTGATTGAACAGCAGTCAAGCTTGGACCAGATAAAAAGTATTAATTATTGAAATAATTATTCAATCTCTACAAATGTCACATAAAATTGATGCCATCCATCACATACGTTTTAATAAAACAAATGTTTTTGACAACACATGGCCCATACTGTACGTTGACTCCAAAGGATCCTGTGCGTTATTAATGGCAAATGTTTTATCAGATTGAATAAAAAGTGCGCTTACCTGATGTTAAACTAATCTTGAACAATGCCTATTTATCTCAGCACCACATATAAAGCTGTGCTCCAAATTCAATACAAGTCCAGAATTTAATTTAGTACGGTCTATTTAATTAGGCCTCCAACCTTTGAGGGATGATACAGTGCCATATATTAAATCAGGGAATTTTCATAAGTGTGTGTAGCTTTAATTCAATGGAGGCGAGAGAGCACGTTGGCCTGAAACCTGGTATGGTTTACATAACACGTGAGAACAGCGCACTCTGCTGGACAACAGTGGGAATGCAAGTACCACAATGATTTAGTAGCCTTTTCCAGGACCGAATTCCTCTTATGTGGTCTTAGAACTCAGCCTAGGAGAACTAGGATTGTTCAAATTACTTTCCAAATGACAGAAAACTATTCTCATGTAAATACAGAGGTTATCAGCCAGATCTTTATCACTTTATTATACATTAAATATGTCTGATGAGAATAATGGCAAAAAATAAAATAAAAATAATTTGATCTGGGAATCACCACACTGAGTCTAGTTCAGTATGGGGTTAGAACAGTGGTCAATCACACATACACTCATGCACCAAGAGCTTCTCTCTTTCACATTCACTCACACATACCAGTCACTAACACAGTGTGCCTCTTCCAACTCTATTAAAGTGACATTCATTTCAAACGACAAACAAAAATGAAGCACAATTTACAAAATATGCATCTTTCAGTATCACAACTGTACAAAGGTTGTTAAAATACGTTTTTACTATTGGCACACCAAAAACAGAAGGGGGGGGGGGGGGGGGTGAGAGAGCGCGAAAGAACAAGAAAGAGAGGGAGAGAGAAACATTTCCACAGACTTTCTACGACTATTTAGATTACAGAGTGCTGTTAGGTTACCTTATTTTAAAGGGAGAGAGGTAACATAACAGCTAAAATACCCTTTACCTGCATTAACATTGCATAATAACGTTTATCCTGATTTGTATTTCTGTGTTAGCCTCCTTGAGATGCAGCATTAGCAATAAACCAGACATTTACTGTGTAATATAATGGGTCAAAAAAAAAAACCAAACCAAAAAAAACAATGATTAAGGACCCTTGGTATAAGGAAAAAAAGACAAATTGAAAACCAAAACAAGGCAACATTGTTTTTAACATCTCTTGATTCTGAAATGTCATTCTTTTTTACGGTACATATTGCCATTAATGTTCATGTCAGCCTTCCAGGTTTTAATGAACCATAAAAAGGCAGTCCTACAGAACCAATTCTGGAAAAAGCAGACCACACAGCATATTTTCACTCATTCACCTGCATTACTGCTCAGTCTTGGAAAGCATGCAGCTGATGACAGATACAAGTAGTAAGCAACTAGAGTTGTGAGTTGGGCCTCTGCAAAGCCAGTGTTTATGTCTTTATGGCAGCACTTTTGAGACAAGG
The DNA here is from genome assembly GCA_034552555.1 of Semaprochilodus insignis. NCBI lineage: Eukaryota > Metazoa > Chordata > Actinopteri > Characiformes > Prochilodontidae > Semaprochilodus > Semaprochilodus insignis. Next base: position 53,756,148 of record CM067474.1, on the reverse strand, counting down.
CATTTGGTTGGTCTATTTGTCTCCCCCACCCTCCCAAAGTACATTTGCATCAGTAGATAGATAATATTCATAATTTATTACTAGTGGTTGGTTGCCTACACTAATACCATAATGTCCTCCACAGAGAGGGGAGAAAAAAAAAACGTAATATATCTAACTTCATCCAGAGGCTGTTTGGCCGAGCGCAAAAGGGTAAATCTTAATCAGAAACGTCCTCTGTCTCCAGGAGAGGAGCACGCAGAGGCCTCAGCTGGTTTTAAACTTCATTAGAAACTCTAGAACCACAAACCTCAATGGTAAGACTGAGAGGCCAACATTCTAAACAGACTTCCACTTTACCATTCCACCCTTTATTCTAGCTAATATTGTCAGTCTCTAAGCTCGATATCAAAATGAGATCAACATGTAGAAAATCATTAAATTACCAAACACTGTAATGAAACATGATGTCAGCATGTTAGGGACCCAAGGGGAAAACTCCCCCCCCCCCTCTGACAACATTGGCTGTTTAATACAGTATTTTAACATCTCCTTGCCTTTCCCCAGGAGATTACACAAAAGAACAGCATGCAAATGAAATAGGTCATCTAGGTTAAGAGATTACCACCCACACACTATCAAAGGCTTAGATGTGGACTTGGTCTACAATGGAAGTTCACATGCAAATCGTGACATCCCAAAACAGGGACTCAAATATTCTGTTACACAGTGGTGGAGATATCAAAACTTACCCCAGTGTTGGTCCTAGTTAAGAATGCATCAACATTATACTGGACACCTTCCTTTACATACAACAAAATCAGGCATGATTTACCAATGATGGATTCTATTATGTTCAGACTGGGGCAAGAAACCTTGCACTCATGGTTTGTAAAACCACCGCCAGTACAATAATATATGGAATACTCGCATGTCTTAGATTGCACAAATGTTCTAATCAGCCCCAGTCTTCATACCTTCACACGCTTTTTTCCATGAAGAACTGTGTGTGCTGCCAGTGTGCTGTCTTTTGCCAAAACATTGTTTTTGTTTTGTTTGTTTTAGTTTGTTGATGAAAAGCCTGGGGAATATCTGGGAATATTTCTGCCTTTCAGGGAAAAATAAATCTAACAGAAAAATAAAATTACGCTGTAATCGCCTGTGGCTTTACATAATTACATTTTACAGTATGTAGCAGTGCAGGACCAACACTTTGGGGCAACTGGCACCAGACAAGAAAAAGCTTATTTGTTTGTAAGATAACAAATGAAGGAAGATGGGAATCCACTGGGTATGTTGAAGAGGCTAATAATTTAGTGTAATGTACAAAATGCAGTTCTTTAATATTTCAGCTGTTCGGAGTCGATACTGAAACGGAGGTGTTATTCACATTAGTATACACTTTGTCTTGGACTTCTTTTTTTTCTTCTTGCCTTCCTTGCTCATCTTCTCCTTGTGCTTTCGGATTTCCCGGACTAATGTGTAAAAGGCGTCATCAACACCCTTAAAAACGGAAAGAAAGTGATGTAAATATGTATACCCATAAACATTACAGCACATTGCACTGTTGGCACCACAATTCACCAGAAGAAGAAAAATCAAACTACAGAGCTACAGGAGATATCCCTCTCAGCTCCAGGCAGAAGTTGCCCAGCTATGCTGATCCAGAACCAGCTACAGAAATCCTAAATTTAGTTCCTAAAAAACAAAAAAAAAAAACAAGAGAAACTGCAGCACTTGTCAGATCAGCTTACTAGGGCAGGTTCTACCTCTCTCCCCAGCTCAGACCCCATTGATTGGTTGAGGTAAGATGTGTCCCATCAGCCAGTGGCTGGAGAAGTCCCCAGCAGGGCGAGAGAGGGCCGGCTCAGCACAAACTTACCCCTCTTACATCACAACACATTTTTTAAGCGGGATGCAGCGCGGCGTCTTTTCTTCTTTGCTGAGTTTTTTCAGCCGGTATTGCCTGATCTCCCGGACCAGAGTGTAAAAGGCATCCTCCACTCTCTGTGGCGCAAAACACAACTCCCTTTAATGTTAGGGGATGCTTAGGGGCTCCTGTACCATTGGGTGCCATTAAATGTTCTTAAGAAAGGGAGTTGACTACAGTCTACAGAAATTTTTTCTTGTTCGTTTCATTGGTAAATAATTAGAAAGTATATTATTAATTGATAATGCACAGCATATTAAATATATTGTTACCTGTCAGCTTAATGAGATGCAGCAAAATTCAAATCACTGTTCTAAGATTTAAATGCAGCATTAAAAACCCCATACAGTTAAAATCAAGCAATAGGATTTATGGAGAAATCAAACAAAGCATCCAATTATTCATCACCACTTTGGTTTCAGTCATATGCAAAAAACCCCCAACATGTTTTGCTGATTTTCTATGTAAATCTAAAAGTTAATCCTCTACAGCAGACAGACTTAATTGTAAAACTTTAAGATTCTGCACAATAAAGCACAAAATGTGTCATATCTTTGACATAGTTTTTAACTTTGCATTCATATTTTGTGCCTTATTTTGTGCCAATAAAAAAATTCAGCAAACAAACAGTAACTGTTTATTTAATTTTGTCTCTGTAGTGGGTGTGAACTATTGTAACTGTAACAATGTAATTTCTCCAGGGATGCCCAAACTTTTGCATACGACTGAATAGTTTAACAGAGAGAGCACAAAGCATTTTTAAGATGATTTAAGATTTTAGTGATGTCAGGTTGCACTGGCCGTGACTAGGAGCAGAGTGGTTGAAAGAGACTGAATCAGTAGTTTGCATTACGTCCCCAACACCATAAGGAGTTGTGATTTAAGCACTGCAGAGAGACACAGAGAGGGGCCGCCACAAAGGCTCAACATCACAGATTACCACAACAGCAGTAGACCTGTTCAACACCTCCTCTGTCCCAGTCTATTTAGTGATTCACATGGTACTCTTTTCTCATGAAATGATTAAACTCAAACATTAACGTTATGCAGGGGTACTCAGCAAGAGCCACAGAGGCTACAGGTATTAATTTAAACACCGCCAGATTTCACTAATGAGCTGTCCTTAAAAAACAGGAGAGCCTAATTTGTGCAAACAGGTGATGGGGCCAACTTGATTAAAATGCAACTTGAGACAGTCTCAGATTAGCAATGGAGTACCCCTGCTGTAACGATTAGAAAGGAAAGATCATGCATGGCAACCACGTTCTCCCTTAGAAAGAAAAAAAAAATCTAATGTCATACTGCACCAAAGAGGACACACAAGACACCATCATTTAAATATTAATCAAACGTTAATTAACCTGTTGGTTAAAGATGCTTCGTGTGAGAATGAACTTTTAAAAATGTTATCGAGATTATGAATCAAGAGATACTGTTGAATATGGATCCCTACTGGGCTTTTATCTGGGCATTCTACAGAGACGCCTCTGTATAGACATATGCAAGAGTTTTAACACCCCCAGTCAAATTATATGGTTTCTTAGTGCACAATTTGTATTTATTTGGTAAGTTTAACATATACACATATATATATATACACATATACATATATATATATATATATATATATATATATATATATATATAT
>CM067474.1:53724890-53747636 GCA_034552555.1 Semaprochilodus insignis | reverse complement strand
CATATATATATATATATATATATATATATATATATATATATATATATATATATATATATATATAAATATAAAATAAATGCCAATATGTTAAATTCAGCAAATAAACAGTGACTGCACATTACAATTTGCAGAAATGTGTTCTCTAGAGGATGTAATAAATTATTTTCACTGAAAAAATCAACAAAATATGTGATTTGACCTAGGGTGCCCAAACTTTTTCATACAAGTGCATTTAAAAATACAAAGAGGATATTTCGGACTCTCAAACATTGATTAACAAACATTATTTTACATAACACTGGAACCGCACTAACTATTGAAGACAGTACTTTGCAGAAACTTCAGTGCTACTGGACCAAAACAAGCTGTGAACACTTCACTGAATCATCTGAAACGCATGTTTCAAGATATAAGCTAAATATATAAAAGTAATGAATGATGAAACATCCTGGCAAAGCAAAAAACACATGCCCAATAACAGCATTCTGACAACTGCACTGGAATAACAGTTTATAAAAGCTGCTATAGGATCTACCGTGACAAACTTTTGTTCATCAGAACATTCATATTTACAGCGCTTTGTGATTACCCAAATCTATCAAATACATTTTAGTATAATCCTTCACATCTCAAAACTGCTAATATATTGTAGTTTCTTCATGATTAACTCAGAATTCAGGAATCACAGTTTAGATGTATAATTAACTATGTAATCCCATAATTAGCTTACTATAATTGTCCTTGGCATCCTCATATCAAGCATTAGAACCAACTCAAAGCTTTTTCAGTTATTTCAATCACAGGATTTAAAAATAAATTGAGCATGCAGCCTTTTCCTTTAATTGCATAAACTGTGTTTAAAAACCTATTAAACCTACCCCAACAATTTTGTCTAAAGTGCTTCTGGGAAACAGCTTCACAACAACAAAAGTCACATTTACGCATTCTGTAGCTGTGGACACAGTGTACCTGTCTCGTTTTTGCTGAGGTCTCAATGAAGGGAATTCCATAGCTGCGTGCTAAATCCTGAGCCTGCTTAGTATCCACCGTGCGGGACGGCAGGTCACACTTATTTCCCACCAGCACCATGGGGACATCCTCTGAGTCTTTCACTCTCTTAATCTGCTCTCTGTAAAACCACACACAAAACACAAACACAGGGTAAACAGAAGAAGGTGTAGAAGGAGAGTCAACTAATCAAATGACTGCCTGTTTTCTATCATCACTCACCCTGAAGGGCCAAAACTGAGGTAAAAAAACTGGGGAACATGCCTGCGTGTGTTCCAATGACTGTATTGTGTCCTGCATTGCTCATAATTCTACTGCCCTCACCTGTAGTGGTGAATGTCCTCAAAAGACTTGGTGTTATTGATGGCAAAAACACAGAGGAAGCCCTCTCCTGTCCTCATGTACTGGTCCCTCATGGCACTGTACTCCTCCTGACCTGCTGTGTCCAGGATGTCCAGTAGGCATGTCTCTCCATCAATCACTACCTGCTTCCTGTACGAGTCCTACACCAAGATAATGCATATGATGACCAATTAGTGATTATACACACACAGCTGTATTTATCAAATGTATTAGTGCTTGATTAATTATTTAACATTATTCTGACAATAAGCTTTGTGTTTTTTAACAGTCAAACAATAAATTTGGATTTAAACGGCTAGGTAATAATTTTTTTTTTAAAAAAGGGCTATTCCCCACCAGGGCAGTCATAATTACAACTTTGTCACAGGAAAACTGTCCCCTATTTGTTATATGCCAATACTAATGCTATTGTTAATACAAGCCAACTTTGTGTGCACCTGTACAGTCTCATACATTTATCCAGACAAGGTAGAAATGCATTCACACAGTAGTGGTGAAACATCGTCAGTGGATGCATGGCTTCACAGATTTCCCCTCAGGCTATTTGATTATAAAAGGTTCATTTCACAATGCATAAAACAGCAGGCTGGCATCTCCTAATTACTTAATTACTGAATCTAAACTGAGTCCAGGTACATGTGCCACTAGATACTGTAAATGCCAGACCAGGAAGTTAAGAGCCAGTAGCAGAAACCAGAAAAACCCGCTCAGGGTTTTTTTTTTTTTTTTTTTTTTTTTAAACACAGCACTTTTTTGGATAGTGGCATTTGGTTGGGTGTTTCACACCACCTTCATATGAAAGGGGACCTAGAGCATAGGTGTCCATCTCTCCATTTAAGACAGACAGACAGACAGACAGACAGACAGACAGACAGACATGCTTTACCTCTATGGTTGGGTCGTATTCATCCACAAAGTGGTTCTGGATGAGCTGGATGGTGAGAGCGCTTTTGCCTACGCCTCCAGCTCCTACCACCACCAGCTTATACTCGGTCATTCTTCACCTGGAAAAAACAGAGCAGACAAAACTACAGTCAATGGCTCACACTCACACCCTGATGCTCGTGTGAGTCCTAGTCACTTTTTTAAACTGTTGTTTAAAAAAACAAATTAAGTGGTTCACATTAGGCTACTTTAAGTTCCCACTGAAGATGTGAGGCCAGGTCCAGTGATATTTCACTTTGAATACAACGTCTTATCTGTCATAGTCTGTTAAAATGCTGAGGTGCGCACAATCACACGCACAGCCTAGCTCCAGACAATTATTCCTGGAACGGTGTCCAAGAGACTGTAACGACTTCAGCAATCATAATTATAGTTCTTGAATTTCAGTGGTGAAAAGGAGTCTTAATCAGGTAAGTTATTCTCATACAGGTGAATTTTTATTGTCTGTGAGTCACTCCAACACAAACAGAAGTCTGGACTAAAAACTAGACATACCACACAGTCTAGGACTGGTTCTGTCTTTACATTAGGGGTGGAAAACACCACAGGACTTATGATACAATATTATGACACTAATTAAGTCACAGGTCACACAATATTACTGCAATTACAAACATATTGCAATATGCTGAGTACAGCAGAGAGTAACATTGAGATATACTGCAATTTATTAGATAATTATTAGGCAAAAAGGAAAACTAATCTGATCTGTTCACCTCAATTCAATCTTTCATATGCAGCAGAACTGACTACAACCTTTACCCAACAGTTATATTAGAAAATACTCCCACCCCCAACCCCTAGTGTAAATGCAGGGCTGCTGACATGGATTAAATATGTTAAAGGGGAACCCATTTTTCAAAATTTCTGCATAATTATTGAGCTGGATGTCTGAGTCACTGCTTTATGACAGTTTAGTTATAATGTCTATTCATGGCAGAGGGAAAGTGTGTTCCAAGGCTAAACAGCCCCAGAATAAAACTTTTTTTGCCAGATTAAAACTCAGAAGACACGTGTAAGTTCACTGAAGGTTTTTGATTGTAATGTCTGTAAGGAGTTCTACAAATAAAGCATTTCACATCACACCAACTCACCTTCGCTTATATCTCAACCCCTGAAATATGCAGTAACTTCGTAAAAATAAATCGGTGGCATTCCCCTTAAGGCCCACTACTAGATTAGGGAAAACAAATTATTCATTCATAGTACACAGTAATTCGTGCACTACTTTGTTCAAAATTAAGCCCATGCCTATCTGCACCTGGAAAACCATCATGTCTGTCAATCATTCATTAGGAGGCCAAGACTTAAGTTCAAAGGAAGGGTGTGCACCACACACAGGAGACTTAGCACGAGTTACCAGTGTGAAAACAGGCCATAACTCAAAACACTACCTGAATGATCTCGGCCTTCTTTGCAGCCGTAGCTAAAAGAGTTAAACGCGACGACAACTTCGGCTACACTCCTTTAACAGGCCTACACGGCGCCTTGTGAACTCCCCACTACTAACAGAGACGCTGTAGCGGGCTCTAAACTCCAGTCCGCTCGGTTAAAGCCGCCACTTCTGCATGCTAAAGCAAGACATACGAGGGCTGAAAATAGAGAAACTACAAGTTAACAAAGTGAAGGTCTTGTAAGGGGCTTGAAGGAGTTTCACCGCCATACCGCATAGGGCTGCAGTACAGGGCCCAAAGCTGGCTGACTGACTGACTGAGCCGTACTTCTTCTTCTCCTCCTTCTCCTTTACTAGCAGCGTTATGGTAACCTAGCTAGCAAGCTAGCTAGCTAGCAGGCTAGTTGTACGTCCAACAACAAATATAAGAAGTTCTCACTGAGGAGAGCATTAAAAGCAAGCAAATACGCTGTCTTCATAATCGAGAGGGTTTCTGTAAAACCTGCTTAACGTTACCTTTGGCGGTTAAAGTTCCGTGTCCACGAATTACCCACAGAAGTCGAGCGTAGCCTACAGTCCACTCCTCACACCCGAGACTGCCATGTTTCTGTGTTTTAAGGTGAATTTGGCGCTGTAACGCTGACTAGCCACTGTCAGGCATTTATCGCACTTTTACGTTAGCTAGCCCGGTCATTCGGCGGTGGAGGAAAGGTGTTTTGTTCCTCCTGCACGGCCCGGCCTGCTGCTCCTTCCCCGCTGCTGCACTCGACGGACGGAGCTTTCGCTCTTCACACAAATATGGGCGGATACGGTGTGGCTGAGCGCTGCGGCGCTGAGACAGATCACTTACCCAGGGAGCAGTGCAGCACACACACGGGTTTTCTTTCTGCCGGTTTCGGTACTTCTTAATTGCTGCTGGCTGGATGATTTCTAAACCGTGATCTCTAAAACCTGCTCCTCTCGAGCCTCAGCTTGCATCTTTCATTGTGCTTGCTGCCTTACGGGCAAAATGTGGCTATAAACAGTCCAGATCGATATCCTTTCAGTGAGAAGCGATGAGCTATATAACAGGGCGTTATCAACTCATGAGTAGGTGACTTTCCCCCCCCAAGTTATTTTTTTTTTCTGGTGTTATAGACTAAAATACTAGCACGTCAGATCAGAATGGGCTTGCTAGTGTAATGTAACCTAAATGGAGTAAAGAAAAAGTCAGCACAGTGTTGTAACCGGCTTTTGACAAGCTCCATTTAAAGCAGCAGCAGGGCGCAGAGACGATCTGAGCTTAAATAGGCCCTAAATATAACCGGGACGTGTCCAAGTGACGTCGGCCGCAGCCTCGCCACCTGACTGGCTGAGTTCTCTGTCAGTCAAACAGGCGCTGAACCAATGCGTGAGTGCACTGGGAAGAACCGGCTCCGCCCGCCTTGTTTATTAGCTGGACAGATGATGCTTACATTTTTTCAAAATTAGTAGACGGGCTATTTCCAGCTGCGAGAACAATTGTTCTGTCACTGAAGTGTCTCTTTCAGCCTGAGGAAGGCATGTGGTCTGTCTTGCTGCTTCGTGTGGAAGAAGTGGGAGAAAAAAATCGAGCAGTACTTTGGTGGCACTGTCGCATTGTTGGGCTTTTTTAGAGATGTGTCTTCTAGTAGCACGAGTACCTCATTACACATACACAAAGTGTGCTTTTGATTAACAAATCGCTCTTATCAGACACACACATACACACGCACACTACAACATTTAGTAATTGTAACTTTTAACATTCTGTAAACACTAATATTTTAACATGTATCTGTTTGGTTATTTTTATATACATTTTGTTGGTCATCTTACCATAATACATGCTGTATATCTGGAGATCTGATGCATAATGTATTATTATTATTATTATTATTATTGCTGTTGTTGTTGTTGTTGTTGTTGTTGTTGTTGTTGGTGGTGGTGGTGGTGGTGGTGGTGTTTTGCTGTTAATTCAAATACCCAGGACAGTTCCTGACTAAGGCACATGGTGTCAGTATAAGCATTGGAACCTAGTTGTTGATTTATTTACTCTGTATACATAGCATATATATTTACGTGTATACAGAAAATACATGTATATATTTGTATGTAATGTCTGTGTGTGCATACATATACAAGAAACCTTAAAGGGAAGCTGGTTTGAACCTAATCTCTCTTTATCACTTGGGGTGGATATTTTCCTATTCTAAAGTGTGTATATATAGAAATAAAAAAAATCATAATAATGAAATCATAATTTCATGTTTCAGAAATAATAATATTACAGGGAATAAAAACATACATGGTTTTAATGTAAGTTAGACATTTTCCCAAATGTTTTCTGGCCACTTCTTTCAGTTCATTCATCATGAAATGAACACACAACCTAATGCAACAGGCATTTTCAATTAATGTCAAAAACAGAATATATACATATATATTTTTTTTTTGAGCAAAAATGAATGAGCAAAAGACCACCCGTCATTTGTTTAATACAAGTTATTCATATTGTGATGAAGAGTAAAATAAGACTCTGACCATCATAAACCCAGCAAACTACCAAAACAGCCAACAGCAGATAAACAGCACTTAAAGCTGTGTTATATGAGAGACAGGAGAAAATCAAGCTCCAATTCACAATTCACAGGTGTCCATCCTTCCACTGTGAGAAGACAACTCAACATATGTGAGGATGTGTAGCTGTCAAGAAGCTGTTACTGAGAAAAAATGAAAATTTGCAAATCAAGAAAAGAACCTCATGTAACATCATTAAATGTGAGAAGGAGAAAATGCAACCAACTTCTAAGACTAAACTTTGAAGGTGTGGAAAAATGTCCCTACAGATTTCCTTAATAAACTGTAAACGAGTGTCTCAAAAATAGTAGAAGCTGTGGATTTACTAAAATAACAGAAGGCTGGACTCACTAAATACTAGAAACTGGTGTCATGTTTAGTTGTAGAGGCTTCTGATCCATTGTATGTGAAATGTATGTTTTCTTCCCTTTTACCTGGCACTGAAAAAGAATAACTGGCATAACTGGCACTCATTGCATTAGACTGGAAAAAGAATGGGCTACAAAATGTTCTCAGATTATAATCTTTCAGTGAAAATGCATAAAAATGACTGTGCAGTGTGAGCTCCACCATCTGTTTTAAAGGGCCCATATTCTGTATTTTTCTTCTGTTTTATTTTTTCTTCCTAAAGTCCACTGTTTGTGTGGTTTTATGCACCAGAAACAGTCACAGTTTATTTTCAGAAGACCATTTTCCAACCTTTCTTTACTCCTTAGAATTAAACAGCCCGTTTGTGTCATAAATGACCTGTATTCTGGCTGGCTGCCCTTTATTGTACCTAATTCAAAAAGCAGTCTGGGCTGAAACATTCTTTATAGCGTTAGTGTGAATGGGAGGGATTACACTGCAGACATATGTAAATATATTGGTTTTTGTAACATCACAGAAGCATTGAGTTCAGAACTGTTGAGCTGTTTTTTGCAGCTTAAGGTCCAGCTAAAAGTCCAAACCAAGATTCATGTCTTTATTACATCATATGCATTTGATCCAGTTAGTTTTGTCAGTCTGAAGTGGCCATGTTTCCAGTTCAGCTGTGAAAAGATTCTGTTGGCATCCTGCATGTTTAAATACTGCTGCTGTCATTTCTTCATTTCTTCAGTTTTTCAAGTTGACTTTTGACTTTTTTGTTGGATCAAATTACAAGTAACAAATAATCCTGTCAGATTCATACTCCACCCCTACTGTAAGACACAAGGAAATGCACATTCCCTGCTCCTTCAGCTATAATTGCGTTCACTCTTCTTTGCTGCTTGGCCTTAAATGATCTAACTGGGAGCAAAACTTCTTACATGATTGACAAGAGGGTAGAAAATGTCTCTCATGTTGGACTGATTTGACTTGGCGCTACAGTGACTCACTGTTGCCTTTTGAGATACAAAGTGGTATGAGATATGAAGGACCCGGGCTAGCTGGTAACTTCAATAGATATCTCTGTAACACAATACATAGATGTCTTTGATGTGCCGCCAAAACTGTTATGTCTTCACATTCTGTTGATAATTGTAGTTAATTCTGGAATGTTACTAAAAATACAAAAAATCTTGCAAATTGCTTCTTTAAATGTTTTGTCTTCTCGTCTCCCCATGTGATACCATGGCTCATTTTTTAACTCCTTAACTGCTTTTCTGGTATTTCCTTTATTGTGTTATGTAGTTTTTTTGTGGGTATAAACAGTCTGCAAAGTTATAAAGCTCAAAGTAAATGCCAGAGGGAGAAACTTTCTCCCCCAGAAACCACTTTTCTCAACTGTCTAAATGCCTCATTGGACTTTCCAGCTCTTTTCTCAGTAAGGTGATGTAATCTCATAACACTACCCTTTTGCCCGCCTACCAGAAACTTTTGCACACCTTCACACAACACACAGAGAGCTGAAACAGTAAAATCTGACCACTCTGAATGTCCTGCTCTGACTCAATCTGATACAGCAGAACCAGCACCACTGCTACAGTGGCTAACTAATCAGAACATGAGACGAGTTGGCGAACTGACCAATCAGAGCATGCTAAAATTAAAGACACAGGAGCTCTAATGGAACATTTCCAAGGGTGAATACAGATGTACAGTAAGAGAAAACATTGTGTTTTGGGAAAATTCATTCATCAACCACTTAGCCTAGGTCACGAGGAGTGCTGAAACCTATCCCAGCGCTTGTTGGGCAGACGGCAGGAACCACTTTGCCCAGGTCGCCAGTCTATCACACAGTGTTTTGGGAAAATCTAAGCATGTAAGTCTACTCTAGAACACAAGTATAATAAAATCATGAACCCTGAAACTGAGTGTAATTGGTTCACTTTAATAGATGATATGCCTCAGCTTCCTGTAATTGGTCCACAAGTCCCAACCATCCAGCCATACTGTAGCTCAGCTTGATGTGGACCACACCTCTTTTGGTGCTTTGGCCCAGACGGTAGTCTGATGGCACCTTTAAAACCTGCTTTTATTAACAAGTTAGGAAAGGTGTGGAAGTGTTATGATGTCTGATGTATGATGTCAATACTACTCCAAACTCCGAACATTTAGGGAAAACCCTGTTTTTATGTCATATAAGGGCCCTTTAAACCAAAGCTCGTTTAAAGCTGCCCTTCAGCTCTCAGCAGCTAGCCGTCTAGGGTGTAGCTTTAAAATCTCCCAGCCTGCTTTGCGCCGCGTTCATCCCTGCTGCAGGACTTTTTAGGGGGGTGTAGGGGGCAGAGGGGGTGTTTTCTTCGGGCTGTTGCTGCTACACAGCGTGAAAACTTTTTTCCCCCCAGTGTTGGGCAGAGAGCCCTGCTAACTAGTCCGCTCGTTTCATTCAGCCCGCTGCCGCAGGAAGAGCGTCTCGTTTGCTTGTAAAGGCTTTATAACGGATATCCCCATCCAGGAACATGAACAGACTGCTCTCTGCTGCCCGTTTCTTGAGGAAACTTCAGACGAGATAGCGGCTAGTTCGTGCTGAAGAGAAGGAGGAGAAGAAGAGGAGCTGCTTGTTTACAGCATTAAGGTAAGCCAAGAAGGGGTTTGGCTGAGAGAGAGAGATAAAGAGAGGGATGTCGTGGGGAAAGTACGATTTAACACGGAGAAAGGCTCACCTTATGGCGTTTTAGACGCTTCTCTTGGATTTGACAACGATTCGCCAGCCTCTTGTTCCAGATTTCCCCATTCCACCTTAAATGGTGCAGCAGTTACATTCTGGCGCCTCAGGGACCATTTAAGGTGGTACGGGGCATCTGGAACAAGAGAATGACTTAAAGTTTGTTGGTTTGAAACAACACTACTAGTCTTTACATCTAAGCTGAACATTAGTTTTGGGTCCAGCTTGACTTTCTAGGGCTGATCCATCCAAATATACATTTAAGTGTATGTGTTTATTATACGAGATATGGCAGCAGACCTGGACAGATGAGTAATTGGATGCCTATGGAGGTTAATCACTGTATGTGAAGTGTTTACAGCGGTGTGCAGTTACATATATTCACTTACTCATTCCCAAATCTGGTGAGTTTGTACATCACTCAGTATTTTCAGTTTATACCTCTTTTACATCTGCTGGAGGTCATTTGTTAGGAAAGCAAGCTACTTTTTTTAACCACTTTTTGGTTAACTAATTTCCTTTCTATCTTTATGTCACTATAATATGCAGGGGACATATGATCCAGACTTTTGAGCTTTCCCATTTTATTGTGCACAACCGAAAAAAAAAACACCAAAGAGATAAATGGAGCCTAACAAATTGTGGTTGCTGTGCTGGTAGATGTAGATGCGGCATTTGCTCAGATGGTAAGTTGTTTTACCATTTTGCCCAGTCTGAATTGTTCACAGTGGCAGTGATGGGAACCAGACGTCTGATGCCTCTGAAAGCTCCCTCACAGAGAGGTGTTACAGAAAGATTGTGATAAATATGCTGCGTCATGTCTGACACATTGTTTTCTCACAATTTGGTGATAAAGATTTGGCTTAGGAAGTATTTTTATCCATTTGTTTTATTTCATTGATGTCAAAGGGGTACACACAGGCAAAACATTCCCCACAGAAATGACTATTTCACTATGCACCATTTGAACTCAGCAGCTGCCGTTTACTTTCTGTAAAAATTTCGTGATGGATGGACCACAGAAATGGACCAGCACAAAATCGCTTGGGCAGAAAAAGTCTGGTTCTACTGACTTGCATTACTATTAGATTAAGGTTTTTGTCCTCTTCTGTAAAGTTGCCTTTTTGGAGATACTTTTTTTTCATTAGACAGCGATGATATGAAAACTTGGAAGACATATGTGGTGGATGGTAAATAAAATGGCTTGTAGAGACGGTGACTCCTGGTTCCAGTCTGTACATTTCTATATTGAGTTATTCTGGAATTTTGAAAGATTGGTGGAATTCCCCTTTAGGTTTTGGAAATGTACTTTTACTTGAGAACAGTTTTAAGCTTTTCTGTGTGTGTATGTTGAGTTCGAAAGTGTTTTGGCTATTGTTGCTGCTAGATCTACAGAATGGCACGATGACGGTTTGACCTTATTAGTTCTTATATGTTTCATATTCAGATGTCAGGTTTGCTAAATGTTACTAACATGACAACTCAGCATACACATTTCACCTTCTCCACCTCAGACTATCAATGTCATTGCTTTTTAATATACCTTATTATTATTCAGTCTGCTACGACAAATAAATAAACTAGTTTAAAAGCAACAGAAATCAGTCTATTTAGAATGTAATACATAATTAAGACTGAATGTAAGACATAATTAAAATACCTATGTATGAAGATCTTATAAACAGGCTTGTACATCAGTATGTCTTTTTAGTATGTTTCTTTAGTGTTTTGTTTATTGCAATGCAATACTATACCCGAGTGCAATATTCAGTGATGCTTGTAAGGATTTGTCTGCGTTTTCTGAGGTGTACTCAAAAACACAGGAGAGGCTTGAAGAGCTTTATGATTTATACCCAAAGAGATGAGATCAGAGAAAATTAATACTAACCATATGGACAAACCTAGCCACCTTAATGCTTTGTCCAATAGCACTTTCTCTCTACTGAAAGCTGGTGCTTCAAAGCTAGCCTGCCATTCACAATCATGGAAAAAGAACAAAGGCGGCATTATATCCAGCTAAACGTGCCATCCAGATGTTAGCAAGTCTGCCAGTTCTGACCTCCTAACTTGGGGCGTTGGGGGGGGGGGGGGGGTATTCTCGAGTTTATTAAAACATCCCAGCCAAGATGGGACTCCAGAAACTCCGAGAAAGGTTTACAAGAGTCGAGGCAGAGCTCTGCAGTTAAATACCACAGAAGGTACACTGGATTAGCCTGTGAAGGAGACTCCTGTTTGAAATGTCTTTTGTAAGTTCCAAGGCCTTTGTTAGTTTGCATTGGTCTAAATTTCCAGAATGTGTTTGGCAGTAAGCAGATTTTACAGTCCAGATTCCATACAAAGTTATCTCTGAATTATAACATTGTGGTCCTGAAATGTACTCTTCAGGCTAATGGAAAACCAAGGGCCACATGATTACAGTAGTATCATGAAGTAATTTGTCAGTGATGTTAGTAAGTGTATATGAAACATCATTTTCAAAGTAGATATTTGTCTGTCAGGATAAACATCCAGTGCTTGTTGTGTTATTTTGGCTTTAACTGGATTTGGAGAGTCGGGAGGGCTAGGCCTGATTTTGAAATTTTGCAGTGAACATGCTTGCTCTAACTTTGCTTACACTGAAATCCTAGAGCTTTAAGGTTATTGTTTTTACAGGGGTGTGTGAGGCGAGCTGTTTTCCTTCCTCTCTGCTCTCAGACGGAAGGTTTGCTGGGGACGTTGCACTCGTTTGTATAAGACACATGAACTGGTCACTGCTGTACATTCTGTCTCTCTCATTCTCTGACTGTTATTCTGCTGTTCCTCACCTAATTAAACTATCACAGTATTGCCAGAGTGTCACTTTTAGCTGACCTCTGGTGATACCCAGCGAAATCCTCAGTACTGAATGCCTGGGGTTCATTTAAATCCATTTGGGCTCAGCTGAGCACTCTTGGAGTTAATTCAGCACTGGTGTTTTTGCTGTGTAGTTGAGTACAGTAGTCCTTGTGTACAAATATGGTGCAAATTAAAATACACAATATATATACCAATTTTTGTTCTTCTAAATTTGCAGTTTGAGAAAAATCATCAAAAAGAACTAAATTCACCTACGAAACAGTATAATTGTTGTAATTCAGGAAGTGCTGATGATATATCTAGAAAAGGGTATTGTGTTGTAATTTATCACAGTAATGTAAATATCACAATATTGAGAATATATCATCATTACCCACACGTGTTCAGAACTACATAGCCAACCTTAAATCCCACTTGCTGATATTTAAGGCTTAATCTTGAATGCCATCAACCAAGGCGTCTGTTACAGCATTCTTGCTTCTCTCTGCTAGCTATAAAAGCATATCAAGAGCGAGATCGTAAGTTCTGGCCTTGCTGGCTGTCAGATTTTGTAGCGGGGAGAGTGGGAACGCTTATCTGAGTCATGGCTCATAGCATGCATAGTGGTGTGGAATGCACAACCTCAATGTTATCAGTTTCCATGGTCCAAGATCAAGGCCCATATCTTGGGATTGAACCCCTGCATGGTTAAAGCCTGTATATAGTCTCAACATTGGGTAACCGACCACAACATCAGAGCCACTCTTTTGTGAGCTCTGCTTAGTCACATGTTTTGGTTTCTCTTTTTCCTTGTAAAGTAGTTCTACGTCTGTAAGGGGGGGGGGGGGGGGGACACCCACTGTTTGTGCCCCTTTTTCCAGTTTGGTGAAAACCTCTCGGTTTTAGAGAATGCATGTGCTGTTTTTGTGTGTGGATCCATTTCAGGAGAGGCCTGCAACCAATTACTTCAGAGTGCATAAATTGCTAGTAATTACATGTAGCATGGCAGCCACAGCAAGCACAGGCAGAATTAAAGCTCAGTTGGAAATAGTAGCAGCAGCACAATACTCACACTACAATGGCTCAGTTACTTTAGTTGTTAATAATTATGTTTTTTTTTTCTTTTCGGATCATTGGTCCCTCTTTAGGATGGAGTTGATATTTGTTGTCATTTGTTTTTAATTTGGTCCTTTCCTGCTCCTTCTTGCTGCCAGAGTTCCTTTGTCCTCTTGTCCTTTTGTGAACAAAGGTGCGTTTATTTGGAGGGGAGCCGGGGTAATGAGAGCGACCCACTGAAAGGAACACTGTGAAAGAATTTTCCTGTAACCAGTGCTGCGTGGTCACTTTGTTTTTGTCAGTTATATTTTTGTTATTTTCCTAAAATGCAGGTTTATCTGCTTGGTTTGGATGCACTTTACCACATGGCCATATAACACTGGCTCTAATCAGAGAGAGAATCTTGAGTAAGTGTATGTAATATGGGTGTAGACCTCGCAGTGATTTGATCTTATTATGATTCAATGCATTGTGAAATCTCATATTTCACCAAAGATATCTTTGCTGCCCTAAAACACCATTAAGACATTTTCAACACCATTTAATTTTTTATTTAGTTTTATTTTTCAGCACCATGTAAAAACAGCAGCTGTCCTTCACACTGTATGAAAGTGTGCTAATGAATGGACCAATAAACATGCTCCACAGTCACCTTGAAATGAACATTAAAAGTTAAGACAGTTTTTGCCTTCTACTTTAGTAGTTAACTACTAATATAGTTAGTTAATATACTATAACTGAGGGTTTTGTAATTATTGTGTAATAATGTGAAACACTTGTAAATACTTTTAATAGATAAATGCCACTGAAGGGCCTCTTTACAGAGTAGTGGGTATATACAATAAAAGCAAAAGGCCAAGGAAGAGTTAGAAAGTAGTTGGAAAGTAGTATTATTCCAAGCAAAAAATGAACTTATACTTTTGCATGTTACTGAGTAGTATTTTAATTATTCATATCAATTAAAGTCATGGCACTTGAATCCCCACCTTCAGACTGATGCATCATGATGCAGGAGTATATTTTTACACCAACCCATCATAGCTTTGGAATAACCTTGACAGCACTCAGAAGATAAAGCTTTAGAGACAGTAATCTCTAGTGAATGTCTAGTGTGTAGTTCACTAGGTGAAAGTCTGCCAATGCTCTAGGATCTTGCTGCCTGGGGCCTGTTTGTGCGCAGCAGACCTTGTCACCTTTTACAGCTTGCCAGTGCTTTTCTCTCTCACCTTACGGACAACCAGAGAAGAGCTCTTTTATCCTTGAATTTGCTTAAAGGGGAATTCCACTAATTTGTCCAAATTCCTGCATAATTAAATCATTACCATGTCAACAAAATGCACCACTCTAGAAAAGCCTACTGAATCAGAATTGTTCACTGTAGTGCTGATGGGAACCAGAGTTTAATGCCCCTAAATGCACAAAGTTGTTGCATGAAATGGTCACATGACATGATGCCTAAGACATTAGTTACTATAGTTTTCGAAATGTCTTGGCTCAAAATTTATTATCACTTATATTTTTGCCTAGAGATACAAGCAGGGGATTGTAAGACCAAAAAGTAACTTATTTTTTTCAAACTTCCACTACTTTACCATTATTGGCATTACATGTAAAAACTCATAATTATCTCCTACATTTATGATAAATGTTAATTATGTTAATTTGGATAGTGAATATATCGACTGTATTAGGTTATAGACATATGACTTTTTCTTTTCATTATAATGAAATCTAAAGTGGTAGGTTTTTCTACAATGAACCACTTTAAATCAAAACACCCTCACACTTTTCTCCATCACTCTGTTTTTTACATTATTTATTCAGTATTACATTATTCATTCAGTATTTAGAAGAGTTTATAAAATTGGTGGAACTGTACTAGCAAATTATCACCATGTAGAGAAGAGTCATAATGTTTGGATGCCATTAGACGTTGTTGTTTTCCTTTTTTCTCCTACAGTCACAGTAATATAATCAAGCCTGTCCGGATTCAAAGGCATTTTTTTACCTAATTTAGACAAAGGATGTCAAACAAAAAGTGTGTACTCACCGTTAATTGAGCTGTCATACGTCAGTGAGACTTCCTGGAAAGAACATCCTGAAAGCAGAAACAAAGCATTCAAGCTTGCACAGTTTATAAGAAAACAGGAGCCACTTTACTCCATATGTTCTAGACATGCTCCTCACTAGCATTATAAACCTATGTTTAAATCACACAGTGAAATACAAGGTCTCTGTATTAAGCCAGACCCACATATGTCCATGTTTGTCATTCATCCACATGATAGTTTATCATCTAAATGCAGGGGTGCTTAATCCCGGTCCTGGAGAGTTCAGTCCTAATCTAACACACTTGATCCAGGTCTTTAGGAGCTTCTGACTATATGAGCCAGGGGTGTTGGTCCTGAATTTTCCCGGGTGGCGGATCTCCAGGACCAGGACTGAGTACCTACCACCTTTTGAAGTTCTGATTCAGCTCAAAACAATGGGTTTTTTTTTTTATTTGTTGGTTTTAAATGGTGGGCTGGCTGTATTGTCATTTTTATGTTATGTATACATGTATTTATTATGGCCCTGCTGAGGACTTGCAGTCATGGGATAAAGGAGATTTACCATGTTGTCCTGACCTTGGTTCTGGATCCATCCACATCATGTTAGCAGAGGGCTGTGAGTCTCGAGACACCTTGCTGTTTCCAGTGAGTGAAGGTCATATTAATGGGCCAGAGCTTTGGATCAGCACAAAGCTAATGGCTTACAATCCTTTTAGTGCATGCCGCTCAGAACAGCGTCTACTGGCAGCGTGCTGCAGGGAAGTCTGAAATAAAGATAAGAGCACTCTTTAACCCACTGTTGTCACAAAGCTATTCATATGAATGGTTGAGTAAAGCTGCAATAGTACATCACAATACAGCATGTCAAAATGCAAATTTGAAGACTAAGACTTGCAGTTAACTTTATCCACACCAGCACATTTTTAAGCTAAAAAACACCAGAGGGAGTGTGCTATCATGATTAACATCATGGCTCTGTAGATTATCGAAATCATAATGTTATTCATAATAAGACATGAGCTCATATACATATACTGATAAGACCCTATGCATTGTTGTTTTTAAGAGACTAATGCAGTTTCTATTTAGTCTATCAGCCAAGACGTGTGTATTGGCTGGATTTTACTTTAGTGCTGGAGCTATGAGTCTTGCGTTACTATTCACCCAAGTATTTTCCATAATACACCCCCAAAACATCTCTGTAAAAATGAACAAAACTTCACAATGCAGCTGAATGCTGCAGGCACCCACTTTAGACGATAGGGTTGTTGCAAGCCTTCCGGCTCTAGTGTTTATTAGTTTTGCAGAGATTCATTTTGTTTAAAATATACATTTTAATTCTAATAATGTTAATAAAATAGTAAAGTTAATTAAATTAAAAGTAATGAAGTATTAATATTATTGTGAATCGTAGTAAAGTTACCCACACACACATGTATAGTCATATTGACAGTATGTATATATGTGTACATTCTACAAGATTCTGCTGCCTGAATGTCATAAATCTTCCTGTTCCTTGTTATATGCATTCAGATAGGGCGTTCTGTAAATTTGTTTATCTTGATTAATATTTTGGCATGGAAACAGAGCCTCTTGGTTCTTTGCCTGCTGTACACATGGGTCCTTCTTGGCCGTGTCTTCCATTTGCTTATATTGTGCCAAGTTATATGGTGCTTAGAGAAGAGCAATCATAGAGGGGTTCCACAGCACCCAAGACAGAGACCATATGGCACAGGACACTGGCATTCATGTCAGCACTTGCTCTAACATGGGTATTCATGAAACTGAAAACGAACATCGTGGAAGAAGTCCATAAAGGCTTTTTATAGAGGCAACACATGAGCAGTGTAGAAATATTGCAGCTTAGATTTGAGCAATGAAAAGATTGTGATGGATGTTTCAAATGTATGATTAAATATATCATGTAGTGTACAATATTTAGGAGCGATTATGTTCCACTACTACCCTAGTGTAAATACAATATCTTGAAAGCCATTCATGTAAACTCATTTCAGAATGGAGAAGCCTTTGTGTTGACCTCACAGTCACTGTAAAGCCTGTGAAGAGACTGAGAGAGAGTCATTTTGGTATTAGAGAGAATCTTGATAATAATCAGCACAAGAGAGGAAAAATCAAGATTTGATTCTTTGGCAGTAATACATGCCGCAAGGGCCACAGTACTACATGGAGAACTGCGATTGAGGGTAGCTTCCATTTGTTCCTGTTGGCTTTGTTGTGTATGGTAACGTTACAGTTTTTCCAGCACAGTGAAAATTATGCGTCAGAGGTGATATTTTAACAGTTGTCATCTTTTACATCACTCGATATTAAAACAAAATACATCGAGCAGAATGTCCGTGAACTAGGGATGCAGCAATATGGGAATTGTGGGCCGTGCAAACTGTACATATCTGGGGATGCTAATACATAAACCTTTCTAAAATGTTGAAACTAGGATTACATCTGTTTGGATTAGCATAACATTTATTTCTCCAAAGTAATAAATACAGTAAACAGAATTAGGCCTGTCCCCATTAATGCCTGATTACTTTTATTTATGCCAAATTTTATTTTCCATAATAATAAACAGAATGTGAACGGACTGTGTTTTCAGGCGTCTTACGAAAACAACAAAACAACCAAGTTCTGATGGTTCTGGTTCGGTAACACAATTGAAAGGCAGCAGTGAGTTATTTACTGGAGCTGAAGTTTGTTGTCAGTTTAGAGCTATTAAGCATTAGTACCTAGGAAATAGATAATTAGCCAGTTTGCAGTTTACAATTTGAATGCATTTATGTGGCACTTATTTATCAGCTAGAATTGAATGAATGTGACAGGCTTAGATTAAATAAAGTATTATGAATAAAATAAAATATTCCAGCACAGTAGTCCGGCATCACTTGAACATTCCATTCTTCTGGAGTGCAATAATCATCAAATATCAGTCAAATCTTAAGTATCTGCTGATACAGATATCACTGATTCCGATATCATAATCCATCCCTTCAAAATAAGCTTATTATTTTAGTCACAGAAGCTGCTTTGAGTGGCTCTCTATAGTATGAGCTACATTTTTCTTGTATTTTATTTTTTTTTCTTGAGATTCACTTGTTTGTGTGATTTTATGTACCAAAATGGTTGTAATTCATTTTTAATAGGACCATTTCCCAAACTTCTTGTTATTGTGTCTTTAAGACTGATATAAAATGAGCTCTGTTCTGATTGGCTGCCCTAAATTGTGCCTAATTCAGAAAAAAAGCACATTTAGAGCTGAAACATTCCCTATATCTTCAGTGTGAATGGGTGGAGATAAACTGCTGTAGACTGAATACATCAGATCGCCAATACGTCATGCAGAGTAGGCTCTCTTTACCGCGCCTCTTTTCGGGAGAAAACAATCCTGCTTTTCGTGTAGATGACAACAGCAAAACAGAGAAATTTGAAACACTCTGATTTTGTACTTTAAACTAACCGGTGTAAATGAATAACACTGTGCTGAAGAGTTGCTGTACGGTTGGTTGTACTAACATTTAATTACAAAACGTTGATCTCAGATTTGTTCCTCTCCCATGTGCTAGTTTGTGGTGGGCCTAAATGAGCAGGATAACAAAAGTCAATTGTCAGAGTACAGTGCCAATGCTAACTAGCATGCTATTTGTAGAGTAGGACTGGAAAGTAAGATACTTCATGTAGTATTACAAAATATTTAAAGTCAAATATTTCTCAGCATAGTTTCCATATCTGGACTGTATGGATGGTTTGAAACCCTAACAGTGTTTACATATTACTACAGACTCCTTTATGGCAAACCACACCAGAGATATGCTTTGCTGTAGAGTTATGTACAGTAAGTACAGTAAGTAGTGTAGGAGTGGCAATACAGTAGAGTTCTGTTGTCGGTTAATCCTGCAACTTTTCTTCTTTGGGTTTTTTGTCCTAAAAAGCCACTATCAGCTGTAGGTTCAGCCTTGGCTTGTGATCACTGTATGGTGTTATTAGAGCAGGTATTGTATTTTATGGAGTGGAGCCTATGGCTGCGTCCTGTGGTCTTTGGCTGACATAAATGTTTTTAATGTTCTACTTTTCCATTACGGTGCCCTGCACCGGCACTAAATCGTCCTTGTCCCATTTGGCGAGCCAACTATTTAAAGCTTCATGCTCAGTCAAAATAATGAACCAATGACAAGAATGTGTTTGTATTGACATCATTCAGAGGGAAAGGGGTCAGAAAGATCGGTACGTTTTTCAGAACAATACTCTTTGGTCTATTCTCGCCTAGTAACAGAATGAAGAGGTTGGTGATGGGTATATGTATGCATTAGGTTTACATTTAAGTTTTAAAATTAAAACCGTAAAATAAGCAAAAGATGGAAAACTGTTGCCCTGTGCTTCTGCTTTGAGCTCAGCGTAGCTCTTATTTACTGTTCTTTGTTTAACGACTGAGAAATGTTGTAACCTCCATATGCCCTGAATGAAAGTTGACTTTAGTAATATATCATTTGCTTATTGCTTGCGTTACCTCAACAGTATTCTGCAATTAAGCATTTCGTAAAGATATCCAAAGATAGCTTTACCGGCAGATGGTTCTCATCAGGCTGAGTTAGGCTCATTAAATGTAAGCTATAGGCCACACTCCGTGGGGGGAGGATATATATTGTGTGAGATATGTATAACTCTTTAAACTCTAACTGTTTAAAATCTTGCCACAGAAAGTCCCTTTCAGACTTTACGGCCTTGTTTTTCCTCATGCTTTTACATCTCTATGCCTAGAATCAGAAGGCTGGCTCACGCGTGTGTCGTGCAGCCTGTCGTCCTTCTAAAAATGTTCATGGAAGTGGGAGGCAAAGAGTATCGGGTCCAGCTGGTCCCACTGTTCCCTGCAGGACGTCCTCACTGCGTCCAACTGTTTTCACCTATCCTCCTCTCCCCCTCCCCACGAACACGAACACAAAACAGAGCCAGCACTGATTCATATCTGAAGTCTGCGCCGTTCTAAGACTGCGTGTTCGGGCTTTTCTTTTCCCAGTAAGTTCTGAATTTGTTCTATGTAAAGATGGCTAGAAATAAGCTTGTTGACTTTCAAAAACATCGCTCCTTTAGTTTTTTTAGTCCTGAAAAGCGGCATATTTTTAGGAAGGAAACATGTCCGTCTGAAAGTGCACAGAGGTCTCCTGCTAGCCGTTTCCTTTTACAAAGCTTTCCTGATTGGAAGAGTCACTGACTCACGACATCACACTTCTGTTGTACGTAGCCAGATGGAGTTCTGCTCTTTTTTCTCACATTTAATTTGCTTTTGTTTTAGCAACAAAGCAGCTCAGAAACATGGATAGATATAATCTCCCTTGGACTTTGTTGATTACTCACAGAAGATGAGAACACTTTGACGCCTTGGTGGAAGATTTAGCTGCGAATGGAGAAGCTTGAACGTAAGCCAAATGACTAATCTCTCCACATTATGCTTCATAGGAAGGTGTTTTTGGTGCTGTGATGTGAGCAATATGGTTCAAGAGACTGAAGGAGGAAAAAAAAACAACATACTTAAAGCCATAATCAGGACTGCCTGTAACAGCACCGCAACCAGCCCTGGACTGGATGGATGTTTACAAACATAGGGCATGCTGAGGGTGCATATCGCCATGTTCTACATTTCGTGGTTTTGTTGCATTGTCATCTGCTGCAGAAGTTCTGCAGAACTAGTCAGCTGGTTATGTAGCAGTTCTTTGCTCAGTGGCTGTTGTGTTGATATTACTGCTGGAATAAATGTTTTTATTTTGAAGACAGCTACGAGGTACTTTGCCATTTGTTACACACTTAAAAGTTTTTGGCTTGGAAGTAAACTGGTATAGTGCTTATAAATGGAGCCTCTTTAACCATGTGAGATCAATGCAAAGAAGCGGTTATTTGTGCCTTTTAAGCTACTCTTTTCTGTTAAAAACATGAATATAACTTAATGTTGTTGTTGTTGTTGTTGTTGTTATTGTTATTTGATGCGTAAGGATTGTGAGCAAACAAAGGCAACAAAATACTGTAAATATTTGTTAGATCAAGTAAACACATGAATAGAAATATATTTTAGACCTCAGTGGCCTTTTATCGATACTCTAATTAACCCAATCTGTAATAAGTGCTTACCAGCCCAGACTGTGTTCTGAACTCGTGCTCATCCTCACGCAGGAACTATCGCAGTGCCTCCAACAGCCCAGCTTGATTAGAGGCAGATTTGGATACGTTTCAGAGGATGAAGTCTCTGAATGTATTGTTGACGCCATGTTAGGTTTGATAGGGCTAAATATAGGTCTTTTAAAGGAATGGCTTGACGAAACAATTTACTAACTTGCCCTCTGTGTAGTTGATCAGCCAAGATGTGTGGTGTCCAAATAAAGAAGTCTTTTTATTATAATGCTGGAGCTATGAGGCTAATGTTAAACACTAAATATGTGCTCACAAAACCTACTCAAACCATATCCAGGTCTTCATCAAGGCCACACAGACTTGTCTGTGACTTAGGGATGTAGGAAAATATCAACATGTTCTGGTATCACTGTTTTGTATGTTCATCATGATGCATATCTTTTTGCCAGGTTCTTGCCAGTACAGTCCTAATATGACTTACTGTGAACTGTAACAGTGAACTGCAGACACCCATTTTAGATAACAGCTAGGTTACTTGTAAAATGCATGTGTCATCATGCCATGCAGCATTGTTACTATGCTGCGTAATGCTGTGTTGTGTGATATTACTGTTGTACATCTTACAATCTATCTGTGACACGTTCAATGCAAGCAGTTTTTTTGTTTGTCTTGGCCTGGCCCTGACCCAACTCTGTCCTCATTCAGATTGGTCGTGAGGGGGCGCTACAGCTGCAGCCTGGAGGAATGAGGGAGCAGAGCTAAAACCCCTGACCCTGCAGTGCCTGAGCCAGGATGGAGCTAAAGGTGTGGGTTGATGGAGTCCAGCGCGTGGTCTGCGGTGTCACAGAGGCCACCACCTGTCAGGAAGTGGTCATCGCGCTGGCTCAGGCTATAGGTAGGCAATATGGCACAGGGAAAGAAGCGCTCCTACCATGCTCAGTGTTTTAGCAGACTGTATGGAACTGTTGGATCATGGAACTTCACTGGTAACCTGATCTGGGGGAATTGCTAATGCAGATGCTGTCTGAGTATTGGCTAATGCTTAAACTGTCGGGCTGTCTCATTTTTTATTGAAAGCATAGTGAAAATTTGTGTCGACTGCCATGCTGTCCAGAGTCACCAAATACATTTCAAGTAGGCTTTTTAAAAGCAGTACCTACATTGAGAAGAGAAAGAAGACAGTGAGAAATAAGGATGTTCTGATTTATTGCATAACCAGAGAGACCAGAACAATTTGCTTCTGATTGAAACCCATCTTGTTGACGTCATTGTTTGAGCCTATTTCTAGCAGCACTCAAATGCGGGTGTAATCTGTAGCCCCCCCCCCCCCCCCCCCC
>CM067474.1:53641176-53724867 GCA_034552555.1 Semaprochilodus insignis | reverse complement strand
CAAATGCGGGTGTAATCTGTAGCCCACCCCCCCCCCCTCGCTTTAGTGAGAAAAGTACTGAGGCTCGAAAAGTGCCTGGTGAGATGGAAACTCTGAGTCATCGTCCAACCCTCAAAAAAAGAAAAGAACTCCTGGGTTTTCCTTCACTCTTAGTGCTTGATTTCTTTACAGTATTATAAATCCATTTAGTCACTATTTATGTGTTTATTTTAAATAGTTCAAAAAGTTTTTAAAGAGGAATTCCACATGTTTTTCACAGGTTTTACATAATTGAATGGTGTAAACAGTAGTTGAGAAGGTTTTGTGATGTGAAATCCGCCATTCTAGAAAAAACTGTGTATGATGTGAAAACTATGTTACAGGGTTGTATTATGCTATATGACTGGAAATTCACTGCCTAATTCCAGAGACCTTGTTTAATGACATTTTAAGATAAGCTTTTGGCCTGAAACCTTTTTTTTTAATCCATTCAGAGAGGTGATACAGGCAGTTCTTAAATTGTATGCTTAATTGAACAAAAGTAAAAAAAAAAGTAGAGTACTGTCACTTCATGTCTGATTTGAATTTTCACTTAAAGCTCCAGCTTGCGCAGTGATTTCAATATCACTCGCAAATGCAACCACTACTGCTGTAACTGTTCACCCCTTGTACACTCAGGCTTGTAACCTTTGATTTATTTAGTCACGCAGTAGAGGGTGTTTGTTTATTGTGGGGAAAATGTACATAACTGAATGTTCACACATAAACACACTTGTTATTTGTATGATCTAATGTTATGGGGAAGCCTATCACTATGTATGGGACCTCCTGCCACTCCGTCAACCTGCCAGATTCATCACTACTACGTGCTTTAGGATGGACATATACAAATTAAACTTAAGACTTACTACTCTTTCACCGTTACTGACATTACATACACCGATCAGCCATAACATTAAAACCACATCAATGTATTTACACTCAGTCTGTGATTGTAGAACTACGAAGTGCTCCTGTATATTAAGTGGAGCTGATAAAATGGACAGTGAGTGTAGATACAAGGGGGTGGTTTTAATGTTTTGGTTGATGGGTGTATAAAACTCAGTAGACATGTGTAGGTTTACTGGTTATTTTGGATAGTAAATAAAATGCATTTGCGTTGTAGACATCGCACTCCCTGTTAGCTGTCACTGTTTGCTATAGAGAAAGCTGAGATGGTAAAGATCGTAAGGACAGTGAAGCACTTCACATCAAACCACAATGAATGAGTTTGCTTAGTCTTAGTGACTGAAATATGCATACATACAGAAAATGATCATGAAATTCCTCTTTGACAACCGCCATCTTTTCTCATATGTGGCATATACAGTATATAAATCTTAATAATATGTCACATTTTCTACATAAAATCATAATTTTTGTTGTATCACTAGAAAGGTAGTATCACAGTTTTGACAATTTCTCTGTTTACTTCAGTGACATTTGGGTGAGGAATAATTAATATAAAAACATTACAACACGTTTTTGTTACTGTCAGCAAGAACTGCAACTTAAACTTAAAAAAGTGTTAAACTATGTTGGAAAATGTGATGCTTAATGTTACTGCTCCTCTAGGCCGCACTGGGCGCTACACGCTGATCGAGAAATGGAGGGATTCTGAGCGACACTTGGCTCCTCATGAGAGCCCAGTGGCCTCCTTGAACACTTGGGGTCAGTATGCTGGTGATGTCCAATTCATCCTCCACCGGACAGGTCCCTCTCTTTTGGAGCGCCCCCCATCTGAGGGACTGGTCCCCAGAGGTCCCGAGCGTGGCCTGTACCGTCAGAGTCTCCCCATTATGGCCAAGCTCCGAGCTCCAGGGGACCGCTCACTCCTCCGCCGGCGTGAACCGCGCCGCAAGTCTCTTACCTTTACCGGTGGTCCACGGGGGCTCAGGGATATTCTGAGTGGTGGCCGACTCGGGGACAGTGAAGTTAAACGCCGAGTGCTTTTGGTTAACAATGGCCACCAAGGCCCGTCAATATCTCCTCGTTTACCTGGGAGCCGTCTGGAGGACCTGAGCCGTCTGGTCAGACTGCAGAAGGAGACGCTGGCCATTTTGGACCACAGGATGGAGGCTTACGAGGCTGAACTGCAGGCATGGAGCAACGAAAGAGGGGCAAATGATGAGGAGTCGTGGGCTGCAGTGATGGACGAGATAAGTCGTCTAGAGCAACAGATGCGTAAGAACCAGGTTGAGGTGGAGGAGGAGGAGTTCTGGGCGAGCGAGCTGCAGATCGAGCGTGAAAGCGAGCGCCAGCTAGAGGAGCGACTGCAGGAGCTGCGCAACCGGCTGCATGTTTGCGAGGCGGAACTGGACCAGCGGCTGGCCTGCCTGCAGGGCGTGGAGGCCGGTCTGGAGGCCCAGAGACTGCAGAAGGAGATGAGGGCGACGCAGCAGGCGAACGAAGGAGAGGTGAAAGCCAGGCTGCAGAGGGTAAAGGCAGAACTCAAAGCTCAGGCTCAGCACACGGCACAGCTTGAGAGCAGCTGTAGAGCAGTGGATAGGTCGCTGAGCCAGTCAAGTAAGAGGCTACAGGTAGGTGAAAGGTCATGGAAAATATGGCTTTACTTAAGATATTGTACCTTAAATATCAACTGATACCTCATACTGAACTGATCTAAAAAACTACTAAGCTTTAAAATGAGCTGTTTTAAATTGCATTGCCATTATATAAAGTCTTTTACCAACAAATAAAAAAAAAAATAAATAAAACAAGCAAACAAACATCACTTACAGTGCAGATGTGTGAAGAACATGGAAATAGATTATTAAAAATAAAGAAATTATAATTCTTGTAAAATACATAGCCACTTGTCACTTGTTCCAACAAGCCAACAAGCTTTGTTTTATGTTGTGCTACAAACAGTTGTTTTCCCATCCAATGTCCATTCTAGCACTCGGTGTCCAGTAACAGTAATGGGTATTGGATTGGTGGCATCTCTAGCATTACTTTAAAGCAGTATTGGCGGTGTTAAGACCACGGCTTTTGAAACTCTCTTAAGAGCACTTTATTTTATGGAACAGTGAGCACAGTGACTGAAAAGCATTACTCCAGCCTGCACAGCATGGTTCATGGTTTTAAACTACAGCCGTCAACTTTTGCCCTGAACGCCATGGAAAAGCACCATAAGCTGTCCAATATCGAGGATGCTTTCTCAGTGATCACAAACTGAGGAGAAGCTTATTTTGGCTGCTGTGGAACACTCAGAGCTCTGTTCGGCACAGCAGTTAAGAGAGTTAATCATTGTTTTTGGTTTAGAAATGTTCATCACACACCATAGTTCTGTTCTCTCAAATCACTGTTCTGTGTTTTCCTGCTTATCAAAAGTCAAAAATCAAAAGCATTGACCTGACCTCTCTCTTACTCAGTCCAGGCCATAGGGTACACTTATGGCTTTTTTAATGTTCCGACACACCAAAATTTAACTAGTTAACCCCTTACTAATAAACTGATTAACCCCTCAAATTCAAGTCGTATTCAGTTGTTGCTCTTAGGACTTTTTATCCAGAAACTACTAGTAATAATTCATTAATAACTGTGAAGTTTGTGCATCAGTAGTTATGAGAGTGAGGAAGAGATGTCCGGATGTGCCTTCAGGTCCGTAGTGTTTAAAGGGTTAACCAGTTGTACTGAATGAGTAGGGAACATATTGAACTATGCAGGGCAGTACTCCAGGTCCAGGGTTGAGAGCCACTGCTTTAAAAGTATGCTATAAATTTTCATAGCTAGGGTTGAAAATACATTAAAAGATTATAAAGCAGCATCTCGTGTGTCTTGTAGCTCTTGTCCCATTCTTAAAAATGCTCCAAACGTACATTTTTATGTCTGACTCTCCACACATATGTATAATGCAGTAGTGGGTGACCAAAAGTTTAAAAGCAAGAAAAAAAAAAAAAAAAAAAAAAAAAAAATATATATATATATATATATATATATATTCACCTAGAGTATTTGTTAGGTTAGGAACTGTGTAAACTGTAGCTGGGCGCATATAAAAACCATTAATGCCTCACATAGCAGATGCGTGTTTTCCCCTTAGGAGAGTCAGTATGAACTGGAGCAGCTGACGAAAGAGCTGAGGCAAGTGAATCTGCAGCAGTTCATCCAGCAGACTGGCACTAAAGTGACCGTGCTGCCTGTAGAGCCCAGTGACGCCGAGGCCAGCCCCACGCCTCAGGACACAGGTACTGTTCTTGTCCCTACACAGTTAGAGTCATGTCCCTGCTCTCTTGTTGTGTGTGTGTGTGTGTGTGTGTGTGTGTGTAGAATCCCACAGATAAAAGTCTGCATTCTGCAAAATAAAACAGTTAAGATGTAAATGCATGCAGAAACATACTAAATGCAATTTGTTAGATTTGTTCACTGTGCTGGTGGTGATGGACACTACACATCTACGAAGTGTTTAAAACTGCTAAAATCTTCTTCACAGAATGTTTTTAGATAAAGTGGTTATGAATATGCTTCCAGATAGGACTTGTTTTATGACAGTTTTTGTAAAAAGGTTTTTAGCCTAAACTGTATTTTAATCTCCATTTATGACAAAGAGGTACATGCAGGATGTTGTAATTCAAATATTCCCCAAACATGACTGATTAAACGACTGATTAAAAACGATGAAGTGAATAAAAACATAAAACTCGTCACTCCACTGGACATTTTTAGAGGGTAAATAAAATGGCTGTTTGTTTTGATCCTTGGTTCCCATCACCACCACTGTAAATAAGTCAGCAAGTTTCTATAAAGTGAACCATTGTAAATCAGGCAGCTCTGAATGATGTTTAGGAATTATTTTAGTAGAATTTAGCCTATAACCTGAAACTCTGCTAGTCAAACATGCCGGGTTTCAGCTGTGCCACAGAGCTGTGCGGTCATATGAGCAGTTAATTGGAGGAAATGACATTGCTGTTGGCGCAGTAACGTAGAGTTTAACTCACTCCCCGTCTCCACCCACCTGACAGGGCTGTGAGCCATTCCGATCCACTGCTGAGAGCTACATGTGTTTATCCCAGTTCCATTCAGCACAGGTTACCGTGGCAACAGCTGCCAAGAGACTACCAGACCGCCGTCACTAACTGTAGCTTTCTCCATGACATGCTGCTGCCAGCCACATTTCTACAGTGTAGAGGCTGAATCGCCATTGAACTGCAGCTGAACCTGCGAGAATGAATGTAGCTGGGCACACCGACTGCATGCTTTTCTGCACACTGTTGTTGTATGACACTGTACCTAAAAATCAGGTACAGGTTGACTGTGCTGGTTAAATAGATTTTATGGATATTGCAGACTGTCTCAGGAGTTTGTCAAAGAGCTGCTGGGAAATTAATTACTTTATGACCCTGTCCAGTGTGAGAACAGGTCTTATACTAATCAACAATGACATTTTGTTTTAAAGCTGTCTGCTGCCATCCTGCAGCTATTGTTTACACGATTCATTACTAACACCTAGTGGCCTGAATGGTATGATACAGAATAAACAGAAACAGTAAGCTTTTATATGCACTCAGCTTGCCTACTCATGCATACAACTTGAACAAAGCAATATTTGATCTTTTACCCTCATTTTAATTTGGTATGAAATTAATGCTATGGGAATTTCTTAGTATGAATTGCAAGTGATTTTGACTACTATAACTTGTTCTTTGCAGATTTTGTAGCCCTGACTGGTTCTCTGAAGAGGCCAAGCCCGTCTCACACGGTTGGAGTTAACCTGCGTGTGCTGCACAGCCCCATCTCCTCCGCTTTAAATCCTGAGGGCATCTATGTCTGAGGAACACCACCTTCACAAATTCAAAGGGACTCCAGAACAGGTCCACATGTCGAACCTTCCCGCCTTGTTTTTAGAGGTGTGGAGTGTTTGACAGATTCACAGTCTTTGCGCCATCAGTATTTTGAAAGGCACTCTCTGAAAGTGAACAGTTGGTTAAGGCTCGAGTTACAGTTCCTTGTAAGACTCGGCAGCAGATTGAGCAGCACAGACATGTCAAGACTGTGGTGATACATTTTCTGTCTGTGGTAAACTGTACATATACCTCAACACAAGAACCATCTGCTCTATCTGCAACATTGTTTGCAGAGCCTTCCTGCCAGGCCCATAGCAAACAAGCTGAATGTTCTTATTTTCATTTGTATTAAGTGACGTTGACCGTAGGGAAGTAGGCCTTGCAGGTGTGTTGGAAGGATAACAGATATGTGATGAAATGTGAATATATTTTTGTAAAGTTGTTACATTTTTAGTTCAACCACAGAGAGATCTGTTCACATGGTTCACGTGTACCTTATGCTGGGCTTAGTATGTTGGCACAGTTGGTTTCCTTTTATTGAGGGAAAACTATTTTCGCACCCCCAAATTCAATGTTGAGCCAAAGATGCCTGCTAATATGTATATATTTTTTGGTAGCCATTTATAACTGCTTGGTTGCAGTTATACAGTAATAACTCTCTATGTAATGTGCAAAATTTGCATTATGTTTGCCTTTTTAATCCATACTAATATGCATCTTATGCAAGAAGACTACCATGCATATGCATAAAAATGGGCTTTGCATGGATGGTGAATTGAAGTATTAGCAAACTCCAGTATTATAATATATTATGCTTGAGAAAAATCTCACATTGGTTTTTGCCAGATAATCAATTTACAGCTCTGTAGCTGTATATAACTAGTACAACTAGTGCCTTAAAGCTCTAATTAATTAACATGCTCACATTCATTCAGAGTGTGTTCATATGTGAATTATATGGTGGTAGGCACTAACTGAATTGTATCTATTGTTTTGCATAAATTCTCTTTGGCTGTATTTGAAATCGCCCACTCATTGATTATTCCTTATATGCCAGTCACTACTCTGAACACTGAAGGGGGAACATGTACAGACATGTGCATTAGTTTGATCACCTCCCATGAAATTACATGTTTTGTTGATTTTGTGAAGTGACAGTCAGTGTAATAAAATACAATGCAAATTTGTAAATGCTGAATTTTTGCTGAATTTAACATTTTAAATTCAATTTATTTACAGTAATTGTGCATTAAATTTTGCAGAAGTGTGTTCTCTGAAGAGGACGTGTTAACAGGTCTTCACTTAGAAAATCAGCAGAACGTAATTTGGGTACCAGCTATTAGCACTTTGCAAAAACTTGGGTACAAATGACCTTCACAATATAAAGTTTTATGCATTTATATTAGAAAGGAACATGTCGAATGTCAAAGCGATTTCCGACACAGCCACTGTAATCTTGTGTTAATTGCTGCATTTTTGTATAGTTCAGTGAATATGCTGTCAATTTTTACAGTGCTTCTTTAAGCTTTTCACTTTAAAACATCTTTGAAGAGTTGGTCAAGCCATTCACATGTAAATTATATATCTTGTTTATAAAGCTATTGTTTTATTACACTGTATTTCAACATTAAAATCAAATTAACACAGATGTAGTTAATACTCCATGATTCCAGGAATCGTTGCACACCACATATTTACTCTGTAACAGCAGAACCTAAAAAAAAAGCACCAGAAGGTTAAAACAAAAAGGCACATCTAACACCCTAGTGTCTTAACTGCTCATTCCCATGAGAGGTGACACTCCCTTCATATTATGTAGTCCATCATCCCACAGTATGTGGGGTTGTATCGTGGTTAAGATGGGGTTACGAGGGGCTCCAGCCAGGCAGAAGGCTTCATCCACCTCCAGGCCCCAGCCTCGGAGGGTCTTTAGGGCCGTGGCACAGACATCTCTGGATCCCAACACTGTGATGAGGATGGTATGGAGAGGGCTGTCTTCACACCCAAACTTTTTCCTCATCTCACCAATCAGAACTGCAAATTCTCTAATGCAGCCCTGGAAACACCGGGAGGTTGATACAACACACAGATTAAGCCAAAGAACCGTATATTGCACATGTCAGAATCTGTAATACACTATTTAAATTCTTAAATCCAGATTGTATTTAGAAAGTGCATGTTTTATGATTAGCTGTATGCAGTATACCTTAGCTGCTTTGAAGTTCTGTATCTGGACAGCACTGAAACCAAAATCTTTAAGATTGTCTATGAAGTCTTCTGAAAGGCCAATGAGATCGCCTGAGAAGAGCACTTTCAGCTGATCCTGGTCCTGCTGGCCTGCCTGCTGGTACAGCAAAGCAGCAGGAACATCTACAGATGTCAAAATAAAGCAAATTAAGCAAAAATAGTGTGACGGTGAATTTCATTAAGCACCAAAAACACATCTAAAAAGTTTTTCCATCTTATTCATGTCTTCTTTGGCTTCAGAATAATGTAAGGAACCTATTGAGGCACAAGGAGATGCTATCCGCAAACAGCTTTACAACATGTTGAGTGTGTTTTTGGCAAAGTACCTGCTTTTAGGGCACCGTAAACATCATCTCTGTCTGTTGACAGGAACAACTTGACACTGTTTGCTTGTAGTGTCCTTACAAAGTCCTCTCTGGAGCAGAAGTAAAATTTGCCAATTTCCAAACCTGGTTAAAGGAAGATTAAATATATTAAGGAGTCAGTAGCTGATGAAACCACAATAGTGGTTTTCAGTCATATAACTTACAGGTCTTACCTACCATAATGTTTTGCACTGTCAAATATCTTTGATTTGATTTCTTCTTCACAGTCTTTTCCAAGCAGGATCACCTCAAACCGCAATGTCTCATTTTCATTACACTTCATGAGTCTTTCATTGACTGCATGCACAGCCTTTTCCAATAGAGAGTGAAAGTTTAGATGAAAACAAAACAAAGAAAATCAACATGTTACAGAATAATAAGCATTTTGACAATAAGCAGTGTTTTTCACACCTTTTTGGACTTTTCATGTCTTCCATGACTTTCATCATTAACGTTTTTATTATTTGTTTTGTGATTTTCTCACATAATGGCTCATTAATTTACACCTCTCATAGGTGCAATCTCATCCACGTGATCACAATATGACACAATTTCACATTATATCATAAGTGATATCATTCTCACATAATATTGACTTTGCTACGTCAATACTATACACATACTATACATTGTAACGTTGTCGCATTCATATTATGCCACATGTGATCACCTTTTATTCATATTAGTTCGTATGCGATCTCATTTTATTCACATTGTGTCATATGTGTGATCACATACTCTTCAGGTCACATATTGTTGATCACGTTATTTACACTGTGTCACGTGTTTACTTGTGAAAATACCTGCATTTATTCAGACACTTCACTGTTTGTGAGATGCATGAGACCTCTATGTACGACAAAGTATGTCAAGCTCATTCATTCTCATGATATCTACCTTGATGAAGGCGAAGGCTGCACCTTTTGCTAGTGTTCCGGAGTCCGTTTGGTAGGTACTCAAATCAAAGATGTCATGGCAGGACACAGCAGTCACTAACGCAGCAGAGCCACCCTGCATAAACACAGACACAACAGACTGCTCACAGCTCTGGCACCAAGCCTTCGTAATCCACCAACAGACGGGCACGATTAAAACTAACTGTAATATAAACTGACCCTTAAAGAACATTGTGTAGTATCACCTTCGTGTCCGGGCTCCTCCCCGCTCTTGGATCCATGTTTACTGAATGTGGACTCAGTAATAAACTCCAGAACACAACCAAAACAAAAGCACGACGTGTACTATCCGAAAAATAGTTTTCTCCGTTTAACACAACGCTGAATTGGACCCAGCGAAGGTGGGTTTCGGGCGACAGTTAAAAATTTAGTGTTT
Source organism: Semaprochilodus insignis (assembly GCA_034552555.1). Classification (NCBI taxonomy): domain Eukaryota; kingdom Metazoa; phylum Chordata; class Actinopteri; order Characiformes; family Prochilodontidae; genus Semaprochilodus; species Semaprochilodus insignis. The sequence goes on along the minus strand of CM067474.1, from coordinate 53,715,119 downwards.
ATTTTCTGTCAACTCAATTCTAGTTTCAAGAAATGTATCAACACTATCCTTTTAAAACCTTCCGCGACTTCTCCTCTTTGCACCTTCCTACACCGCGCCACCCTAGAGCCACCTACCGGCCCGGCGTGCTACTGCAGCCTCGCGGACTGAAAGGGGAAGTCCGCCGGCGTTTCAGATCATCTACATTTACATTTACGGCATTTAGCAGACGCTCTTATCCAGAGCGACTTACAACCGTGCTTAGTGTTCCGTTGGATAATATTCCAGCTAGTACAGGAAGTTCAGAGCCTAAAACTCACCCTGAGCTCAGACACTGCCCGAACAGGGGGCCAGTGCTGATACCTAGATAGATCAATACACACATATAGAGCAAAAAGAGCACTACCTGGCAACCCCAGCCCAGTGCTCACACCTATAGAAAAGAAAAGGTCATTATAAGTGCAATATAAGTGCAACACAACACAAGTACATACACAACTTACACCTCTACAAGTGCTTACTCACTTAAGTGCATTATGAAGAGATGGGTCTTCAGTCTGCGTTTGAAGACCGCGAGAGACTCTGCTGTTCGAACGCCCAGTGGGAGTTCATTCCACCATCTGGGAGCCAGGACAGAAAAGAGTCTGGACGCTTGTCTTCCATGAGACTTCAGGGATGGCGGTTCGAGTCTAGCTGTACTTGAAGCTCGAAGGGCTCGAGGTACAGATCGAGCCTTCACCATTGCCATAAGGTAGGGAGGGTCTGGTCCGTTCTTGGCTTTGTAGGCGAGCGTCAGAGTTTTAAATCTGATGCGGGCAGCTACAGGAAGCCAGTGAAGGGAGCGCAGCAGTGGAGTCACATGGGTGAACTTTGGAAGATTGAAAATGAGTCGAGCTGCTGCGTTCTGGATCAGTTGCAGGGGCCTGATGGCCCGTAGAGGAAGACCAGCCAGGAGCGAGTTGCAGTAGTCTAGCCTTGAGATGACCAGAGACTGGACCAGCAGCTGGGTGGCCTCCTGGGTGAGGAAGGGTCGAATCCTCCGGATGTTGTAGAGGAGGAATCTGCATGACCGAGTCAGGTTCCCTATATGAGCCGAGAACGATAACTGGCCATCCAGAATCACACCAAGACTTCTTGCATCCTCAGTCGGGGTGATCAAGGAGTTCCCGAAAGAGATGGCAAGATCATGGTGAGGACCCGTAGTGCTGGGGATGAACAGCAGCTCAGTCTTGCTGGGATTGAGCTTGAGGTGGTGAGCTGTCATCCATGACATCTACATTCAGAGTGGTCTGATGTGAAACACTGTGTTCTAAAAACTTGCCGAGTGAGTATTGTTCACAGTTATGGGCTAAAGAGTTTAATGTTCTCTGAAAGCTCTCTCACAGAAGATTAATGTTAAGACTAATACTGCCTAATTGAGGAGAGGCTATCCGAGAAAGTTCCTATTCAGGCCCGGCTAGGAGACAAACGGCTAATTAAAAACTTAATGGAAGTAGGTAATAGGTGGATAAACGCTACTCTGAAGGTATGGCTGAGGATAGTCTCTAAGGGGGGGGGGGCTGCTTGAGGAGATTTTAAGATCTTTGGTGCTCTTGACCTTGACTTTACACCAGATAAATTATTGTGTTATTTTGTCTGGTATGCTGCTTTAACGCCAGCAGGGCGCTCAGAAAACATCAGTGCAAGTTGGCCGCCAACTTTGCCGTTATGGGCCAACAGCGGTCCGCTATCCTCTATCAGGAATGTAGTGTGCAGTGTGCGACCAAATGATATATCTGTAGTGCTCTGAAGATACCCGGATGGTGTACTACTCCAGTCAGATGTTCTAATGTACAGGGGGAGCTATCTTTGTGGTGTACTGCATCCCATCATGCACTGCGGCCTCACCAGCTCAGGCTGCTTCAACCAAAGAAAATGGTGGCGGGTAACACTGGAGAACAAAACACAGCCACCTCTGAGTATAAATATGGGTGTAGTGATTGTAGTGGGGTATGTTTTTGTAAGATGGTGTTACTGGTTGTGGCCTCTAGATGGCAATAGACGCGCTACGCGTTGTTGTGTTTTTTTCTACTGCTCACTCAGGAAGGCACATTGTTGTGTGCTTCCCTGAAGGTAAGAGGTGTCGAGCGTTGCTCTAAGAGTAATTTTAGTAAATCTTTAAAAAAAATATATCTAACATCCACCATTATTTTGTGCATATTGTGGATGGATGACATTGATTGTCCAAATTGAACTATATTTTTTTGTTATCATATTAATTGGTTGATATTTTTGCTACGTGAATTGGTGTGGTGTAGCTGGTGGCTGGGTTCATTTATTTTATCAGTTTTACTGTATTGTCACATGTTTTAGACATAGATTTGCAACTTCAAACCTTTTTTAAGCATTTTTTGTGATTTGTTTTGTGTTTTGATGTGCTACGTAAATGCTACACCATTTATTAACTGTTAAACATTATTTACTGTGAGGACATGTGTACAATTTAATTGATTGGTTGGACATTGTTGTGTGCTTCCCTGAAGTTGCTGTCTGTGGAAATAACAATAAAGGAAGAACAGCGCCACCAGCTGACAACACCGCATTTCTGCGCTTCCTGTTCCCTTTATTATCATTAAAACACAACGCAGAGCCCAGCTGGGGAGCCGAGACACAGGGTTACATTTTCATCAGAATGAGCCTCATAAAGTATATAAGAAAAATCTACAGGTCTGAGCTGTAATAAAAGATGAACTCGCTTTAGAGGCTCAGTTTTATAGTGAAATAGCTAACCGAGGGTAGCTAACAGCTAGGCTAAGCGTATTTCAGGGTGAGCAGCGTTAGCAGCAGCTACCTCTAAACAGTGGATACAGTAATGAAATCTCTGAGGTGAATGTGAGGTAACTGGTCGTGTGACTGTATGTATGTATATTGTATGTCAAAATTTGTTACTATACTGTAGGCTATACTACACATGGGGGCAGTATGCAGTATACTAGTGTGCCTTTTCGAAAACAGCCAGAATCTGTGGCTGTGCCTCAGTTGTGGACTACACACTAATACTACACAGTACTAATCTTAACAGTATGAGTTTAGCAGGCTAGTACACACAATATTAGCTACTATTATACTACATCGTTTCTTACTAAGAGGAAGTGATGAAGGTTACGTCATACCAAACTGCTTCAAGTTTATTATTCCCCAGAAAACACAAACAAACAAATGCATTATTTACTAGAATACATTTATGTTTACAGGCTGTTTCAACAGTTTTGGGTTGAACTTACCTTTACACCATTTCTGGCAGCTGTCGCATCACAGTCTGCCATTTTTTAATTCGATTTCCAGTTGTGAGAAGCTTCTTCCTTTCCATTTCCCACTGCATTGTGGGACAATAGTGTCCATCATTACCATACCGAAAATGTTCATCTTTCATAAAACTTCAGATCTATATGTTTTAACTTTCTGAGGCTCATTCTGATACATACCCCACTACAATCACTACACCCACATTTATACTCAGAGTTGGCTGAGTTTTGCTCCCCAGACTTACCTGCCGCCATTGTCTTTGAATAAAGCAGGCTGAGCTGGTGAGGCCGCAGTGCATGATGGAATGCAGTACGCCATGAAGATAGCTCTAGTATACCATCTGGGTATCTTCAGTTTGGTCACATACTACATACTACATTTAGGCAGATTTAGTATGCTAGTAATATGCGGTATGGCTTTTCGAAAACAGCCATGGACTGGGTCTGAGTGTGCATTGTGGATTTTTGAGTATACTCAACTTTGGCCTTTGTAACTGTACTATATACTACATACTACAAAGTCAAAAACTAGTTAGTATTAGTATGGAGTATGCAATTCAGTAGTTACACAATTTACCACTTCACATTAAACCACTCTGAATGACTGAATTATTCAGATTCTCTTTTTTAATAGTGGAGTTCCCCTTTATCATGCTCTCTCCACGAATAGCGAACCCATCACGTGGAAGGAAGGTCTTTACATGTGATGTACATTGTGCGGATCTTGTTCAGACACGAACTAACCCTCAGAAGCTAAATAGCGACCTCTCATTGTTTGTTAATGTGCTAATGGAGGCATGAACTGTGGACCAAGCTAACGTTAGGACTTGTTGTCACAAGAACATGAACTGCGACCGACCGATGCATAAAAGGGCATATTGCGTGGTGATTAAAGATAAATAAAGCGCCATATAAGCGTATACAGTAATTCATCTAACTGTGTGTCTTGCACAACATCTGAGGCAAAGTTCCCTTTGTCCTTCCACCGCCCCCTATTACGCAACATCAACGGCTATACAGTTAAACCTGGAGCAGCTCAGGCAGTCACCCCGAGAGCTCAGTCCGGGACCAGCAATGGGCACATTAGCCTGGTTACTACTGTTGAGTGTGGCTGGAGCGACGCTTCTAACCCCAGCGGCAGCAGACGATGGTAAGAGGACGCTGTAGGAGGGGGTGCTTGTGGGTGTCATTGCATTTCCAGTTGCTTTTTATGAAGCTGAAGTCTTAATTTTCTCCAGTTTCTTGTTCGAATTTTCCCGTTCCACCTTAAATGGTGCAGCAGCTATTATAACGCTTCATGCGCCAGAATGTTTAAGTGCTGCACCGTGTAAGGTGGAACTGGTAATTTCGAGCCAGACGCTAGAGAAAAGAAACTGACCTTAACTGCATGTTGAAGACTCCAGGTCTCCTGCTTTATTGTTGTATATGGTACATTTAAAGTAAAGAAATTTGATAGGCCGATTCTGCCACATTTCTGTCCTAATACACAAAAAAACATCCATCGTTTAAACCTTACGAACAAGATCTAGTATACTATAGGACACTATATGTTGCTGTACTGTTGTACTTCTACAGTTATACCTCTGTATAATAACCCAGATGATAAAAGCCCTGGTGATTTTACTTTATAATGGGTTCCCATTAAAGACCACTAGTTTCCTAAAGGATACTTTTAAATCCCATTAGGAAACCATCAGTTCCAAAATACCAGTTAAACCATTAGATTCTTTTACACTACAATATCATGAACACACAAAATACCAGAAGTATTTCTTTGATTATTTAGGCAGGGATGTTGCCTAAACTATAGCACCCAGATAGCAAAAAACTGGCCCAAATCTGGCTCACATTCCCCTTTTTCTTTTGGCCCACTTGCCACATAAATTGACGGCACCACAGTTGCACCAGATTAGGGCCAAAAGTAGGCAACTCTGCTGAAAAGTGGATGCAGTTTGCCGGTAGGCAGCGCTGCTGTATCTGTGCCAGAGGTTTATCAGATCTGTTTTGGAGCAAGTGGGCCATATTAGTTTTATATATGTGGGCCAGTTTTGACTCACATGCAGTTTGCCAGTTGGCAGTCCCAACTAAACTTAGCCTTAACGTAATTTAGCCTTTACTTAACTTAGTGCCCTAATTTAACTTGCTCTCTGGGTAATTGTTAGATACGATTCCTATAGGAAGCCTGTAAGTCCTGTAGTATTACTATGGATCCTAAGGGAATAAAGTACAATATCATAGTCAGAAGTAAAAAAAATAAACCATATCTGACTTATAAGGGCATAATCTGTACAGTTTTCTCTGATTTGGCTGGTCCTGTGTATTGAATAGCACTTTGTCTGATAGGGCCTGTTGTGCAGACTAAATTGGGAGCTCTAAAAGGTGAGTATTTGACAGTTAAAGGGAAGGATACAGTCGTACACAGCTATCTGGGTGTGCCTTTTGCAAAGCCACCATTGGGCCCTCTGAGACTCGCCCCACCCCAACCTGCAGAAGCATGGAAAGGAGTGAGAGACGCCACCCAGCAGCCACATATGTAAGAGACAGGAAAACGGCGCTGACTTTAAATATATATGCATGCACACTGCAGTTTTAGTTTTACATTTCCTGAACATTATTATCACACACCTTTACATTTCCCAAACATTATCACACACCTTTACATTTCCCAAACATTATCACACACCTTTACATTTCCCAAACATTATCACACACCTTTACATTTCCCAAACATTATTATCACACACCTTTACATTTCCCAAACATTATTATCACACACCTTTACATTTCCCAAACATTATTATCACACACCTTTACATTTCCTAACATTATTATCACACATTTTTTACATTTGTCTAACGTTAACACACACATTTGTTGTCTAAACAACAAAAACGGTAAGACAAATATTTTGAAAGTTAAGACAAGATAATGTTATGAACTTAAGAACTGTTATTTTGTAATGGCTTCTGTCCTAATTTCAGTCTTATAAAGCTTCTGTAATACACTACATTGATGATAAGTCTTTCTGTAGGTCCCCTGAAGCAGGATTAAGAAACATTGGTGAAATGGGTTAAGTCTAAGAATAAAATTAATTAAATTATAAAATGTTATCTGTTGCCATATTTTCCAGGTGTTTACAAAACATCACAATCATTACAGAACTTTTAGAAAAAGTTTCTGCAGTCATGGAAGTACCAGAAATGTCCGAGGACTGCCTCTACCTCAACATTTACACACCCTCTACACCTGGTGAAAATGCCAAATTACCTGTAAGTCTTTCAGGTTCCAGTTAAGCAGTTCGTAATGTTCATAATTCGTAAAAAAAAAACATTTCAGATTGATATATATGTGTGTGTGTGTGTGTGTGTATAGGTAGTTTTTCAGACCACATTCATATGTCTTTATATATTAATGTCACACGCGCAGGCTGATAAAGAAAGTCAGTCTTACTGGGAAATTTTTTCTCCTGTGCCTTTTTAAATTTGAATTATCTTTGTACTTTGTACTCTTTTGTGAAGCACTTTGACTGTATGAAAGGTGCTATGTAAATAAACCTGCCTTGCCTTGACATATATTATAAATGAGTTTGAGCTGAAATGCTCTTTTGTACTCTTTTGCAAAGTGTGTATAAGGGCTGGTTTCTCACAGGTTATGGTTTGGATCCATGGCGGGGGATTAGTCTTAGGTGGAGCCTCCGTTCAAGATGGAAGTGTGCTGGCAGCCTATCAGAATGTTGTTGTAGTGATCATCCAGTACAGGCTTGGCTTACTTGGATTTTTCAGGTAATAAATAACATGAGAATAAAACACCCACCATAGTATGTTCTGCATCTGCATTATAGAAAAGCACTATCAATCTGTAAATGCCAGTGCATATTCCTCCCTTTAGTACAGGAGACGAACATGCTGTAGGCAACTATGGTCTCCTGGATCAGGTGGCAGCACTTCAGTGGGTCCAGGAGAACATCCGCAGCTTTGGAGGAGATCCTGGAGCAGTCACCATCTTTGGAGAGTCTGCTGGAGGAGTCAGTGTATCTTTACAGGTAGAGATGCGAAATCTACGAGCTGTGTTCCAGATATGTCTGTATACTCCTTCAATAAAATGAAATTACATGCTGCTCCTCATTTTTTTTTTTGGTTTCTCTGCCCTTCTTTGTACAGATTCTCTCACCGCTGTCTGCTGGACTGTTCCGCTCTGCCATAGCGGAGAGTGGCACTGCAGCAATGGACATAATCTTTTCTGACAACCCTTTACCAATAGCCCAGGTAAAGAGCATCTGTCCTTTACTGTCCACTCATTATGTTCTGACTATAAAACTTGAAGCAATGTATTTCTCTCATATTATTTTAATGGACATTTGTTTCTCCTAAATGTGTTTCTCGTCAGCATGTGGCTAATATTTCTGGCTGTGACATCTCCAGCACAAAGAAGATCGTTGATTGTGTTATGCAGTTATCAGAGGAGGACATTATAAAGACTTGCCAAGTGTGTTAAGTACTGTAAATATAATAACATAGATGTGTATGTGTATATATATATATATATTGAAATTTGCTTTTTCTTCCCTTCTTTTTTGTTGGTTTTAGTTTACAATCTCTTTCCCAGTGACAAAGGACGGACAATTTCTTTCCAAATTTGTGCACGAACTATACCAGAATAAGGAGTTCAAAAAAGTACCTTTCATTACAGGTGTAAATGACGATGAGAGTGGCTATGTATTAATGGATGTGAGTGAAAGATTTCAAATAATGGCACAGTGAACACAAATGCACAAACAAACTCAGACACTGACAAAAACATTTTCCTACAGTTCTTTGCTCCACCAGGGTGGATTAATGGAATGAACAGAGAGCAAGCCATGTCAGCTTTGCCTGCCTTCTTTCCTAATGTAAGTAAAGACCTTGATGTGCAGAACAAGTTCCAGTATAACGTATGTGAAAACTCAGGGATGTCGAACTGGGTTCTTTCTGGGCTGCAGCTCTGCAGAATAACAACTAATAGCAAAAAAAAACCCTAACCCTAGTTTGCTTGTTAGCTGATGAGTTGAATCTGGTGTAGTAAATATATAGACGAGCGCTAAAGTCTGCAGCACACTGACCCAAAAGGATTAGTGTCTTACTGCCTTTGTATTTTCTTCAGCCTGCTCAGAAATGGGTTTATGAATTAGTGCTGAATGAGTACCTGGGCATCACAAATGATCCGATCAAAATCCGAGATGGCGCAAGAGAGATGTTTGGGGACCTGATATTTAACATTCCTGCACGCAAAGCGGCAAAATACCACAAAGGTAAACATCTATTCGTTGTTATGGTACTGAAGCTAAATGTTGATTTTGTGGGAGTTTGTGGGTTTTTTAATGTAAAACCCTTTTTTTCATCGATTAGAATCCGGAGCACCTGTGTACATGTATGAGTTCCAGCATACTTATAATGACGTAAAGAAGAAGAGACCCAGCTTTGTTGGGAGTGACCATGGTGATGAAATTCTTTTCGTTTTTGGCAGCTGCTTTGCCAACGCCCACATTAAGATTTCTGGTAAGATGAAAATAGTGGTGACCCATTTTGCGTTATTACTTTAATAATTCTAAATATTAGGGACTTGAGTACACAGCTAACTGTTCAAGACACCAATATTTGAATACTGAAATCTCTGTTGGGATATGTGTCCTGTTTCATTACTGGAAGACAGAGAAAAGTGTACAGACTAGCAATTCACTGAAACTCTACTTTTATGTTTTAATGTGTTACATGTTGAATGTTAATGAAAAACTTTAATGAAAATGTTTTGATCATACATTAATTTCAGCTTTTAGTACATTTTTTAATGACATTTTTCCAGTCATGACTTGATCTGTAGTAGGTCTGACTTTACACCTCATATTTATGAGTATCTCATTACTATGACATATTGTCTCTTAATTATGATTGCATCTCATGATTGAGCTGCTATCTCATAATAATGACATTCTGTCTCATAATTATGATTTGGTATCTCATAATAATGAGGTAGCATATCATAATTATGACATACTGTTTCATAAGTATCACTTAACATCTCATAATTATGACTTAGTATCACGTTATTATGACTTAGTTTCTCATAATTATGAGAAACATTCCCATTATTAAAAGACTGAGTGGGGGAAAAATGGGCTTCCATACTGATCTGTTGATTAACTCTTGTGGATACTCAAGTATCAAAATTAGATAGAATGCAATTCCCTAATAGATATATATGACCACACTGCCCTGGATCTCAGTATGTATAGGAGTTAAATTAATTAAATGGATTCTTTTTAAAAGTGACTTTATTGGCTATAACCATAGTGCCTATGTTTCTCTCTCTCTCCCCTCCCTCTCTCTCTCAGGTCAGTTCACAGAGAAAGAGAATGAACTATGTAGAACTATGATGCACTATTGGGGGAACTTCGCTCGCACTGGGTGAGTAATTACACCTGATCAGTCTCAACCTGCTAGACCTGTGGCGTTTGGTCTCCTGGACTTTGCATCTGCTTTCTCTGACTTTTGTTCAGCTGCTCAGTATCATCACATCACAAATCTGTGAGCCTGCAGCATATAAAAACACCAATGAGAAGGGACTTCCATGCTTGTTAATTCTTCCATGTCATGCTGATCTTATCTGGCTTATGCTGGGCTAGTAATGGTCTGTTGTGTGTTTAACCGGTTGACCAGAACACCACCATCCAAACCATAACATATACTTGTTTTGCTGGTGACCGGCTGTGCTAATAAGATTGACAGCGAAATTGAAACATTTGCACAAGAATTGTGTATTACCTCGAAGCATTATTTGTTTGTTAGTCTGTTTTTATATGCTTGTAATTATTTATTTATTTGTTTGTTTTTTTTACTCCCGTTTTGTTTATTTCATTATCTGCTTAAAGCTGCATCCTAAGTGACCTCTCTGGATTTCACAAAACGTTCACATTATATTCCTTCCTGCCTAAATGAATGTGAGAAATAGAAAGCCAAATTACCCGGTGTACTTTCTCAGTAATGCTCACAAATCTGTAGAGATTTTGATTCAAAATCTGTCAGGTTGTTAATGAGAAGAAGTCATTTATATTCAGAGATCTCCAAACAAGAATCTGATAGCATTCCCAAATACAGTATTTGAACCAAATATAACCAAATATATTGTTTACCACTTTTTCTCTGTGTTTTTCTGAGGGCAGATCTCCAAACGGGCCCGGCCTGACAACATGGCCTGAGCATGGAACTGAAGCAGAGTATCTGGTTATTGGACTAGAGCAGAAAACTGGCAAGAACTTGAAGGGAAAGCATTACACATTCATGACTGAGACTCTTCCACGCTTGATAGAAGAGAAAAAAGATGGTAAGCCTTTTGGAGTGTCTATGTCATGGCAAGTCTAAAGATGCAGGCAGACTTCAATCTTTGAGCCCAGACACTGTAAATATTAGCAAGTGACACTGGGAAAAAGGTGCATTTACTTGACTCACTAAGGTTACAGTGTTCCTGCTCTGATTCTGGCTCAATATATCAATTCAGTGCTTTAAATTGATTATAATGTGTTTTGCATACGTCTTTAATGGGAGACAGGTCTGGACTGCAGGAAGGTTAGGCCAGCATCCACACTTTCTCAATATGCAGTCATTTGTGCAGAATGTGGCTGACGTCACTGAAAAAGAAGCCATCTGTAAGGCAGCAAATGTTGATCTAAAGGGTTTTCAGCATTAATGAAACCTTCACGCATAGGCAAGCTAACCTCATGCCATAACAGACCCTAGCTTTTGAGCTTTACACTGGTAACAATCTGGATGGTCTTTTGTTCTTTGTACCAGAGAATACAACTTTGGAAACCGTTGTTTCCATGAATAATTTGTAAGACTGACTGGTCAGACCGCAACGCACATTTGCACTGTGCATTTCAGATGAAGTTCAGAGAGGTCTGGATGCTGTTAACATATGACAAAGAGCTAGGCCTTTTCATGGTGCTCCTGCTTTTGTCCTAACTTTTTTCCAGTCTGTTGTAGGCATCACTTTCTGATTTAGCACAAACTTAGCACATACAAGACAATGAGGTTGAAAGTAGATTCTTCTGTAACTGCTGTCTGTATTTATTTGCCTTTTGTCTACTGCCATAGATGTTGTTATGTTATAATTGTGACAGGTATGATTTTCTCTGTTGTTTTTCTGCCAGCCATAGACCATATTTCATTTTTCCCTTCTGCTACATTTACATGCTAATAGCATAATATACTTCATCGTTTGACCCTGAGAGGAGCTTCAGTAAACCACAGATATTGTGAGGAAAATATAATCTTGCAGAATCTTTTCATCTGTTATAGTAAATATGGGGTTCTTTTTATTATATTCTGTATTTATGAGCCAAACAGCAACAGATTGTCTTTATCAGATGTGCGTATTTGGTAGAATCTGTTGTGCAGTATCTGTAAGTCGTACATTTTTGTGATTATTCCTACTAATCTGGTTAATTAATGCACTTTTTAGTTTCTGTGGTCTTGTGTATTGATTAACATGGTCGTGCTTGTCTGACAGGGCCTGTTGTGCAGACAAAATTAGGAGCTCTAAAAGGTGAGTACTTGACAGTTAAAGGGAAGGATACAGTCATACATAGCTACCTGGGGGTGCCGTTTGCAAAGCCACCGGTGGGCCCTCTGAGACTCGCCCCACCCCAACCTGCAGAAGCATGGAAAGGAGTGAGAGACGCCACCCAGCAGCCACAAGTGTAAGAAAACACAGGCAAATGAGCCTGACTTTAAATATGTGCTCGTAACCTGTTCAGTAAACCATGTTTTACATATTAACAGATTTAATCAACATGCAGTTTTCCATTAACCCAGAGTTCCTATTAGAATGTGCAAATGTTTCACAATCAGGTCAGGGCTTCAACCTAATGGTAGCAGTAGCCACACCAAAATAATTTTAAAAACTGATCTTATAATGATTTAAAGAACCAATGTTATTTAACTCTTAAACTATTTCTTTGTCTGATGCAATTTATTTCAGATGCGTTCAAGACAGGCCGCTGTTTGTTGGCTTACTACGAAGCGTTTTATTCGACACTGTAATTCCTGAGATGTCTGAGGACTGCCTCTACCTCAACATTTACACTCCCTCTACACCTGGCCAAGATACTAAATTACCTGTACGTGTTTAGGTTCATTTTAATTGCACCTAGAAGTTAACAACTAAGCTCACAATTTGATATTACAAATTTCATCATTTGTAGTTGTATTTTGGATTCAATGTGAAACAATAGCATGATTTCAAATGATTTGTGCCATATCAGATGGCACAAGTAGGCAATCGTTGTTTTCTCTGCGATTGTTTGTTTCTCTAATTAGGGCATTTTCATTTTGTGACATCATTTGAAAATACCAGCTGCTCTATACGCTGCGTAAACATTTCTTTACAAAGGGACAGACAGAAATGGTCCAAATTTACATAGAATAAAGCCTTTTTACAGCATCCATTCGGAGCTTAAAAAGGTTTATCCTGCTGTTAGAAAAGTGTTTGAAGATAGCAACAAAATACTCTTGATTCATATTTCTATTCAATCAGTAGGTTGCAATGTTTTTGGTCATACATTTGCTTGAACTGAAAGATTCTTTTGTATTTGCATATTAATGAGTCACTGTGAAGGTGCCACTGGGTAATTTTTATTGCTGGTATCCTGCAGGTCATGGTTTGGATCCATGGTGGAGCATTAACCTTAGGTTCAGCTTCCATGCATGATGGAAGTGTGCTGGCAGCCTATCAGAATGTTGTTGTTGTGGTAATCCAGTACAGGCTTGGGATACTTGGATTTTTCAGGTAAAGAGGTTAACATGGGTACACACATGTAGAAATGCTAGCATTATCTAGTTCTAGTATGTTTCCATGTAAACTGATAAATGATTTACTTTTTGTGAAAATCTGGTGTGGCTTTAGGAAGAGCACATAGAAAGTATTTAGGTTTGTACTTGATCCTGTCCAGATTTTCAGTCATTTTATGTTGCTTCCTCCCTTTAGCACAGGAGACGAACACGCTCCAGGAAATTATGGGCTACTGGACCAGGTGGCAGCACTTCAGTGGGTCCAGGAGAACATCCACAGCTTTGGAGGAGATCCTGGAGCAGTCACCATCTTTGGAGAGTCTGCTGGAGGAGTCAGTGTGTCCTTACAGGTATGCATGTAAAATCTGTTTGATTCATTTCTGAACTCTTTTTCAGTCCCAACAAAGTAGTGTAACTATACCTCTACCTTTGTCAACCTTTCTCTGTACAGATTCTCTCACCAATGTCTGCTGGACTGTTCCGCTCTGCCATAGCAGAGAGTGGCACTGCAGCAATGGATTCAATCATAACTGATGAACCTTTACCAGTAGCTCAGGTAAAAGCATCTGTTTTTTACTGTCCACTCATTATGTTTGGAATGTGTCGTTTTGAGCAGGTCCGGGTCATGCAGTGTTGTGGATGCGGGTTAAGGGGCCTGAGTCCTTTGCGGTGGGTACCTAACTAGCAGCACAGCAAAAACAAAAAGGAACTGATTTGTCACAGTGTTACAGCTATGTAACAGGCAGAACATAATTCTCAAACCTCAAACTTCTGCTTCATTTTCTCTTCCAATCACTGCTCAGCAGCCATGTCATTATCTGCCGTTACTTAGATCTAGCTTTCAGATTTTTAGCAGAGATTTAATGTTTTTTGAAGGTACTTGGAATTCTATGCTCCAGATATTCAATACATGTGCCTGAGGGATCTGTAAAAGCAATATTCAATACTATGACAGAGTAAAGGATGACCATTTCCGAAGCCAAACATAAAATACTGTGAGTTTATGAATGTATGTCTTATAGGGAAGTATTGCAGTAGTTGTTGGGTTTATGTTAGTCTGTGCTCTCTTTAATGTGTCGGTAATCTTGCTGTTGTTCTGTACAAAAATATGCACTTATGGTGGTGATGTACCCAACACTGTGCTGCAGTCATGGTGCGGAATAGGCCTTATAGCCAGATGGGGTCCCACCAGATGTTTATGCCCAGGGGCTGATAACTTGATGTTCCAGGCCTGACTTCAAGTTATACAGTTATAGGTAGATCATTGTGAAAGAGTCGATCTGTAGCAAATAAATTGTCAACTGAAGGTCTCAGTGTATCTCTCCACAGCATTTGGCTAAGATTTCTGGCTGTGACATCTCCAGCACAAAGAAGATGGTTGATTGTATTATGCAGTTGTCAGAGGATGACCTTCTGAGGATTGCCCAAACAGTGAGTCTTTAATAAGTAATGTAAAATAAATTAAATGGGTAACTATAGATTTCTTTTGACACATGTAGACTTGGGATTTGTTGCTTGTTATTTCTAAAGTGTGTGTGTGTGTGTGTGTGTGTGTGTGTGTGTGTGTGTGTGTGCGTGTGTGTTTTAAGGCAGGACTGTTCTCTGTCAAAGTGCCAAGGGATGGACGATTTCTTCCTAAATCTGTGAATGAACTTCTTAAGAACAGGCAGTTCACGAACAAAGTACCATTCATTACAGGGGTGACTGATGATGATGGTGGATATGCACTTATTAATGTGAGTGAAGGTTGCCCTCTTTCAAATTGTGATCAAAAATAAATTGGGAGGGGGGGGGTTAGAAGTAATAGGACAGTTGGCTGCTGATTTGTTCCTTGTTCCATCATTTCATATAAAAGTAACCGATAAAAGGAGTTTGGAATCTGGAGTTTATTTCAAGCATGGCATTTGGAATCTGTCCAAAAGTCCTAAAGCTTCACTGCCATTGAAGCAAGCCTTTAGGCTAAAAATCAAATTAAGCCCTTTAGGTGTTTAGCAGTTATTTCCCAGTGAAGAATAATGCCAAATCAAGAACTCCCTCCAGGAGGGTGCATAATAGCAAGCTTAATAGTCAGTAATCACCAGAGTACATACAGAGGACTTAGCAGAAAATGTTACCATTGTCTCAATAATCTTAGAAACAGGAACAGTTTCCCAAAAACATTTAAAAATGCCTCTACAGTCCTGGAACAGTATCTTAAGGACAACTGAGACAAGGATCACTTGTACCAGAAGAAGAATATAGAGAGTAGTAGGAATTGCTTATAGTCCAACAAATGTTGGCGGTAGTGTCAAGCACGGGCATATATTATCTGCTCAGAATCTCTCAAATGCCAAGAAACTCTTTGGGTGGCGCTTCACAGTGCAGATGGACAAAGCACACTGTGAAAGCAACCCAAGACACCTTAAGGCAAAGAAGGCAAAGAAACGAAAATGGCCAGGTTAGTCAGTCACAATCTTAATCCAGTCAAGGATGAATTTCACTTACTGAAAGCAAAACTGAAGCTAAAAAAGGAACTGTGAGGAACTGAAGGCAGTGGCAAAAGAAGAAGTCTAAAAGAGCATCACCAGGGAAGAAACCCAGCATTTGGCAATGCCTATGGGCTCAAGGCTTAAGATATTGCAAATGAGTATTTAAAATGTCTATTTGATGTATGATTATATTAGTTTGTCCAATCACCTTCGGACCCCTAGAAATTGGGTGCTGTATATGAACATAGTTGTAATGTCTACACTGTTCTCCTGATTTGGATGTAAATAAGCTGAAGGTCTGCACTTTAAATATGTTCATTATTTTCTTTAAACCCAAATGCACTGTGGCATGCATCAAAAATGACAAAAACTTTGTCTGTGTTCAAATAGTTATGGGCATGACTGTATGTATTTACTTCTAAATGTTTTGAGCATAATATGACTACTGTACATTAGTTTGTATAATTACTACCAAAACAAAAATATTTTAATTTTCCCACAGTTTCTCCTTCCTCCAGGATGGACTGATGGAGTGAAAAGAGAACAAGTCATGGCAATAATGCCATTCTTTTTTTCTGGTGTAAGTGAAGACCTGACTCATATGTATACAGATCTCATCCTAAAACTATTAGTTACATAAGTTATATTAAGGCTGGATATGCTTGCATGGGTTCTAAAGAGGTCTTAATGTTTCTGTTTTTGTATTTCCTTCAGCCCACTGAGAAATGGGTTCATGAAGCAGTGCTGAATGAGTACCTGGGCTCCGCGGATGATCCAATTAAAATCCGAGATGGTTTAAGAGAGATGTATGGGGACTTAATGTTTAACATTCCTGCACGTAAAGTAGCAAAATACCATAAAGGTAAACATCTGTTTATTTTTTTTTTACCTGATACTGAGGGTAAATTATATCTGAATTTTTGACAGTGTTGTGCTTTTCTTTAACGATTAGATTCTGGAGCACCAGTTTACTTGTATGAGTTCCAGCATACTTACAATGAGCGGAAGAAGAAGAGACCCAGCTTTGTTGGGAGTGACCATGCTGATGAAATCCATTTTGTTTTTGGTAACTGCTTTGCCAGCAGCCCCATGAAGATACCTGGTGAGATGAAAATTGTAGACTTCTTTATAGTTATTGCAGTACTATAATAGTAAAGGACCTTGATTCACACTGCCCTAAAACTCACTCTCATATCTCTCTCTCAGGTCAGTTCACAGAAAAAGAAAATGAACTGTGTAGAACTGTAATGGCCTACTGGGGGAACTTTGCTCGCACTGGGTGAGTAATCACGCTGTCTGCCAGGATTTAAATGAGAAGATCTACTTGAGTTCAAAGATCTCCAGACAAGGTCCACATAGTTCTGTATTGTTCTTAATAAGAAGATAAAGCAGGTCCCTCAAGGAGAAATGTACCTGACTTGAACTGAATATAAGCAAATGATTTGTAGCCAATTCTGTGAAAGCGCTTTAGGAGAGTAAGCACTTTTAGAGTAAAGCTAAAGTCACTTTAGAGCAGTAATTTAGGCTTTCAATGAATGTCACTAGGTGTCTTACCTTTCACCAAGGTACACTTTTTGCCCATAGTAGGTTAAACATAATGTCCCGTAAACACTGTTCTGGTTTACACAGATTTAGGTTGTAAATGAGAAGTCTTTCTTTAAATTAGAAGATCAAATGGGGAAAATAATTCTGTAATCATATGGGGATCTGATAATATAAATACAGTATTTGAACCAAATTTAACTGAATCTAGGCAACTTACTTGCAGCTAGTTAACAGTTCAGTCAGGATGTCTGTTCTGTGGTTTAAGAATTATAGGAATCATCAGAACCAGATTAGAGGTGTTGGTATAATATTGTACACTTCATATTGTGCAGAAATTTGGGCTTTCTGTGAATGGCACAAGGTGTACCACCTCTTGCCAGAGCATAGTTTCTTACATAAGTAGGTTAGACATCATCTTGTCCTATAAACCCTGTTGCTGTTTACAGAGTTTTCTCTGTGTGTTTCTGAGGGCAGATCTCCAAACGGCCCCAGCCTGACAACATGGCCAGAGCATGGAACTGAAGCAGAGTATCTGGCCATTGGACTAGAGCAAAAAGCTGGCAAGAACTTGAAGGGAAAGCATTACACGTTCTTGACCGAGACTCTTCCACGCTTGATACGAGAGAAAAAGGATGGTGAGTCTCGTGTTATGGTGCTTATTATACTTGTTGTAGAGAATAGCTCTGTTTTTGTAACACTGTAAATACTGTGACACTTCACGTATAGGAGTGGATCAGTACTGTGCTTAACTACATTTATACCATGACATCTGGGATACATCTCAGATGCAGTCAGACTTCCCTCTTTGAGCTCAGATGCACAAAGTTAGTATGAGAAAAGAGTGCACTGAGATCACGTGCTGTAATGAATGGTTCTCACTGTTGCACTACTTTGTTATCTAACCCGTGACTGTTCCGGTTTAGATTTCCACACAGTAGTATATTACTACAAGTCATGCCAGCCGTATGAACTACTTTGAGATTAGATTAAGTTTATGGCATGTTGTGCTGTGCTATTTGACCCTGAGAGCGTTTTATCTTGAGGGAAGTGTGATTGAATTGAATGAGCATGTGTAATACATTATATTTAGTAATCATGAACCATTTTCTTTGTCAAGTATGTTTATTCATTGACCCATCTCTGATAGGACCTGTTGTGCAGACGAAATCAGGAGCTCTGAAAGGCGAGTATGTTACGGCTAAAGGGAAGGATACAGTCATACACAGCTACCTAGGAGTGCCCTTTGCAAAGCCACCAGTGGGCCCTTTGAGACTCGCGGCTCCCCAACCTGCAGAAGCATGGAAGGGAGTTAGAGATGCCACACAACAGCCATACATGTAAGATTTTCTAAGCTGAGCCTGTCCTTATTCATCATTTTTTTGCCAGGGATATGACCAATTCATATGTCATCAAATTTGACACTGTAAATTATTCTTCAGTCATTATTCATAGACAATGGTAAAACAGCCTATACTGCAGCTTGTCTATAGACATACAATCAAGGAGAGTTATGTAAAGCTACACTTTGTACGTTTTGGTGATTTGTGCAGCTTTACAGATATTCACCTAATTTGTTGTTTAATGAAGAGTGCCATGGATATTCACTTTGCTCAATTAGTGGAGCACCTTCTAAAATTGTCGCTACCAGCAGCTCTCTGTTTATATGTAGAATTTTGAAAAACACTTACATTGTTATAATGTGAAACAGAGAGAAGTGAATTATAAAGCAGGTCAATCAGACCAGAAGTGTTTCATTTCAGATTCTACATGCAATAAAAGCTATTCTTTATGCCAGTGTCAAGTAGGATTTGCACACTGATGTGCACATGCTTGCTCTCAAATACTGATATTGATGTTTCAGGTGCATACAAAACAGGGAAGTGATGGTTGAACTTTTTGCAAATATGACACTGAGTGTAGATATTCCTGAAGTGTCAGAAGACTGCCTCTACCTCAACATTTACACTCCTGCAAAACCTGGTGAAGATGCCAACTTACCAGTAAGCTCTCATCCAACTCCTGACCCCTGTCTTACTGACTTATCAAATGCTGCCAGTTGTGTTTACTTTACCTTTGTCCCTGTCCAATGTGTGTCCATAAAAGGAATGACCTTTTGTACTTCAAAAGCATGGGTATAAAATTTGCCTGAGTCATTACATGTTGCTAAATGGAGGTTTTTACTGCTTTTTTAGGTTATGGTTTGGATTCATGGTGGAGGGCTGAGTTTGGGCTCTGCATCAGCCTATGATGGATCTGTTTTGTCTGCATACCAGAATGTAGTTGTTGTGCTGATTCAGTACAGACTTGGTCTTTTAGGGTTCTTCAGGTAAGTCTGACGCATTTTGCTAGTTATCTTATGGGATTTTTTTAAACCACAGAAAATGTTATGACAGGTTATAACATCATGTTCCACCCCCATTACCTGTATCATACCCAATGAATGCAAGTATAAAAATGCAAGTTTTATGCTACCAAACTGTGTCAGTATTTATTTCGGAGGCCGTACAATTCAATTATGACATCCTTTTTAGTGCAGACTTCCACAGACTCTGTGGGTTAATAAGCAGCCTCTTTCATTTTTTACCACTGTTTCTGAAATGCTGCTTTTGTCTCATGTTTCCTGTGTGTTAACATAGTAGTAACAGTAGTAAAAGGGGATGATTTTATTTTAACTTCAGGTGCACACCACAGTAGTTTCTCTATTTGCTTAATCACAGAGTATGTTCTCATTTTAATCATATATTTATCTTTTTAGCACAGGGGATGAACATGCACCAGGAAATTACGGGCTACTGGACCAGGTGGCAGCACTTCAGTGGGTCCAGGAGAACATCCGCAGCTTTGGAGGCAATCCTGGATCAGTCACCATCTTTGGAGAGTCTGCAGGAGGTGCCAGTGTGTCCTTTTTGGTGGGGAGCTAATAAATATGCAGCCTGAAACTTGCATGCTTGGTTCTGTTGGACCAGGTTGATTTTGCAAAGCTATATAATTTATGCTACATTAAAACCTAATATTTTACATTAGCTGTGTCCCAATTCAGGGCCTGCATCCTTCAAAAGCTGCATTTGAAAACCAATTTACGTCACAGTGCTGCTATTAGGCTGTCCCATTTCAAAGGCTCCCTCATATGCGGCTGAGAAATGCGTCCTTCTTTTCCATGGTAACGAAGGATCCTATGGATGGATCCTTCACTAGCCAAAATATCCAGAGGTTAATTGCGGGCCGGTGATTCAAACAGGAAGTCTGCCACAGAGCAAACTGTCTCGTTTCAGTTTGGCCTTTGGGGACTACGCAGCCTTCAAAGGATACACCTTCGTACACCAGCCCCTGAATTGGGACACAGCTCAAATGTTCTGTCTATCTAACATGAAGTAACACATTAGTTATCATGAAGTAATACATTAACAGTGGTTAACTGATGTTAGGTAAATATGTAATAACTGCATGCATTGCATGTTTACTTAACATGTACACATGTGATGGTTATTTGTTTACCTAACATTTGTTAAGCACAGTAACTATTATTAATGTATTACTTCATGTTAACCGATGCATTCCTTCTTGTTTTGGTTAGTCAGCACTTAATGTAAACCGATACCTTAAAAAGTTAGTATTTCCAATTTTTCCTTAATTCTTTGCTTCATTTACAACAAGTAGTGTTTTGCTTCCATTTCTGTAGAACAGCTTAGTATACCTGATGTATTGTCACTCTTCCTTACTGCATAAAAAAATCAGAATGAAAAGGAATCCTCGTGCCCAGTTTGTATTTGTGGTTAAAAGCATATTATTTATTAAATGCATTAGCAGTGCCTCGGCTTCTCATTTTATACTGTGTGTCTCTTTTGGACTTCAAGCTTCTCTCTCCGTTGTCCGCTGGCCTATTTCATCGTGCAATTGCGGAGAGTGGTTGTGCTATAATGCCAGGCATTGTAGCGGATCCCTTTCCAGTAGCCCAGGTAAACTAAAGTCCTTGTTCACTTTCATATTCGACCTTTCCGTTCTGACAAATAGTGACTTTCATTTTTGTGTCATTTCAGCAAGTGGCTAACGCATCAGGCTGTGACATCAGTAGCACACAGAAAATTGCTGAGTGCATAAAGCAGTGGTCAATAAAGGACCTGATAACACTTTCCAAAGAGGTAAGCACTTTGGAGATCTTCATTTGAATACAAATGAAAAACGTGAACAAGCAATTACGTATAAGGGATGGCTCAGGTCTTTATTTGAGTTTGGGAACAAAGTTTGGGATACTCATCAGATTGCTGCTTTTCAATCCTCTAAGCCATGATAAAGATGAAAATCTGACCTGCTATGCGAGTAATTTGTGAGTAATAATGAAATAATAAAAATATATTGTTTTGTTTTAGCAAGTGATGATGCACTTTGTGGTGACAATAGATAAAGTATTTCTTCCCAAGCCTGTGGAAGAGCTTCTTCAAAACCAGGAGTTCAACAAAGTACCTCTCATGACTGGCACGACTGATGATGAATTTGGCTGGCTGCTGCCCAACGTGAGTAAATACTATAGAATTAATATTACAGATATGCTTCAGAGTTTCACAGTATGTTCTAAAATGAATAGTTATTCATAAGAATTAGACAGAGGAGTGGCCATGGCATCGGAAAGGGGAGCACTTTGGATTCTATGGAACTTGATCTTGGAGGTCATCTTATGAGATATTTGGAAAAAAATATCAATAGATGATGATCAAAACCACCTGTTTCCACAGGTCCTCTCACCTCCGGGATGGGCTGATGGAATGGATAGAGAGCAAGTTCTTTCATCTATGGCCGTCTTTATTACTGGGAGTGCAAAGGTAAGTGACTGGACAACATCATAGAAACTTATTATATAGCTATGCATTTAAGTAACATCATTTTTTAACTTGGCTTGTTATTTGACATTAAATAGGCTACTTTATTTTTTATTATTTATATATATATTTTTCTATATCTCATTGTTAACAATTTTGCTTCACGACACCATTTATGATAAAAATGCATCCATTTGCATAAACATACTAAATCAGTTGTCTGCTGCTGTTCTGTTGTGTCAAGCCCAAAAATCAATGGATAAGTGAACTGATCGTAGATGAATACCTGGGCTCCACTGTTGACCGGATCAAAATTCGCGACAGTTACAAAGAGATGATGGCGGATATCGTGTTTAACATTCCTGCCCTCACGCTGACAAAATTCCATAAAGGTAAAGAAAGAGATTCTAAAATCAGAAACATTATCTGTATGTGTGTATTATATCCAGAGCTTCTAAATCTGCAGTCTAACAGTCAATCCACCTTGATTGCTGTAGAAGTTAGAAGCCCAAGCACGGTTTATTAATGTATACTTTATGGAGTGTTACAGAATACCGAATGTTACCGAATTCACAATGTCTGTAGTTGAAGTGTAGTAGTTAAAACCTCATGTGTCTTGTTCTGTCAGCTGCTGGTGCACCGGTTTACCTGTATCAGTTCCAGCAATCCCCAAGCCTTCTTCAGGCAAATAGGCCCAGTTTTGTCGGGGCTGATCATGGAGATGAACTTGCCTTTGTTTTCGGCTTGTGCTTTGGGAACGCCCATGTCAAAGTAACTGGTAAGGAAATCTTATCAGTCTCACCATGTGTTCTAATATTAGATTAGCTGTGTTACATCAGGGATTAATACCATCTATCACATTTTACTTGTTAACCTTATTTCTGTTGTGACCAGTACTCTAATAGGTAACGATGGAATTAAAATAAAGATGTCTAAATTGGTAATTAAGAGGCTGTGTTAAAGAAGGCCTTAAAGCTTCCGTATACTGAGATGCAGAGGCCTTGTAGGGGAATTACAAGTTCTTCTAGGCTCTCTGTAGACTTGGTGAACTCTGAAGGTGAGCTATATCTGGGCTGGACAGAGATACAGTGGTGTGAAAAAGTGTTTTCCCCCTTCATGATTTCTTATTTTTTTGCGTGTTTGTCACTCTTAAATGTTTCAGATCATCAAACAAATTTAAATATTAGTCAAAGACAACACAAGTAAACATAAAAAGCAGTTTTTAAATGAAGGTTTTTATTATTAAGGGAGAAAAAAAATCCAAACCTACATGGCCCTGTGTGAAAAAGTGCTTGCCCCCCAGTTAAAACATAACTTAACTGTGGTTTATCACACTTGAGTTCAATTTCTCTAGCCACACCTAGACCTGATTACTGCCACACCTGTTCTCAATCAAGAAATCACTTAAATAGGCCCTGCCTGACAAAGCGAAGTAGACCAAAAGATACTCAAAAGCTAGACATCATGCCAAGATCCAAAGAAATTCAGGAACAAATGAGAAAGAAAGTAACCGAGATCTGTCAGTCTGGAAAAGGTTATAAAGCTATTTCTAAAGTTTTGGGACTCCAGCGAACCACAGTGAGAGCCATTATCCACAAATGGCGAAAACGTGGAACAGTGGTGAACCTTCCCAGAAGTGGCCGGCCGACCAAAATTACCCCAAGAGCGCAGCAACAACTCATCCAAGAGGTCACAAAAGACCCCACAACAACATCCAAAGAACTGCAGGCCTTACTTGCCTCAGTTAAGGTCAGCGTTCATGACTCCACCATAAGAAAGAGACTGGGCAAAAATGGCCTGCTTGGCAGAGTGCCAAGACTCTGGAAAACCTCAAGAAACCCAGTGTGGCTGAATTACAACAATTCTGCAAAGATGAGTGGGCCAAAATTCCTCCACAGTGCTGTGAAAGACTCATTGCAAGTTACCGCAAATGCTTGATTGCAGTTGTTGCTGCTAAGAGTGGCCCAACCAGTTATTAGGTTTTGGGGGCAAACTCTTTTTCACACAGGGCCATTGGAATTTTTTCTCCCTTAATAATAAAAACCTTCATTTAAAAAATGCATTTTATGTTTACTTGTGTTGTCTTTGACTAATATTTAAATTTGTTTGATGATCTGAAACATTTAAGAGTGACAAACATGCAAAAAATAAGAAATCATGAAGGGGGCAAACACTTTTTCACACCACTGTAGACTAAACTAGCTACATCCAAAGTCACCTGCAGAAAAAAAAAAAATTTGCCGTTTTTTTAAAAAGGAGTTTGGCTTAAAAAAATTATCATTCCCAAATAATGCTAATTGGAGACAGATATTGGTGTCCAGAGATGCTCTTTGTTGAAAATAGGCAGGGGGGACTGCATAAAAATTACTACTTTGTTATGCAAGCATGCAATTGCCCGGGGGATGTCTCGATGCTCAACCTGAGAAAAATAAGGGTTGGAACCATTTCTCTTTTCCATTGAACATAGCCTCTCCAGAGTTTTCTTTGAATATTGGGTGCTTTATTTTTAATAGTTAGTACGTTTTTTTTTATAGTTGGGTCATAGAGCTGGGAGAACATAGTTAGGCCCAACAGTAATCAAAGTTAACTGATCTTGAAGTCCTTGTAAGTGTACTTATACTTTTCATCTTTTTCAGGCTTATTAACTGAGAAAGAGCATGATCTCTGTAGAACTATGATGGCCTACTGGGGCAACTTTGCTCGCACTGGGTGAGTAATACATTTAAGTGCCAAATTTTAGGACTACCACAAATGCCATTTTCCATTTCAGTGTTCATTAATTATTCTGGAAAGGAATCTTGAAGTGCTGTCATTACATTGCGTCAAATTTGAGGCTTTGTTTACTTGGCGGCAGATCCCCCAACGGGCCAGGCCTGACACCATGGCCCGAGTATGGTGCTGAAGCTGAGTATCTGGGCATTGGGCTGAAGCAAAAGCCTGGCAAGAATCTGAGGGCCAATCGTTACGTCTTCATGACTGAAAAGCTTCCAGAACTGGTGCGCTCTGCTCAGGAGAAGAGTGAGCACAACGAGCTGTAGATGTCACTGTAGATTCAGTGAAGAAGTAAATGCTGGGGCTGCTTTTGACAAGAAACTAATCTAAATCTTCTGAATAAAACACATAGAAATATTTTATAAAAAATTTTAAAATAATAATAATAATAATAATAATAATAACAATAACAATAATAACAAGAAAATAATAAAAAAAAAACATTCCTTTAATAATGATAATAAAATGATAATAATAAAATGATCATAATAATAATTCTCCCAAGTGTGTTTTATAAAGAGATATCTGAATCAGAGTATGTATCAGGATCATAGGCACCACCTGGACCATTATTCAAAAGGGCTGGGCTGGCAGTCTGAACAAGGCCTTCGTCAATTAAATAGCATGAAGTCTAGTCTATCGAACGAGAAGAGCTTTGACAGGCTCCTGCTGGGAAGTCCTCACTTTGGGCTGAAGTTATCTGGCCAAATAACTGGCTATCCATGGTCAAATTTATATGTATAAAAGCATGTCTGTACTGTTGGAACTCCCTGGCCTTTCTTTCTGGTAAACAGGCTTGACTTTGAGCTTAACTGACTTGAAATGTAACTGTTTAACTGAAAAACCTGGCTTTTGTGAAACATCTGTCTGTTCTGAGGCCAGTGTCATAAGGTGGCTGCCAAAGAAGTGAAGTGATCTCTTGACTTCGACCACCCATGCAGACACAAACAGAATAGCTTTTTACTTTCATTTATTGGGAAGAGACAAACACATATGCTTCAAAGCTCCCTGACGTTGTATGCAATGGAGTTAACATTAGACTCAACTTGCCTCTCAAAACATCTTTTATGATGTGCTGTAGGTATCCCATTGGAAACACTTCCTATGTTGTAGAAGTCACACAACAGACAGGTGATATGCTTAAAAATAAACATTGCAATTATGTGCACAATCACCCCTAAACAAAGCTGAAATACATAATTAAATACTTTCATTCTTTTCGTATATATATATATATATATATATATATATATATAGTAGTGGTTAGTTTTTGCAAAGCTGCATTTGAATACAAAAGTACAGACAGAGGAATCTAGTCTGGTCAATACCTATGCTACTTAAGAAAGAGCACTTTGAGAGGAGCCACTGCACAGCTGCTTTATGATCGAACGTCATCACAGAACAAGGAAGCATTTGTTGTTTCCACTGCAGGAAATGGCCTGAAAGTGTTTTGGAGACAAAACCAACATGTCGTGCTTCAAAACATAATCCAAGATGGTGAGAAGGCATGCCACTACTGCTATTATTAGAGCTGCCCAGCCAAGTTTTTGTCTTGTTGGGGTGAAGTGCCACTAGTAAGTAAACCATCCTTTACTGAGCCAAGGCAAACCCAGACTGCCTGTTAGCCATTGATTCTTTGCAGGTACTCGCTGGTGATGATGATCGTCACATGCACCTGTATGCTGTTTTCACAGATGACTTGTTTGCTCAGTAGAGCCATTTCCTTATTACATCTTGATGGACAAAAGCTTAGCTGGGAATTTACCAAATGCAAATCCATATAATTCTGAAATATATATTTTATAATGTTTCAGAATAGGTATCATACATTTTAGGGATTTATTAATTTAAGAGAATACATACATTAGGTATGGCACCTGAGATACAGTGCAGTCCGTAAGTCTATGTGAATGAAATGCACTCAAATTTCTAATTAAGTGAATTCACCCACATGGGTTAGTACAGCATGCATATTCATCACAATACATGTTCATATAATCCAGATTTGGATGTTGCAACTAAATCATCTTGATTTAAATGTTTTACTCAAGGGCTAACAAATAGAAAGTAGGCAAACTTAACTATGTTGTTACAAGTATGCAGATTTACCTCAGAATGGGAGGGTATCAAGCTAAGTACCAGTCTGTTCTTGTAACAGAGTAATAGTTAGTTTTAGAGAAAACAACATGTAAAGTATGGTCTGGCATAAGACCCTCATCAAAGCTTTAGTGAAGGTTTTGGGGTCTGCTTTACTAATGCATGTTGTTCGTAAGAAAACCAGCACTCAGAGCCATTGACCGATCAAGGTATTTATCAGGGTCAATCAAGGTTCAGATACTAATCACTGCACCGTGTACCACAAGTTACGTCAGTTGTTTCTTAAAAACATTCAAATCAAAATACAAGAAAGGCAAACCACCCTCATCCTTGTGGGCATTGCTGAAAAATAAAAGCAATGCAAGAGCAGTTCAGATTTAAGAATTCCATAGTCAAAAAGAATTAAATGAGACAAAGGGCACGGCACCAATTAAAAGCTACCACCAACTAAACAGCTGAAAAAAATCCCCTGTGTGTTGAAGACAGACATTTATAACTTAAAATAATTTCAAGAATACAGGTAGCTACAAGTTTCTAGGAGTAGTCTTGGGTAAATACCATGGTAATGATACAGAGGCACACTCAGCTTGTTCCAGAGTATGTGGGTGAATTGTCACATCGTCCTCATATTCTTCATCTCCAGGTTACAAAAATAAATTAATTAAAAAGCTGATAAGAAAGCCTTGGTATAATACAACCTTATGAACTTGCTGCTGCAAACATACCTGTGTGGCAGGATTTTTCTTTGTGTATGTGTAAGATTATCGGGAGGTTTCTTCAGGTTGTGTGGGGGTGTGGAGTGGTAGAGAGCGTAATCTGAGTTGCAGAGCATGTAGAGCAGTTATGGGCACTTCCTGTCCTGGGAGACCACAACAATAAACACTTTTTTCTGTCCCTGTTTCCACTACATCTGGCTCAACTCATTAGTGGATGGGTAACTAGCTTATGAGTTGAATCAGGCGAGTTGGAGGTGTGGCCCTGCGAGGCTGGAATTGCCAACCCTTTTTGCAAGGCATGTGGGAGGTGTATGATGGGGAGCATGGCTGAGAAGGAGGTGCTTGACCATCAGGATGTCCATGATTGCATGTTGCGGAGCATGGCCTCAAAGCGCTCCATGCTGGGGGCCTGAGCGTGCTCCAGCTGGTCCGTCAGCCGGCTATATAAGCTGAAGGACTTCAGCTCCAGCCAGATGAAACCAAAGCGGTCATCATCAAACAGGACAAACAGGCCTGGCGTGCGCTCTGGGCTTGTGAAGCCATGACCGGCTATGAGGCCTGTTCCGTAGAAACTGACACATATACAGAAATCAGTCATCATCTAGTCATATACAGTATGTATATATTATTTTTTTCAGGCACCTAAAATCTTTGCAGAGTACATAAGTCTAATTCTTTAGGAAATTAATTTAGTGCAATCATGAAATGATTAAATCTTACCATGATGGTTTGATTATCTTAGTAACTAAGATAGAACTAAGATCATATATATATATATATATATATATATATATATATATATATATATATATCAAGGCCTTGGTATAATACATCATAGTGTGATAGTGTGACTTGATGATGTAACGATGTACTTTTTGTTGTGCTTAATTTGATGTCCAATCAGATTAACCAAGCTATCAACTTTCAGGAGATATATCTAACTGGACACAGTGCTAAAAGATAAGACAGCAAAGCCAGTCATACTCACCACATCTTGCATGTGCGTGGGTATACCTCATTGCGGGCCATGACTCCTAAAGGCAGGACGAAGGGCTGGGATTCAGGGCTGGGATTAGCTGCTTTGGCACCAGCCTCTTCTGCTTCAGCGCCGCTGGCAGGGGCAGCGTCTGAGCCCTCCGCCCCAGAAGAGCCCTCTTCCGCCTCTGCTGATGCAACAGGACCTTGGGAGCCCCTTTGGACTTCTTCGTGCACTCCCATCACCAGGCGAGAGAGCTCCTCGATATTCCGCTGGTGCTCCAAATCAGGCAGTTGCACCGGTCGACTCAGGTCTATGTCTAAGGTCAACTGACCTGCTGGCACATTAGGATCACCCTGAGGGGCAAGAAGAAATTCATCTGATTCAGGAACATATAATTTTATTCCATTTTATCATGTTTTATCCTGTTTTACCACCCAGCTGATTTCAAACCCATTATATAGGCAAAGTGAAGCTGTTAAACAAAGTCATTTTAGATGGCCAGTAGGTGAAGAAACACTGGGGCTCACTGTAAGTTTGGTGGCTTTGGCCCGAGAGCCATGGAAGCTCAGCATGATGATCTCCAGGCCATGGCTGCCGTATGTGCCTTTGAAGAGGCCCGGCTGCAGCAGGTCTGAAGGTAGGCACGGGGGCAGGTATATTCGTCGGTAGGTCAGGCAATTACTGCAAACACAACACACATTCTGTACAGACACTGAAGGCCACCGAGACATAGGGTGTGTATTAGATTTTGCACTGGACGATCACCAACCATTCACTAATTTGGAAATTGTGCACTGATGTTTATATCAGCTGATGCCAATACAAACACATATTGTGAAGGAATTGGGACTAAATCCACCTCAATTATCAAGATGGAAAATCGTCACAAGTGCTGTAAAGTGACTAAAATGCAGACATTTTAACACAGTTACCCAGTGTCGCCTAACAATTCTGCTCTTCCAGAGAACAATACAAACATCATTAAATAGTGGTTTGACTATACTGATGAAGTCTAATTGTCTTTCCAACAATTATCTGCAAATTCCAATATGATTCCAACATCCTCATGCAACCCTAAAGCTGCTCTAAATAACTTACTTCAGGCCTGACCCTCACTTTGCCTGAACATACTTTGAATATGTTGAATATGGAATGATATGCATGGTGCAAAGTATGCAGTACAAGTATACCATACATAAAGGCAACTTTTTAGCTCATAGGCCAATAACTTCATACCTTTTTTTACCTTTCTTTATACCTCTATTTGTGATCAATATTTGATTAACAAGTAAACATACAGAACACAAGA
This sequence comes from Semaprochilodus insignis, assembly GCA_034552555.1. Lineage (NCBI taxonomy): Eukaryota > Metazoa > Chordata > Actinopteri > Characiformes > Prochilodontidae > Semaprochilodus > Semaprochilodus insignis. Next base: position 53,685,335 of record CM067474.1, on the reverse strand, counting down.
TATGCCTATATGGTTCTTCACAGAAGAGTATAGAAGTGCAGGCAAAGTACTGCAGAACCACAGAAATTACCACAGAAATGACTGGGTTGTGTAATGTTATCAGCTTCAGAAGAACTGTTGCTAGACTATACTTTCTAAGACACTTACTCGTATTGGCTGGTGTAGATGAACTTCATGAGGATCAGCTCCTGCATGTGTTCATGAAAAATGTCCTCCAGTGTCCGTCCCCATTCCTCCTCCAGCCACGTACGGAACTCCTGCAATTACAGGCAGACACAAACAAAATCAATCCAAACAGCAAACATTGCTCCATATCTTCTCTTCCTTCCAGTTCAGATGAAAGTAAAAACCTAAACCTCATGAGCTACAAGCCAAAACTGTTCACATTTTAGAAGAGATAAAAGCAAGGTTGCTTAAGCAAATGTGCTCCTTTACCTCCTGCCTGCCCCCTGGCATTCGATGGTGATCTGTTTGGTTGCATTTGGTAGAAAACTCATCTTTTTTTACTGTCTGCAAAACATTAGCATCACATGTTAGATCACAACTCCACCTACCTTTCATGTTTATAACTGCATCAAAAATACATACTAGAGATCTATGACAAAATAAGTCTTAAAGGCACAGTGACTAAAACACGCTAATAGGCTGAGAATTGATCACATAAACATGAATTACAACTGTTACTGTTACACATAGTGCGATTTTAATCATCAAGAATTAAGTCTGGTCTGGTCTTCACAATGCTCATAAGTGGACATGAAGGATATGGACCCTTTAACAGAGGTGTGCAAATTTGTTTTGACAGGCAAGCTGACCTGAATATCTCCTTTGTGAGGCCCCTTATGGCCATACATGCACTCCACAGTGGCTTTGTTACTCTCCCACATGTGAATGCGGAAGAGAGGGCGGCGGCGCATAGGGTCCTCCACACGGGGATCATGGGGTGGGAGATACATCCAGCCAATAATGAACAACCCATCCACCTTCCCAGAAACATTGTGAAACGGAGAAGAACAAAGTCTATAATTGCACACTGATAAGGAAATAAAAATAGCTTTCTATTATAGTTCTAATATACAAATGTGCTGAAAAAACATGTTAAGTGAAAAGACGTACCACTACGTTCAGCAGACCTCCATAGGGTCCTATGTCTGGTTGCCAGAGACCTAGAATGTGTCTGTACGGATGGAGCACTGCAACACAAACAAAATATACTGACTTAAAGAACACAACAGAACAAAGGAGTGGCATGCAGTTGCACCAAATCAGCACAGAAAAGAATGAGAAGAAAGGAGTTAATTGCAGGGCATTTAAGCACAATGCTTTAGTGCAGGGTTTCATAGTCTTTGTAGATCTGTAATTACACTGCATCTGACACAGTTTCTCACTGTGCACACAAATCTGTATCTGCAGTTGTACCTTGTATTAAGAATGCTTAGTAGTTTAAACTTACAGCAATGTCTACTCAGTTCTGTCATGGGAATTGGGAACAGTTGTAAGAATACATCTGTGAAGTCTTAGGAAATATCTGAATTTCGGCTCCCAAATTGTGATCTGATTTTCATCTAAGTCACAATAAATATAGACTTATTTGTGAAACAAATTACAGAACAAGTAGTTTAAACAACCAAAGCTATTAGAGACTGTAAACAAAGCTTTAGAACGGCTCAGCAGAATTTTCGGTTACCTACTCTTTTACAGTAGAATTCTGTTCAAGTGACACGCACATGACTAAAAAACATTTCAGATGACCTTGGAAAAAAATTGTTCCTGAAGCCCCTTAAAGCCCATCAATTCGGTCAGGCAGGTTATGCCTCAGGTCTTAGAAATATTGCAAAGCTTCTCCATTTATGAATTTCATGCTGTGGAAACTCTTCAGCGGAATGTCAGCACGCCTGTAATTTATCATTCATAAGTGTTTGGGCTATGCACTATGGCAATGTCCTAAAACATGAATCAACTGCAAAGAGACTTAAACAGAAGACATACTACAGTATTTTGGACCGACCATAGTCATAGCCCTGACCTCTATCCTATTGAAATGTTGAAGCAAGCATTCTGTAAACCTGATTTAAAACAGTTCTGGGAATAGAAAGTGTGAGTGTACTAAACATTAGGATTCACAGGCTTTCCTCTCCAATGACCTTAATTGCGACTTACTGAGATGAAGATCACTTAAAAATATGGATGGGCAATATGATAATTCAAGACATTTTCACAATACATGAGCGTATGAATTTTTAAGGTTTAATAAGAAACAACAAAACAAGTAGTACTGGCTTTAATAATAATAAATAACAATCAGTAATCATAAATACAATGATCAATACAATGATTTTTGTTCAATATTTCACATGTTGCACTGCACTAAATCTAATTAAACAGGAATAATTATGCTCTCTTTGTGACGCCATTGATAAATATCATATTACCCACGCATTTACTATTCAGATCATTAACAAACTCTCACAACTCAAACATCATCACTATTTTGCAAGTAAGCAGTGTGGATAAAAGCTGGAGTTACTAATAAAAGAACACCCACTTCACACAGTCAGGTAAGGTTAGGATCAAGGCAGACTTCTGCATGTCAGGCCAGTTTGTGTCCTTCTCCTACACATGCAGAACACAGAGGCGTGCAGGGCTCCAGGCGGAAGATGCCCTTTTGCACCGATCTAGGACAAACTTCTCCCACCCAGCTCCTGACCCCAGGTCAGTACAGTAAAATCACCAATCAACTTCTCCCAGATCAGCAGGAAAGGGCAACCTCTACCAAACACCACCATGTGGCAAGTGGCCACGCAGAGGAACCAGCACATTCAGCCCTCACACCTGGCAGTACATACAGTGTGCATACACGTCCCGATAGTCCATGTGCTCATAATCGGGAAGGAGCTTCATAAAGCGTCCCGACTTCACCCGAGGGTTCACACCTGGACAGATACACAGGTGAGGGCACCACAGGAGGGGAGAAGAGGCAAGAGAGGACCACTCATGTGAGCTGACACAATACATGTGTGTACATGTGAGGTGAGATCTGAAACGCCTGTCTTATTATATTGAAAAGATTACATCGAAAAGATGTTGTATGTACATCTTTTTAGCTTTTCAAGATATACAGTGGTGTGCAAAAGTTTGGCCACCCCAGGTCATCATTTCTGTTACTGTGAGTAGTTAAGAGAGAAGAAGATGATCTTCAAAAGTCATAAAGTTAAAGATTTATGAAAGTTAAACATTTTCAACATTTTAAGCAAGATTAGTGAATTATTTATGTTTTGCTATGCTTCTACAACAGGATAATGATCCTAAACACACCAAAAAATCCACAATGGACAACCTCAAGAGGTGCAAGCTGATGGTTTTGCCATGGCCCTTACAGCTAAACATCATCGAAAATCTGTGGATAGACCTCAAATGAGCAGTCTATGCAAGACTGCCCGAGAATCCCATAGAACTAGAAGCCTTTTGCAAGGGAGAATCGCCAAAACAGGAACTGAAAGACTTTCGGGTGGCTACAAAAAGTGTTTAAAAGCTGTGATGCTTGTCAAAGAAGGTGTTCTTAAGTACTGACCATGCAGGGAGTCCAAACTTTTGCTTTCTTTTTTCTTTAAAACTAAACGATAAAATAAAAGCGTTTGTAATAGTACTTAATATTGCCTAAGTTTTACAATGTGCCGTTACGGCACAAACATTGGCAAAAACAGCCCGTTTTGAATTCTTTGTTTTTGTGGCATTATACATATGGCAAATGCAGTTTAGCCCCACCCACTCGCACTGAAGTTATAAGAAGCATTGTGGAAAGGAATGCTTTTGGAATGAAGCACAGTACATACATATACATATACATATACATATATATCTCAGTCTATTCTAAGCGATAAAGACAGTTTGAAATAATAAATAATAACTATTTGTGTTTTCTTTAACCCACAGAAATTTAAACCTCAACAGAAAACAATAAAACACAAGACAGATGTAGGATATGGGCCCTTTAATAGCCTCCTTAAACCTAAGTAGATGAAATAATGTACTGCAGTGCAAAGTGGGCCTATGAGGGGCTAGGACATGCCATATTAGATGCAGTTACGGGCTGCTAGAGAAGGACACTGCAGCATTTAGCGTCAGAGTGCAGCAGAAGGCCATCAAGGGACCCATCAGACCATCCTGGTGAGTAGTGAACTCTAAATGGTGTGGATGAAGCTAAAAGCCGGAAAGACTATGAGCCTGTAGGGTGGACACAGCATGAAAAACACATAAAGCATTCATGATTACACAAAACATGTGCATAGGCTGTACCTAATGTATTCCTTTTAGAGACTGGAGCTGGCTTTGTGTATATTAGTCATTTAAAGTGCCAGAAAACAGAGCTCACTTTAGAGATGGCTGGTGTGCTGTCATGGTGCACGTTCAGGAAGATGATTCATACCGAGGCTGTTTGGATAATGAGCATACTCACGTTTGACATAAAGCTCCCTGCTGGACACACCCACCACCTCCATCTTCCGCAGGTCATCCTTCATGCCAAACTCTGAATAAGAAATGAGCAGCAGAGAGCAGCACAGTCAGGTTCGTCTGTGTGAACGGCAGGACAGGCGCGCACAGCTGCCACTGGAGCGCTCTTTACGTTACAGGGATCAGTGCTTCTTATTGCTCCCTATTAATATCGCCCATCAAAGGCTACAAACACTGGTTTTATCCCTTAAATATACTGGATATCTAAAGACGCATGCGCCATCAGCACGGTGGCCTGCAGTACTGTGATCTGTTTATATCGAAACTGCTGACAGGCTACGGATTAGCAGGCAATCCCAAACATGACTAGCATGTAGCTACAGTAGTTCATCAAACAGCCTGCGCAGAGACTGCAGCCACTGCTGAAGAGGGACACTCGTTTCTCTAGCATAACCAAACACGACCAAAGCCCCAGCTGACCCAAATAGTGCAGCGTCATATAAGGCACCCTAGCCAGGCTGGAAATCCCCCCAAACAGCTGATTTTAGGTCGGTCGCGGGTGAACACGGGAGGTGTTGTTGTTGTTTACCCTGTATGCACCGTCTCCTCCAGATGGTTTCCGTGCTGAGGATCTGCCTGAATTTCTTGCACACCAGTGCCAGGGTGGGCAGCACGGTGCCGGGTAACGAAGAGAAAATCTCCACTAACAGCTCCGGGGGGAGATCCACCAGAGACTGCGGGCTCTGCGCTCCTGCGCTGGCAGCAGCGGCCTCGGTAGGCCCCGGCGCGCGGCTCTGAGGCCAGCAGCCGCCGCTGCCGCCCCTCGTTTCCCCCACGATCTTCTCCCCCTCTTCTTCGTCCATGTCCATTTCGGAGTCGCTACCGTGCTGGTCGTGCTGGCCGTTCCTCTGTCGCCGCCTGCACCGCCGCGACTGACCCACTCCGCACAGTCTGGCACACACCGCCATCCGTAGTCACCAAACGGGCTACATTACATCAGCGGAACAGCTGCCGTCCGTCCGTCCGTCCCTCTCCGCTCGCTCGCTCTCTCCCTCCCGCGACGCTCCTCTCCTCTCCGCACCGGCAGGCAGTCCGACAGTCCGGCAGTCCGTCCTCCCCTCGCCGTAAAACGTCGTCACACGCACCAGTCTGTCAGCCGAGCTCATCCACTACGTGACTGGGTGGTTGTCGTGACGTAGAGCAGCTGGGGGTTTCAGTCATTTGACAGCAAACATAAATTCACCGGTGGAGATGTACTATCTGAATGATCCACTCACTCACTCCCTCTGCTGCATCCACTGTTGGCGGTATTGTTTATGATTTTCCAAGTATTTTTTCCTCCAAGCAGGTCCACCTTAAATACAAGCCCACGGTTAAAACAATAAGAGGAAAACAAAAGTAGTGTAACTTCCTGTTGTTGAACAGCCAAAGACCTATTTATATTCCATGTACATCACGCTTCAGTAATTTGGAGAGTTTAATCCTACAGCGAGAATGCTGCTAATTTACCTCTACTCCGGGAGCGCAGGCGCGTATTTGGGCCGAAATCTCACTACCAGAAATCTAATAGGTTTACAACAGAAAGTTACGCCAATGCATTTTATAGGTTGTTGTCTTTATTACACCCGTAAAACCAGATAGAACGTAAAAGCCATATACAAAAAAAAAAAGTTTCGAGCCGGCCGGGAGTCGAACCCACAATCTCCTGATCTGTGGCTAGACGCGTTATCCACCGCGCAAGAGTGACAGCCAATAAGAATTCAGTTACATTTTAGTTACGGTACAAATACAGCCTGCTGCGGCTCCTCTGTTCAGCAGTTTTATGAAGGCAGCGTAGATATAGTCGTCACTGTCATACACATCCCGTAATACCCTGTGTCTGAGTTGATTCGGATAGGAAAAATGAGCAGAAGACTCGAGCACTGACACAGTGGAGAGAGCTGCCCTCTATGGGGGCAGCAAGGCATCGAGACCGCTGCCCTCAGTTTGGTAGATTCAGTAATAATTTGTTTCAGTTAATTAATGGTACATGTTTTTATGGCACGTATTACATGAAACTGCCTATCACAGGGCAATGAGACAAATATATAAACCTAAAAATATAGACTTTATAGTCTATAGGCTCGATAAATCATTTGGCAGTGAATAGTTCTTTAGGACAGATCGAGATCTAGCCTACGCTGCTTCATGGTCCTCTGTTTTTAGCCAGCCCTCTTTAAAGACCAGTCCTGGGTAAAATACACACTGGCCTGTATATTGTCACAGGTGTGCTGTAATTACCTTAGCCAACGTCTTTTGAAGGTAAACTGGGGAATTTAACAGAGATACTGAGGCTCTCCGGTTGACTGAGGAGTCATTCTGTGTTAAACCCTCCTCTTTACTGGCGTGATGGTGTTTGTAGAAAGGCTTTATACACTGTACAATTAGCTATTCACCTCAAACAACAGCTGGAGACGACCACACAGCAAGGCGCAGCGTGATTGGACGATTCTTGGTAGCGGACTGAAACATGATTGGACAAGCTTCCATAAAGCGTTTTACACGCACACCCACAAGCACAGGAACAAACTGACAGTGTAATCAATATGCAGCTGGATAGTGTTAATTAAACAGGATAATTAATTATGTTATTACAATTGATATAAATGTTATATATTTTGTTCTGTTGCTGATCATACTTCATTTTATTAATTCATTTATTCATTAATTCATGTTGGATTAGTATAAACTATATAGGAGATACCGATAGGTTAATTTCGAAACAGTGTGAACCTAGAATAACGTATTGTACAATAAACCTAAAACCACAACTGCGGTTCTAACTGTCAGGTTATACTTCCTGTGTCCGCAAGGGGGCCTCATTCGTTATTGTATAGAAGATGGCTATGAGACCATTGCTAATCTTATCGCCGCTGCTCAAAAATCACGTGCGCACATGTCTGCTCTTTGTTTTGTATGTATCAGTTTTACACCGACTCCTTCAATACAGACTGAACTTGATGCCTGTATCTGAGCATCACTGGAGCCTGTTAACCGTGACGAGCGGGTGCCGACAAAATCTTCACCCGATTGCGTTTAGGCACTGATTTGAACGACTTGACAACTAGCGAAAATAGTAAGATTGTTTTTATCGTCCATTAGCATGTAACTAGACTTTGATGTTAGTTTTGTACAGTGTTTATATATCGTCGCTGGCCAAAAAGGCAGCTTTACAGGAGAGTCCTAAAATATTAATGTAAGTCAATGGAACCAGACGTTTTTCCAAGCAGTTTTCGGCCATTTCTGTTGGTCCACTCATTGACATGAGTGTAAACGACAGCAGCTGTGTTCAAACGATGCATAAAAGTGAAAATCGACAAAGAAATTTGAGATACATGTTTTTCATTGGACAGCAACGATATGGGTTACAATATAAACCAAGTCAGTGACAATCACTGTGTTTCTGCTGCGTATGAACTCTCGGAAACCAATCGGATGTTCGATTCATCGAGGAATTCGAGAGAACCTGTTCTGAAAACTGAGCTTCAAAAAAGAGTTTCGAGCCAGCCAGGAGTCGAACCTAGAATCTTCTGATCCGTAGTCAGACGCGTTATCCATTGCGCCACTGGCCCGCTGACCAATGAGTCTTGGAAACGTCATATTGGGAGTGATCGCCAATGAACTCTCACAGAAGGCGGAGCGTAAAACAATGGACCAATCTCGAAGCTCCATCTTCTGTTACGGAACAGGAAGAGACATTGCTGGTGAACTGGCGGGAGATTTCACCAGGGGAAAGACTTTGTTTCTCCGGAATAGGAGGCTGAACAAATCACAAGTTACTGTAGAGGACATCTAGAAGCTTCGTCCAACTTGACCATACAGGTAATTTTCATATCTCGGACAGAAAAAAACCGAGTCCAATAATATTTGTCATATTTATATGTATTTAATCTACTTAAACAGTTTGAAAATAGGAGAGAAGATAGTTGTTGTGCTAAAAGAGCTAAGCAGTAGCTCATATATAAACATAAGATCTGAACCAGTAAACTAACGTAAACGCAGATTTTGTCCAAACAGCTGCAAAATCCTGCATGACATATATGAGATTTTGGGAGCGTGTCGTCTGCACGGTTACGTTGTGACAGCCTTTTGTTTCGGTGCATATAACGTTGAAATGTAACTTCTCGGAAAATTTTGGCGACGTTTTCTGACAACATTGTGGCAACGTTGTCACGGCCTCCTACAGTCCTTCATAAGATCTCTTATTTCTGTCTGGAACTCAATTGAAATTTGCAAAGTTGGCAACAGATAATAATGGGGTTGTGATAGACTTGTTGAGACACTGTAAACATTTAAATACACTTATATGAAGATATCTCCAGCAAGCACACTACATAGTCTCAACGTTCTCAGAAGTCTTATCAGTGGTATTAACCACACAGTCACTAGTCTATTCTAACTGTACCTTTACTGTGTGGAGAGTTAGGGCAGCTGTGTGGGAGGAGTTCTAGTAGGTAAACAAATCAGGGCACAGACCTCCCTGTCTGGCCTCCCTACTGCTTCCTGAAAAAGGCTCTTGGGGTCTTCACTTTGTTGCTGTATATGTCACTGAATTTCATCAAGTTTCATGTTGTTGTGTAATAGATGTTTTACTATTCAGATGGTCCACGGTAGGTGCTCTGTATGTCTTTAGACAACATTCAACTAAATGCATATGAAATGCTACTGAGCTTGAAGTTGAGTGTGGAAGTTCTATTAAATATATGCCTATTTTTAAAGGTTTTCAGACCTGATCAGGTGTGCAGTATGAAAGCAGCCATTGACAAGATTCTGTCCTTGTCTGAGGGAGAAAGTATAAAGGATCTTGAGCAACATCTCACTTCTCTGACTAATGACCAGGTTTGTAATTTAGTAGCTTAGTAATTTAGTAAAGACGTGGATTTAACTTGCATTGACCATTTATTAGCTGGCGCACTGAAAAACTGGGGTCCTATATAGTCCTATACAAAGGTTTAAATGCCTCTGGTCAGATTACATGCTTTATTGATTTTTTGTTAAGTGCAAATAAGTTAACACATCATCTACAGAGGAAGCACTTAAAGATGGCATTTTTCTTCAGCTTTTAATGCATAGTTTCTGTTTATTTATGGGGATTAGCATGTTGGAAATTGCGTGCATGTCGTCCTGCATTGTACAACTGTCTGCCAATGGTGGTGGCACTAAGAGTATGACTCATGGAGGGCCTCACTGCTTGCTGAATGGCACATGTGCTACCGAGTGCAAAACTTTTGCATGAATGAATCATTTGCATGTCTCACGATGTCCAACCTGCCCACCAAGTTTCATTCCTGTTGGTTGGTTTCTTCTGGGTGCAGCTATTTTTGCGACTGTTCTTCTGACGATGAGTATATGAGTTATGTAAAATTCTGAGCAGGCCACATTTTGTGTTTTATGTTTTAATTATGTTAATAAACGTGATTAAGTAAACGTTAGTAAATGTGAATTCAAATGTGCAGAGCTGTGTTTTCTGTAGATTTTGTGTCACTTAGAAAATCACCAAAACATGTTATTTGACCAGGGAAGCCCAAACTTACAACTGTCGTGATCTTGTTGGAAATATGGTGTGGGGTACATGTCAAAATCGTTTCATGACAGTTTCTTTTTGCAGCTGACTACACTGATCACAAATGCTGCCCTAAAAGGAAAGGATTCAGCAGCCCTGATCAAAGCCATATTCAGAGGTAATTGGGGCCTCACACTTAGCATCAGTTTTGCTGTGTAATGCCAAATGTAATCTGTATTTTTTTGTATGTGTGGTTTTTTTTTATTTAAGGCTCCCCGGTAAGTAAATCAGATGGAGCCAGTCGCAGGTTGTGTGTGTATAAGCACTGCATTCCCCTCTGTGAATCTGGAGACCTGCAGACAGAAGTGGCTTCAGACATAATTGGGCTGCTGATGTTGGAGGTGAGACTGCATGTGTTTTTACTCCATTAATCCATGCATGCCTAAATGTAGTTTAGGTTTATTTTCTTTTTTTGCTTTGGCTGTCTTCTGTTAAAATATCAAATGTAGGCTGCCTCCTGATAAGATAAATGGTAGTTATTTCTTTGTCTTGTTTCAATGTTGTGTGTTACAGACACATACTCTACCTGGCCCTGCACTGGCAGCATTAGCATCTCTTTTTGTGGACGCTATTAAAGTAGGTGAAATGGGTAACGGCAAATCACTAGAGCTTTTTCCCACCATCCTTACTGCCCTGGCAGCGACAGAGGCCTTAGCCTATGGCAAAGGTAAGTGTTCTCTTTTTGCTTTTTTATTTTTCCTGTTATTATCTTCAAATTTTCTTGGTTCTATGAATCCATAGAAAGACAGTTATGTATGTTCTGTCCTACTGGACTCTTTTCTGTCCCATTGTGCATTTAGGTGAGTTAACTGGAGACGAATACAAGAAGCAGCTGATCAATAGTCTTTGCTCCAGCAGGTAATAATTCTAAAAGAGTTTACTAAACTATAAGTGTGGGTTAGTGTTGTAGTCAAGCCTATTAGAGGCGAGTCTGAGTCAAGAACTGAGTCAAAAACTGGACCTGCATTCAACAGGCTTCTCAGATTAGAATGACTGATCTGTGCTTAGATTCATTTCTTCTTTACAGTGACATTACTAAAAGGAATTTATTACAATTAATGATAAATATTGTCATGGTTATTAATCCTCCTCCTACTCCTATTCAATACTTAATACAGTGTTTCAAAGCAGAGCACACAACTTCTTATTACTGGAACCGTAGCGTATATCTCGTGATGGTACAGTTATTATTCAGATGTAGGAAATTGGCCAAAAACTAAATTAAATGTTTTTCTTTATTTATTATTAATAATACATATGTAATGGATAATACCTGATAACACTGTGGAAAATAATATAATAATTAAAAAATGTTTTGATTTGTTTAAGCTGTTTTTTATATTCCTGACCTGTACCTTCTTTGGTATGCTGTCTTTAAAGGTGGGACCCTCAGTGTGTGATCCACCTCACCACCATGTTCAGGTTAGAAAGACTCACAATATCCACATATTTGATTGAAAGTCCTGTGATTATCTTAAACGTGATTTGTAATAGGTTTTCAGTGTGTTGTGCATTTTTCCATCTTACGTTGACCGTTGTGCTCTGGTTACTTTAGAGCTCTGAGAGTTCTTGAGAGTTCTGTGTGTTTCTGTACTTTTTCTTCCTTCATCTCAGGGATGTGCCCTTATCTCCAGAGGAGCTGCAGTTTTTGATTGAGAAAGTTTTGAGGATGTTCCTCAAGCTGGACCTGCAGGAGATCCCTCCTCTGATCTACCAGCTGCTGCTTCTGTCTGCCAAGGTCTGCTGACCTGTCTTCTATTCATATTACACAATAGAAGGACAATTACATATGTACTGCACATTTCTAGTCACTGAAAAACCTCATGATTGTTGTGCTGTATTTCTTTGTGTATTGTATTACTTTGAGTTTTAAGGAATCTGTGTTTCCTTTGAGCAGGGATGTAAAAAGCTTGTGTTGGAGGGAATTATTGAGTACTTTCGAGAGCAGGACCTGCGTCAGAAAGAGGAGCAGAGAGAAGGAGAGTAAGTATGACCCCTTTATTCTGTGCATAGTTAAGAAATCAGTTTTACGACTGTTGTGCACAAGCTGAATGTATCAGTGATGCTGTGTTGTCAGGAGTATGGATGTTGAAGTGCAGAGCATCCCACAGGACCAACTCAGGCATGTGGAAGGAACCTCCATCTTACACATAGTATTTGCTATTCGCCTTGACCATGAGCTCGGCAGAGAGTTCTTAAAAAGCCTCAAGGTATTTACTCTTGCGCTCTCTCTCTCTCTCTCTCTCTCTCTCTCTCTCTCTCTCTCTCTCTCTCTCTCTGTGTCTCTCAACTTGTATTTCTATTGTTTTTGTGTTTTCTTCTGTGTTTCATTTTTTCTTAAGTTAGTTTTTTGTGTTGCAGCAGTAATATGGGCACAAAAATAACCCATACGTTTCCACAGGGAACATTCAGTTTCAGAATAAACTTTTCAGGTATTTTGTGAATACAGAAAATGAATTATTTGTTAGTAATCACTGAAATTTTGTAACACAGAATTGTTATTTACCTAATAGCTCGTTTACCTATAGCTCATAAAGCAATACTTTCTGTGCTTTTCTAGTGGGTGGAACATGGAAAATGATGACATGCCCACAAGCATTCTGTGTGTTATAAAGTCTTTCTCTAAGATGGAAAGTTAGAGACTGTTGGAGAATATTGTGTTAAAGCATTAGCAGTGTATTAGTACATTAGTGTTGAAGCATTAGCGTTTTTACCACATCCTGTGCCTTGTAGAAAACTATTGGAAATGTATTTTTTGCTGTTTCTTGCTTAAAAACGCTGGACTTTTGTTTTACATGTTGCTCTGATATCTGTGGATCTACTGGGTTTCTGATCCCAGCTGGGTGTCCTCAGGAAACTTTAGATAATCTCTTTCTTTGTCTACTTTTACGCTCTGAATTTAGCTGCTGTAATATTTCACCATCATAGGTATCTCAAGGTCAGCCCCTGTGTCCCTTCAGTATTGCTTTGCTGCTTTCCGTGGCTCGTGTTCAACGCTACGAAGAGCAAGTATGATATATATATCCTCTTTGCTTTACTTTCTCTATTTTTTTCTCACATATTCATTTTTTCATGTAAACCTGGAAATAAACAACAATCATGGTCAGAATTTTAAACAAAGGAATCTTATGCCGATCTTATGGCTTATGAAGTAGAAATATTGAAGATTCCACACTGTTTTTAGGTTACTGTGCATATTGAAGCGTATTGTGACATTGACCATGTTAAGGTCTTTATATTAAAAAAAAAAGATCAGATGTGGTTTTAAGTCAAATCCCTTCCTTTGAAGCTTGTGTTCAGATGACTCGCACTGCTCAGTGTGCATTTGGCACAAATATTTGAGTGTTGATTGACCTCATCTTACTGTCCTTTGTAATGTTGCCCAGGTGTTCGAGTTTCTGAAAGGAGCCATCATTAAGAATTTCAAGGATGAGCAGATTCAGCAGGGTTCTAAGCATCTGCAGGATCTGTTACCCCCTTGCCACAGTATCTCCCAAATGATTCTGGACACAGTCAGAAACAGGTTAGCACAGCACAGCAACTGTCTAATCTAGCATTAGCTCCTGGGAATCTACTGTCGAGAAGTTTATTCATTAACCTGGTTGCTATTGCTGCATTTCTGGATTCTGGTTTAAGGCTTAGGTTTAACCTCACACTTACGCATGTTTTACCTGTTTGTCATTTTAGTTCTTTCTTGTTGTTTAAACATGAACAAAATGCATCCTTATTAGCAAACAATGATTTTTTGCTACTGCTATAGCTTGAGTTACATTTTGTCATTTTGCAGTGTGTTTGGCTGGGACCATGTCACACAGAGCCTGGTACAGTTAGGCTTTATCCTTATGGACTCTTTCGGACCAAAGGCAGGACCTTTTGGGAAGAGCACTGAAGCTCCTACGACTACAGCTAAAACCCCCTCCCAGCTCACATGCCGTCTTGGTGGGCAGGTTCTCCTAGAGAGCTTCAAGGCAAAGTATCGAAAAACTTGTTTTCTTCAGAATCTTCTTTTGCTGGTAAGCCTTGCATTATGTTGTAAAAATTTAATTTAAAAAGACCATTTGCCCCCAGATGCATGAGCCAATCAGAGTCGAGATTCTGGAGCAAGTCTTGAATCGACTGGTTACTAAGACAGCTTCACCAGTCACCCATTTCATTGGTATGGTATCCATAATCTGCATACTCATATGATTGTCTACAGACACCTTCTTTTTAATTTCTGTTATTTCTTGTCTCTTATTTTATCCATCTTTCTTTTGCTCCAGAGCTTCTTTCCAACATAGTCGTGTCTGCTCCAATGATCCTCCTGGAATCTTCATCGAAAGTGACAGAAACCTTTGATCAGTTATCTTTTTTGCCTCTTGGCACTGTGCAGGGACTGCTCAAAGCCGTACAGGTAACATCACATACATCAGCAACTCTACTCATATATTCACTTTAAAAGCAGTATTGTTCTTCTGAATTGATGGCCATGCCATGTAAAAGCAGCTGTGGAGTGTAATAGCTGTGGTTTTGGTTACAGACTTTAGTGTTTTTTTAAAATAAGCTCAAAATACATTCTGCTGTGGACCCTTTTGCTACACACACAAAGTCCTCTTTCTGCTGTTTCTTTTTTTCAGCCGCTGCTTAAAGTCAGCATGTCTCTAAAAGATTCTCTGATTCTTGTGCTGAGAAAAGCCATGTTCTCCAGGTATGAAAAATGGACACACTAACAAGGCATCACAGTGATACAGCTTCTCAGTTTCATGTTTATATGCTGTAACAGCATACTGCTGGATGGTATAAATGCCCTTTCCACTTTCCCCTATTCGACTTTTTGACTAAATATAAAAATAATAAGAATAAGAATATATAAGAATAATGTCTGTGCTGTACGTAGACAAAGGTAATCAAACAGAGCAGTTTAATGCATTTGTCACTCATATTTTGTCATTTAAATAAAGTCCCGATGGACTTTCAGCTATCTTTGGTTTTGTACCAACTAAAGCCTCATTGGCCATTCTCTTGTTTTGTAAAGCAAGTGTTGTTAAGATATTGCTCTGCATTGTTTTTGTTCCTTAAATATTACCTGGGGCTGTTTTCGTTCTCTCTGTAGTCAACTGGATGGACGGAAATCCGCCGTGGCTGGTTTTCTCCTCCTGCTAAAGAACTTCCGGGTCTTGGGAAGTCTAGCCTCGAGTCAGTGCAGCCAGGCTTTGACCTCTAGCCAGGTGACAGACCTGCTATTCATTAACTCTTATTATCTACATTGCAGATCAACCTCCTGGTGCATTCTCTTGTGTGTCTCTCAGTTTTAAAAAACATATCAAATGCTCAGGCAATAATGTTATAGGGATGACAAAAACATTTATATTCTGGAAGCTTTATCACTGAGTGTGTAAGAATGCTGTACCTTGTCTCAGGTTCAGGCAGACGTTCACTCACGCTATAACTCTGCTGCTAACGAAGCTTTCTGTTTGGAGATACTGAGCAGCCTTCGTCGCTGCCTCAGTCAGCAGGCAGATGTGCGTCTCATGCTCTATGAGGTCAGATTCCTCTCCTATACCTCATTTTATTCTCTCTCCATCTGCTTTAAGTTTAAGTGATGATTTTCAGTGCATTTAGTTGTTACTTTACTCTAAGCATCTCGAGCCTTGTAATAATGATCACTGCCAACAACAACATAATAATAATAATAATAATAATAATAATACTTATTATTATTATTATTATTATTAATAACAACAACAATATTATTGTTGTTATTGTTATTATTTAGGTAGTCACAATAGTTGATAATAGTGTCAGAAGTTGTTTAAAAAGTAATTCAGAAAAATATATATATACATATGCCTGTATAATACTCTGGAAAACACATTTAGGGGACACTGGGTGACTAACCTAGAACTTTTGCACTTGTTTTCATTTTACTGCATTTATCTAGACAATGTTACACTCGTCTAGAAAACTAATCATTTGGATTCATATTTCTTTCTTCCTTTTTTTTCCTTTCTGTCTTCATTCTTTTATTTAGGGTTTTCATGATGTTCTCCGACGTAACTCACAGTTGGCAAGTTCCATCATGCATACTCTCCTGTCACAGGTGAGTGGGTTTGTGTGCTATACAACTTAGAATCTAAAAGAGCCTGGACGGAACACTTTTTGGCCAATTGAAAGCTTTTATTTAATATACCATACTCTTCGATGACTGTTGTCACGTGTGTGTTTGTGTGTATCTGTATCTTTCATCCAGCTGAAACGATTCTATGAACAAGAGCAGGACCTCCTGCCCCCTGTGAAGCTGGAGTCATGTATAACTGCACAGGGAGACCAAGTTTTCCTTCAGGAACCTCTGGTACTGTACCATCTGTTCTGTGACTGATAAAGTCAGTGATCTTCCTGTATATTTGAAGAAGATTCTTCAAATCTGTTTTAATATTTTGATGATCCCTATTTCTGGCGCCCTCTTTTTTTCACTCTCTCCTTCAGGGCCATTTATTGTCCTGCACAGTCCACTGCCTACTGTGGCATCAAAGTGTGAGTGAGACGACTGGAAGTGATGATGATGAAGATGAGGAAGATGAAGGAGGGTTTCAGGATGAGCTCTATAAAATCCTAGACAGTGTAACTAGACGGATGATCAAGAGTGAACTAGAGGACTTTGAGCTGGTAGGCATGAAGATGGGTTTCGTAAAGGTTTTTTAGCAAAGCTGTCGGGAATGATCAGTTCACAGCAATCTGTGTTATACAGGATAAGTCTGCTGAGTTCTCGCTAGCATCCAGTGTTGGGGTGAAGAACAGTATCTATGCTGTTCTGGTGATGGGAATATATGAAGTTCTCATGGAATACAATTTCATCATAGGCAACTACAGGTAATCTGACCTATTTATGCGTTATCATTGCAATGTCTAGTGCTGTCTTGATCTTTTGGTGTGGACCTTAGAATGAGCACTATTACTTGAAGATGTCCGTGTGATTGTTATGCAGTAAGAACCGGTTTCAGGAGGTATTGGAGCTCTTCAATCGATACCATAAACTGGCTGACATCCTGAGGGAGAAGTCAGGAAAGGGCCGGGTGCCCCCCAGTAAAACCCCACGCAGTCTGCTCTCATTGGGATTTGTGTCCACCCTACTCACTGCTCTCTTCCGGTAGGTAAAGATTTGAAAGACACCTTTTTTTCATATGTTTACCTTTTTATATGCTAACTGTCCAACAAATAAAACTTCAAAAAGGGGCCAAAAAGGCAAAAAAGTATAGCACATGGTGTTTTCATCCAGCTTCTTGGCTTGATCAAAGATATAAAAACTTATCCAAGAACAACAGAGAGCAAAACCAGGGAAGAGGGGAAGCTGGCATTTAAGTTGCAAACAAACTTATTTTGCCAGCCTTTGTTTTTCCCCATGATCGGTGCCTTTCCCTGTTCTATTTATGTGGCAGGGTCACGTGGATTTGCCAAGTTTGTTTCTTTAGGTTTTCACTGAAGCTAGAGTTCTGATGTGGTAAGGCAAATGAAATTATCACACACTTTGCTCAAACCATGTTGAGCAGTTACCTTAAATGATCTTTTTGAAGTTGTTGACAGTAGCAGCAGCCATTTATCTGTCTTTTACGTTTACAGATTTCTGAGGTGTAAATTTATACCTGTTAGCTTCATTAGTCTCATAGATCCTGTACAAAACTGTCTGAAAAAAATAACCAATCATCTTGTCTGATTAACTACATTTTAGGTGTAGGAAAATTGTGTAGATTTATTTTCCTGCTGAACTTTAACACATAAATAAGAGTTATATTGTGCAACTATAATTGTGTTTATTTTGGGTTCTGTACAGAGACAGTGCTCAGACTCATGAGGAAAGTCTGTCAGTGCTGCGCTCCAGTGGGGAGTTTATGCGTTACAGTGTGAGTGTGGCCCTGCAGAAGGTCCAGCAGCTGGAGGAAACTGGCCACACAGATGGCCCTGAGGGACAAAGTCCTGATAAGACCTTCCACTACCTTTGCAACATCACCAGGTCTCTCTACTCTGAACTGTTCCACATTACTGCTAGAATTCAGGATCACACTTAAAATTCCGATGTCCATGTCTCTTTTTACATACTTGACCATTTTAATTATATACTTTTCCTTTCCATACTCATTTACAATGAATCAGAAATTTTTACATTTGTAAACAAGGAAAAAGTTAACACTGTTTTCAGGTCCATTGTTCCAAAAAGCAAATGTTCTGTTTAAATTACTTAACCATTAATTACTTAATTAGTTTCTTGACTACTTATATAAAAGATTAAATATGCATTGTATTTGCATTCTGTATAAACAGGTTCAAGTCTGCACTTCTGGCATTTTCCAGTTGTTGCAGTATTCTAATATTCCATATCATATTTAACGTCTTCTTATGTATTTATGGACACAAATGTGGTGCTGACAAAGTTTAGAATCTGACTTTCCTTTGCTTTGCTTTACTGAATTACAGGTAGTGAATAATCATTATCAAATAATGTTAAATGTCTTAGGAATAGCTAGGATATCTGTGACTTCTGAAATTTAATGTGGTGTTTATCCCCCCTCCTACCCCCACCCCAGTGTGCTTATGTGGCGGTACACTAATATTCCATCAGCTGTGGAGGACGCCGGGAAGAAGGAGAAGAGTCAGAGCATGTCTTTGCTGTGTCTGGAGGGATTGTTGCACATCTTCAGCACAGTGCTACAGCAGTACCCCAACAAAGTGTCCAACTTCCTCTGTTCTCTTGGTGGGTCACTTGCTCCTCCAGGACTGATTAAGGGCTTGTTCCTGGGTGTAATTCCAAGAACTTCTAGTACTTTGTTTTTGGCAACATCAGCAATTGCACTGTCTCTCTTTCCCTTTTATACGTTTCAGGGGAGATGGAGGGAGAAGTTGAAAATGCCAACCTGACTGAAAAGACTGCCTTTTACATCCGTCAGTTTCAGGTAGAGCTTTTTCAGCTTTGACAGTGCATTTAAATAGCTTTGAAAGATATAAAGAAAACACTTGAGCAATATACAGCTGTTGCTTGGACCACCGAGACACATTTGGAAAGGAAGTTAACATTTGAAGTCTGTTGTTTGCATACTCACATATTTGGCTATATAATAAATTACATATGATTTCCAGGTTTGTGTGTGCACTTCTGTGGTTTTTGTTTGTTTTGATGTCGAGTAGTTATGAAAAAGCATGCAAAAGCATGTTTTTATCTTCAAAATAAAACCCTATGCAACAACGTTTTTGTCAAATAAAATTTTAAAGAATTATTTCTCTTCTTATGAAAACAAAAAACTAAGAATCTAATCTACATAATATTTTGTTCTATAATACAGCGCGCCCTCTTCAGTCAGTTGACTGGCGGAGAGGAGGATTTTAACAGCAAAGAGGCTCAGCTGCTGGTCAGCATCCTCAGTGTACTCTCACGCCTGCTGGAGCCCTCTTCCCAACAGGTTGTCTTTCATGCATCTATTCTCAGTTCTGTTGTAATGGTTAGCTTTATGAAAATGTCTTTTAATTATCAAATGTCTTCTATTTCTTTGACAGTTTGTCCAAATGATTACATGGACAGTCAAAATTTGCAAAGAAACCAGCTTTGGTAAGTCATGCTTTCTCTTTCGTTCACTCTCACGCTCACTGAGAGACTCCTCTCTCTTATATTTATGTGATTGTCTTTCTTCTTTTTTTTTTCTTTCAGAGGATATTTCCTTCAGCAAGGGTATACTGTCTCTCCTATTCAGTCTGCACGTTCTCTACAAAAGCCCTGTGTCTGTGCTGTGGGAACTTTGTCAGGACATCCACAGTGTTCTTGGAGACATAGACCAGGTACCACAACATGCGCGCGCGCACACACACACATACACAGAGACCAAGTATCACATAACACACTAACACTACCCACAACAAAGTATCTGTCAGTTTGATTGCAAGTATTAAAAATTATCTGGTTATGTGACTTGATAATGCACAAACCATAAGTCAGACGGACTTCAATGGAGAGTTTTTCTAACTTTTCAGACTGCTCACTGATTGACCATGCCAAAGCCATGACGCTGTAAGTCAAGCCCATGGCAGTCGTTTTTATTTTTTGAATCTGTGTGACATAACGGATTACCATGTTAGCTCCGTTCAACTGAGAGTGACTGCAGTAACTGTTGTAAGATAAGTGTTAAGACCTACCACAACTAACTTGGCAAGACCTAATACCAACAGATTCTGCAGAACTTAATTTACAAGTACATGTCCTATGACAGTACATGAGAGAAGAAGCAGTTTTATCAGCAAGCTGCTGTCTAAACCCCAACTTCACTTGTTTGAAATGTACTCTTTATAAATTGTCTGTCTTTCTGTGAGTAGGATGTGGAGGTGGAGAAGCAGTCTCACTTTGCCATTGTCAGCACAAAGACAGCAGCATCCACCACAGTGAGTTCTAAGCCTGTTTCTCAAAGGGTATTAAACAGTATTTCTCAACCTGTTTGGGGGCTAACCAGATTGTTCCACATTTTGACATGAAGACATAAACAAAGGGACTTGAGAAATGCCGAATTGAGCATGCCGAATTGGTAGAGCTGTTAATCACAGCTTATATATGTGAATGAGACTTGCAGTTTGGTTTTTATAGGTTTCACCCTATTTAAAGAAAAAGGAGCCTGATCTTGTATGACAGCCACTGAATGAGCAGACTTTCCTATAAGTATGTTCACTTTACTGTGATCTATTATCTTGTGAACTGGGATCAACCAAAAAATGTGGAGCCTTTTATAAATTAATAAAACACTACGTCACATTTGATTGACTGATTTATGTAACAGAACTGAAGGTGTAAAGTACTTTAAGTCATGATTATCATACTTTTTTTCCCTCTCTCCAGCTGTTAGTCTTGTCCCAAGTGGGGAAGGTATTGGATGAGGTGGACTGGTTGATTGCCAAGAAGAAAGGCCGATCAATATCTGGTAGGACTACAGGTACATACACATGCTTAAGACGAGCGTCTGCACTGGACCATGCCTTTTGTGTCTGTGTGGGGAAACTTAGCTTGCTTGGAACAATTCACTAAATGGCAAATATTAATTTTTTCTTCCAACTATTTATACAAGCAAAATTTTGTATTTTTATGGTAGTATTAGTATTATAGGCATTGCAGTTAGAGGTGTGTGTGTGTCTGTGTGTCTCAGGAGGTGGCACCCAGTCAGCAGGTCAGCAGGACCCTGTGGAAAAAGCTGTGACACTGCAACTGGGGACGTTGCTGACTGCTCTCAATGAGCTGGTGCAGACAGCCCTTCCTGCTGGAACCTGCACGGATACTCTGCTACGAGAACTCAGCCGAACCTACGTCATCCTCACCACCCTAATCAAATATGTGAGAGCTACACACAGCAATACATAGGCCCAGCTGAAACTACAAACACATATCTAAGTCTGGAACCATAAAAGCTCAGTTTTCACATATTGTTGTAAAATACTCATCAGTATAGTCTAAAATTGTATTACCCAGCCTTGTTCCTGGGGCTTCCTTACACTGTCCAATTTAGTGTTTTCATTTGCACCCAGCACACTTAGGTACTGTACCTATTACTAGGCATTTTTAACGCTTTGATTTGCTACACATGACAGACTGTTGACTGGGCAGAGTGTTTACAAATATGCAATTACATACCTGTCAGTTTAGCCTTTTGCCATGTCCAACACACCAATGTTATTTTATTTCTTTTGAAGTCTGCATTAATAACTTTTGTGTAATTTGTACGTAACCATTTTCCAACCTCACATTATCCTTTAAATTTAAACAGGTTGTTTTATTAATGTACCTTTTAAGAATGAAGTATTTTGATCTATTTTGAATCCCTGTATTGTGCCTCATTCAGAAAGCACTTGGTACAAAAACACTTTGTTACTACAGTGTGAATGAGTGGAGCAGAACTCCTGTCTGCTGGGATAGATGGATATTTGTAAATGAGTTTGTAAATGAAACCTCCGGTTTCTCCCTTATATGCGTAATTTACATAAATTTGTCACACAAAATATCGATTTGACTTAGGCAAATGTTTGTTTAAAAAATGCCAATGTATTTATAGCTTATATCTATGCATTACTGATAACCGTATATGTACAGCTTGTATTTAAGTGATAATTTTTATTTTCCCTTCCCTTCTCTTTCTTTGCTAATTGCTAGCCGTGGACCAAAAAAAAAAAAAAGCGTGCTGAATGAGAACTATTTTAAAATAGGTCAGAAAGGTAATCTGCCAGAATTAGGACCAGGTCCTTACATCATCAGATAAAAAGTAGCCTGGTACAGTCTAGAACTTGAGACAGTATCTTCAGCAGTCTCTTCAGCGACATTATTGACTTTGCCGTTTAGGTTTTAAATTTAGCACCATCTTTCGGGCCTGGTCGGGTTGAGACTTGAAGTTGCCAATACGATTCAGTTTCGACCTAGACTCGCAATGCCAGACACTCTAGTCTGGTACTTTTTGCCACTTAACATGGAACAAGAACTGCCTGCTAGGTCGGAAGAGGAAATAAGACTGACACACAAAATGTCCAGTCACAAGCCTGCTATTTGGCATGATGTGTAGAGAGAGGCAGTCTTGAAAATGTCAACAAACACAGAAGTATACAGTGTGTGGAGCGCCAGTGGCTGAGACTGTTTGGTAGGCTGCACTCAGCTGGAGCAACAAAACTTTAATTCATGTTGGACCACTGCAGAATTATACAGAGAAAGTGTATATACGTGGAAAAATGCAACTGGCAGCATCCTGACAACATGGCCTGGTTAATTCAATAAAGACGTCATGACTGTCCTAAAGACATCATGACATCTACATGCGGGTGGAGCGTCTGTAACTATTTGAGCTGTACGAATACTGAACTGCCAACCTTTCTCTCATACGCCATATGGGACTTTGTCTAGCTAAATATTTATTTTGTTTCTGCAGTATATTCAGGTGTGTCCCACTCATCCTGGTCAACTGCCTGCTCGCCTGGAGAAACTGGTGAGAAGACCCCCATTTTAAGGGTTAACTTTGGTTTTCATGTAGATTCACCCTGGTTGATGTTAATTGTCTATTAGAATGTCAAAGACAGGATTAAAGTGTCTGCAGTTTAGCAAAATCAGTAGTAGCCTTCAACATGTTTCTAAATATTTACTTAGGTTTACTTGTTAAATGCATGGCTGGTATGTATGTGTGCAGGTGAAGCTGTCAGGTTCTCACCTTACTCCTCAATGCTACTGTTTCATCACCTATGTACAGGTAATGCCCTTTTCATCTCTCACTTTGCTTGCGATCCTGTTTTTCTCCCCCTACTGCCTCTGCCTGATCTATTGATGTGCTGTATTATTTAGAGTGGTGAGGCCAGTGTAGGAGCAAATGACAAGAAGAAGAAAAGGAAAGAAGATGAGGCTGTTGTGGCTGCTTCAGTAAGGACACCCACCCCAATTTTTGCACATAAATGTATGACCTGTACAGCCCTGACCCATTTGTTTTTTTTCATAACCATATTCCTTTAGGCCAAGATTCTACGTGAGACCAAAGCCATCCCCACCCTGATTTTCAATATCGAGCAGTACGAGAAGTTTTTAATTCTTCTGTCCAAGAAATCAAAGGTATGGGGACATCTATGACAGACCATACGTAGAGTATTACTAAACACATTAATGTTTAAACCACTGCACTGTGGCATTTTTCCTCAGGTGAATTTGATGCAGTACATGAAGCTGAGCACTTCTCGAGACTTCCGGATCAATGCAGCCACGCTAGAGGCTGCACTCCAAGAGCAGCAGCAAGAGAGCCAGCAGGTTGGTTTCACTCTACGTTGCACATCATCTAAAGCACATAGTCGCTCTCCAGAACACTCTGTGACACTAATGAGCCATAACAAGCTAGGAGGAAAAATGTCCCCACAAAACATGGTGGAACTTTTGGGTTTATTTGTGTCACGTTTATTTATAAATTAAGTTGATTATACAAATCATCAATGAATACAACCAAAAAAAAAAAAAATCAGATCCTTACTAAGGATATTCTGACAATCTTCTAACAGGAGAACTTGGAAACACAAAGCAGTTGAGTTGATGGTTATAAATCTACCAAAAGAAATCAAGAGAAAGAACTAATACTTTTCAAACAGTATAAAGCCTGTTGAACTGCAGCTTTGGTTTGTTCTAAAAAACACATTCTCCCATTGTTCTCTCAGACTGAAGCCTCTCAATTCTCTGAGGAGAGTCAGGCCCCCAAGAAGAAGAGAAGAAAACAGTGAAATTGTGGACTTTCTATCTGATCCTCCATTCCGCACTCAGACATGTTAATCAGTCAGGTTTTTTTTTGTGTGTGTCTGTATCACAGTTCTCCAGGTATTTGAAGACTGTTTGAGCTGGCTATCTTCCTTTGGCTAAAGAACCTTTAGTTATCTCGAGTATCTGATAGATGTCTAAGGCTTCACCTGTTGATAAAACATACAAAAAGTCTGTTTGTTGAACTGTAAAAAAGTGACAGTTCAGAATGAATGTATTTATTTGTATAATGTTAGGATATTACAGTTCTGTAGATTTCTTGCATTCATTCTTATTTCCATGCACTCGTTTAAATACTTAGAGGGTCACTGTATTCATAATACTGCTCCTTAATCCTTGCTTTCCAGTAATTGCAAATATGTTTATTATATGCATGTGTTTAATTATCTGTTTTATTCCGTACAAAACAGGAAATAAAAAGTGGTTGGCATTAGGGTGTAGAATGAATTTCACAATGACACAATCAGAGGAAGGTAAGACATCTGAAATCTGAAAGTGGTAGGACATGGAATATTTCTCAATCCTGTTTATAAACAGAATTGATCTGTCTCACCTTATAGTAGCATTTATATGTACATCTACATAAACGTACAATGACATCCTCAGTTGTCTTCTAGACTACAATCAGTCACTCACCTTGTGGTAGTCCATAACGGCGCTCAAGACCTGTGGGGTTAGATGGAGTCACACAGTCCATGGTGACCTCCTTCCTTAAGCACTGGTCAATGTCTACTGCACTGAAAAATGCCACAGACTGCGGGAGATCCTTCATTCCCAGTTTATAGGCAAACATGCATCTAAGGAAAATAAGGACATAAGAAGCAGTTAAAACACCATGTGGGACCAGTTACTATAATGCAAATGACTAATAAAGAACTTGACAATACGGTATAGCATCTTTCCCATAGTACTGGCACAGTAAAAGCCAAACACTACCTTCATTCATGTAATTTCATCAGAGGTTTAGTCTGAACATTTAGTAAAACCTGGTACTGACCGAGTGAGCAGGTTGGAGATCTGCAGAGCAAGTGCTGCTCTGTAGCGGTCCTCACTTTTGACCAGGTAGCGCACCTCATCATGAATACTGATACAAAAGCGGCCATCAATGTCATACTCCTCCAACAGCCACCTCATGGCCACTAGCATTAGGTGCAGGTAGTCCACTGCTGAACTCTGAACCACCCAGTTGACTCTGCTGGTGATGAACTGAAAATACACCAACAAGAGTATTAATTAGACAAGAGTATACAGTACATGATTTATTTTTTTTTTAATGCGTCCATAGAAAACTATATTATTAACAGACTATATTATTCCTGTATTAATCTCCTTGAATATCAACCATAAAAGTTTTAATTTGGAGCAACAGGACATGGATTAGTTAAACATGGAGAAGTAAAGGCTTTCAGAATTTTGAAAGTGGTAACACCTCTTCTTTGACAGCAGCAGGTTCCAAGGCTCTGGAGATCCTGCAGCCCAGCACAGGGGTTGCAGGTTGCCCTGAGTGAGCAATGCTCTCCAGCTTGTTGAACATCTCGGACTCTGTGCCTCCAGCCCACACTCTGCGGCCTGCCACGTCCCACTTCCTCTTACTCCGAGAACTACAGGAACAAGACATTCAGCACACTTTAAGCCAGCAGCTCAAATACAGCCAGCTCCTTAATTATTGTCACTCTTGGTAATAAAGGTTTATTAGCTCATTAACAATCGTCTTTGTGGGTAATAAGCGCAGTTTCACAGTGTGAGCACCCATGTTGTGTCATGTCTTGTCAGTTAGACGGAGCGTTTTCGCACAGTGTACGTATGTAAATCGCAAGTTTTCTTTGTATGCGGTGGGTGATTCAAACATACAGTGGTGGCTGTTTAGACTTCTAAAAACAGTGTATGTCTGGCTTTAGGTTGCACAATAAATGCACGGGTGCCAGCAACTGTGAGACAGTGAACTCACCTTTTGCCAGCCAGGTTAGAAATCCTGCGTAATTCATCTCTGGAGACAGTGCCGTCTTCATCGCTCCTCACCTTTACACCCAGCTCTTTAACCAACCACTCTCCCTCCTCAGAAAGATGATACCTGCATCCATAATTAATATATTAACTGACCACAGAAATGTCACATCACTAGTAAGATCTCAATGTCCAGCTGCCACACCTGCGCAGTCCTTTGGTCAGTGCATACATCTGCTTGGCTTTACTAGCTGCATCAGATTGACTGAGCCGGTGGTTGAACTGCATGAGCAAGCGTTCCGCAAAAGGCTGCCCTGCACCATAGATCCGGCCATAGTTGAAGACCTTGGCATGTTCACGGCTGATGCCCACAGCATCGGCAGTGCGGCTATGTAGGTCAGTGCCCTGACTCTTCTTCCCCTGCAGGGTCATCCACCCAAATGCTGTGCAGCCTGACAGGAACAAGCCAGCAGTAAGACATTTGTTCAAAGAGCTCTTAACACTGTGTGCTACTGTGGGAAGTGAGACTGTGTAGTATTCAGAACTGCTGTGAAAAGATGTTCAGATGCTTGAACACAACATTGAGACTTGTCTTTTGCTACACCCTGGAGTGATAGCAGGGCTGTCTGCAGCTTTGAGAAAAACGCTGATCTGAAGAAAATCTGATTTCTACAAATAATACTTCAACATACTGACAGGAAGCTGACTGAAGCACTTGGCTGTTAGAGAAAAGAAAAAAAAACAAAAAACAAAAAAAAAAAAAACTATTTGGCTCTATTACGGCTTGACAAGCAAATCAATATGGCACCTGAGCTCACCATGCATGCCGGCAAAGTGAGAATCTCCCAGCACAGCAGCAATCCACAGCTCCTGAGAGTCAACATCCGCCCCCACCAGATGGTAACCACGAGGCACCTGCACCATAGCTTTCAGTTCACTGCCCACACGATCCCGCTGTAAACACATAGACAAACCTAAGCAGCGTTTTACAAAATACATCTTATTTTCACTGACAGCACAACATAGGGATTTGCTCCTTTTTCAGTTACTCTGACATGGAAACTATGATTCATCACTGACAGCATATTTTAAGTTTAGATTTAGACTACTGTCATTCTGATAAGATTTTCATTTGTGCTACTAGAACTCCAAACTAATAATATGTAGATGTGGTTTTGTGATAATGGAATATGCTCAACTGTAAAGCAGACCCTACAGTATTTGGCCAAGACTAAACTTGCTCCTCTTTCTTCACTTACCCGTGCATTACTGGCAGTCAGCCACGTAGGCTCCACAGCTCTGCGGGTGACTGTTCCAGCAGTAATAACCTGCGGTAAGATGGCGCCATACTGCCCCTCCTCATCATAGTAATCATGTCTGTTGTAAGGCAGAATAGAAATAGTGATTTAATGGTTTTCAGTACAGTAACCACAATGTCATTAGTGGTTGGTGTAAAGTAACTCTGCAATACCTGCTAACAGTGCGAGGAAGTTCCCCCTTACGAAGCCAGACAACCATCTGAGAACTACAGAGACAGATTGCCCAAAACAAGTTATTTCCAAAGAGTCAATGACAGACCTGCTCAATAAGGCCAAAGTCAATACCACAGGGTGTTTCACTAAATCATTACTGAGGCAAGGGGACCTGATGCGTTTCTGGGCGTTTCTCCAAAACGAGATCATCTTGTTGATCTCCAGGGCCCTCGCTGCATTAGTTTCTCCTCGCCCCGCCTGAAGGGTCCCGTCCTCCATTTTGGATAGGAAGTCTTTGGAGAAGGGGCTGCCTACATTATTCGCATTCCCATCCTGAGAAATATAAAAGCACTATTAAAATCATACCAACAGGTACGAAAGGAACTGTTCATGTTTATAAAGACGTGACAAAGCGAAGTGTTTTAAAGGCACCTTATGAGGGAGCTTAAAGAACCAGCAGCCAGGGATGTCCACATCATTGTATGGTCCATTACCATGGTGATAGGGACAGTCACTTTCACCTGCTTCCAAATCGCGCAATACCTGATGAACAGAAACGAGAAATCTTCTCTCTTTCTGATGTGCCTATTCATTCCTTAGAAGTTAAGCCACGACAGAGCGTTTCTCAGGAGTGTTATATTTCTCCCTCTTTCCAGTGTTTGCAGAAATATGCTGAAATAAATGTACCTGGGTCTTTCTGGATCTCACTGTTCTGGGCACTGCCTCATCATCAGACACTGCCTCCAGCAAACTCAACTCCTCCACCTACAGGACACCACACGTAAGCGCACACGCATTCACACATACTCGCATTGCAACACATTTGAAATCCTGCTGTACAAGAAATGTTCAAGGGTCGGTTTGGCAGAACATTTACACTAGAAAATTAAACTTTTCTTTTAATACAAAACTGCAGTAATCATTACTAATCATGTGACTTCAACACTCTGTGCTAACACAAAATGTGTGAACTGTACAGTAAACAAGTTTCTTACTGTTTGCCAGACACTGCTGTCGGTCAAGATGAGGCCCTCTGAGGGTGAGCTGTTCAGGCACTGTGGCTGCTCTTTTCCTTTCTCTTCACAATACTCTCTGTAGATTGTCTCTATCGCTCTGAAGACACCAGACATGAGTCAAACCCACAGGCAAATTCAACTTATGTATGTGCTAATTTAATCATGTATTTGCAGTTGCATTTCACATCTGAGTGGGAGTAATTTGAGATTGCACTTCCTTATTGTCTCATTCCTGTTTGCAACCGCATTTTCACTGGCAAAGCACAACTGTCAAACGTTATGGGTGGCGCTTTAGGAGACTTTTTAATCTTGGACTAGAAAAGTTTCTAATGTTTCTTAATCCACCAGCCCTGTGACTATCAGCTGACATCACCAGATGATATCAGTGCTGTTTTATTATACCTATAAGGGCACACAGGTCCCTCCCTGTCCTCAGTAGTGTCCAGGTTGTCTTTGCGGCCTGGGACCAAGTACCCCCAGCCGTGCTTCTCTGTGTAGTGCAAAGGAAATCCGTCCCAGGTCAGGCCCATCAGCTTGGGTGTGACCCTCATTTGCAGACTAATGAGGCTAGCTCCAGGAGACCAAGCCTCATCCTCTTTCTCCGACATCCGTGCGCACAGCTTCCGATACCAGCTGAGGGACAGCGAGGAGGAAAGGAGAAAGGAAATTTACTTCCTTCCTACATGCAAATTACACACGGTATTAACATGAAACAAACACAATTACAGTCTGTATGGCTGACCTAGCTTTTTCTGTACAACCCTAGCTTAATGCAGGCAGAGCTCACCCTGGGTGTCCTGGCATGTGCTGTCGCCTCTTGGGAAGGCAGCTTACGGTCTCCTTTAACCGCTCTACAAGCTCTCTGCTGGGGTCTGGCCTCCCCTGCTCCTCCTCCTCTGGGGGTCCCGGATCTGCAATTATTTAACATTTAACACCTATGTAGAATGATTTAGAGCAAATGCTAAGAAATCTATTATTAATTAATGATCAATTTATCAACAGATTAAATTCGTTTTCATTCATTTATGAGAATAAAACCAAAGATGGATCGTTCAGACTTTATCACAGAGACATGTGCTCTACCTTCATCCCAGTCTTTCTCTGGACTTTTACATTTCGAATCTGCTGCTGCTTTCTCAGCCTCCAGCTTGGCTTTCTTTCTCTTGCTCATGGTTATTTTTTTCTGCTTGAACTCTTGAACATCCCACTCTAAATCCCACAGCCATGGGTCTTCTTTGTACCTAATCATGAGACAGACATTCAGTATGCATGACTGCCTGACTGATCAGGCAACTAAAACTCAGATGTGTCTGTAATGAAGAGGCTGGTCGGTGTACATGCATTATGTGCAATGTTTGTGCAAAAGTAATGCCTATGTGGTTAAGCTATCAACTTTCTATGAAAACAGTTGAGCAGACCAGTCCTTTGGGCATGTTCACCTATCATCCTGCAGTAACTGGCAGGCATCATCTGCCAGAATCATCAGAGATTTCTTCATCTCTCTCTGCAGCTCCTCATATGTGTCCTGGGAATCCTCCAAATACCGCCCCCAGCTTTGATTGACTGGCAAGTAGCAGACACCCATCTCCAGCATCCCCGCAAATGTCACTGGATGAGGACACCTACAGAAATACGTTGAAATACAGACCATACAGAATGAATGAATCCAGAGATGCATGGCAGCATTTTATTGCACGTATGCTGTGTTTAACTCTTTATCTTCTCTGTAGGTATGGATACTTCATAGGGATTGCTAGTTCTTGCACGCTGTATTTAACTCTGTATTTTCTTTCTAGGTATCAGCACTGGCCTTTGTACTGGCTGGAGTACTGGTGGTTGAGCTCAATGGTAGTTTGAACCTTTTTGTACTAGCTAGGATAAATTCCCTGACAGAACACACAGCACTTTTGTTAGTTGTTCTGTAAAAGAGCATCTGTTAAATACTGTAAATGTAAATGTGACGGGCAGGGTATGGACAGAGAAGCCTATGTGTGGAATATTTTACCGCTCCATGAAGAGAGACAGCTGCTGGGTGAACACCTCATGAGTGGCCAGTACATCAGTAGCACAATACTGCATTAGCACCTAAAACCAGGAAAAAAATAGTTATGCTATACTTTGCCATAAATATTTCATACCTGTCATGCAAATACTGGGATTCTATAGGAGTATGTGCACATGTATAACACGGCAGCTCTCACTTTTCACTTACCTGGAAATTGTTCCTAACATCACTCATGCTGCCCTTCACAAAAATATCCCTGGGCTCTTTCTCCAGGGGATCCCCTCCAACATAGAGGGCATGTACATCAGCCAAGTTATTAATACTGCTGATGTCAACCCAGTCCCAACAGCCAATCTATCAGCGACACAGACAGACAGATCATGCTTAATTTAATGTGATAATTTACATTAGACATATTCATCATGATGTACATTATCATTAAAGCGTTTGGAAGCAACAATATAAAATAATATAAAAAGAAGTTGATTTCAGATACATGTTGCAAAAAAATTAAGATATTTCATCCATGATGATGTACAGGGCATTAGGTGATACCGAAAGGACTGAGGAAGCTGTACAGTATCAGGAATTTCATCACATTTCTTTCAAGTTGCAAAACATTTTACATCCACAATGCCTCATTTTTCAAAAGTCACAATCAAATACTTGTACCACAGAATTAACAGGATGTAACAGCTCAAAATATCAAAATACATAATGGTTTGTAACACTGAAATCCACATACATGTTACTACCGTATAGAAAATAACACAAATTTACATAATAATAATTGCATAACAATAAGCCACAAACTGTTGAATGTGGAGAACACCATTCAGTCGCCCATCACTGTAAAAAGTTAATCAGCATATCAGTTTACACAAAAACAGGTTCTTACTTCATCAGTGCACTTAGTGATCCATGCGAGCAGCATTAGAGTGAAAGATTATTCACTCCTAGAGGGATTTTTTGTGACCTGGTGTGTTTAGGTGTGCATGTCTCATGTACATTACAATAACTTTGAATGCGGCTCAGCCAATCAGATTTTAGGATTGGAACTATAATAAGAGATTCCAACATTAATGGATTGTCAGCTAATTTAGGGCAACAGCTTACAGTTTCAAAAGTAATTGTGCAACATTATAGGTGTCAAGGTCTAAAACACATATAATATAATGTCACAATGCAGTAGATCTGACATGCCCAGTTAACATACTGCATACAGTGACTGAGGCTCTTAGGAAAACAGATAACAACTGTTATATACAGACCGCTGGGCCTTCAGGCCGCCGACCAAGTTTCTTCATGTGCTCCTTGACTTCATGTAGGCCTCGTCTCTTCCCATACTTGCTGGCCATCCAGAGGGAACGCTGGAAACCTGTCAGCCCTGAGATAGCCATGTGGAGGCTCATTGTGTCCAGGAAACGCACCTTTGAGCCCTGATTAAGAGCAACAACGCACAAAGAAAATGTTTAGATACAAATGGTTAGGAACTACGGTATCAAGGATCTGTAACTGAAATTTAGGGCTGTAAACTCTGATACACAAAACCTGAAGGATGTCAAGAATTAACTGCATGTGCTTAAAAAAAGCATCATTTAAAACAGTAACAAATCAGGATATACAGCGTATGCATAAGGCCCCAAAGCTTACTTTCAGAAGGTACTGTTCCTTAATGTGCGCTCGGTCAAAGCTGACATTGTGTCCCACTACAAGCCTTTCCTGCCACTGTCCACCCTTAGGCCTGCTGGAGTTCAGCGGAGTCTCCAGTGGGATGAGGTCTGCTAGTGTAAGCTGACTGGACCAGGTGTACCTCTCCTCAACAAGACGCACACTGCACCATGAGTACCTAGAACAAAGAACCAAAAAGAGAAAAATATAATGTCCTCATTATGACTGTAATGTTTACTTGCACCCAATTAAAGGATTACTTAGTAATTTACATGATGATAATACCTATTTTTAAGAAGTAAGAAATAGAGCTTGGTGGACAAGTCCATTTATATGCATTTTTGCTGCATGTTGCTTTCGTATTTTCTTCAATAAGGCCATATTAAAGCAGCAATGTGTAAGGTTATGACAGATCTATTAGCAGGAATAGAATATAATATACAACACTAGATATTCATTAGTGTATAATTACCTGTACTTACAAATCGATGGAATGAGCCCTTCACATCTACAGGGGTTGGACAATGAAACTGAAACACCTGTTATTTTAGGGTGGGAGGTTTCATGGCTAAATTGGACCAGCCTGGTGGCCAATCTTCATTAATTGCACATTGCACCAGTAAGAGCAGAGTGTGAAGGTTCAATTAGCAGGTAAGAGCACAGTTTTACAGTTTTGCTCAAAATATTGCAATGCACACAACATTATGGGTGACATACCAGAGTTCAAAAGAGGACAAATTGTTGGTGCACGTCTTGCTGGCGCATCTGTGACCAAGACAGCAAGTCTTTGTGATGTATCAAGAGCCACGGTATCCAGCCCATGTCAGCATACCACCAAGAAGGACGTTTTCCTCCACCAGCATCACGTAGTGACCTGGCCACTATCCTGCAAGAAGAATGGCTTAAAATCCCTCTGACCACTGTGCAGGACTTGTATATGTCATTCCCAAGACGAACTGACGCTGTATTGGCCGCAAAAGGAGGCCCTACGCCATACTAATAAATGATTGTGGTCTAAAACCAGGTGTTTCAGTTTCATTGTCCAACCCCTGTATATTAAAGCAGGTCATCTTCCAACAAAGGCTGCCTTGTAGAGTCGTGATTTTGCTATGGTAGCCCACACTGACTCTAGGGCGAGCATTTCGCAATTTACATTCTTAGGCTGAAGAGGCAGCTTGAGTTTGGTGATGCTATAACAGCGGTTAGAAGACACAGAAAGAGTCTAAATTCTTGTCATAACTTTTACCTTCCAACTGCAGCAGTTACTATAACACCTCATTGGGCTGCTTTGATAGCCTAATCAGTTTGTCGAGGGGATGGAGCCAAGTCTGTATAGAGTTACACACTGCTCCTTTAAAAGTGTCCAGGTTTTTATAGTTTTCCAGTAAAGTACTTTTGGATCCTTGAAAGACTTGCCATGGTTTAGTATAATTCTGTCTGTGGCTTATTTTAAAACTCTGATTACCAGATTAGTGATTAAAATAATCCAATTTGGTTTCAGAGTGATAGCTATTTAACATCATCAATTCATAACATAGCTGTTAGGAGCTAGCATTTTATACACAAAGTTAATCAGGATTTGTTGATGTGTCCTCATATCTAATCAGACAACATACTCATGTAATATGGAGGAATTAGAGGTTGTGTCTCACCAGGCAGTTGGAGAAACAGCCACTGCCAGGGTGGGACAGTGACCCTCAGCCATGCAGACTTCCACATCAAACACCAGAGCATTCTCTTCAGGGAAATCCACCTTCCTGCACTGTCCATCCGAACCATACTGTGTCCAGCCCACTTCCCATGCCCATTTCTGGGGCATCTGTGGTAGCTGTGTTTGCTGCAGCCAGCTGGCCGCCTCTAGATAAGGCAGACTTTGTTTCTGGGCCAGAATGCGAAAGTGTTTATCAATATCATTACCGTACATCTGCGGCAATTTCAGCTCCACGTCGGGTAACAGCACTGCTTCTTTCCCCCAGAGTTTATGCTTCTCCAAATGCCTGACACTTCGCTCTATGTCCTCGTCTGTGTACTCCTGCACTGAGCTGCGGAAGATCTGCTCTCGCAGGTTCCTGGAGAGCATCTGGATACTGAGGGGGTTCATGCGAGTCTCTTTGGAGCTCTGCTGGAGCCTTGCCTCTGCTGCAGCTGTGCACCATCTCCTCCACAGTGCAGCTGAGGAGCATCGCCATGGCTGATGGGACACTAACCGGAGCATCTCCCTTCAGTCTACACCTTAAAAGTTCAGCAGACCGTGGAAAACAAAGAGCAGCTGTCACATCAGCACAGTCAAGTCATGATCAGTAACCTGAGCAGAGCAGTATATCCCATTAATCTCACCACTTATTTCTGCTTCAGCTTATAGATTCATTTATTGTGCAGAAAGGATCTGAACGAAGCAAGTTTGACTTACTTTTGATATTTTTATATTCTGATCACAGTTAAGGTCAAAGCATCAGCACGAATCTAATAGTGACCATCAACAAACCACGGGCTCAGGAGGGTCACTGCAGTCAGTTAACCACACATAAGTCACTCTGTATGTCCAGTTACTGCAGCAGATGTACGTTAACAGTTAGCTATTTAAGAGAGAAGCTCCACGTGTACTTGACACCACTTTCCCAGGGTATATCATTTACCATACCGCTCAAACACAGGTTACACATCTTTACAGTTTGCTGGTGCACTTACTGTTCATCACATGGTGGACCACGCTGGGATCGTATCGTCTTCACTCTGAGAAGAGACGTTCACCACACATTCGTGAATCCCGTCCTCCGTGTCTGTGATTCGCTAACAAGACCAGAGTAAAACAGAAAGTGCAAAAAGAAGGCTGACCCATCCTCTTCTAAATCAGTAACGACACATGAAGCCGAGAGCCACTACGACAAAGTATTTCCGGGGACGCGGTCACGTGGTTTTGGCGAGGGGGGCGGGTTAAGCAGACAACAGAGACTCGAGCGTCCGTTCCCCCCCAGCAGGAAATTCTGGCCATCTCACCAAAGTTTGGCGATTACTATCCCCTCCTCTTAGATTACTGCGAAGTTGTGGCCATTTGTGAGCATTACAGTCGTGTTAGTATTGTGACCCTAAAACCAGCATTTTTCCGATGAGTTAAATTTAAGGTAAATCTTTTTTATTTCGGGTTTGTTTGGTTCATTGCGCAGCGCAGCAAGGCGGTTAATCAGAAGCAGACATGAACTGGACCCATTTTCACTCCATTCACTTGAAGAGAGGTGCACCATCTTGGTTTACTTTTAATTGATCTTTGGTCGAGTCCCCTGCCTACCAGCACCCCCCGATTCAACCGCTCTGTTTTCTCCACAGCGACACTCCGTGGCGGAGGGTGGAGGTCGCAGGTTAATATGCGATTAACGGATACGCCGATCGCTTTTTTGATCAACTTTCTGCACATGGAGCTAATCTTCACCATGAAGTAGTCTCCCCATACAACCAGCTAGCAGGTTTAAGACTGAACCTTTGTTTAAAAAGTTTTGGGATACGTTTTTTTCAGCTAAAGAGTTGGTCAAAGTTCTGGTCTTTTAAAATCTTCCTGTTTCCCAATGTGACGATAAAATCTGCACGGCGACCAGTGGCGTTGATAAAATTCACCTATCAATAAGATATACTACTTTACAGGTTAAAACTTGTCTTCGCTATTCAAATGTCACGGATTTTCCCGCCTTCCCAGCGGCCTCGTGGCCTAATGGATAAGGCGTCTGACTTCGGATCAGAAGATTGCAGGTTCGAGTCCTGCCGGGGTCGAATCTTTTCTTTCCTTTTTTCATAAGAATTCTTTTAAACAATTAAGAAGGCGTAGGGCTCATAAAAAGGCGTAAAGGGCTCATGTATTTGTGTTTAATTTTTCCCTTTGAGGTTTACATGTAACGTGTGTAGATTTATGTACCACGCATGGTCGCAATTTATTTTCATGGTCATCTCGCTTTGTCCCTTAGAGTCGGGCTGTTTTTCTTACTGTGCCCTTTTAAGACTGATCTGAGATAAATGAGCTCTGTTCTGAGTGGTTGTCCTATATAAAATATGCTCAATGTGAGTGGGCCTGGCTATTGCTGTAGGCTAAATAGGTGGTTACATGTAAATAAATCGCTTCCGGTGACATCACAGATTTGATTAATTCAAAACAGGCAGTTTTTGCAGTGTAGTTTTGGTAAATATTGAAACTTTAACAGCGTTTATATTTTACATTGCATTTCTTCATTTAGAAAAAAGTGAGAGAAATTTGTTTTTCTATGATTTGGACTTAATAATATCCTCCAAATCCGCATGTACACTTTGTATTATTGCTGACCATCGCTAATTCATAATCCACTAACACTAAAAAAATATGTTTTTATTATTATGCCATTCCGGGAGTTTTTTTGGAATATATTTTATATGTATCTGTGTATAGGTTGGGTAGGTGTTAGCATGTGAAACTAGGACTAGGTTGGAACTAAACCTCTGCTAGGATCTACAGGGATGGTAGTTTCCATGTTATTTCAGTATAGCTCATATTCTTCAGTAAAGCTCATATTCTGACCGCCAGGGGGCAGTGTGACCACACACAGGAGCACAGCCAGTAGGGCTTCAGCATTACCTGTGTTGTGATGTTTCTCGTACTCACACGGAGAGATTCGTGCTTTTCTATAATAAACGTTCAGTAGTCATTTTCAGGCAGCATGGTGTGAGGGATTTATCTACTGACCACGTGCTCATGCATGAGGAAAGTTACAGTGAATATTCAGGCCTAAACACAGCCTGTGACAGTACAGTCTATATGATAGTCTAGACTAATAGTTTTGCTTGAGGAAGGAAATATTTCAGATTTAGGATTATTTTACTGAAACGGAAAGTAAGGCATAAGAACTGGAAATTGGAGTACTAATGCACATTCACTGTTTAATTGCTGGGCATCATTCTGGCATCAGTAATAAATAATAGCCTAATAAAATGCTTTTCTGTCATCTTGGGGTCATTTGTTCCCACCATGCACTCTTATCACATAGTCCAAATGACTTATTTAAGAGTGTTTTTGTGAATGAATGGAACAAGGTTTTACGAGCTGTTGCTGCTAGAGTATTTCATAAAGTGTCGCTTGTGCAGGGCAGGATGCCTCCAGGACCAAGGTTGAGCAACACTTTCCCTATGGTACCTCAGTTGTATACTACTTTTTGCAGTGCATTGTGGGATTGTCTGAGTGCACTGGATCTTCCGCACCACTACAAAATGGCGGCACTATATAGTGAATAGGGTGCAATTTCAGGCACAGCTACTATTATGTGATTAGCCTTTTGTAGACCAACTTTCCCCTCAGCTTTTATGCTAGAGAAGGGAAAGAAGCAGAGTAAACAGGCTGGGACACGGCTTTCCCAATGAATGGACCCTTGTCTTAGATCAGCCCCTTGGTTTCCCTCCAGCTCAGGGGGCTTGTGCGAGTGAGTAAGTGCATGTGGAAGGGGGCGCCTTAAACAAACTACTGGGAGTGCATGCAAAAGCAGCCGTGCTGCTGAGGGTATGTTAAATCAGCATGCTTAGGAGCTCAGGCACGTCTTGCAGCAACCGAAAAGCCTGGCTGCCCCCTGACTGATGCTATTCATGGGTGGGGAGAGAGGTCAGGAGGTCAGGGCGGTTCACAAGCTCCGCCACCATTCTTATGCTAACCTACAACACAGCCTACATCCTCCAGCTCAGGGCCCCAAGGCCGGGCCATGAACACGAGGCACTCTCTGGCTCCTAAAAAGAGAGAGTCTCTGAGACTTTAGCCAGCCTAACGAAACTAAAGCATGACTTAGACCTCTGCTGAAAGCTTAACTTTGAGGTCTAACAAGCTGTGAA
This sequence comes from Semaprochilodus insignis, assembly GCA_034552555.1. NCBI lineage: Eukaryota > Metazoa > Chordata > Actinopteri > Characiformes > Prochilodontidae > Semaprochilodus > Semaprochilodus insignis. The sequence continues at coordinate 53,647,075 of CM067474.1, read as the reverse complement.
ATAAAGCGTTTAGACCAAACAGGCTAGCTAAAACCGAAAAAAGAAGATGGACGTGAAGCCTAGGGGCAGACAATCGCCCCATTAGAGGTGACAGAGAAACAAAGAAGAGCAAAGAAACAGAATTTTTCTTGTAGCCACTGAGCACTAGCTGAAAGTTTCGCTCTGCATGTTTACTGAAGGGGCTTGTAAAAGCTGGTGGCAGCCCACCGTCCAGCTCAGCAGTCACAAGGGAATAAAAGAAAATGGCTCTTAATTAGTGGTTCTTGACCTGTGGTTTTCAGCTCTGACCTCTGGCCCCTCTGGCGTGCATTATTGTTCTCTAGGGAACTGGCCAGAGGGAGACATTCACCCCACCAACCGGTCCCTGTCCACCCAGTAATTAGCCTACAGCTTCATTCAGCCTGGGGTCAATAGCAAAGAGGGTCAATCAAGTGTCCATTTAGTGGCCCAAGGGAGTCAAGGTCATTACCACTGACCGTTCTCACTGGGGTTTTATATAGAATAAGATCAGCTCAATTGTTTTTAATGCATTTATTTATTTATTAATTTGCTTATTGATAGCTTTCATACATTCTACATAATTTACCTCAATAAACACTGTACCTTACAGTAAACACTGTACCTTACAGTAAACACTGTACCATACAGTAAACACTAAACCATGCAGTAAACACTGTACCACACAGTCAGCACTAAACCATACAGTCAACACTAAACCATACAGTCAACACTAAACCACACAGTCAGCACTAAACCATACAGTAAACACTAAACCATGCAGTAAACACTGTACCACACAGTCAGCACTAAACCATACAGTAAACACTAAACCATACAGTAAACACTGTACCACACAGTCAGCACTAAACCATACGGTCAACACTAAACCATACAGTCAACACTAAACCACACAGTCAGCACTAAACCATACAGTTAACACTAAACCATACAGTAAACACTGTACCATACAGTCAGCACTAAACCATACAATCAGCACTAAACCATACAGTCAACACTGTACCATACAGTCAGCACTAAACCATACAGTCAACACTGTACCATACAGTAACCATAAACCATACAGTCAACACTAAACCATACAGTATACACTGTACCATACAGTCAACACTGTACCATACAGTCAGCACTAAACCATACAGTAAACACTAAACCATACAGTATACACTGTACCATACAGTCAGCACTAAACCATACAGTCAACACTAAACCATACAGTATACACTGTACCATACAGTCAACACTAAACCATACAGTCAACACTAAACCATACAGTAAACACTAAACCATACAGTGAACACTAAACCATACAGTAAACACTGTACCATACAGTCAACACTAAACCATACAGTATACACTGTACCATACAGTAAACACTGTACCATATAGTCAGCACTAAACCATACAGTCAACACTAAACCATACAGTAAACACTAAACCATACAGTGAACACTAAACCATACAGTAAACACTGTACCATACAGTCAACACTAAACCATACAGTAAACACTGTACCATACAGTCAGCACTAAACCATACAGTCAACACTGTACCATACAGTCAGCACTAAACCATACAGTCAACACTAAACCATACAGTAAACACTAAACCATACAGTCAGCACTAAACCATACAGTAAACACTGTACCATACAGTCAGCACTAAACCATACAGTCAACACTGTACCATACAGTCAACACTAAACCATACAGTAAACACTGTACCATACAGTCAGCACTAAACCATACAGTAAACACTGTACCATACAGTCAGCACTAAACCATACCGTCAACACTGTACCATACAGTAAACACTGTACCATACAGTCAACACTAAACCATACAGTCAGCACTAAACCATACAGTGAACACTAAACCATACAGTAAACACTAAACCATACAGTCAGCACTAAACCATACAGTAAACACTGTACCATACTGTCAGCACTAAACCATACAGTCAACACTGTACCATACAGTCAACACTAAACCATACAGTAAACACTGTACCATACAGTCAGCACTAAACCATACAGTCAACACTAAACCATACAGTAAACACTAAACCATACAGTCAACACTAAACCATACAGTAAACACTGTACCACACAGTAAACACTAAACCATACAGTAAACACTGTACCACACAGTAAACACTGTACCATACAGTAAACACAGTGGGGATATGAGCTTGTTCGGTAGGTCACAGCTCCAGTTTAGCAGGCTTGTGTATTCCTCTGATGGACATCTCTGTGCTGTCAGGAGAGAGAGCTGTATGTGTAACTGAGCAGTCTAGGCTTATGCTACTGTTTATTCCACGTGTTTTTTAGGTTTGGGGTCTATTTGTGGAAGCTCACTTTAGACTGGTATTAATCATAACAGCTGTAATACGTGTTATCCGCTCCTTCATAATAAAAGTCCTCAGACTGACTAGCAAATAAACTCTGCACAGCAAATACTCAAAAATGGGACACGCAGTGAACATGTTTATTCAGCATGGGGCAAAAACTTATTTTATGTATTTAATTTCTTTTTAAACCAGCCAACAGAACCAGACAGCTCATCCAGTTACACAGAGTGTTTATAATGATGGCTTATTCTGATGTGAGCATTGTAAAACAGATAAACTCACACAGTAAAACAGACCAGAACTCTACATTCCAAAAAAAGGAAAGGAAGAAAAACAGCAATTTATGTGCTGAGAGTTAGAAGATCACAGATTTACTTCACTGCGTCCATACAAGCGAAATCACTGCAGACTGTATTAATAGTATTTTGTATTTATTATTATTATTGATAACAATATGTTTTATTCTTTATCTGCACCTTAGTGTTCTTCTGAGCAAAAATGTGTAAACATATATTTTTATATGTGGCCATTTGTGGGGGATGTGGAGGGCTTTACAACTGACTATACTGTTGTGTATATATATATATAATGTAGCCTAATTCAATTCAGTTCCATGTTTTAGACAGTCATTTTCATTCTCTTTCTCTCCCTATTTCCTTCTATTATTTACAATCTCTCTCTCCTTCTCTTCTGCTACTTTTCTCCTTCTCTCTCCCACTACTTTTCTTCTTCTCTGTCTACTTTTCTTCTCCTCCTCTATCTTCTTTTCTCCTTCTCTTTCTATCTTTTCTCCTCCTCTCTCCCTCTACATTTCTCATTCTTTCTTTCTACTTCTTCTCTCTGTGTACTTGTCTTCTCTTCCTGTTTTCTTTTCTCCTCCTGTCTCTGCTTTTCTCCTCCTTTCTCTACTTTTCTCCTCCTCTTTCTATCTCTAATTTTCCCCTCCTCTCTCCCCCTCTACTTTTTTTCTCCTCCTGTCTTTTCTCTTCCTCTTTCTATTTCTACTTTTCTGCTTCTCTCCCTCTACTTTTCTCCTCTTTCTATCTCTACTTTTCTCCTCCTCTATTTCTACTTTTTTCCTCATCCTTTCTGTCTACTTTTTTCTTCTTTCTATCTCTACTTTTCTCCTTCTCCTCTCTCTGCCTCTCTCTGTCTCTGTCTCTCTCCCGGCTCTCGCGTTCCGCTGTCCAGGGTGCTGATGTGATGGACTAGTGTCCACTGAAGTTCAGTTTATCTAGTTGTGGTTAACACATGCACGTGATATTTGGGGTGAACAGACATTTTATAGGCTGTCTGGAACACTCTGAATACATTCAGACAAGAAGGATTTATGAAACGACAGTGTTTATTCACAGAAGTTGAGTCCGAAACTCACAGTATTTAAAACATGTACGCACCAAATACACATTTACAGTCCAGTAAGGTTACAGTACTAACACTCACATTCAGTACATCTGCTCTGTACACTGTGACTGCACACTGGCACCTTCATAAGCATTTTAAAAACTGGACCCCCAAAAAATTGCACAACAACTGCTAATTGAAATGTTACATAACATTGGCTTAATTCTTCTCTCCAAGAGGACTTGTTCTGCAGAAACCCACTCAGGTCATCCGGTCTCTTCTGCTGCACTCAACATCTCAGTAGGCTGTGGTTTAAATTCTCAGCCGGGTCTGAAAAACAAAGCAAAGAGCTGTAAGACTGTGGCCACTGCACAGACATGATTACGGGTTTAACCAGCGAGAGCCTCGTGAGTTATGAAACAACTGCAAGAAAACGCTGATTAAACTTGTACAAAGGAGCATGCGAGCGGAAGGTGTAGAAACCCTGCACTAGAGTAATGATCATAGTGGTTTAATGTGTCCATACATTTCTCGCTAGTCAAACACAAAATAAAGGATGGTCGATCAATCTTTCTTTTTTCTCCTACAATGAGACTTTGCAAATAGAGTGTCAACTCTTTCACAGTTTGGAAATGATACACAGAGGATCCGATCCCTTTTATCACCGTAGGGGAGCAGATCAGACTCTTTCTCTGTCAATTTCACCCTACTCTCCCATGCAAGCTTCTCCTTTCTCTCCTCTGTCTGCACAACGCAGGGTTTGTCCTTTTTGTCTCTTTGTTGCTCTTTGATATCTATTTTTTCACCACGCTCACTATTTGGACTTCATGCAGCTTATGCAAATCGCTTCTCTTTTATTTCTCCCTCCCCTCCCAGCAGCGTGCAGGACTAGAATGGAAACTAAAAACACACACACACACACATACACACACACACACACACACATACACAATGAGCACCGTAAGAACTCTGTAGAAGAACATAGAAAACTGGACATGTTCAGTCTTGATCAGCGACAGTTAACACTAAGTAGCTACTCTACACTCCCGGAGCACATTAACACCCTGTAAGCTCACATACATGCGCTTGTTTTTATTCACTGATGGGGGGGTCATATATAATGTCCTATATGTCCTTAGAACATCTCCAAAATGAAAACCTTTGTTTGTAAACCTTTAATATTATTTATTTAAATTAATAAGGAGATTTTTTCCTATAACCACTGGAGCATATCTATTGGTCCATTCATTGCATTTCACACAATACACACCTCCCTACAATCTAAAGTCAATGTGTTCAAATGACAAGCAAAATGAAATTTTTGGGACCTTAATGATATAGTACATCTGTAGGCTGAATTCTAACCCTAACCTCACTCACATGGAAATCTGCCTGCTGTCCTATGATGGTGCAGGAACTGGAGAGTCAGGAGAACAGGGTTTGCAGGAATTAAGGTTTTATTAAATGGGTGTTCTGTCCATCCTGAACAGAAACCCAGTCTCCTGAACTCTCTTCATTGGCACAGACAAATATCTAAAACAAGCTGTGACGGCAATTCTCCTAAAATTCTATCATCATTACACAAAAAGAAGATGTATGATACTCATGGCACAGATGAACATCTAACAGCTCACAGCATCTAAACTGAGAAGGCTTTAAGTCTTGGATTTAGTTCAGCTGGCTAAGGAGACTAAAGGAGACTACTGGGATCTTTCAGTCAGGAGACATATGTGAGTGGCAGGGGACAAGCAAAAATGTAATTCATCTGATCTCATTTTTGTCTGGGAGAAACTACAGAGATATTAAAGACACTGACACGAACGGTAACCAGAAATACACAGTATGTACAAAAAATGTAGCTTTAAAACACACTTTAGAAAATCAGGATCATTTTACAGGTAGTAGGTTCTGTTATCCCCTGGCGTTCCTACAAAGGTTGTCCAGTATATGTACGAAAACAAGCATGCACACTTACAAACAGTGGATACTTCCCCCTTTTGTGTGTGACATATGTTGAAGCTGGGACTCTAATGTTAAAGCTTTAGACTGCAATTGGAGGGATGTTGAGGGTGCATTGGGGTACAGGGGCTTTGAATGGGGCTGCATGGCTGCAGACGGTGGGCTGAGGCAACGGCTAGACTGGAGCTGTGGGGGGGCTGTGGGGGTGCAGCAGTGATGGGGGGTGAGT
>CM067474.1:53548825-53619864 GCA_034552555.1 Semaprochilodus insignis | reverse complement strand
AAATGGAGCTGCATTTTCTGTTGAAACTGATATTTTAATTTCTGTTTAGTGTCCCGAACTCTAATGTCTGGAATTAGAAGTGGCCTGTGGTTGCCCTGATTGCAGGGGTCTATGGTTGCAGTGGCTGAAGGTAATAAAATGATGGTTTGTTCCAGGTACATATCCAGAATTCCACCCTTGCAGGGGGCGTTGCTGTTGGAACAGCTGCTGAGTTCATGCTGATGCCATATGGGTCTCTAATAGTAGGATTCTTTTGTGGAGTCATCTCCACACTGGGCTACAAATTCCTCACAGTAAGAGCTCTTGTTGCCGTTTTAACCACTTGAACTCTGGGCTTCTTATTTCATTATTAATATTAAGATATATTGTTTAGTAACTATTATGAAGCTAATGTTTGGAATCACTTCTCATATTACTAATGTATGTTATTTTATTCAATGATATCAATAATATATACAAGGAAATTTACCTGAAATACCATAAGGTAGACACCAGGAGGTTTAGTATTTGATGATAAATGATAAATACTGTACGGTAATATGCAATGCTATGTTGAATATGATCTGTTTCTAACTTTCTTAAGTTTGATCACCAGATATGAGGCATTCTGGATATTAATTCTATTATAATAATTCTTTACTCATTATGGAATCATCTACAGTCACTATTCTATCCATATGTCTTCTGTTTTTTTGAGTTTGTGTTACCAAATTACGTTAATCATTTTATACATTCAAAGCACTTTGAACTGTAGTGTAGTTATTGTAGTAGTTATGAGTGGGAAATGAATTTTATTGTACCAGGTTATACTGGATTAACTATGTATCTGTATGCTTTTGTTTGCTACTTAATAATGTAATGAAATTAAACTATTCTGTTAGTTTTTTCAATTTGTGGCTTCTGTACAGCAATACCGAAAAAATGTAATATCTTCTTTTCTCACAGCCTTTCATGGAAAGGAAGCTAAAGATCCAGGATACATGTGGAATCCATAACCTGCATGGTATGCCTGGTATAATCGGGGGGATTGTGGGAGCCATATCAGCTGCTGGTGCTACTGAAACTGTTTATGGCACAGAAGGGTAAGCTCAGTCCACCTGATCCGATTTTGAAGTGCAATGATTTCTTCCCACATCTATATGGAAGGAGAAATAACTTGCTGTGCTGTAGAGTTTTACTGGACAAAACAGATAAGCATAGGCCTACCACAGAGCACATAGAGCTTTCCCCTTACTTTTTTTTGGAGCGATATTAACTTGTAACAGAGCGAATGCTCCTTATTTAGACTCTTTGTTTCTTGCCTTATTGCAGGTTGATAGGCACGTTTGATTTTACTGGGGAATTTGCACACCGAACTCCTGCTATCCAAGGTGGCTTCCAGGCAGCTGCAATGTGTGTGGCTTTGTGCTTTGGAATAGGAGGTGGAATATTTGTAGGTAGGTTAAAGTGTAGCATGCATACAAATAAGCATAAAAATAGTATTTTATGGAAATAATTTGAATTATGTGTAGGTGTGTATTTGAGTAGCTAAGGTGAGATGCTTCAGGTGACTTTTTTGTATTTTTTGTTTTGGACAAATTGGAATTGTTTTGCAAATGACACATTATCTACCTAAAATGCATAAATTAGCATATTTTTATGATATAAAACTATTCTTGGGTGATTTTAGAATTAAAATGTGTATTTCATTGTGAACTCACTGTAGAGAAAGGATTTTTGTAAATTCTTTGTTTTGTTGTTTATTCAGGACAACACTATGCAGCATTTCATTTTTATAAACCACCTTTCAGGTCATTTTGTAGTACAAAATTTGGCCATGAGCAATATATATGATAAAGCCATAACGTTTCGTTCATTCATATATGCTGCAGTGTTGTGAGCATAAACAGACACACCTGAACAGAAATGTAGTCTATAAATGTATATGAAATATGTCACATTATCAGTCCGTTACTTTCTGTATGAGTCTGATCTGAACCGGAGTAACTAGTATTTTGCACATGATGAAACGGCATTTCTGTCCTCTGCAGGTCTGATCCTGAGGATGCCTCTCTGGGGAGATCCCACAGATGATAACTGCTTTGATGATGAAGTATACTGGGAGGTAAGACTGGGCTTCATAAAGCCTCCAAAATGGCACAGCTTTAGAAGATAGAAGGAAAGTTTTTAGAAATTAAACAGATTTTTTTCTGATGTTATCTTTTGCCTAAATATGAATCACTTTTCACCTTTCCAAGCATTTTGAAGGTTAAACTAGCTCAGTGTTGTTCACACCTGCATGACCCTCACTGAGCGTCTTTGTGTGTGTGTCATCATTACAAGAAATTGCTTTGGATGAGGGAAGTGAGGGAGGAGGCGACTGAAAGTCGTTTCTTGTATGTATGTCTCATTGCCTAAATGCAACTTTCTGAATCAACTCATCTTTATCCTACCTTCAGGTGCCTGAAGAAGAGGACTCTGCTGACCCCGTTTTACAGTACAACAATCACGCAGTGACCAACAAGCACGCGGAGATGTAAGTTGTGAAAATAAAGCATTGATATTTATGATTGCGCAAATCAGCCAAGAAGCTCAGAAAAGACAATAGTCGTATTCAACACTTGAGCACCCCTGGTCAAAATGACGTTTCTGTTGATTTAAAAATGCATAAAAATAAGTACATGAGAACACATTCCTGCACATTTTAATACATTATTGCTGTTTAAGGGCACAGTTTCTATCTTTTATTATAATTTATTTATTTATTAGTTTAGTTTAATATATGTATAATATTATCATAATAATGTAGTGTACCCAAAAGAAAATTATGTGCTATTATAGTCACATAGAAATCCATTGCCCTTGACATCTATATAAATATATTTGGAAGCGTCAATGACGGTGCTGTTCAAAGGGAGTTTGTCCCTGTATCCTGATATATTACTGCTTTGGACCACAAGGTGGCGCACAGTCACCACTATTACTTTACAGCTCTCTGTAAGGCTGTAAGGTGACCTACGCTTTTTGTGCCATTTGCAGAACTGAGACCCACTTCACTGTGGAACAGCACTAATCCTGGAAAAGATGGTGTCCTTCCAGCCTTCAGTCTGCAACTCCATGCGCTGTTCTTTACCCACAGCAACAAATGCTCCCCGAAAACAAACAGCTCCCTTCATCACGCCTGTCATTTCTGAGTTGAAGCATTTGGGTTCCTTAATATCATCACTATTATCATCACAGCCTTTAAGATTCCAAGACTCAGTAGGTGTTAGCTTAGTACTATAGATTTAGGCTTCAAATATTTATGAACTCTTACCAAAATATTTTTTGCATTTTATAAGCAATTTCCCTCCATATACTCGAGAGACGCTCTGTCAGTGTCAGACAAGGATGCATTTTAAATGGGTTTTCATATGCAAGCAGAGGTGGATCACAGCCTACCAGAAGAATTTGCCCTATTGCAGTATTTCTTACTCACATTGCTTTTAGCTTTTACCCAGCAAAGATAGCTGAAATACTGCCTCTAACTGTTTCAGTGTATTTATTTTTGTTCAGTTTTACCATGTGCTTTTGCTGATTACATCTTCAGTGCTTGGCAGGTGGTAATTAATCCAAAAACTATATATATATATATATATATATATATATATATATATATATATATATATATATAGTTTTTGGATTAATTACCACCTGCCAAGCACTGAAGATGTAATCAGCAAAAGCACATGGTAAAACTGAACAAAAATAAATACACTGAAACAGTTAGAGGCAGTATTTCAGCTATCTTTGCTGGGTAAAAGCTAAAAGCAATGTGAGTAAGAAATACTGCAATAGGGCAAATTCTTCTGGTAGGCTGTGATCCACCTCTGCTTGCATATGAAAACCCATTTAAAATGCATCCTTGTCTGACACTGACAGAGCGTCTCTCGAGTATATGGAGGGAAATTGCTTATAAAATGCAAAAAATATTTTGGTAAGAGTTCATAAATATTTGAAGCCTAAATCTATAGTACTAAGCTAACACCTACTGAGTCTTGGAATCTTAAAGGCTGTGATGATAATAGTGATGATATTAAGGAACCCAAATGCTTCAACTCAGAAATGACAGGCGTGATGAAGGGAGCTGTTTGTTTTCGGGGAGCATTTGTTGCTGTGGGTAAAGAACAGCGCATGGAGTTGCAGACTGAAGGCTGGAAGGACACCATCTTTTCCAGGATTAGTGCTGTTCCACAGTGAAGTGGGTCTCAGTTCTGCAAATGGCACAAAAAGCGTAGGTCACCTTACAGCCTTACAGAGAGCTGTAAAGTAATAGTGGTGACTGTGCGCCACCTTGTGGTCCAAAGCAGTAATATATCAGGATACAGGGACAAACTCCCTTTGAACAGCACCGTCATTGACGCTTCCAAATATATTTATATAGATGTCAAGGGCAATGGATTTCTATGTGACTATAATAGCACATAATTTTCTTTTGGGTACACTACATTATTATGATAATATTATACATATATTAAACTAAACTAATAAATAAATAAATTATAATAAAAGATAGAAACTGTGCCCTTAAACAGCAATAATGTATTAAAATGTGCAGGAATGTGTTCTCATGTACTTATTTTTATGCATTTTTAAATCAACAGAAACGTCATTTTGACCAGGGGTGCTCAAGTGTTGAATACGACTATTGTCTTTTCTGAGCTTCTTGGCTGATTTGCGCAATCATAAATATCAATGCTTTATTTTCACAACTTACATCTCCGCGTGCTTGTTGGTCACTGCGTGATTGTTGTACTGTAAAACGGGGTCAGCAGAGTCCTCTTCTTCAGGCACCTGAAGGTAGGATAAAGATGAGTTGATTCAGAAAGTTGCATTTAGGCAATGAGACATACATACAAGAAACGACTTTCAGTCGCCTCCTCCCTCACTTCCCTCATCCAAAGCAATTTCTTGTAATGATGACACACACACAAAGACGCTCAGTGAGGGTCATGCAGGTGTGAACAACACTGAGCTAGTTTAACCTTCAAAATGCTTGGAAAGGTGAAAAGTGATTCATATTTAGGCAAAAGATAACATCAGAAAAAAATCTGTTTAATTTCTAAAAACTTTCCTTCTATCTTCTAAAGCTGTGCCATTTTGGAGGCTTTATGAAGCCCAGTCTTACCTCCCAGTATACTTCATCATCAAAGCAGTTATCATCTGTGGGATCTCCCCAGAGAGGCATCCTCAGGATCAGACCTGCAGAGGACAGAAATGCCGTTTCATCATGTGCAAAATACTAGTTACTCCGGTTCAGATCAGACTCATACAGAAAGTAACGGACTGATAATGTGACATATTTCATATACATTTATAGACTACATTTCTGTTCAGGTGTGTCTGTTTATGCTCACAACACTGCAGCATATATGAATGAACGAAACGTTATGGCTTTATCATATATATTGCTCATGGCCAAATTTTGTACTACAAAATGACCTGAAAGGTGGTTTATAAAAATGAAATGCTGCATAGTGTTGTCCTGAATAAACAACAAAACAAAGAATTTACAAAAATCCTTTCTCTACAGTGAGTTCACAATGAAATACACATTTTAATTCTAAAATCACCCAAGAATAGTTTTATATCATAAAAATATGCTAATTTATGCATTTTAGGTAGATAATGTGTCATTTGCAAAACAATTCCAATTTGTCCAAAACAAAAAATACAAAAAAGTCACCTGAAGCATCTCACCTTAGCTACTCAAATACACACCTACACATAATTCAAATTATTTCCATAAAATACTATTTTTATGCTTATTTGTATGCATGCTACACTTTAACCTACCTACAAATATTCCACCTCCTATTCCAAAGCACAAAGCCACACACATTGCAGCTGCCTGGAAGCCACCTTGGATAGCAGGAGTTCGGTGTGCAAATTCCCCAGTAAAATCAAACGTGCCTATCAACCTGCAATAAGGCAAGAAACAAAGAGTCTAAATAAGGAGCATTCGCTCTGTTACAAGTTAATATCGCTCCAAAAAAAAGTAAGGGGAAAGCTCTATGTGCTCTGTGGTAGGCCTATGCTTATCTGTTTTGTCCAGTAAAACTCTACAGCACAGCAAGTTATTTCTCCTTCCATATAGATGTGGGAAGAAATCATTGCACTTCAAAATCGGATCAGGTGGACTGAGCTTACCCTTCTGTGCCATAAACAGTTTCAGTAGCACCAGCAGCTGATATGGCTCCCACAATCCCCCCGATTATACCAGGCATACCATGCAGGTTATGGATTCCACATGTATCCTGGATCTTTAGCTTCCTTTCCATGAAAGGCTGTGAGAAAAGAAGATATTACATTTTTTCGGTATTGCTGTACAGAAGCCACAAATTGAAAAAACTAACAGAATAGTTTAATTTCATTACATTATTAAGTAGCAAACAAAAGCATACAGATACATAGTTAATCCAGTATAACCTGGTACAATAAAATTCATTTCCCACTCATAACTACTACAATAACTACACTACAGTTCAAAGTGCTTTGAATGTATAAAATGATTAACGTAATTTGGTAACACAAACTCAAAAAAACAGAAGACATATGGATAGAATAGTGACTGTAGATGATTCCATAATGAGTAAAGAATTATTATAATAGAATTAATATCCAGAATGCCTCATATCTGGTGATCAAACTTAAGAAAGTTAGAAACAGATCATATTCAACATAGCATTGCATATTACCGTACAGTATTTATCATTTATCATCAAATACTAAACCTCCTGGTGTCTACCTTATGGTATTTCAGGTAAATTTCCTTGTATATATTATTGATATCATTGAATAAAATAACATACATTAGTAATATGAGAAGTGATTCCAAACATTAGCTTCATAATAGTTACTAAACAATATATCTTAATATTAATAATGAAATAAGAAGCCCAGAGTTCAAGTGGTTAAAACGGCAACAAGAGCTCTTACTGTGAGGAATTTGTAGCCCAGTGTGGAGATGACTCCACAAAAGAATCCTACTATTAGAGACCCATATGGCATCAGCATGAACTCAGCAGCTGTTCCAACAGCAACGCCCCCTGCAAGGGTGGAATTCTGGATATGTACCTGGAACAAACCATCATTTTATTACCTTCAGCCACTGCAACCATAGACCCCTGCAATCAGGGCAACCACAGGCCACTTCTAATTCCAGACATTAGAGTTCGGGACACTAAACAGAAATTAAAATATCAGTTTCAACAGAAAATGCAGCTCCATTTACCTGCTATTGAATCTAATGTAACTAGCCATCCTACGTATGAATAATGAATTTGAAGACACAGACTAGTATTCACTCTGCTCACTTTATATGATCTATTCTATGTTTAATCATTGCAAGCTGCTATGCAGCAGTGCGGATCTCCATAATACACTTAAAGTAAAAAGCTAACAGAGATGCACATTATCCACAAACTCTGGATTACAACCACTATTGTCACTGTTAGTAGTATTGAAAGACAGACAGTCCAGTACCATGTCTAGTTTTCCTTGCTTCTCAAAGAGGCTCGAGATGGCGACGGTGGTAAGGACAGTGGCAGCCAGTGACAGGTAGGTGTTAATGGCTGCTCTGTGCTGGCCATCTCCATGGAGGCAAATGGCAGAATTAAAACTGGGCCAGAACATCCAAAGAAATAGAGTTCCTATGAAAAAGAGTTCAGACGTAATATTAACTTCATGTTAAAGCACACCCTGTGCACATACAATATGTCCACTGCTTCAGGAGCTATGAAGGAAACTCACCAATCATTGCAAACACATCAGAATGGTACATTGACCCATTCAGCCGACTGCTGTCCTTCAAGTTCGGCCGATAAAGGACCCATGAGATGGCCAGACCAAAGTAAGCTCCAAAGGTGTGGATCACCATAGATCCCCCAGCATCTCTGGCCTATCAGATATTGGAGCCAGTTAAACGCATTCAGTAATAATCTACTAGGCTTTCCCTTGTTCTTTGCCTATCACAGATGAGAACCTATGATTTACCAACTGTTAGAAATAAGTCTGGTATGTATAAGTAAGCATTATTATAACTACTGCTACAAATAATAATAATAAAAATAATAATAATAAGGAAAATTTGGCCAATTTGCACATAAAAATCATACATGGTACAAAAATCGATGAAGTATATTAAAAAGTTTCCATTAATAAGAACATTGCTGTTGGGGTGGCTGTGGTGGTCATCTTGCTGACCTGGTCCACCAAGACAAATCTAGGTGATTTTTTAGATACTGTTTAGCCAATGTATTGATTAGCTAAACCCCCTTAGTGTATGTAGTAATTTTATATAGTGATATTAGCAAACGTTGGCCAATGGAATGAGCAACAGGCTCTGATAATGTGAAATGGCAATAGGCAATGTCCCTAATAATATAATATAATATAATATAATATAATATAATATAATATGAGTAGACTTACATGAAGGAGGCTGAGTATAATATATTCTTCAACAGCAAACAAGGTAACACCAAACAGGGTCATCACCATCAGCTGTACAGGACTGACTTTTCCCAGCACCCCTCCATAGGCAATCAGACAGCTCGCTACACAGAAGTCTGCGTTGATTATACTAGACATAAAAAGGGGAAAAAGTATTAAAACGTTTCATTATGAGAATTTAAAATATCATATGAAATTGTTTTTTGCAAAAAAATTTAGTTTTGTTTACAACCGAACTTGCTAGAACTAGTTAAGCAAGTACTGTAAAGTAATGAATATGTTATGAGCTTAGTTCAATCTAACAACAGAAAGCGTGTTATACTGGAATATTTAATGCACTATTATTCTGGAGCTGTAACTCATTGTTTTACACAACTTAGCTACAGTATTGCAGTATAATAATGTCAGAGTGGCTTCTCGTGTTAACCTACCAGTTTAGTCTTTTGTGATATGTGACAGGGGAATGCCACATGGGAATGAAAAACTGGCTGGTGCCCTGCCTCGTAGATTAACACAGCAGCAGTCAAAGCTCAAATATAACTCATTCAAAGCTCTATCAACTTGCTGAATCTGTAGTTACTGCAGTATTTTATCAGCCTCCATTTAGACTTAAGTAACCTTGTGTTTACTTTACGTAAATGTCTCCCTAAAACACTGATGAATAACTCATACAGTGTAGCCTGAAATGCTATAAACTAGACACCAAAACTTAATCAGGTACTTTATTCCCAGTTTACAGCATTCTGGAAACAAGATAAAATTAAAAATGGTCACTGCTTTGTCAATGGATCTTTTCAAGAGAGTCCTTAGAAAGAGATCACAAACACCTGGTAATAATAATAATAATAATAATAATAATAATAATAATATTAACGTGACAATAACCTACTTTTCTACGCCGATTTTGATCATCCCATCTTGAACGTCAATATGGTGGAACCAGCCTTGCATTAGCAGAGCCCACTGAATTCCAAAGGCTGCAACAAGGAAGTTGAACCCCACGGCACCAAAGCTGTAGCGCTTCAAAAATGTCATGAGGAAACCAAAGCCTACAAAAATCATGACATGGACATCCTGAAAACCTAAGAGAAAAGAAGAAAGATTAATGCATACACATTCACATAATTTCAGATCAACACTGGAGAAGTGATATATTTATATTGAGAAATGTTTTAAGGATGTATTAAGTTTCAAAGGACATATATTCTACATGCAGGGTTTGTATGTAATAGAATACAGAACTATTGGGAATACATATTCAGAATACAGGACTTAAGCATCTATATTCGATCCAAGCATCATTTGATGATATTTAGAACAGTTATTTTTTACATTTTTTGGAGAATACTTCCAGAATAGCTGCCTACTGACTTTTAAAATACAGTATATACCATATTTATAAGAAACACCATTCATACTTATTTAAAACTTTTTTTAAAAAATCTACTGAACTCTACTGAAATCAGGATGATGATCATTTACTAATCTCAGTGTTACTGAGCTCTGCTGAGTTTTTTAAGGATCACTAAACTGCTGGTAGGGATCAAGGCACTGTTTAGGACAATGCACTCGGCTTTCAGCCATCTCTACTTTTTGCCCAACCCTGCCTATATCTGTGTTGTATTTTATTCCCTCTGAAGTTTTTGTCTTTAAACCCTGTAGAACCTAAATCTGAATTTTCTTCCTAATTAAGTTAATTTGGCTCCTCTGGGCCACAATATTCACATACAAAGTTTGTCTAATGAATGTTCACTGCTATTAAATATAAAATGGGTGGTCCTAATCTTGGGTAGCTCTTCCATTAGCATTTCCTAATGAATCACAATGCTAACATGGCTCTGCACTCTCTTCAAATCTGAGCAATGTAGAGAGCTACAGCTATCTTAGTAAGATATTCACCCAGCTATGCCAGCTTTCTGTGTGTGTGCCCTGCATGCTCATCCAGCAGTAAAGTTGATAAAAGCTTTGCCTTTAAGGTAATGACACATAAAAACTGGAAAAGGGTTTTAGTGTGGCATCATCTACAACACAGCCAGCACATGTAGAGCATACTTCACTGAGAAGCTTCAGTAACTGCACTCAGAAGGCTAACTTTAGCTTTTATGCTAAAACCCTTATCTTAAATGCTGGAGGTGAACTTGCTCTACCTCCTCTTAGATGAATAACAGAGGCTGCAGCCAAGAGTTATCTGGTACTGGAGCTTCTGAATGACCTACAAACTCCACATACACTGGTTCATACACATAACTCATGGTTAAGGATGATCTGTCGCTTTCCAGTTGCTGGTAACTTTATTGCAAATATTAAACTCCCTCAGAACTCCTAAAGAGTCAGTGATGGAGGGAGAGTCAGTGATGGAGGGAGAGTCAGTGATGGAGGGACAGTCAGCGATGCATGACGAATCAGTGATGGAGACAGAGTCCGTGAAGGAGGGAGAGTCAGTGACGGAGGACCGTCAGTGATAGAAGGACAGTCAATGGGACAGTAATGGGGTCAATGTCATTGCAAGTCAGTGATTGAGGGAGAGAAGGAAGAATGAATTTTCTCATTTGTGAGGACTGTTTTATCATATTTCTTTTTTTTATTATTATTTAACCTTTGCTGGATATTTAACATTACACCCAAGTTTAGTAGTATACAAAAATATATATGTTTAATTGTCTTTAAGACTGATATAGATGAAGGAGCTCTTGTTTGACTGGATGCCATGAATTGTGCCAGCAAAAAGTGAAAAAGGCCCTAAATATGCACGAGACTTTTACATTCAAAGTATTAAAAAGAGATATCACAATCAAATCAATAAAAGTCTGGGACAGTACTGAGACAAGGGTTTACAGCTGATGTACTGGACAGCATTACTCCAAACTTGATTATTTTACTGCTCAAACAAACCTGAGCTCATTATTTAAACTTCAGCCCACAAGGATCAAAACTGTACACGCTTGCTCAAGGTTATGTGGCCAAGAACGGGAGTTGAGCTAAGTTAAACTTAAAAAAGGAAGAGTGCAAACAGGGTTGTCACTCAGGTTCAGGGCTGTCAGTCACAGCACAAGGACATCTATATCTCAAACTTGCAACCAGGACTGACGTTGTCTTCAACTTGACGCATTTCAGTGTTTATATTACAGCTGAGTCAGGTAAATGAAGTTACAGATGCAGGTGGCACTGTAAATCACGAATCGTAATGTATTTGCATTATCATCAGGTTTCATGAACTTTCCTTAGTGTGCTGTAGAGAACGACTTGCTCCTGAAGCTCTTCAGGAGATCTAACCATCTACAAAGTTCAGTTCCAACTCTGATGCTCTCATGTTGTGTCACTTTGTGACTGCCATTCCACTACTATCTAAATGCACCTGATACAGAAGCAAGATTATTTGCTGACCAGTGCATGTTTAATCTCCTGAAATTAGAGAATACTCCAGGTTTTAAAAATCCATTCTAATTTTTAAGATTTTAACTTTCATAAAACATCTTGTATGCCCATTTTTAGATATCTGCTCAACGTGTTTTTTTTTAAAAATCAGCTGTATGAATACAGTGTTTGCCTCTCATTTGTTGCAGTTACAATCTGTAGTTTTTTTTTTGGGCGGTTATATTGGATGATGTTTTATATTGGATGATGGAACATTCTGGTTTGAATGTATTCAGCCACAAGAGCATTGGAGAGGTCAGGTACTGATGTTGGATGATTAGTTCTGGATCATGAATGCCACTCCAGCTCATGCCAAAGGTATTTAATAGTGCTCCATCACTCCAGAAAACACAGTTCCACTGCTCTACTAACAATAGTCAAATTCTATTGGATATAGAGATTAGAGTCTATAGAGTCTATAGAGATTATACAACCCACATGACACCTGTGTCAACAATGGGTGCACCTTAAAGTAGCTGAATTCTCTAATTACAAGAGTATCTGGATACTTTTAGATGTGTAGTGCATCCAGACCAAAAGAATTAAAGACCTGTTATGAGGTACCCTTTGGAAAACTGGCCCCAGGGTTTACTCCAAGAGCTATATTAGCACAGCCATGTGGGCTGTTTATATGTAGACAAAGACATACTTGTGTGGCAAGACAACCAAGAGCTCCAGCTTGTTGAAAGTTTACCAGAAACAAATTTCTCCCATACAGGTGAAAGCACATAGTGATACTTAATGCCACAGTGTTTGTGAATGCTACTTTTTGAAGCAAGTTTTACTGTACACGTCACCTATCTGTGTTTACTAAACAGTCCATGCAGTACTCATTGCCCTTGGCAAAGGTGACTTTGTGACAAAGCTAATCAGAAAACAAAACTGGTCTAACAACATACTCTAAACCAGGGGGGCTCAGTCCTGGTGATCTACCTCCTTCCCTGGGGAGTTCTGATCCAGCACACCTAGCTCTAAACAAGATGCTCCATTAGGCCTTCATAACCTGGGTCACGTGTGTTAGACTAGGTTTGGAGCAAAACTCTGCAGGGCGGTAGTTCTTCAGAACCTGGACTGCACACCTCTGATCTATGTGGTTCATGTTATGCAAGTTAAAGTTCCAATGACATGCTGCTGAAACAGCACCGACCCAGCTAAGAATGATTTGCTCTAAAAACGTTCTGAGAATATGCAGTGTAATGTTCCATTAATGTTTTCAGCAGGAAGTTTTCTTTTGGTTCCCAGAACGTTCTTTCTAACGGTAGGAGAACATGCTCCAAAAACATTCTGTCATCTCGGATCTCAGTAACATCCATAAAACATTTTCTGAATGTTGCACTGCAATGAATTCTTCTTTTGTTATCATGTAATGGAATCTGTGGTCCTGACAACATCCTCCAAACATCCACTGAATGTTGCAGTTAAAATGTTATGTCTTAGTTCATATTTAACCTTATAGGAACATTATCTGTAATTATAAACATCCTGAAAACGTTTTTTGAACATTAGATTAAAGCATTTTCTTTAAACTTTATTAGAACTTGTAGGTAGTGTTAGCCAAAGTTCTGGGAATGTTCCGTGCTAGCTGGGATTGCAGTGCCAGTTTAGTATCAGAGGGCTTGCAAATTGGTACTTGTGCAATAAAAGATGCAAAAGATACATCTGAGCTAAGTGTGCACATACACAAATATACACTTATTCATCATTATTATAAATGAAAGTTCAATGGTGGAATAAAAGAGCAAATTTCTACCTACTTTCGTCCAGTGTTCCTTCTCTCAGTGCAAGATAGTATGACAAAATCTTTGTCCAGAATATCTACCCCTTGATCTGATTACTCCGTTATAGTCAGACATGGATACCCATGAAAGGGTTTTTCTCAATAGACAAACTCATGCACACCCTGACTGTGTGAACTGGAACAGTCGGATACCATAAAAACAGATCTCATCTTTAAAATGATCCCAGAATAAAATATTCAATCAAATCCTCAAATCGAATCTTACACATGTCTTCATTTCAATACACATAATCACAGGTGACCTTTAGAAACAGATTTAGTGCACTGAACATAAAACATTTTGTTAATTAATGAATTCCTATGCTTGTTAAGGCTCTTGTCATCTTGTTTAAGAGATCATGTCCTCAGAAATTTCCACCCCCTGTTACAGAATAATACACGCTGTGTACATTGTGCATGTCTTTGTATGACCTCTTCAATGGGACAATGAACACACAAGCTTTGAAATCCTGTGAGTGTGTCCAAGAGAAAAGTGCCACGTCTAGACATAGCTCATACATCGCACGCAGTAAGTTATATAATCATAGAAAGAGCAAGAGTGGCAGAGAGAGAGAGAGAGAGAGAGAGAGAGAGAATTCCTAGTTTTCAAGTTGTCTACATTTTTGAAGTGTTAAGATATAAAGACAGTCATTTAGAGTGGTTGAAAAGTGAAAGCTGCCACTGCAGAGAAACCTGAATTGTTCATAGTGGTGGTGGTGGTAGGAACCAGATGTCCGACTGCCTCTAAAAGCTCTTTCACATGAAACAGTTACAAACATGCAGCCTGATGCCAGACACACCGTTTACTAACAGTTTCAGCTCAGTTTAAAAACAAGGAGAGGTAAAGGACAGGCCCTAAGAAAACTTATTTTACCTCCTTTCACCATCATCAACAGTACACATGAACACACGCAGGTTTACTGATGGTCTGGATAATGAATATTATGTCTCAGTTTGCATGGTGGATGTTGCAACCCCTGGTTCCCATTACCACCACGGTAAAGAAATATCCAGAAAGTTTCCACACAATCAACCATTTCACATCAAACCACTATGAATGAATTTGTTTACACCTCAATATCTGACATATTTAGAGATTCTGAATTCCTATAACAGAAACAAAAAGAACAAAACTGAAGAGAAAGCAAATTAAACCAAGACAAAATAAAATACACTATCCTGGAATGACTCAGAGCCTTATTATTGAATCAGCCACATACCGATGAGAGAGGTAAAGCAGAGACAAGAAAGAAAATCAGAGCGAGCCCAGAGCTCATTAACTGAAGAGAGAATACAGAGGAAGATGGAACATGTGGAGGAGAAGTGAGGAGTGTGACTGGGTACCAGCAAGAGGTTGTGGAAATGGAGGCACTTACTCGGGTACCTGAAGTAGAAATCATTCTCGATGTCACTGGTTATATTTTCCGCTTTTTTGTACTCAGGCCAGTGAGCGTCCACCTCCGGGTTGTACCGGACGAACGCGCCGAAGAGGATGACCATGGCGCACTCCCACACGATGCACACGGCCGGCAGGGTCCACCTGATGTTGGTGCTTTTGGGCCCATCACAGTACGGCACGATGCAGTTCCCCATCTCAGCAGAGCAGAAAGAGCAGCGAGGTGAGAGCAGCCCTGGGAGAAGCGGGCTTTT
The DNA here is from genome assembly GCA_034552555.1 of Semaprochilodus insignis. Classification (NCBI taxonomy): domain Eukaryota; kingdom Metazoa; phylum Chordata; class Actinopteri; order Characiformes; family Prochilodontidae; genus Semaprochilodus; species Semaprochilodus insignis. The sequence continues at coordinate 53,604,551 of CM067474.1, read as the reverse complement.
AACCTGGGAGAGGATGGAGGAGGAGGAGCCGACAGGAGCCGTCCATCAGCAGCACACCTGAAACGTGAGGCACACGGCCTTATACTGCCTTACCTGAAAAGGCTTCTACATTACGCTGAATTAGTATGAATATAAACACGTGGCCTCGGTGTCGACAGTTTTGATGGTATTTTGGTTAGGGTACCTAAATAAACTCTCTGAAAAGTTTTCAGATATTTTTAAGCCAAGATATTTAGCATTACAGCGAGGCATACAAATACGTGCAGCTATACACACCGGAACCGGAGCGTAACAGTAACGGTAACTATCGGTAACGGTAACGGTAACTATCACAGCTATCACACTGTTTATGTCTGCCTGGTTTTCATAAAGTTTGGTGCCTAGCTAGTTAAGTATGTGCTGTCTTCCCTAGCTGGTTGGCAAGCCTACATATAACATGTCTTAGCTAGTTGGTTAGCCTAGTTATAAGACGCCCTAGCTAGTTGGCTAGCCTAGTTATAAGACGCCCTAGCTAGTTGGCTAGTCTAGTTATAAGACGCCCTAGCTAGTTGGCTAGTCTAGTTATAAGACGCCCTAGCTAGTTGGCTAGCCTAGTTATAAAATATCCTGGATAGTTGGCTAACCGAGTTATAACATGCCCTAACTAGTCTAAGAGACTCTGTCCAGTTGACTACTCTAGTTATAAGACGTCATTGCTATTTGGCTAGCCTAGTTATAACATATCCTGGCTAACTGAGTTATAACATGCCCTAGCTAGTCCGCAAAGCCCTAGCTAGTTGACTAGCCTAGTCATAACATGTTGTAGTTAGTAGGCCATCCTATTTATAAGACGCCCTAGTTAGTCTAAGATAACTAGTTGGTTAGTGTGAAATTAGTGTGAAATTGCCACACCTACTGTTTTAAGGATAGAGACACAAGTTGCTGGACTTTTTTTTTACATGAAACATTTGATATCACAACATTGATATTACATATTTATTATTTACATTTCTCTTTACCTACGTATCTAACTAACAAATGTTAACTCAGAGGGACCCATATCACAGGGTTGGGTGCCTTTTGGACCATTCCTGCAGACTTACATAACTCTAAAAATAAAGATACATGTTCTGGTGTGTTTCCATAGCTTGAAGCTGTGGACAGCTTAGACCAGATCAAATGACTAATGTTTCTAATATCTTTACAGGTTTGACACTATAGGCCCACATCAGATGAATAAGCATGTAATGTTTGTTTAACCCATGACAAGGTTACCACTACACTACTGCATGACCTCTTGCATATGAGGCCCTACTGTTACAATCAGTACCACAAAAGGGGACAGTATAAACATACCTCACTGTACGGACAATGATTTAAAGACAACAGCAAATAACTGTTTTTACAATAACAGTGTAAAGATTAGATACAATACATGGGAGCACACTGCACAAGAAATACACCAGGGTGCTCATTCAGTGCAAATGGATGACACAGGTCTCTTCTGACTAACCTGATCTTAGTTACAGGAGCTGTCACCTGGAATTAATAAGCGCTTGTGGCCACGACCTCAATTAAAAGACTCCTTTAACAAAGAAAGAAGAGGATGAGAGAAAGAAAAGGCAGACAGAGGGACAGAGACAGTCTGACAGAGGAATAGACCAGAGAAAGTAATTACAAAAAATTATGAAGAAATGAAAAAATAGATGAACGCATCACTGTGAGCTGCTTGTTCCCTGTAGTTTGTTCTACTCCAGTGCACCTGCCAAATGCACAAATCATATTAATAATGCTCCTATAGTCCCATATAGCTCCTGTGTAGAAGATCAGCCACGCTGATTATACCTTTCCTGCTGCTAGTTGTGAAAGACTCAAGTATCCTGTCTTAAGCCATATGTGTTTGGTTGCACGGCTGAGTTGCACCTACAGCAGCCTTCTTGCAGTTTGGAATCTACAGGCGACAGAGCTTTCTCCTATAGAGCACCTCTGGAATTATGCAGTGCCCTACCTGATGCTATTAAAACTGCTCGCTCCTACTTTATAATCCTTTAAACAGATGCTGAAGTTACTCATTGTTTTAGATTAACTCTTTCAGATATTTGAGGTTTGACTTGTGCGGTTTGTGTGTGCGTGTGTTCCCACATTGTTCCATTTTGCTTCATCCATTATATTTGTAGCGCTTTGGATTTAAGACAAGCAGGTTATAAATGGACCGGTTTTACTTTGATTATTAAGATGTAAGCCATTCAGGGTGGTTTCAATATAAAAGGTTTTGTTTTTTAAATCCATTCTTGGCTGAGAGGTACCCTCAGAGCATTGTAAGGCAAAATAGTAGCAGAAGTGAAATAGTACCACCATTTCACCGTCATCAGCATTACATATGAAAACTCAAAAGACACATGTGGTTCACTGGTCATTTTAGATAGTAAACGGAATTTTAATAAAAGGGTAAAAGATTAAAATGTGTGAGGCTAATTGCTGTGTTTACAAGCTAATCAGAAGTTGGATGTAGTCTAGGACTGCTAGTCTAACCAAGATGCGATCTTGAAACAAAGCAGTTAGATTGAAGTCGTAGCTGACCTAATCTTAGGCCTAATTAAAACATGTGGATTGGGCTGACATTGTCTGGACTATTTGAGAATACTGTGGATGCGTAAATCACTCCATTGACTCGTATAGAGCTTTTTGCAACCTCCTTGGCTTTTGTTGTAGCACCAGAGTGTAATAAGATACGATAACATTTTACTGATCCCAAAGGAAATTGCAGGACAATGAAGCAAACAATGTCAAAAAGGGAAAGGCTGCACTTTGGCACAGAGGAAGAGACATACATCATGCTCAACATTTTGTCTGAAATAGACTTGATTAGATACTTAAAAGGAAGAAATAGAACGCTGATGTTATTCATGAAACTCATTTGTGGATGAAGGTACATCATGTAAAGTCAGACTTGTCAGACGCATGTAAATGGTAGTATAAACAGGAAAGAAAAGTATTTTATACAGCTTAAACTTAAACAGTTTAATCTATTGTCTTAGATTCACTAAATATAGTAAGTGTGACATAGATCTCAAACAACCAGTTCTGTTAGAAAACAGAAGAATGTTAATATACAGTAGTTTGCTTGCCTGTACTAAATGCCCAGACATTTGTAGCAGCCTTCTTCTACCCTGAATTTTGTCATTACTTTTCATTTTCCGAGAAAACATAAGTACACCACTTTGTATCTGTACTTATTGTCCATTTCATTAGCTCTACTTACCATATAGGTGGGCTTTGCAGTTCTACAATTACTGAATGTAGTCCATCTGATTCCCTGCATACTTTGTTAATCCCCTTACACCCTGTTCTTTAATGGTCAGGACCCCCACAGGACCACCACAGAGCAGGTATTATGTGTGTGGTGCATCATTGTCAGCACTGCAGTGACACTGACGTGGTGGTGATGTGTTAGTGTGTGTTTCATTGGTACATGCCCCTCAGACACAGCAGATACTCAGATACTGTAGAATGTTGGTGCCTCAAATGCACAGTCCCCTTCACAAATCACGTCCTCAAGACCACAGAGAATAAACAGAAATCAGCACCAGAGAACACTGCAACTACGGAAAGCATGAGTGTGGCCGTCCATGGCCGTGATTTGTCAAGGGGACGTAAATTTCAGGGAAAAATTAATTGAATGCAACACTTGCAAGGAGAGCTGATAAACGTCAGGTTCTAATCTATTTTTACACTCAACTCATAGAAACTGAATGAAATAAAGCTTTCAGCATCACTTTTCACACATGCCATCATTTTACTATCTCTTCACAATCTGGGTGTTTTCCAGCTGAAAGATACAAGCTGAATAAGACTGAATAAGTACATTTCAAGTCACGTAGTAATGGCAAAATCCTGTTGTCACCCTGTGATGTGCTGAGGAACTGAAGTGTGCTCGAAGTTGCTGACCGTGGAACAGTGTACGCACCTTTATTAAAGAGTGGTTTCGAATTTCTGGACACTGTGCAATGTGGCGTGTCCAGTAGTCATTACAGAGGGTAGTTTTGTATACCAAAGATGTAAAGATAAAATATATTTAATATCAAATATTGGCATCAGCCTACAATTCCCATATAAGTTACTTCCCATTAGAAAAGGCACAACATGTTTCTACTACAGACAACAGTAGCATAGTACACTTGTACATAACACACACACCCCCCCCCAAAAAGGGCATTAGAAAGTCCCATGGGCCTGTGTTCTGTGTAACAGTAAATAAGGGCTAGAAATAAACTTGAACTTGAACTCTAGAGTAATGTCTTTACACAAAATATCCAAGGTAAAAATGAATAAACAGTTTCATTTGGCATCAAACTGGTCCTTTATGGATACCTTTGATACAGACTATTGGTTTTATAGGGTGTTTCTTCTATGAACCCACATCTATGTGTTTCAGACATCAAGCTTGTCAGTCAGACAAGGGATATCTGATGAAGATAGCTAGTCAGCAAAGCACCTCTCCTGTGCTGCTAAAGTGAAGAAGGCTAGCTAGCCTTAGCCTTAGCTCCGTCTGGCATGCAAACAATGAAATGTGGGTTCATTACAATAAATACCCTATAAAATCCATAGACTGTATCGGGGCTGTCAGTACGATTACGATTACTAACCGATTTGAACTGGAAACCCAATTTGGACTATGCCTGCGTGAAAATCATTGCAAATACTTAAAATAGCAACAATGCTAACATATTCCACCCGAAGCCAAAGACACGCAGAGTGGGAGGTGAGAGGTTGTGCAGGTTATAAATCCATTTAGTATCCAAGACTGTTTATTGACATATTTCACTTTTCATGTTACAAAGACCTGTCACTCCAGGTTAGTTGACCATTCAAGAGTGCAGGTGAATGTCCTCTGCAAAGTGAGCAATACATGTATATAATAATGAGTGAAAACGAGTAGTAATCTTTCTGAAAAACAATCGTTGTATTTGATTATCATTATTTGTGTTTGTAGCTTATTTATACACTTTGATATTTAACATTTTTCTTGTTGATTTTATTATTTTATTTGGGTTTTGGCACAAAAATGAATTCTATACAGTTCCTTCTCAGGAGTGGTAAGATCATCTTAATTATTAGAGAAGGTGTGAAGTGTTACATGCTGTATTACATCTTGTGCTCTTTCTGTTGACAGTGTTCTGGGGAAATTCTATTAGTCCTGTATGCTGAGGTAAATCTGTACTACTGTTTACTGAGTGGAAGTCTGCTGCCTGGAAGGTTTCATTTGGGGAATATCTTATACCCCTATTTACACAGGATTAAATGACTAAAAGTCCTTCATAATGACCGACACTGGTTTCCCACACTTAAAGAATAAACCACAGAGAAGGTATGCTAAGCTACTGCACGCCTGCAGAATTACAGACTGCTGGTAGCAAAATTGTAACTCAAGTAATTTGGGGGCCCTAAACTAAATGTGGACAGTCCTTCTTGGGCTTTCTTTGGGTTCTCTGGTTGATTTGGATAGTAAATAAAATTTTTATTTTTTTGTTGTAGACATCATGTCCCCCATTTCCTATCGCCACCTCTGTAAACAAGACTGAATTTCTCTGCAGTGAGCCATTTCACATCAAACCATTCTACATCTGACTTTGTTTGCATCTCAGTGACTGAATTATGCAGAATCCTGAAACTAAGGAATTAGATAAGGGATATACTGTATAATGACAATGGAACTTTGGGCAATAGTCCAAAAACCTGTAGTCTGAAAATGTTCTTAAAACTACATTGATGTATCGAGAAAGGTATTTTAATAACAGTGTGACAGACTCAAATATGCAAATTTGTTTTCTTTAAAACATAAAAATGACAACTTGTACAGGAAGAAAATATATTTCCACATGTGAAGTGAGCAAATACCACCTGTTTACAAGTAGCCCCACATTTTCATGTGATCACTTATAGTTTTCACAAGTAAACATGTTTTTTCCACATGATATAGCACACTTAACATACGAAGGGTGAAAAGGACACGTGGTTATTCAACATGTGAAATTCATCTGCCTTTCTGTATTCTGCATCTGCATTATGCCTGTATTTATGCCCGACACTTCCAGTATGTGTGGTGAACTCTTGTTCTGTGTTCTACATTTGACGTCATGTGTCTTTGTGTATCCTTATTTATATACCTGGATCTCAAAGTAAACACTAATCTGCCACTTGTGCGCAATAGGAGACACTGACAGAAGACACCCACAAACATAAAGATGAAGAGATCTGCGTAGGGTAAAGATTACACAGACCCAAATCATGTAATATGCACTCTTAAGTACTTGGTTAGTATTTAGGTACCCTACCCACGCAGAAGCAGCTCAGCACCAGCAGCTCATGCAGTTTTTACCTATCGCTGCAGTCCACAGTGGCTGATGCAACTGGTCATTTAAATCCAGAGGAGCCCATGTCAGCTGTCTGTTCACGGGTCACAGCTCAACAAGTTGAAGTAGTCCACTCCATTTCTGAATCCATCACACTTTTTGTCCATGCAGCTGAGGCAAGGAGGTCCTCAGACACCTCCACTATTAAAAACAAGGCTCCTGAAAGACTCTAGTAAAAACCTTCCATTGGTACAGAAACGTCATACCAATTTCTCCACAATGAGGCTTACATAAAAAGTTTTTTTTTAATTAAGATTTTTAAGCATTTGTTTGTATTTTAATTTGTATTTAAGCATTTACATATCAATCAAAGGGCCCTTTCCTTGGTCATACTGAACAGTAAAACCTCACAGACTTTCTGATAGTAGTTGGAAGTCTGTCTTGTGAGTTAACAGATCCCCTGACCATCTTTGCATGATACTCCAACTGTGCTCCTGACAGAACTTGAGCTCCCAATTTTCATTCTTCCTTGCTTCCAAGCCAGGGAGTAAAGGGGCCTTGGTTTCACCATGGCCAAATACAGTGGACAGCATGCTTTGGAGAATGCCAGTGGAGGTCTTTACCCGTTAACTCCATCCCTAGGTTTTTTGGAGTATGCTGCTACTGGAGCACTTTTCTGAACAAATTGTGGATATTCAAGATTCAAGAGTTTGTCTTATGCATAGAGCTATATCGTCAGTACTTAAAGAATACTGCTTGTTTCATTACAAGGTAGGCACATTTAGGCCTGTGTAATTGACTCTGATGTGTACAACTGAATAAAAATCATTTTGTAGGTTTATTTTTTTTATTAATGTTGTTGTTATTGTTGTAGTTTTTGTCTGTTCCAATTTAATAAATCACATAAAATGTTGTAATGCCTGTTGTGTGTTCTGAAAATGCCTTGTATCATATATATGATGCTTTAATAAGTATTTTATTTGGTTATTTTAATATTAAACATACATATAAATATAATCTACTATATTTAGAGAAATAAGTATATATTTGTAAGTATAAATATCAAATTAATAAGTTTAAATATATCATTTTTATAAATATATGCATACTTTATTGTGATATAATATGTTGCCATTTTACCCACCGCTAATCTTCAGCCGCCTAAATGGTGACTGAATTATAAATATAGCTTAATACACGGGCTATGTACCCATTAAAACTGCAGCATAATACTATAAGTTTTACATATTACCAGATGACAGAGATTGTTTGGTAAGTTTAGTTTCACCACTCAGTGACTGGAGGAACCTGGTCTGGTCCAGCATATGGACAGTGGGTAACGTGTCTACAGGCCATACAGCATGTGTCTGGGCTGGAGCTGCTAAGTCAATCTCACAAAAGGAGTATGAATCATAGCCTGCAGCCATGGAAAACAACAAACTCAGAAGTGCCATTTCGACTGGGTAAGCCAGTTTCCCAGACAGAGATTCCTGGAAGACGAGAGACAAAGGCTGATTCAGACTCTTTGCCCAGGATCAGATCATGTTTCATCTTCTTTATGATCAGGTAAACTTGCACCACCATAAGTAATGTGAATACATACTGTTTTATTGGAAAGTAACTGTTCAGTTTTAAATACTAATTATTTTATATATGCATATTTAAATATATATTTTTAGTAAACGCTAAAACAGGGAGACTTCTTGCAACGAGATCTTTTGCAAGATTATAAGGGTGTTCAGGTCATGCCTAGCAATTCTAATGTCACCATTTCTTAGGCTTTTCATATGTATGTGGTTTCAAGTAAGAGACAGAGAGAAAAATAACCAGCACTATACAACAATCACACTAAACGTTTCCACACTAATAAAAGTTGTATTAGACCTGGACATCCAAGCTGTACATTGTTGAATGTTGAAACATTGTCGAAACAATGCCAAAACAAACACGCACCATATCAAAGGTATGTGAGGCCCAACAAAACTTTAGTGTTTTTTTAGCCAGGCAGCGTATTTTGGACCTGAAACTGTCTGATCATTAAGCTTTAAGACCTCTGTGAAATCACTGACACAACGCTTGTACATATTGTGCCACAGACATGGCCGCTATAAATCAGTTAACTTTTTAACTTTAGATGGTGGATTAAGTCTCAGCAGGGTGTTCTAGTAGAATTTGACTGGATGAGGAAGTGTTCCACAAGCTATCTAACCAAAGTCTCTCTCTTTCTTTCCGACCCTGATCTCTCTTCCCAGGTCTCCCTCCTACTGTGTAAAAAAAGGAATATTTTGTGGTGTTGGTGTAAAATATTTTCCCTTAAAAAAGCCTCAACGTGATATTCTTTATCTGGAATTGCCATCTGCAACCCCCAGAACTCTTCATACACAGACTAAGGGAATATCTAAAGTGAATGGGCTAAGTGAAGTCTTTAATAATTGGCTGAAAAAGTATTATGATGCTGATGTCACCTTTAAGTGTCCTGTGATGCTGATGTGGCCTTTATTTTTATTTATCCCATGTGGGGTGGGGGTGGAATTTGGGGTTCTGTTTGCTTTTTCTTTAAATGGAAAATAAAAAATGAACAACAAAAGCCTCAAAATGACTGAAATCTTAAATGCAAATCTCTATTCTAATCCGACAATGGAAAGATTACTATGTAGGGGAATAAAAGGAAAGAAAGAAGACAGCTAACATCCTACACACTGATCATTAATCTCCTATAAAGTTCTTTCCCCTCAATCCTGAACATGCTGTATGTTACAGTCATTACACTGTTTAACTTGTGTCACTCATTTTTGAATTCATCTTTTGACAATACCTGTCACCCCATGAATAAAGAAACTCGTACAAGAGACAGAGAGTTGGTAGGTCAGTCCTATAAGTGGAGACTGTGGACCACCTGAGCTCTTGGATAAAGTTTAACTTGGAACTGGGTTTGTAACTGGATATGCCTGTTTCTAAAGACCTTTCTAGAAGATGAGACACAAAGGCTGTTTCTGAATCTTTTCCCAGCTCCGGTTGTGTTTCAGTCTCTTTAGGGTCGGTAAACTTAGACTGCCATGCATGAAGAGAATACATGTTTCTGCCACGTACACCACATGGGGAATGAGTACATTCACAAAACGTGTGTGCCACTGTGTGCCAGGCAACCGGGAACGCCCTGGGAAATTCAGCTTCATGTTCAGCATCTTTCTACACTGAGCAGGGATGAGGGTGACAAGATAACCTGACAGCACAGTAATATTAACACTGTTACAGCCAGCTTGTTCACATAGACTGCAACATAAAAAGAAAGGGAGGCAACACTGGGGTCAGCCATAAGGACACCTTCATTACTAAGATACTGCTTTATTAAAGATATATAAATGTCCAGGAGAAACAAGGCTCTCAGAAATATGAGGGTAAAGGAGGGTGGACAACACATGTGGTAACAAAATCCTGAAATCAAAAGAAACCCATAAGCAGGCCAAACAGGAACACAAGTAGAGGACAGGGGCTGAGGGAAAAAGAGAGAGAGTCTTAAAGGAAAAAGGACCCTTTACATCCTCTTTCCCCGGTGACCTGATCAAAGTGGCACCCAGTCGAAATCAATAACAACCACAGGTTAGTTCATTGTCAGGGCTGTTTCTGAACCTAGGTGCCCTAAAAGACATCCCCCGCTGTAATCATATTCCTTTATAATTAAGAATAGAAAAAGAAGGAATGCTTGATTCAGCCGACTCAGAAAAAGACTCTAGGCTCTCTGCACCTTTATTAACATATTGCTGTTGTCTGAACAAACACCTTGTCATTTTTCAGCTTTGACCAAAACTGGCAAAGAGGTATGTTGCACTTTACATTGTACATAAGTTTAATGATAAATGGATCAACCGAAACGGCCCCAAATCTTCCACTTAAAGGTTCTTCCACTTAAAAACGTCCACTTAAAAACATCTACTTAAAGGTTCCTCAGGGAACCAAAAATGGTTCTTCTATGGCCTTTTTAGCATCTTTTGTTTGTACCATATGACAATAAATGGATCTGTAATATGAGAACATGCTTTAGAGTGTTACTTTTGCTGTCAGGACAGAAGATCGGTGTTACAGGCATCTGTTAGTATAGACTAGTCTTGATGGATTAGTCAAGTTCTGCATAAACATCCTTATCCTCTTAGGATTCACTGCAGGACTACATGAAGCAGGTCCGAATTCACAGAACAGTAAATCTGGACCATGATTTGTTTTTATTGCTACAGCATATAAGCAGTCATAGTCATGCTAATCATAATAACTATCCAAATATTGATCAGTGGATCACAGTTCACCAACAAATACAGTCTGATATCACTAGAATGAGTGCTGCTTATGAAGGGCTGGAAATGAAATAAACCACCACAAACTGACAGACAGTATAGCAATATTAATTCATTATCTTTCCCGTACCTGTAAACAAACAAACTTAAAATGTGTTCTGTCAGTTTCGCAACATCTGTCTGAGATCTTTGACCTACACTATTAGACAGCATAATATCGAGAGGACTCCTCAATGGCTCTGAATGCTACAGTCTCTTGGTACAGTTGAAGGAACCTGTCACATCTGTGTCGGTCTTGGACAGAGTATTAGCTCATATGGAGCCACAGTGCTGCTGTTCTAACAAATCTCTGCTACATCAACCTGGAGAGCTGAGTATTGAGCAGCAGCTCCCTTCTGGGGATTGAGAGGGGTATTACATGCATCCAGTTTCAATATCATCCCTTCATTCTCAGTTCAGGAAACAGCAGAGAAAGAAACTGAGAGATCAGAAAAAGAAAAATAACACAAAGGTAGCAACTGGAGTAATACCATAGAAGAACCACTTTTGGGTCCATTAAGAACCTTTCAGTGGATGAAAGGTTGAAGTGAGAGAAGATGAATTCAAAGATTTAGAGGACTAAAGATTCTTAGAACCGTGCATCCAAGCCAGGATCCATCTAGAAACCTTCTTTTATAGAATGGTATGGTAATATATGACTCATTATTGCAAGAATTATGAGTGTTATAACATATAATACAGTACGAAAGGAAATCATACCACAGAGCTGCTTCCACACTGGCCTGCAGCCAACGATACAGTCAGTTAGGTCAGACAGGAGGGCAGTGGCTTAGTGTGGACTTCATATATCTGAATTGTGACCAGTAAGAAAGCCATGAGAGGTTGTTGCTTCTAGCAGCTCAGTCACCACTAAGAGAGCCAGGCTTGGCTGATTTTGATCAAAGGACTAGACCTGCAGTAGATCAGACATCTCATATTGTGCTTGATTTGGCCAACAGAAGGGGCTACTGTTATCTACCTAACCACTTCTACCATTTGCTGACCTAGTGTCTTTTTAAAGACACAGGTAACCCAGGGATTAAAAGCAGGTCTGGCATTACAAAACCTGGATCTGTACTACCAGGTGACTTGTGGTTTATAGAGGCAGACAGTCCACTTGAATGTAGCAATCATGCCATCTAGTGCATTGTTTTTTTTACTGCATCACTATCTCAGGGAATAAATAGTGATGCCTTCACATTTCTAGCTAAGAGGTCTTTCTTGAGAAGCTTACACATTCCAGGGAAGAGGCAGACATAATTCCACAGTATTGTACATGATACAGGATCCAGATATAATTTAGTACATTCATATAGTGCCTTTTACATACCCAGGGAGAGTCTCGCACCAGCTAATGTGTGTGTTGTTAATAGAAAGACAAATTATTATTGAAAGTCCCTGTAATATGCATGTAAATATGTATAAAGATGTAATGCTTGATAGCCCTATGAATTAACTTGATTTACATCATAAGCTAGTAAGCCTCAAGCGAGTGAGTGGAAGGTAGGTTACTCTGCAGGATCACTGCAGGTCTCAGGGAATAAAGAGTGACACTTTTATCTAGCCAGGAGGTGCATTGTTTACATTCTGGTGCCTCAGGCTACTGCCACCACATTTAACAGGAACAGGAAAATTTGAACGAGAAGCTGGCAAATAAGAAGCTGACTTGGGTGTCAGGCTCTTACCTGGGTCAGTGCCACGCAGCACTGGCAGCTCTATGATCAGCAACAGGCACACAAACCAACAGTACTGAACAGGGCTGTGTAGATAGGAGAAGAAGGGAGCTGTGATGTTTCATCCTTGTGGTACTTTGACCAAAGCAGGTCACAGACATTTCATTAAGACCCCATATAACTGTTACCTTGTGAAAAACGATTATAATGTTTATGTACTTTAAAATTAGGCCTCATCATGTACCAGAGTGTTCTAAAATTGAAATCATACACTGAATTAATACGAAATTAATGAAAAGAAATTCATTCATCATCAAAAGAATAATTGCATCCAGACGGAAGTGTGGGATTGCAGTGCTATTCAGAAGGAAGATAAGGGTTACCAGGAACAAAAAATGTTGAAGAATTTACAGAAGTAGTGTCTCTCAGTATGGTGTTGGGCCAACATGTTTGCTAATGCAACATGCCAGACGTCTCAGCATGGAGTTGTAGAGGTTCCTAATGGTGTCTTGTGATCATCCCTCCCATGCAGTTTGAATATTTTCACACAGTTCCACCAGATTTTGTGGTAGAGGTGGAGGTGGAGTGACACCAGGCCTTCTGGACGAGTGACAAGTGACAACAAACTGTTCATCCTGGCGCTGACCACAGATTAGGTTTTTGTCTCCAATAAGACAAAAGCGGGACACAACACTGAAGATGACCCGCTGTCATTCTGAGTCATTCCATGACAGTCTGGCACGACACCATTGGAGTCATTTGGGAACGCTGGCGTGGTGTTAAGGGCAGTTTGCGTGCTTTTAGTGCTGCGTCATGCAGCAGTCTACCAATGGTGCTGGCACTAACAGGATGACTCATGGACGCCATCACTGCTCGCCAAATGGTCGCAATCATGGTTGTTGGGTCACAATCTGTCGGTTCTCTTTCCCCATGGGTAATGTAGGTCTGCCAAATGTTATGGCTTCATGACGCTGGTGTGTGCCTTCTTCAATCCACTGCAATACTTCGAAATGACCATTCCACTTTGCCGCGCCCTATGATGCGACCCCTCTCCAACTCTCCAAACTTCTTGAATTGCTTTCTAACTCTTTTCTGAGACATACCTCACTTGCAAAGAATGCTACCAACACAACAACACGAGTCAGAATGGAAAGCATGCAAATAGGACAGCCTTATATAGTCAGGCAGGTACAGCGATAAGGCCTGTCCTTGCTTATGTCACATGTGTGGCAGGCATTAAACTTGAGTCATTTGCATGTCTCATGATGTCAAACCTACCATCCAAGTTTCATTCCTGCTGGTTTATTCCTTCTGGGTGCATCTATTTTCTTGTTGATGAATGTGTATGTTAACCATACTTCAGCTTTTACCATGACATGTTTTCACTAGTCTACTCAAGCACTTGAATAAGGGATTTATGTACTTCTGTCACCTCTTTAGGTCAGAACATTTTGTATAGAGCCTGAACATGGTTGTCTACTAATACCATCAGTGTCACAGCTACCACTATGCTTTGTGACTGATGTATACAGTACAGGGATCCAACCACATTCCTGGAGATGTACATCTGTGCAGAGCTCAGCTCCAAGACACCTGATACAATAAATGTGTACCAAAGGCCTTGATGAACTGGAATAGGTGCGTTAGCTGAGGAATGATGCCATCCAGAAGCAGACCTGGGCTGGGACTGATCTGAGTAACCACAGAAATGTACTTGACACTTCAAATGTTTAGTTCAAGTAACTTTAGTGCCCGTTTTCACTGACATGGATTATGCTTAGTCTAGAACTAAACAGTATTGTCAGTTATGACTTTATTAGTCTGATTAAGGTCGACACTGGCTCTTAATGATTATATGTCAGTCCTGCTGGCAAATAATAACAGTGCAGACAATGTTGTCATCATTCAGTTTAGAACACCTGTAGCTGGTTAAAAGCTTAAATGCCAAAGACAACCTTGTAAATTATCCACTTCCATTGACGTGATTAACGTGTTCCTTACAGGCCTAGGATTTCATCTGTCGATAATAAATATTAAAATAATATAGGAAAGTAAAATAACATAGGAATAAAATATATGAATACAATAATAAAATATAGAATGCACATATATACGGTATGCATATTATATATATACACACATACATACATACATACACACACGACCACCAAAGAGCAGGTATTATTTGAGTGGTAGATCATTCTCAGCACTGTAGTGACACTGACGTGGTGGTGATGCGTTAGTGTGTGTTGCGCTGATATGAGTCGATCAGACACAGCAGTGCTGCTGTCAGCTTCAGTGTCACTGCTGGACTGAGAATCGTCCACCGACCAACACTATCCACCTAACTGTGACCACTGATTTGATCCGTTAATAATAAATATTAAAATAATATGAACATTTTAGAGTGTTCCCCGCTTCCAAAACCTCTCATCCAACTAAACAGTGGGTATGAAGGAAAACCCACAAATGTGCAGGGCAGGGGACACTCCAGGGCCACAGCTCAGAACCTGTAGACTAGAGGATGACTAAGCAAGGTAGGAGTGCCTAATAGAGAGGACAGTGAGTTGACACAGTGTTTAAAGTACAACACACACTAACGCACAACCACCACCACGTCAGTGTCACTGCAGCGCTGAGAATGATCCACCACCCACGTAATACCTGCTCTGTGTCCTCATCTTCAAGTCATGTCATCAGAAAGGGGGTTCCTAGTCTGTAAACCGGCGTCTCTCATTCTGGAGAACACTGTGGCACCACTGTAGGAGGCGAGCTGGCGTGATTACAGTAGATGTAGTAATGATTACGTTTGTTGTCATTGTGTTCAAAGTGCCCCTTTATTGTGCGTTGTTTATATTTGAATCCTCATTAACAGCCATTTAACACACCACAGAACTGAACAAGTCAAGTCTCTATAACTTTCCAACAACGTGTTTTTCTAGTTCCCTGAGCTCTCGGTCTGTGAGGACGTATTTCTGAACGATGGTCTTCACTCCGTCCTCATCGATGCTGCTGAAGTCTTCCTCGTTTTTGAAGGGCAGGTGTCCCGCTAGTTCACACAGCGCCACGTTGAAGGCCGATTCTTCTTTCGCCCCGAAACAGGAGATTCTGGGCCAGACACAAACCCGAACCCCTCGTCTGAGGGCTGAGGGTCTCGCCTCGCTGCTGGGTGGGCAGCCTCGGCTCATGAACACGTTGTGTGCGATGTTTCTGTCAACAAGAACATCTGTGAGTCTACACACGGCGGCCGCGGTCAGCCCCGGGTCTTCACCCTCAGTGTAGAACATGAAGCCTTGGGGAAAACACATGAGACGGTACAGGCTTTTCTCCGCGGCGAGGGGCTCGACGGGGGCCCACTCGAACCTCAGCGCGTGCTTCAGGTAATATCCGTGAAGGTGTAGGTGATTAACAGATGCGAAGGCGCCCAGGCTGTTGAAGCCGACCCGATAGCCCGGATCAGCGCTGAGGAGCACCGACTCGATGCCGAACTGGACCGCCTGAGGCGTTAAGATCTGCGGGTGGCAGCGCGCCGGCTCAGGCACCAGCAGGCTGTGTCCAAACTCCAGCGGGCTCACGTTTATGACCACCACGCAGGAGCCGCCGGTGCTCGTGCCGTTCTGCAAGCAGCCCTCCGCGTGGCTCGATTCAGCCTTACACATCTCAAACAGCACCTCCTCCGGCCTTATCCTGTTGAAGTTGAACTGTTTAGGGTCGAAGTCCTGTCGGATGCTCAGGATCTCTTGAGGTTTCCGCCTCTCGATGCCTCTCTGGATGTTGAGCTGGGCGACATACCCCGCCTCGCCGGGCAGAACCCTGGTCTCCAGTTCTCCAAGGTGGTATCTGAAAAGCCCGCTGCTCATCTTCTCCGTCCAACCGGTTCTCAGAGTTGTGTCATACTCGGAGAGTGCCGGGCAGGGAGTGCCATCAGTCCGGCACACATCACGCACGAAGTCCTGGTTGGTATATGTGAAAACGTGATGGTGACCGTCCATGGTTGAAAACAGAACTCACTCAGGGTGAGTGGAAAACCATGCCGAGTTGATTTCTGAGGGACACAACTCTTTTACTTCGTGTTCTCTCGGTAAACCGAGAAGCTACATCGCCCTCTTTCACACGCCTGCTTCCATTCAGTCCTCTGTGATACGTCACGCCCTTCCGATTGGTCAGAGGAAAGCCGGGGCGTCACATGACTTCACGCTCCAATAAGCGTACTAGTGTTCTAACTAGGGCGCTTAGCTGGTGGCCACCAGTCTTCTGAACATTTATTAAGCAGCATCAAGTACATTTGACTTGCATATTCGTGAAACTGGAGAAATGTCGTGTGCAACAGCGCACATCCGAGCATACCACCGTTACATAATTGTATTAAATTATTACTCAGGCAACCAAAAAAAAAACCACACATCTGTTTGACAAACTTCAAATTGACCGAGTTTCTATGAACAGTGTGTCCTTTATACGCCAGAGGTATTTAAAAAAAACTCCTTTTTTTAAATACCCTTTATCCCCCGTGTAGTAACGAGAAAGAAGTGCGTTTCCAATGCGTTCAGACCCGGAGCAGTTTAAACCGTACATATGCACCAGAGCCATGGCTCTGACGTGCACCAGCGAGTGTTCAATGGGAGCACAGCCATGTGTCTCTGATTGGTCAGAAGAAACCCGGTTTGTCACATGACTATCAAGCGAAGAAAACGGGCCATGCGCAGTAGGGAGGGCTGTTCAATTCCAGAAGAGTCGACTCTGATTCTGATTCGTCCGAATAATAAAAAATACTATACTAACTATAGTCAACAGCAAAACAGCAACAGCACAACAGCACCTGACATGCAAGTGAATACGATGTTACTGTGTGGAATCCAGTCTAAAGCTTTCCCTTCCCCTTTCCCATTCCCGAATGCCCCGAATCAAGGAATCGATTCTCAGAGATAGCCGCCCAGATAACAAGAGGACAGCTGGTTACTGTTGGGCCTGTGGTGGCTAAGCGAGGTATTACACAAAATGCCACTTTTCACTCACAGAGCAATCAACATATTTTTCCTTTTTTTCCCCCTTTATCCTCGTTAAGTAGTTTAGTACATCATTTTAACGGCAATATCATACATCAAACAACGTACTGTCGGCAACAACATTTAACAAAATCACTTTATATGATGCCTAGTTATTTGTCCTTTCAGTTGTTTGTAATAATTGTCTTGGTACAGTTTCTTTTTCAGAATAAAAGTGCATTAAACTATAATCTGGGTGTTCCAAAAATAGACCAACAATGGCATACAGGTAGCAGGATGCAGACCTTATCAAGCCCACAGACCAGCACGTGCTTGCTATCCATGAGAAAGGAGTGCCCCCTGTTTTTGCACATTTAAGTGTTTTCCCTGCTCGCAACTACTCAGCTCTATATCAAGCCCTTTGTGACTTCAAGTGGGTGTGCTGGGAAAAGGGAAAATACTAAAGCAGAGGTCACCATCCTCCTGCTGGAGATCAGCTTTCACCTCCAACCCAGATCTAACACACCTCATTCAGCTAATCAAGGACTAGGGGTGGAGCTGAGAATTGCAGGAAGGTACATGTTCATGGACAGGGTTAGTGATCACTGCACTACAATGTGCATGGCAGGGGTACTCGAAGACCTGGTCTGGGAAACTGGCTTTGTGGGAAATTAATCGTCTTAAATGATTTCCACACGCTATGTTTATTCATCTTTGGATAAACAGTACTTCATCAACAGTATAAAACTGCATCAAACATGCAGGCTATAAAAGGCCTGTGAAGGCACTGAGTGCAAGATTTCACGCAGTGTGCTGAAAACCAAGTGAGGAAAGACACAGTGTGCTACACAATGTAATTCATAACGATAACTAGGTGCATGGTCCTTTCGTTTGTGTAGAAAAAATAGAACTTTGAAATAATTTGACAGTAATTTCTGTATGACTTGAACCAAAAATGTGCCACATTATCACAAAGGGCAATTAGCTTACTTAACACAGTAAACAAAAGGAATGCAGAAGTACAGTGCTTAAAAATAAGAGTATTATTATTAATATTAATAATAATAACAATGAAAAACAAAACAAAACCTTGAGTGCATGTAAAGGAATGGTAGTGAATTAATTATTTGGTCTCTAAATTTGTGAATGTGAAACACACCACAGCAGGAAACGATGCCTAGTTTCAGCGACCCCAAAGCTTCAGAGTGTTACCTCTGAACAGTCACAACAGGTGCATTTTACCACTTACGTTTCTGTTTCATATTAAACTCAGAAATAAAACCTGATATTACATAAGAAAGGACACCCCTCTCCTGTTTGCCCTTTGCATAGCCCTCAACATGTCCATTTTGACAATCTCATCTTCAGCGTGAGGCCGCTTACATTTAAGACTCAATCACGTGTCCAAAAAAAAGACAAACAAAAAAAACAACTCAGAAAACTTGTTTTAAGACATGTAGTGAAATTTGTCTGCATGGATGATCCCTCTGATTATGGTGCAGACTTCAGATTGTCTTCTCCGTCATTGCTCTTAATAAGCCCGTATTCCAGAGCCTGGTCAAGGCATCGCTGGGCTGCCCTACTGACCGAGGCCTGGCTGGCATCATCTGCTTTGGCGAGTACTGAGAGGATCTCCAGCACCTCGCTCTCCATAAGCTTCTCAGCCAGACTCCTCTCCGCCTGCATCATGTTCAGAGTGATGACCACACCACGATGCCGCAGGTCCTGATTCTCACTCAGCAGCAGCGCCTGCAGGATCTCCAGCCAATGACTGGTCTAGAAAGAGCAGAGGACATAGGGACAAAGTTTTAGGACCAGACTTCCAGATCCAGATTAAGCCTCAGACTACATCAAGGAGAATTTCCTCTGGACATTTACTACTGGCCAAACTAGTCTATGACTAGGCTTAAAATGTGCCAGAGAAAACAGTTCCAAACTGTTTTGTGGGCAGGGTAAAGTCAAAAGTACATTCTTTATCCAAAAAAAGTCACAAGAGAAACCCATGAGAAAATGCTATTATAATATTAATACTGTATTGCTTGATATGTATTAATTAATGGAGCTGTCTCACAGTCATATACATAAACACGTCCAAAAGGCTGGCCTTCAGTGCAGCTTGTGCACATTTGGTTATAGTATCTTTGTTAGAACCATTTTTTTGCACATCGGGGAATGTCACAGATAAAAAAATCTAATTTAATTTCTAAAGTAGACCAAGTTAATCCGAGCAGATGGATAACAAAATGTTAGTTTCTAGAGAAACTTGCAAAATTAGAACTGTTCACAAGAGTAGTTCTAGGAGCTGGGCACACAAAGTGTTCAGCTTCTCTAAAAGCTACTTTAAAGAACATTATCACATGAAATAGGTAAAAATAGTTTTGCTGTCTATTTTTTAATCTGCTGTATTTATAGTGGTACATGCAGGGCGTTGCCGTAGGAAAACCTTTTTCAGATATGATGAAATAACTTACCGTGCCTGGGATCCGTGCACACACTTCTGGCATTTCCCCAGTCAGCACGGCCAGAGTTCCAGCTGCAGCCTTCCTCAATCTCTCATCGTCTTCACCACTGTATAACACCAGGAGTTTCAAACGGTCGCTATCTGTGGCTAAGTAAAGCTTCTGCACCTGAAGGATAAGACAAACATAAACGCACATTAAGTCCACAACTGCAAACGAAAGGGAGAAAGGAAAATGGCAATGTAAGGACGTGAGCTAAACGTTGCAATCAATTCATTTTAAAATGATAGGGACGTACCTCCGGGCTTAAGACTAAGTTACACATGCACTCAGTGGCTGCTGCTCGTACTAAGTCATGCTCCTCAAACATGTAGCCCTCCACTTTAGGCACAGCTTTCTCCTTAACGATCTTCTGTCTGCAAGCCAAAAATAGGTTCACATCTATTAACTGTCTCACTTATCCATATTTAAATAAGGATATACACACACCAGCCCACCTCCTTTTGTCTACTCTATTTTTCATTTTATCAGTTTAGCTTACCGTATAGTTACACTTTGTAACTCTACAATCAGCGACTGTAGTCCATCTGTTTCTCTGCATACTTTATAAGCTATCTTTTATCTGTTCTTCATTAGTGAGGACCCCACAGCACCACCACAGAGCAGGTATTATGTGGGTGGTGGATCATTCTCGGAACTGCAGTGACACCGACGTGGCGGTGGTGTGTTAGTGTGTGTTGTGCTGGGGTGAGTGAATCAGACACAGCAGTGCTGCTAGAGCTTTTAAACACTGTGTCCACTCACTGCTGTGTCTGATCCACTCACACCAGCACAACACACAATAAAACTCCACCACTATATCAGTGTCACTGCAGTGCTGAGAATGATTCACCACCCACATAATACCTGGTCCTGTGGGGGTCCTGACCACTGAAGAACAGTGTAAACGGCCAACAGTGTATGCAGAGAAATAGATGGACTACAAAGTGCTCCTATGTAGTTATATAGCTGATAAAATGGTCAAGGAGTGTAGATACAAGGATGTGTACCTAAAGAAGCGGCCGACCAGTGTATGTGTGTGTGTGTGTGTATGTATGTATGTATATACACATACATACACACACACACACACACACACACACACACACACACATACATACACATATATATATATATATATATATATATATATATATATATATATATATCATGACCCATTAGTGCTTGTGTGCATGGGGCCGGGCCAACCTGAGTCTGTCACTAATGCCGGCCAAGTTGGTAAGGGCCATCAGAGCCTCAAAATTCTGCAAGAGAGAACAGTCGAGGGCCAACAGGCTGACCAGGGGGCGCACCACCTCATAAACCTACACACACAAACAAACACAATGACCACAATGAGTCAAAGGACACAAATGTTTCATGACAAATATTGCACTTATAGCTATTTATATCACAGGCTTAATATAACCATCACATTTAATCGTACCTGCATTTCAACTGTCCTACATAATCTTCTAAGGACATAGTTATGCTATCACTAAAGCATAAAAACAAACAAATGGTCTCACCCTCTCTCCAGGGAAGGCAATCTCAGGGTTTGAGGTGATGGCAATCTTGGCCAATGCTTGCGCTGCTTTGATCTTGCCCACATCTGTGCTCTCTGACACCAGAGGCAGTAATGCCTATAAATACGATAAATGCATCTTATAATACGTCAGCATCATCTAAATAAATGATATGAATAACAATGTGTGGTAATTACATAATAGAATAAGTATTTTGCTTTAGGGTAGGATCTCACCTTTCCTCCTCCCTGTGCCACTACCATTCCTCTGTCCTCCTGGCGTTCCACGAGAGCAAGGAACACCCTGAAAGAAGAGAAAAAACATCTGTTATAAACAAGTTTCAGGAAGATAAGAGGGAGAACATGAAACACTTTCTGCAATCACAGCGTACATCTGTAAACTCCACTCGGTACCTATTTAAAATGCAAAAAAATTGAACATAGAGCTGGCAGATAAGACGCCAATCTTAGCCTTGTGTTAATATATATATATATATATCAAAACATTAGTGCTAATCAGCAGCTAGAAACAGGCACAGACCTGGCAATGCATTCCCTGCAGGTCTCTGTGAGGGCAGGACTTTCCTGTTTGACCATGCACACCAGAGCTGATACCACCCCAGCCTCCAACAGCTTAACCAGCCGCTTCTCCACAAAAGAATGAGCATCCTACACATAAAAACAGTCACTTTTAATTTATGTAGCTTCAGCAGCAGTTTGCTGATTGTGGTGATTTGTATTGCTGACTACTATGCTGTTGTACACAAATACCTTCGGATGTTCTTCAGGTACATGCTGTTTGGCATATTTGGCCAATTCCACCATCTGTGGATCCGGCTTCTCAACTTCATAACTGTTGGTGCAGTTTACCAAAGTGGATCCAATGGCAAACAATACTGTCTTGTCCTCAGACTGGACAGAGAGAATGAAAAGAAGAATGAATTAATGAGTGAGAGACAAAATGATTGAGTGGGCTATGAATTTGCAATCCATCATTTTATGGGATGGTGCTATAACTTTCCCATTACTGCAGCGTTTTAGAGGTCTCATATTCTCCAATAAATATCCGCAGAAAGGGCACACATTCATTCTCATAAAGACATTTTTGACATTTTAAGTTAGCAAGTCTAAACCTAGAAAAACTTAACACACAACATGCAGATGAGGATCTTCCAATAGAACCAAACACCCACTTCAGTTTTTACATGAAATATTTGCTGTGTTTGCATAGACCTGTCAGAACAGTATGACTAGTTAAAAGTGCTGCATTCTGGAAGAGATTTGACAGCTGGTAGAAGAGCTTCTACTGAGGCCTTTATTTATCTCTTTGTTTCTGTTCAGTTATGCAGGAAATCTATAATAAACATGTAAAAAAAACTTTATTCAAATGATCCAACCTATTTTAAAAAGTGTCCTGCTTTTGTCTGTCTCCGTTCTCAGAACCAGCTGATATGCCGTACGCGTTCCTTTGTTGTGTTATGAATTCAGGGCTGGCTTGCCAAATACAGTCTGTGATTAAATCACGCCACTGTGATCTTGTGTAAACCGGATATCTGTGTTAACACCTGTACCTTAGCCAGCTGAAACATGGCCTGAAGAGCATTCTTATCATCCACCAAGTCCTCCTTCACATCAGCATCAAAGGTGAGGTAGGCCAGACCTTCAATAGCCCAGCGCCGGGAAGTCGGTGGAAGAGTCTCGTTACACAGCCACCTGCCAAGAGAAGACATCAAAGCCAGTTACGTATCACCTACATGGAAGTCTCACTAGAACACAAGCAGAGTGTGAAACTGTGTAACTTAAAATATGTTATCTTAGACACCTAGAATTTCCATCATGTGTGACATATAGGAGTCACAGTAAACTGCTGTTCCCACTGAACATCCCCGCAAGATGACACATTTACTGGTAATGTGCAGATGCCTGCCAATCATATTAGCAGAGACTAAATGAAAATTCATAAAAATCCACAGGCTCTTCTATGTATCACAATCCTATTTCTTATTTCAATCTAAACATCTCATTGTGCTATTTAAAAGGTAACTGTAAATATAAAAAATAACATCTTATTTCAGTCTTTTTATAACATGTTTCTCCCCTTTTATTTTCTCATGTGAACAAGTCATTTTCCATGTGTTCAATTTCTGTTGCGCTGCAAAGCCAGACCACCCAAGCATTTCATTACACATTATACTTAAATGCAGAAACTCTCTAATTCTCTTTATAACTAACTTTCATTGATCTTATTACCACCCCAATCTGATTTTGGATAGCACCTCTACAGGAGCTCTGCACAAAGCAGTGGCATACACTACAGCTCAAAAGTTTGGGGTCACTTGTCATATTAATAATTGTCATTCTTACAGTGTAGACTGAAATGCTATAAACAAGACTCCACAACACAGTTGAAGTGTTTGCAGTATTTTGAGAACAACAAAGTTAGTGCATAGTAAAAGTATGGAATAGTTACTAAATAATAAGCTATAATTTTCTGTTAATTAAATTTTGTTGTCACAAAAATACAATGAAAAGCTGTTTCATTAAGGAGATTTGGTTATCAGTTGTAGATGTCAGTTTCTTTATAAATTAATTGTCAGTGCTGTACAGATTTCTCAGCTATCATCTAATCACTTAAAGCTCTGTTTATCATCCAAAATGTCTTGATTTTTATAGGTTCCTACAAAGTATTTAAATTTAGTTTTATTGTAGAAACATTTTATAGACACATCTCCGAAGAAATTGGTTTCATATATTTAAAAAAAGACCCCAAACTTTTGCGTGGTAATGTATATCCACGTTATAGTAGTTCACTAACTATCTGAAGCTTGTAACAGACATTTAAGCCACAAATAATTTACTTTGAATGTTTGGCAATGAACTTAAAGTTCAGTCATTTAGATCTTAACAGTGATCCAGAGTGGTTTAATTTGAAAAGGTGCACTGTAGAAATTTTGAGAACTTGAATTTCTGTACTGTTGGTGGTGGGATGGGAACTAAAGGTAGTGATATCAACAATACAAATATAGCCATTTTATTTAGGATCCAAAAACACTACAGTGCCTGCACAAGTCTTCTGAAAGCCCTTTTTAATCAACATAGAACAGATTTCGTTTGCCGCATTTCCACCAAAAATAATTAGGTTCAGTTGGAGGAAAGCGAAGGCAACAACGGTGAGAGTGTGCATTGGTCTGCTGAAGACTTCTAATCCATGATGGCTTTTTGAATAGAAACAAACATCTGTAAAAACAGGTTCCAGGTTGGTTCCCTGAATAGCACCAAGGTTCTAAGAAGCCTGAACAGAACCAGTTCAAGAACCAAGGCTATTAATTTTTGTATGTTGATAACAATAAAATAGTGGTAATTTGTTCTGAAATTGTTCTTTGGGGACTATTTTGCCTAATAATATCCTGCATCTACCACTCTACCATTAATGTATGTTAAAAAACACTCAAACAATGTTTCCTGCATCTGGCAGCGTATTCATAGGTAGTTAATCCATGTAATAGCTTTCCGTTCCACATTAAAGCACACTGAATGACTTTGTTTATGTTATAACAATTTAATTATGTGCAAAAATGTGTGTACAAAGGGCAGAATTTAATGTCTGTCTCTGAATATTTTCGCCTGCTAGCTATGTGCTCAGCTGGTCAGGTTATTTTTGCGAGTACATAGTTCAGTTTACCCACAAAGAGCCTGTTAACATCAACTGTCAACCAAATCAGTTGCTAACACAGAAATTCTAGTGTTCTTTTTTTTTTCCAAATGTCACACAACATCTGTGTGTGACACAGCAGCTGCAACGATGGAAAAAAGAAAGTTGAGTGAGTGAGAGTGTTTGTTCTAGTGGGGCTGGGAAGGGGTGCCCAATGTGACACGACATCAAGCAACAAGTCCTATAAAATCCCATGCTTCTGTTTGTAAAACAGAAATACAACAGAATGGCAGAGACTTCATGTTACACATTTTTCTCAGATGACAGACGTTATGATTAGTCATACGTATCAGAGGACTGGCAATAAAAATGCAGATTTGCTTGCTACGTCTCCTTTAATGTTTGTTGAGTTGTGAAAACAAGAAACATACTTCCTGCACTGTTTGGCAAGTTTAAGAGTCGATCCCTCTGCAAACTGCTTCATGCTGAAATCCGTTCCTCCAGCCGAGCCAAGTTTACACAATCCCTGCAAAACACCACACCAAACAGTCTGTGACTGACAGTCACGTACTGCATCCCAGATTACGGTGAAGTATTCCACTTCATGTACATCACTTACATGTTAAGCTATAATCTATACACTCACTGGCAACAGCACATTACATACAAATACATTTGTTCACAATAGCTGCTTTGACTCACCACAAGCGCTCGCACTCGTATCTGTTCGTTTTCACTCTTCTTATAAAGGTCCTTCAGGAGGGCCACGCCGTTAGCTGTGATGAAGGAGGCTCTCTTGGCCTTGCCTGCAGCATGGATGAGTGTCTCTACTGCCACCTGCTGGTGGGTGATGTTCTCCGAGGCACACAGAGAAATGACAGCATCCATGATGCCCGACATCTCCAGGGTGCGGTTTCCCACATCACTGGGGCCCTGGAGTAGGACTGAAACCGTCTGTATTGCACGTAGTTTACTCTCCAAGCCTGGGCTCCCAAAGTGGTGCCTGCACAGAAAAGATGCTCCCAGAAGTTACATACAGGTTTAAAACATCTGAAAACAACAATTAAACGGCGTACATTTTTGAAATTGTTAATCGATTATAATAATAGTAAATGAAGTAAGCTCTCTTTTAGCTCTTTTTATTCTTAGTAGCAACACGTGACAATTAAAGCTAAACCTTAAATGTGAAATTAGGGTCATAAATGTGAAAACTATCAAAGAAATAAACCACTTCTACTATGGGAACTTCTACTAGCACCCTTATGGGAGTACACTAGTGAATTAGTGCCAAACTAGTGGTGAATCACAAAGATTTTCTTGATTAAACATGGACCTATATAGCTTGTAACAGACATTCAATATGATTTATTTGAAGCTTCTATTAGACATACTGACATACAACCGCTGTATCTCCAAAATGGTAACTTTATAAGAGAAGGGAAAATTACAACGTAAAAAAAATCCTATAAATGTGAAAAAATGTGATTTTATTCTCAGTAATTTTAAAGCATTTCTATTGGTCCTCTAGGAATTCCAGTGCAACTAAAATAACATTTTCCCCTGAAAACTGGTTCCAAACATTGTTAATCAAAATGTGATTGGTTGATTCTACTGTCAGATCCCAATTATGTTAAAGGTTAATCTGACACATTAGGCCCTCAATCCAGCTCCCTTGCCTGTATCTACCTAGATACCACATAGGGAAAAAAATCAGATTTGGCAACAAGAATTTAAGCCTTTTGCTTCAAACCAAACTTTGACAATAAAATAAGAGCATTACTACAACACTTGCAGAGTCCTAATACTATAACGATGATATAATAAATAAAATGACATGTATTCTTTGATTTTACAAAAATCATTAAGACTACCCTGAAGTTACCTACTACCCTATTATTCAGGTAATTCCTCGAGTTACAGTTTTCAGGGTTTTTTTTTTAAGTTGTACTGCAAAATATTAATTAAATTTCCTGCAGAATCATAATCAAACCACTTTATGAAATAATTAGTATGATTACTAACCTATATAAATCAGTAAAGAACATTAAAATAAATAAATAAGAATAAATAAATTGTTGTTGAATTTAATAATTTTAATCATTTATATGGTTAGAAGTCTGTGAACGTAATGTTTACTTTCTATAGAGGTGGACATATGGGTTAAAGTAACATTCAAGGAGATGATGGGCAGCAGGTCCGTAACTAAAACTACTATATAAATCAAGTAATCTACTCATAACTTTGAATCTTAACATAGCAATCTGTAAAAGGCCAAACCAGAAATAGACTTAATTACGCTGTAACACATCATGCACAACCTTTCAGGAACCATAGGAAGCCAAATAATAATCTGATCATAAAAAGCATGTAACTTATGCAAACTTTATGCCTTACACAGTACACAGAAAGATGTGTATATATTCACTAGCAGAGCGTATCTGATCAGGAGTCTTTTTCCCCCATGTACTTTCATGTTTTATTTTCTTTGTACAGATGTTGATGTAACCAGGTCAACTCAGATATATTTTCAGATGTGTTTGTGGATACACTTTTACTTGTACTCAAGGAAACTGTCACTGTCATGTTTATTTTTTTAGAACTCTTTTCATGTCTGTTGGAAACAAGTACTCACTGCACATATTCCTCACACAGCTTGTTGAAGTTCTCCCTCTCTTTGTCACTCTTCAGATCATCGTACAACTTATTGAGGAGCACAGAGCAGCTCATTGGGGTGTTGTCAGTCAGTGATGGCCCATCTGTAATCTCTGGAACTGTACCAGCCACTTCCAAGATCTTCTTCAGCCCTGTGGGGAACACAATGAAGTACAGTCTAGGTTTGATAGATAACTTGTGAAAGTATAGAAGCACCAATCAGGGAAGCGCATGGGAAGTTTTCCTGGAAAATTGATTGAATTAATAATAATAATAATTTCAAGGCATTTTGAATAATACTTTTGTCCCATATGCATTCTGGTGTAGAGTATAAAGAGTCTACTAGTAAGTGAGACGGGGAGATGTGGCTCTCACCATTATCGATGACCCACAGCGTGACAGAGTTGTCTGGGTTTTTGTGAGATTTCCTGGGCACCTGTTTGACCAGCAGGTTAATGGCACTGTCACGCCCTGGTCCAGACACGTTTGATGCAACAAGCATGTCAATAAGATGTCGCAGCATGGAACGTAGCTCACGTGAAGGCTCTGCAGAAAAAGCAAAAGTCGTAAAAGCATTAAAACATCACCAACAGACCTGTTATATTTCACTATGGAGGCCTCAACAGCACAGCCTGGTTCAGTATTTCGATTTTTTTAATCAAATATCTGCATACTATTTTCTTGTGAGATCTATAATGCTGGAAAATTAGGACTGCATACCACATCTTCCTTAAAGGAATGATGGCATAAATGCACACATCTCTGAGAAAAAAAACTCTGTCCTTATTACTCTGTAGTACTTGGAACTATATAAGTCTCTCACAATCAAGATATTTTAGCTGATGAATAATTTCCATATAAATAATTGCAATTAACAATGTAACTGTCAAGTACTGTCATTTGTATGCGACTATGAAGATACAAGCCTAAAGTGGCCAAATAGGTTGATTAGCTATCTTGCTCCCTACTTTCCTTGCTCGATACTTTGTTGTTCCCAAATAACAGAAACAGTTTGAGCTTAAATTAATAAACATTTTACATTTTAAATTTTATATAATGCTCATGACATGAATCCCACCTGGCAGTATAGCCTCATCCTTCCCTCTGACATCCTTCTTCATGCCTTCAGTAAGAGCTTCAAACATCACTTGAAGCAGGTGACAAGCAGACAGAGACACAGTGGATGCCCCAGAGCCCATAACTCCACACAGTCTGTCCATGCCCAACTCATTCACTATAGCCATGGTCTGCATGCAAAATAGATATGGATAAGTAACAGGTGAGGAAATTTGTCTCAGCCGTCTAGGGTATGACAGCTGGCTTGCATTATTAAAAACAGGTTTATTTGACAGCTACAAATGCATTTTGTGAATGTCTCTAAATGATTTCAGATATCTCTAAACGAGTTGCATGTTGTTCGGACTAGCTGGAGATTTGCGTTTAAAGATCTCAAAGTGCCTTACCCTTGACTGGTGCCCTGTGCACAGACCAACCAGCGTTCTGAGTGCAGAGAGGAGAAAATCCTCCTGCTGAGACTCCAGCAGCTTCTGCAGAAGCTTTGCACCATCATTCCTAAAGATCTGCTCTGCTCCTGCATCTTCACGAGAAAGAACCACCAGGTTCTGGGCGGCCTGAGCAAAACAAAGTGGATTTCACGCAGTGGAATTAACATCACGTCCAATATTAAAACCATCCTTACACGTTTAAGTACCTTCTGTCTGTCTGAGGCTGAGGCAGAGTTGTCCAACAGGAGTTTGAACATCTGTTGAACTCGGGAGTCTGTGGATGAGAGCTGTACAGCCTAGAGTAATGAGAGTGCATATAAACAGTTACAATCAAGTTAAGCCTGAAACTAAACAGTGAAGAAATCCCTACATGCAGATATTTTAGATGCCCTCATCACTCTTTTGTATTTGCTGAAGAAGGAGGAAATGCATTATGTTCAACCATTTGCTTCACCTATCCCACAGAACTGTAACACCAGTGACACTGTAACCCCGACAGAGAACTGTAATACCAGTGACACTGTAACCCCGACAGAGAACTGTAATACCAGTGACACTGTAACCCCGACAGAGAACTGTAACACCAGTGACACTGTAACCCCGACAGAGAACTGTAATACCAGCAATAATGTAACCCCGACAGAGAACTGTAATACCAGTAACACTGTAATCCTAACAGAGAACTGTAATACCAGCAACAATGTAACCCCAAGAGAGAACTGTAATACTAGCAACAATGTAACCCCAACAGAGAACTGTAATACCAGTAACACTGTAACCCCGACAGAGAACTGTAATACCAGTAATACTGTAACCCCGACAGAGAACTGTAATACTAGCAACAATGTAACCCTGACAGAGAACTGTAATACCAGTAACACTGTAACCCCAACAGAGAACTGTAATACCAGCAACAATGTAACCCCAAAAGAGAACTGTAATACTAGCAACAATGTAACCCCAACAGAGAACTGTAATACCAGTAACACTGTAATCCCAACAGAGAACTGTAATGCCAGCAACAATGTAACCCCAAAAAAGAACTGTAATACCGGTAACATTGTAACCCCGACAGAGAACTGTAATACCAGTAATACTGTAACCCTGACAGAGAACTGTAATACCAGTAATACTGTAACCCCGACAGAGAACTGTAATGCTAGCAACAATGTAACCCCAAAAAAGAACTAATACCGGTAACATTGTAACCCCGACAGAGAACTGTAATACCAGTAACACTGTAATCCCAACAGAGAACTGTAATGCTAGCAACAATGTAACCCCAAAAGAGAACTGTAACACCAGCAACACTGTAACCCCAACAGAGAACTGTAATACCAGCAACAATGTGACCCCAACAGAGAATTGTAACACCAGCACAATGTAACCCCAACAGAGAACTGTAAAACCGGTGACACTGTGTAATGTCAAAACAGAATTGTAATACCAGTAACACTGTAACTCCAACAGAGAACTGTAATACCAGCAACAATATAACCCCAACAGAGAAATGTAATACCGGCAACAATGTAATCCCAAAAGAGAACTGTAATACAGGCAACAATGTAACCCCGACAGAGAACTGTAACACCAGTCACACTGTGTTATACCAACACTGAACTGCAGAGAACCCACCTTCTGCTGGATCTGAGCACTTAGTTGTCTGAGTAACTCTTGAAACGCCTTATTCTTAGGCTCCAACTGTGCACATTTCTGGGCATCCAGGAATGCCTGATCTAGCCGGCCAAGCTTGTGCAAAG
This sequence comes from Semaprochilodus insignis, assembly GCA_034552555.1. Classification (NCBI taxonomy): domain Eukaryota; kingdom Metazoa; phylum Chordata; class Actinopteri; order Characiformes; family Prochilodontidae; genus Semaprochilodus; species Semaprochilodus insignis. The sequence continues at coordinate 53,573,641 of CM067474.1, read as the reverse complement.
CCTGTGCCCTGCGGAATCGGGCCTTGATGTCCCCTTGGTCTGTGTCAAGAGCTAGAGAAGAAGACACATTTCCAGATCAAGCTTACAACAAAACAAGCACAAAATATCTTTACAACTCTACAGCATGTTTACAGTTACTGTAATAATTCTGCTTTGCTCTGTACTAAATTAACGTAAAACTCTAAATTATTAACACATTGTGTTAGAGTAATAACCATCCACATCTCCAGAAACAAGTCTACCTTTGGTGGCATCTGCCTCAGCCTTGCTGTAATCCTCCAGTTTGAGGTAGCAGGCTGAACGGTTGCGGTAGAGCACTGCACTGTCTGAGCCACATTCGCTCACTTTCAGAGCTTTGGTGTAGCAGCTGAGGGCTCCTTGGACATCACCGCTTTTAAACAAGTTGTTCCCCTCTTCTCTCAGAGCTGAGGGGTCCTGAGTCATCTATTGGGGAGAAAGAGCAGAAAGGGAGCACTAGGTAATATAAAGCAAGCCCAGTCTGCATGAACATCTGGACATGGAGGTCAGTGGTTCTCAATCTTGGTGCTGAAGCAAACCTGCTCTCCACATGTTAGTGTTGTCACATGTTAGTATCTAACAGGTCAGCTAATTCTTCTTCTGGAGCTGAACTGGGAATATTATAGCAGAAAACATGTATACTGAGCAGGACCAGGACTAGAAACCGTTATTAGTGATAGATCAGCAGTCTGCTTACTTTTCAAGGGCTGCTGGGGCTAAAGGGGTTTAAGTCGTGAAAATACGCACATACTAACCAACTGTTCTACACAGATCAGCCTGTTTACACCGTGTCTGTGTAAATACACGGGGCTGGATGCCTGTGGGGCTCTGTAATGTGGACAGCGCTGCGCCATACTGCTGCCTCATTCATCTTACCTTTCTCTGCGTCAGTCTGCTGCTATTCCACAAAACGACTTTACCCACCGCAGTTCCCCTCAGTGAGCCCCAAGCCTAAACTACACAAACCCAAACCGACTGTACGTTAACTTAGCTAAGTATTTCTCTGCCGTGTTTCTGGATCATTCCGTGTTGTCCCTGTGAGGGTGCACAGTGATGACGCAGTCCGCGAAGCCCCGCCCCTTCACCGGAGACGCTTTTACCATAAAAGGCCTCGGCGCTCCATCAGCGCCTGCTACTGCACCTACAGTCAACCACCAGCCCGCACATCTGCATAGATTTTACTAGAAGAGATGGTAGTGGCCTGGGCTAATCTTCACATCTGGTCCTCCTAATTAAAATATAAACTGTATGTGCACAGGTTAGGCAGGGTGAGCTCAGGAGATGTACCAGGGCGTGTTAATTATAAGTGGAATAGTATGTATAAGGTCAGTTCAGGCAAATATAGGGTATAAGGTACAGAGCAAAAGTCAGAGACCACCCTTCGTTTATTTCAGTTCCAGTAACAATGATTTTTGGCATCATAAAAAACAAATACACCAAAAAAGAAAACATTAATGACAAAATGACTAATGGGTGTGTGTGGGTGTGTGTGTGTGGGGGGGGGGGGGGAGTAGATGCTCAAATTCAGGGAAAAGTCATTGTTTCACCTGCTTCACCCTTTATTTGCAAACATGTCTTTGGTATTCATAACGAACTACAGATGCGACACTGGTTTGCCTCAGGGTGGTGCTGTAGGAAACTGGATCACCCAGGTGGTCCTTAGCATCTCTAACTATGCCCGAGACACCTCTGATAAACCTTTCAACATCCCACAGCATATTAGTACATCTGAGAACTTCTGAAGAGATTGGTGGAAAGAGAGAATTTTTACTAATTTCCCAAACCGTAGACAGAGGAGAAGAAGTTTTACGACCTCAGTTAATGTGAGCTCATTACCAAACTAGTGCCACTATGGAAAGTTAGTTAGTAGCCAGCTGGAGTAGCTAGCCAACATGGGACCCTTGAATACCAAGGAATATTTCTCACGCTGGGTATATTCCCTACACACCTGAGCATGGGGTGCGGGTTATGTCAGTGTTTCTCAACCCTGGTCCAGAAGGCCCAGTTTACTGCACATTTTAGGGATTTTTCTGCTTTAACAGGCCCGCGTTAACTCAATAATGGGCTGTTAATGATGCTGATTAGTTGATTAGGTGTGCTGGGAGCGGGAAAACAGTACAACATGTGGGACAGTGGGCCTCCAGGAAGAGGGATGAGAAACACTGGATTAAGGGAATGGCAGTTTTTAAATGGCTTCATTTTAAAGGGCTTCTTGACAGCTACATATCCTTTCAGACTCATAGTGTGGAGCTGTCTTCTCACAGTTTATCTAAGCTGTGTGTAAGCACTGTTTATCTGATAGTGACTGTTTTGGTGACAGTGTGTACATGGCTTTTAGGAGTGCTTCTCATGCTTTGTCCTTTGATATGTCCTAATTAAATCTAATCTCCTCAGAAATATTACCTAAAAATATACCTGTACCTAACAGCCATTTTGACTGGAAGTTAAGTGAAAGACAGGGTGGTCTCTGACATTTACACAGTAATGTAAGGTGTAATTCAGGTACAGGATCAGTCATGTAGATACAGGGTATATACAGGATGTGAACCCAGACCAAATGTTCATTTAGCTTCAGTCTTTCTAAGTTAAGTTATAAGTCCCTCATTAAAGTTAGCTTTTAACCAATGACATAGATTCAGTAAGAAAAATGACTTTCTGTTACTTGAATATGAGAACTCTGTGAATGTGTACGCACATATGAAACTGAGACTAACTTTCTCATATGCCTAAACATGTCTTCTTCTAAAACCGACTTGAATAGGTGTCAGAAGCCTAATTCTGGAACTGTTTCTATAAATAGCACGTCGTCTTGGAAAGAGACGAAGGCTTGAAAGATATGGAGACCCGCTTCCCACCTGGCTATGCTAGCACCTTTGTTGCCCCAGGGTGGGAGTTTAGGAGCATGTGTGCACAGGCTGTTGCTTTGAGACCCCCGCAGCTGAAACTTGACCTGTGGAAGGGAGGTACTGAATTGGAAGAAACAATATAGGTCTTCTCTGTGTCATTCTGTTCCAGTTAGCAGCAGAGAACTGGGACTCTAAGACAGGTGGTATTATTAGGTCCTGCTCAGATACAAAAGCCAGGTGTGTCCTGAAAACAGTCAAATGGTAGGATAAACGCTTCGGTACAGCTCCAGAACATTCCTTAGAATACACATATCTGGAAAGAATTTCCTATGGACTGTCTGCTTGAGAGCCTGTAGCCTATATAAATAATTGAGTCCTAGCCCAGCTCTTCCACACTGTCTTCCTAACATAACTGCATACTGTATGCTAAATGTAGGCCTCATTCGGCCTGATATGTTTCAGAGCATGTTTGGTGGGTCATGTACAAAGCTGGCAATTGACATGCTTTCATTTTAGCCTTTGTGTGTGTGTGTGTGTGTGTGTGTGTGTTCGCTTGCCTTTTGTAAATTCAAACTGAAGTTGTCTAAAGGTCAAGATAAGGAACTTGGATATCTCAACTCTGTACATCTAATATGCATCTTTGCCACGGCCATGCCCAGTTCTTATTCATAGTGGTGGGCCACTTTCTCAGACCCAGAAGTCCGATCAAACTTTCAAACTGTGATTTCGCTGTTTACACTGCAGTTTAGTTTAAGACCAGCATTAGTCCATATATGGGAAAGCAGCATTTTGTGTTTATTCTGACAGTTCTTTGCGAGTAAGTCACTGGACGGTCTGCCCTTTTTTTACTCTCTCAGTGTTCCAGTTATAATGCCAGGCCAAAGGGGAAGACGTGTGGGAAGACGTATCCCATGGCTGTGAAAAAGATGTTACTGCGTTTCAGAATAGTCAAATTATTGGCCTGCATAACAACTAAGGGGATTCCTGAAATTAATGGAATTGGGTTAGGAACTGTCCAGTGCCTTATTAAAACCTGGAGGGGTAGTGATGAACTGTCAACTGTGAAAAAAATGTGGTCAAAACAAATCTTCAATGAGCGTAATTAGACATTAGAAAGTTTTTATGAATGGTAAAAAATCTACAGTACAACGTGGTCCTATGTTAAATAGTGAAAGAGCAATTCCACATATAGAGTGTGATAAGAACTCACAAGACTGGGGCTAAACAGTTGTGTGGTCATAAGAAAACCACTTGTTAGAGAGACTATTTGAAAAAGGCCTTGATTTGCTAGGGAGCATTGAAAGATTGAAGTCCAGAGCAATGCAAACAGGTTATGTGGTCTGATGAATCCAAGTTTACCTTATTCCACAGTGATGGGCACATCAGGGTAAGAAGGGAAGCCCATAAAGTGATGCATCCATCATGCATAGTTCCCACTGTACAAGCCTCGGGAGGCAGTGTTATGATCTGGGGTTGCTTCAGTTGGTCAGGTCGAGGCTCAGCAACATTATATGGCAATAAAGTCAGCCTGAATGCACTTAATGATCTTCCTGAATGCACTTAACCTACCTGAATGCACTTAATGATCAGATTATCCCATCAATGGATTTTTTCTTTCATGATGGCACAGGCACATTCCAGGACGACAATGGCACTCATCAGGCTCTAATTGTGAAGAAGTAATTCAGGGAGAAAGAGGAATCATTTTCACACATGAACTGAAGTCTTTGGACTTTGTTCAATAAATGGATTACAATTGTATATATGATTGTGTTATTTGTTTAATTTGGTTCACCGTGTCTATTGTTATGAATTAAATGAAGATCTAATCATATCACATTTATGTCACATTTATGTAGAAATTCACAAAATGATCCACAAACTTTCAAGCAGCACTGCATGTAATCTGTGTATCCAAGGATTACCAAAGTACAAAGAAACAGAAGAATATCTTATCTCATACAGACTGCACAAAATGCTTCAATTAAAGATTAAGAAATTCCTTTTGGCACCAAAACTGCTTTCTGAAATTTCATGAACAACTCTATCAAAAATGATTCATTGAACAATCTAATTTATACAATTTCCCCCCTACTCTAAATGTAGTCACCTGACCAAGACAAGCAGAGTGGAGTTTCAAGGCTTACATAATAGAAGATGTTTTAAGGTGTCACAGACTTCAATTACTTGTTAACTACATGAGCGTGGTAGCTCCAGTAGAATACTAAAAAACTTCACTTCAGACAACAAAATGTCTTGGTTAGTTGACTATAGTTGAACCATTCCTTTAAAGGAGCAATATGCAGGATGACCCAGTTCATTTCTAGTATAAACCAGTAACTAAAAGTATCAACAGAATGTGAGGAAATAACCTGTTTGATGGCATGTCAAAGACGTTTATGTATTGTGTTGCAGAGATGTCTACTGAAGTTAGGTTAGCATGCTAAACAGCCTGGCATGTCTCATAATACCACTTTGTACCTCAAGAGGCGATAGTGAGTCACTGTAGCTTCGAGTCAAATCAGTCCAGCATGAGCAGATGAAATGCACTGTCTGCTCTCAGCAAGAAAACACATATGAAAACCATTGTTGGTGTTGCTGTAAAAGGGAGGTTGAACTTGCAACAATACTTCAAGACTGTTAGCTAAATAAATAGAGGGAGCAGGAGAGACTGTGTGGAGGAAGAATTTGGCAGATGACCAGCTCGTCATCTTGCATATTGCTCCTTTAAAGCCTGTGCGGAGAGAGTGGAGAGTGAAAAGCCATCAGCTCATCCACTCAGTGAGGAGGAGAAAGGCTTGGTGGAATTAATAGGAAAACCTAACAAACACTGTTCTCTCCAGACACGGTTTCTCAGGATAAGATAACGCCACTTCTGTCCTCACAGATCAAGGCCCACACAGAGACGGGTCCAGTATAGATTTAAACTATTTGCTCATCTATCCCTCAGTTTATCCAGTCACATGGTACCTCTTCTTCCCATCATGCCTCTCCGTGTCCCGACCATTCCGACCGCAGCGCTGGTGGAGCAGGCGGCTCTGGAGGAGGAATTACGGGTGAACGTTGTGTCGGATTACACACACACACACACACCGCCGTCAGTGCAGTGGATTTTCATTGTCGCGCTGGTGAGTTTTCCAGTGAACCGAAATGCACGACGACGAGAAAGGCTCTGCATAGCTAACGATAGGCAGCAAAGAGAAAGCGGTCGAGCTGTGTCCTAAAAATGGACCAGAACTGACTATGCTAGCTGGAGCTGGATGATTTAGCCAGTCAGCTAGCGGGCGAAGAGGGGGCTGGATTATCTAACGCTAGCCGGCTAACTGGCTAACAAGCGTCGGCATCAGTGTTTATGATAAGAGTAACGGTAACTAGGACGGAGCGGCGCTTGGCATTAATTGCGTTGAATTATGGCTGACAGTGTTTTGAGTCGGAGGCTAGGTAAGTCTAGCACACATGTTGGTAGCAGCTGTGTAGCCTGGTAGGTAACTAACGTGAGCTAGCGTGCTAATAAAGATTAGCTCTGCTTGCTAGTAAATAGCCAGAATGTGTTTGCTAGTAAACAGCCAGAATGAATAGCTGCAGTGCTTTAACTACAACCTAATATTAGCGTGAGCTAAGTTTTATATGTCTCCATTAAGCAGTACTGCTTCTCTGTATGCCTGTTCGGTAGCTGTGTTGAGTAGCCCAGCTAGGTGTCACCAGCCTCTTTGATATCAGAGTTTTGCATTAACCTGCTCATAACAGGCCCAGTCTATACATCAATGTTGAGTCATGTTTTTAGGGTATGTTTACTGGCTAACTGAGCGTATAATTTTCATTAGGTAGCAGAGTAGAGTTCTTCATAATGCATTAGAAAGCAATAATAAGCTTGGCAGATACAATAAAACACTGTGTTTTCTTTTCCACAGATATGTTTGCCCCCTAAGGAGTTCTGGTGTTGGAGCCAGAGCTCGACTGCATGAGAACATCTTATCCCCAAACTTTTCTTTATCTCTTTATGTAGCTGGTTAGGCTTTCTAAGATGACACCAGGAAGCGTGTTTCGCTGTTCACAAATAGCCAGGCCAATTTGAATGTTGGAATAGTAATCCCAAATCCTGCTTGGGGACGGCTGAGTCGGTGACAGGCAGTGAGCCGAGAAGATTAAGCTCCTATTAGATTGACGAGAGAAGGGGAGGAGGAACACCTGTTTGACTAAACAGCCAAATCCAGGCCACTTTGCTCATATTGTCTTTCACTTTTCTTTTGTGTAAAAGATAAGTCTCTTCTTTTTTTGTCTCTCTATTTCCTGTCGTTCTTTTGCAGAGAGAGAAAATCAGATTGCTGCTTGTGTTCAGTATCTTTAGTATAGGGGAGACTCTGTTCAGCTTGTTATATTGTGGCCTTGAGAGCATAGTGACATTCAGGGTAAGCCAGCAGCCTCCTTCAGCCTGGCTTAAAAAACAGGAGGCTAAAGAAAGAGGGAATGTGATGAGCCAAGTCTTTCTCATTCAGAGAGACCTGCTCTGTGGAAACCTACGTTCACTGTGATGGCTTTGTCTCTTTGGCCAGCTGAGAGAGAGGCGAGCTCAGGCATATGAAGGACTAATCTTAGCCCTGTGAATCAAAAGCAGCGCACACGCATGCATGCAGTATGCTGCAGGAACAGTAGGCTCCCTGTCTGGGCTTCCACTGTTTGGGACCTGTGGTGCTCTTTTTTTCTGTCCCTTTCTGTCCCTGTGGGCTTGGATGTTTGAGGACAAGGGCCACTTTGAAGGAGTTGTGTTCAGTGGTGGCTTGGTTGCAGTCTATAGACTGCTGGCCTGCTCTTGTTGACCATCATCCTCGGTACTGCCCGCCCACCGGACCCTGCTCTGGAGACTGGAGCTCTATGGGAGTGCAGGGGAGGACATGAAAGCCTGCTGACAAAGCCTGGCCCCTGGACCTTCTGGGGCTTTTAAGGATTTCTGATTCACACCTGTATCATCAATTTCTTCCTCGTTCAGCCCTTGCTGCAGTACTCTTCGACTGAAAGGACAGAATGAAGCTGAAAAAGCAGGTGACTGTGTGTGGTGGGGCCATTTTCTGTGTGGCCGTTTTCTCCCTCTATCTGATGCTGGACCGGGTCCAGCACGACCCTGCCAGAAGACAAAATGGGGGGAACTTTCCAAGGGTAAGAGCGCTGAAGGATGTAAAACACTGTACCCTTTTTTCTTGCTCAGGATTGTGTTGCTTATTTCTGCAGCATTGTTTGCATATACTTCAAAGCCATATTTCCTAAAGCTTTTGGCGTTTTTGAGTTAACCGTGTGGTAAGCATGTAATTAATTTGCAGTGCATCAAGAAATGGCAGCTAGCTTTGAAGGAGATGAATGGTTGTTGTCAAACTCAAAAGCTTTTCTAAATTAGGCTTCACTGTCTAGGTTGTGTTGTAGAATTGTTAAGAAGTGGACTGCATAATGGCATACTATTGCTGATGCATTGTGTTTGTTAACATCTGGCAAAGTTGTTATGGCCATATGTCAAGAAGCCAAACTACAAATATTCAGTGCGTCAGTATCAAAGAGGGATGAACGTGGCACTTAAAATAACCCAAGACATTATATGAGACATTGTAGATGAACATGCCAGTCTTGCAGTCCTAGCTGTGTCTTTTCCTATAGAAGACCCAGCTAGTTGTGTGGTCTGTGTTTTTGTAGAAATGTGGTGGTAGATTACGCCCTCCTTCCCCTACGACCCCCTCCTCTCCATTTCAGAGCCAGATTTCGGTGTTGCAGAACCGCATTGAGCAGCTGGAGCAGCTTCTGGAGGAGAACCATCAGATCATTAGCCACATTAAAGACTCAGTACTGGAGCTCACAGACACGGGCGCTGTCTCCCCCAGTGGGCACCTGCCCTTCCGCAGTGCCAATGGCTCATGGGTACTGCCATTTGATGGCAGACCCACCTTCCTCTCCGTCAAGCCCCAAGACTGCCAATTTGCACTGGGCCGCCATGGCCAGACTGACCTACAGGTGAGTGTATTGCAAACCGTAACAAAGCTTAGAATCACTCCTACAATAGACCTGTCATCATCATGACTATTTGTCTGTGTACTTTATCTATCTATCTATTTATCTATCTATAGGAACAATTCAGTTTTTGGTGATGAATATGCCATTTATGTCAGTTGTGTAGATGCGATGAGGTTCTCGAGGCAGACCAGTTGACATTTTTTAATTAAGAGATCAATTGAATGCACTAATCGGGGAATAGTAGGTTTGTGCCTACATCTGTTATTTAAAATTTGCAGATACTGATACTGCTGAAGATTTGTAAAATAGGACAAGATCTACCCTGATTAACATCAAATATTGGTTTCAGATATTAGTCAAACCTATGCATTTGTCCAATGCATGTATAAAAAAAATCTGGAAACTCTCAACACATCTCTGTGCAGCACAGAATTGTTAATGTGTGTTTTTTTATAATGATCATTAATAAATTATTTTCGTGTATTCCTATGGCTTATTTCAGTGGTTGTTGTATGTACATTGACAACAAATATTAATGTAAAAAGTGTAAATGATGCATGACTGTGGAAGTTCAGTTCCTGTTGGGTTACCATGCGCATGTTGAATCTTTACCATAAGTAGCTGAAGTGCAGTCATGCCGGCAAGCATTCGAAAGACCTTTTAGTAAGACGCTGGGAGACTTTTTAATATTGAGCTGGTTTAAAATGCCTTGTGTTGCTGATGTGCCTGCTTGTGTTTGTGTGTGTGTGTGTGTGTTTGTATATCTGTAGATGTTGGATGTGTACTCCTTGCTGAGCTTTGATAATGTGGATGGAGGCGTGTGGAAGCAGGGCTTTGAGATCACGTATGAGCCCACTGAGTGGGACAGTGAACCCCTGCAGGTTTTTGTGGTGCCCCACTCCCATAATGACCCAGGTTGGTAAAATGCACACCATTTATTGTTGCTGTTGTTCAGTGCAGCAACTTTTTGTTTTGATGTATTAAAGAGAACGTTTGTAGAACATGGACGTGCTAGCGCTGAGGCATTAATGCTAAATGTGTTTGGAAGTTCTTGTAGTACGACCTTGTACAATAACATTTGTTACTAACTTTAAAGGACAGCTCAAACATGTCTGGGTTTAATTCATCTTTTAGCACTTCCCCCATTAAGCAGGCTTGACATCTGTTATTTTGCCTTGGGGTAAAAGAAATAAATACTTTACTGCTTTTCAGCTGAAGCAAGATAAAGTAGGTCAGGCAGTGGGAGTGCGGGTCAGGATGTGTGCACACACTGAGGAGCTCTGGCCATTGTGGAATGAGCTCCAGACTGGTATGTCGAGTGACCTCAAAATATTGAGCTAGAGTGAAATACTTTCTCAGCTTATTAAAAGAATTTTATTACCTGAAACTTAATCTCTGTGACCTAGAAGCACGTTCTTGGAACTGGAGCCCTGGAGTAGAACTTTCGTCTGCCCGTTCTCTTTATGTAACAATGTAGCCTACGTCTTGGCTGCTGCATGACTTAATGGGTCTCTGTCACACACATGAGCAGCCCTGCTTTGTTGTCATTCGTGCTGACACAGAGTTTTGAACCTTTTAATACGGCACCATTTCCTTTTAAATAATAAAACAATGCACCTTTTTTTTCTTTCAAAAAGTTGCTATTAGGGTAACAAAGTGCTGCAGAAGTGCTGTGCTTAAGCATTTCATCAAGAGTTTTTAAAGAGGGTACTTCCCACTTCGATCAAGTGGCTAGAATAAAAACTGGTCCTGGTCATGTGGTTGTTGACTGTGTGTTAGCTAGGCTATCTGCTGGCTTCATGTTGGGTTGTGGTATGAAGAACTTTTCTAGGGCACTGTATAGCAAGGGTTTTCCAGCTTTACTCCTGGACATCTGCTGTCCCGTAGAGTTTAGTTCCAAGCCAAATCCATCACAGCTTGCTCTAATGCGGTATCTGAAGACCTGGATCAAGTGTTGATCAAGTGTGTTAGCTTAGAGCTGGAGGGAAGATTTCCAAGAGCAGGATTGGACCCCAGGTGTATTGAAGCAGATGAAGTACTTAGAACACTAATGATCTCTACTTTCTCTTTATCTGCTGGCAGGCTGGGTCAAAACCTTTGATAAATACTACAATGACCAAATGCAGCACATTTTCAATAACATGGTGGTCAAGCTAGCAGAAGACCCACGCAGGAAATTCCTATTGTCTGAGATGTCATTCTTTGTTAAGTGGTGGGACAGTGCAGAAGCTCACAAACAAGACGCAATGCGCAAGTAAGTAGCAGTTACAGCAGTGATTTTCTCTTCAGGTTCGGGCTGGGCAATATGACAGTATGTCCAATATGACAATCATGAATCATGTTTGAGCCTGATTAGTTATTTTTACTTTTTTGTATTTAGTGCAGCACAGTATGTAAAATGTTGAATATACTGTAAATCACTATTTTCATAGTTGTGTGTTGTATTTTTTTTCACCATGCCGTTTCCAATTTATCTGTTGTATACCATGAAAGCTTGAAGTATCATGGTGTTGTGTTTCTGCCATATTGACCCCCTCTACTTTGGATCTGTGTTCAATTGCTATATTCTGTCCAACTATTTTTAAAACTAGTTTCCTGTCAACATTCATTCTGCAAGTAGGAAACGCCTGGTATTGATTCTTGTCCTGTAGCAGAGGCTTGTGTTTAGAAGTGGATTTACCTTTCTCTTGAACAGATATGTACTTTAAATCCTCTTTTACAGACTTATCCTCGGAGGGCAGCTAGAGATCGTGACAGGAGGCTGGGTAATGACAGACGAAGCCAACTCTCACTACTTTGCCATGATCGACCAGCTTATCGAAGGCCATCAGTGGCTGGAGTATAACTTGGGTATGCTCATAGGACAGTGCAAACAGTAAACGGTGTTCCTCAAATCTTTTTTGTGGTGATTAACACTGTTTACAGCTAGCGTATTTAAATTGTGTTTGTTCAGGTGTGACTCCGCGCTCAGGGTGGGCTGTTGACCCTTTTGGCCACAGTGCTACCATGCCTTACCTGCTAAAGAAGGCTAACCTGACCAGCATGCTGATCCAAAGGGTCCACTACTCCATTAAGAAGCATTTTGCCTCTACACGTAGCCTGGAGTTTATGTGGAGACAGGCTTGGGGTGAGTTTTCCTGCCTCTGGAGTCTGGACAAGTCACGGAAGCAGAGGACTCCCAACTGGGACCTTCTTGTCTTTTTGTCAGACTCGGATCTTAAAAAGATGGAAAAGATGGCTTAGTTGCTGTCTTGTGTTGATCATGACATTGCTGCTAGTGGTCTGCTCCTAGCATGTTCAGTTTTTGAACACCATTGCTTTGAAAGATGAAAAAGATGTGGTGGTTGTTTTTTTTTCTACATGGAGGAAACACATCAGATATTGCTTTTGGCAACAATTACCACTGGTGTGAGAACTGAGCAGAAATTGAACGATACAGCCATGATCCTTGTGTATATTAGTCATTGAATAATTTAAATCAAGGCAAAGCTTTGCACAGTGCACAGTATAGAGTGCAGTCAAATTGTTTGTGCAGAAACCAACCTGATGGCTGATCCTGACTAGCTTTTGTACCTATAAAAAAATAAGAAGATATAGTGTTTAAGAGTAAGAAGTCTAACATAATTAATTATACATGGCTTAAGTAAGCTGTTAAAAAGCTAATTCCCTTGTAGGTTTTGTGAGATTTTGTGCCAGGAGCTGTTGTACATCCAGCCAAATGTGCTTCACAGAATTTATCACCAGGAGTCCCACCTCTCCAAAATCATAACTGTAATGAATACACACATATAATCATTTATTTATTTTTATTGTGTTTCTTTGGCAGATCCCAAGTCAGGCACAGACCTGTTTTGTCACATGATGCCCTTCTACAGTTATGACGTGCCTCACACTTGTGGGCCTGACCCAAAGATTTGCTGCCAGTTTGATTTTAAAAGGCTGCCAGGCAGCCGGGTCAATTGCCCGTGGAAGGTGCCTCCTCAGGCCATCTCGGATGCCAATGTGGCAGAGAGGTAAGACCGTGACACAGAAATGAACAGATCATTGGTGATGCCTTGTAACTGTCTTTGTCTTTCTGTTGGCATATACCAGCTGTTTTTCATGTCTTCTGATCACCTTCCTATCGGCTCTGAAAACCGTGAGAAAGTGCTGGTTCAGTCAGGGGTAATAACTGTTTACCTTCCTGTTTTTCCCCTTCTTTGTGCCAGGGCCAATGTCCTTTTGGACCAGTATCGTAAGAAGTCCAAGCTTTTCCGTAGCAAGGTGGTGCTTGTACCATTGGGAGATGATTTCCGCTATGATAAAGCCCTAGAGTGGGACCAGCAATACGTTAACTACCAGAAACTTTTTGATTACATGAACTCTCATCCAGAAATGCATGTCCAGGTAAGCTTAGCCATTCTCCTTTACTGACTTGTTTTTTCCTTCTCAATCACAAAAAGGCAAAGCCAGCTAGTAAATAAGGCTTGTTTGCCTGGAGCGCATAATGGTTCCTAAACAAGAGTGGAATAGAAGCTGAATGCAAAATAGTGTGCATGCAAGCTTTTCTATTAGTTTTAGTGAGTGAATAAGCACTTTTTTTACACTGCGCTTGGTCAAAAAAAAAACTCTGATCTTGGAGGTTGGAATTTAGAGATTCAATCTAGACTGTTCAATTTGCCTAAATTTCTGCTGCATGGAGTTAATGGGGCTTAGTTAATGATAGATTTTTCTGTTTCCCAAGGCTCAGTTTGGCACACTGACGGACTATTTCAACGCAGTGTATAAGGCTAATGGGGTGGCCCAGGGGGCAAGACCACCCGCTTACCCTGTACTGAGTGGAGACTTCTTTGCTTATGCTGACCGAGAGGATCATTACTGGAGTGGCTACTACACCTCCAGACCATTTTACAAAAACCTGGACCGTGTACTGGAGTCCCACCTCAGGTGAGTTCACAATCAGTCTGTGACTCTGCCTTTGTATAACAACTGTTTTTTTGGAGTTCTCAGCCTTTTGTCTAGTTGAATTTGGCAACAGAGTAGTCTCCACATTTTTTTTAGTTTAATGATTTAATTACTGCTTTGGCTGTAGCTTTGTTGTTTGGCAGGAATTAGTTTGTATTGTCAAAAGCTACCCACTTGTGTCTAGTATTCCCAAGAAAGGCATTTGCACTTGCCAGGTGGCCTAAGGCTTTTCTTTATTCCCCTCCCCATGCGTCTGGCAAAATACTTCATGGACCTGTGCTTGCAATTAACACTTCTTTAAAGCTGCTATTGGTGATTGTTCAAACTAGTTTCTAGCATTATTGTTCTTAATATTGGTTAGATGGGCAGGGCTTCCTACCCATAGGCTAGTTTTGGGCTTTCTGAGCCGTGTTCAGAAGCATTTCTCATTTCTCTAGTTCAGGTACTAAATTCTGGTGTCTTGACTTGGTTGGTATAAAAAAGAAAAAGTAGATGTGTTGAATGATAAAAACATATAAAGTATTTGTAAGTAAGCTACTGGTGCACATAGTAAATCAATTAATTGCTTATTGGTTCTGTTAACAAAAGATTTTTGCAAATGAAGAACAGTTAGATTTGATGTGATACACGAAATGGCGATTTGTGAGATGGTCGTTGAGGAAAAAGAGGCTTATGTTGGAATATCGTATTGTGAAGCCAAGTTATGCTTTTACAGAATCATTCTGCTCTATTGCAGCAATGATACTGTAGCAGTGCCTCCTCTGTGTATAAAGGACTTGGATTAGGGTACATCAGCACTCAGTTTCGTTCTGTATAGTCTGGGCACCATGCATACAGTCTGAAAGCATGTATTTGTTAAACTATTTCTGGCTCACTGTATCTGTACCAGCATGTTTTCATTTATTATACAGAATTCTTTCATGTAATAAATTGTACAGCAATATGATGATGTAATATACCTTCAAAAATCTCAGGACCTCAATACAGCAGGTTCCTTTTATGATTGATAAAGCCGCATTGGGAGGATTTATAAATGAGGCATGAACAAATTAATGGATCTTTATGCCACTCAAATGTATGGAAATACTGCTGCCTGACCTTGCTGCTGTGCACTTAATGTTTTATTTTTATTTATTTATTTATTTATTTATTTATTTTTTGTGGTTGTAGGGGTGCAGAGATTTTGTATAGTTTGGCTGTGGCCCATGCCCGCCATGCAGGGATGGAAGGGCGCTATCCCACCTCTGACTACTCCTTACTGACAGATGCCAGACGTAATATAGGCCTTTTCCAGCATCATGATGCCATCGCTGGCACTGCCAAAGAGGCTGTTGTTATTGACTACGGGACCAGGTCAGTCTTTAATGCCAGTCTTTAATGAAAGTTTTAGAAAATCAGTCAATGCCACATGCTTTACCTCTGTAAACCGATAAACACAAAATAAAGCTGAAAATATTAAATAATAAGTTGTGAAACACTTGTCAACATGATTAGTAGGAGCAATAAACTGCAGAGTGAAAATGCTACTTGGTCTAAATTGTTAATTGCTTTTTTGTTTGTTTGTTTGTTTGTTTGCTGTGTTTCTTGTGTAGGTTATTGCGCTCACTTATTGGCTTGAAAAGAGTGATTATTAATGCTGCCCACTTCCTTATAATGAAGAACAAAGATGTGTATCGCTTCTACCAAACAGAGCCCTTCCTGGAGACGGTGAAGAGAGCACCTTTTCCTCCTTAAAGAATGAATTCATCTTTGTTTATATAAACAACATGTCTCATTTAAAACTTAATCTCCTTCTGCTGTTGTGTGTGTGTGGGTGTGTGGCGCGTGTGCAGGATGATCGTCGTGCCACACAGGATTCCCTGCCCCAGCGGACACTGATCGAGTTAGATTCTTCTCCCCGGTAGGGCGCTCTCTCAGTTTGCCTACAGAACATGCCGTAAAAGAAGTTGGCATTCCAATACAGTAAATAGAAAGCTTTAAAGAAGTGACTTAATGAAGTACTGTACAGCTTTTTATCTCTAAGCAGTCCTGTAAAAGGGCAGATGTGATGAATGGACTCCATAACTGGAGTGTCACTGTTTTTGCTCAGGTACCTGGTGCTATTTAATCCAGTCGAGCAGGAGCGCCTGTGTGTGGTTACTGTACTGGTGAATTCGGCAAAAGTCAGGGTACTGACAGAGGACGGACAGACTCTGCCAGTGCAGCTCAGTGCACAGTGGAGCTCGGCTGTACAGATGAGTGGAGAGGTCTATCAGGTGGGTGGTTGTGTATGTGTGGGGGGTCTTTTTAATCACAAACTATTTGAAATGGACAGTTGTAAATAATTCTGTTAAGAGTAAAGGGCCTTTGAATACACAGCACACATTGCTACTGAGGTACTGGTTATTCTTTCCATGTTTTTGTTGCTAATACTGGATCGAGGAGCGGAACATATTTTACACAGTAAACACTGAACTCGCCACTGAATCTGACATATACTTCATACGAACCTGATGTTCTTGTATGAATGCCTGTAACAATATGAAATTGTCTTCAGCTTGCAATTAAGATATAATGGTGTGTTCATGTGAGTTGCTTTGTGAGTGTCTCTAAAGATGCACCTCCTATGGTCTGACTGTCCGGTTCCATCCTGTTCTGCTGTTTTTTGGGCAGGCTTCCTTCATGGCCCGCCTGCCTGCTCTGGGACTGGCTGTGTTCCACTTGTACGACTCTGTCGACTCCCCCATGACTCTGCGCTCCGATACGCTGCTGAGACTTCCTGGCCGTAGTCAGAATGTGCGGGGAGCAGACCCCCTGCCCGTACGCTCACAGGTGGCTGATCCTCAGCCCTTTTACATCCAGAGCCAGTCTCTCACGCTGGGCTTCTCTGGCACCACAGGCCTGCTGGAGGTGGGATTCCACTGCTAAATATAAATATATTTAAAGGCTCAGGTTATTCAAATGTTGGTTATGTGGTTCTCCATCTGTGAGTGATTCTCTGTGCCGTAAATAGCATGACTATATCCATGTTATTAAAGATGATTGCCTTAGAAATCTGTTTTACAACTTTTTGACTTTGTCCACTGATGGGCTCAATTTTGGATGAAAAAGCTTTTTTTTCAGCTGTTTGTTTTAGATTGTAAAATGAATTTCCACAAAGTACACGGCTTAGTTTTATGGTTTGAGATTTACTTTATAGCATCTTTGACTTTTTAGTAGTGCTTCAAAGTACATTTAACAGAATGTGCATTTGTTGTTTGTAAGCTTTGCCAAATAAGCAGCAGAAGTTGTACTGATGTGTTAAAGTGTGTTGGGTAACCTAGTTTTTGAAAATACCTTCATGCATACTTTAGCAACCCCACTTGCTGTCAAACATCTGCTGCTTAATTCAGGGAAAGGCACCTTCAGGCCTCGAGAGCTACTGCAGTGCATAGACTCAGTGAGTGGTAGAAGATGATTATCAGTCAAAGCTTGATAAATAGACTCAGTGAGTGGTAGAAATGGTGATCTCTGTGTCATGTGAAATTGATTAACTATGATTTCTGTCTCTACGGCTCTCAGAGTATCCGTCGTAAAGATGACCCACAGGAGGTTAGGGTGCAGATTCAGTTTTTCACTTATGGAACTCGGCCTTCCAAGGACAAGAGCGGAGCCTACCTCTTCTTGCCAGATGGCATTGCCAAGGTAGCTTCTTTGTCACATTAATTTGTCTGTCTTTTTTAAAGAATTTGTTTGTGCCAAGACAGTTTAAAGGCAGAAGTTAACATCTGTTATTTTCTGTCTTAGCCCTATTCACAAAGAGATCCTCCTATTGTGCGTGTGGTGGAAGGTCCACTATTTGCTGAGGTGGTCACATACTACCAACACTTTCAACAGACAGTCCGCATACATAATGTTCCAGGTGTAGATGGACTGTCTTTGGACATCACCACTATGGTGGACATCAGGGACCAGACAAATAAAGAGCTGGCCATGCGCTTGGTCACAGACATTCAGAGTGAAGACACCTTCTACACAGACCTCAATGGCTTTCAGGTCAGTCTGACTTGGAGCTTCATTCAAATCCACTGGGTATTTATCCTCTAATCCTCTTAGGGACTCACAGGTGTGCTCTCCCACGGACACTGCTAAAGCAGCTGTGGTGGCCTCCCTAACATCTTGGCAATAAATTTCTTTGCCACCACTACACAGAATGAGCCTAGTCCTTCACTAAAGCTGAGAATCCTAATTAGCAGAATAACTTAGCCAAGTGTAATTAATTGTGACTTTGAAAAACAAGGCTTTGTGGCTAATTATATGCACTAAGCATTTTATCCTTGATGGGGGGGAAAGTAGGGCAAATTTGATTGTGCTTGTACTTTTTAATGATAATGTTTTTTTCTAAGCCCCAGAGCATAGTCAGAATTTGAGTGATTTATTTATTTATAATTTTCAAATGGTATATAAAAGTTACACTGATGGGTAATGATTCCTCCCTCTCAGATTCAGCCGCGCAGATACTTGCAGAAGCTGCCACTGCAGGCCAACTTCTACCCCATGCCTACCATGGCCTATATCCAGGACAGCCAGTATCGTCTGACCTTGCACACAGCACAGGCCCTGGGAGTCAGCAGCCTTGCCAGCGGTCAGTACCCTGGAGCAGATTTAGAGAATTGTAGATAAATTATTTATTTGTTGTACTAATTCTACTTTTCACCTCACTTGCACTCTCCTCTTTCTCTGCTCGTTCTCTCCACAGGTCAGTTGGAGGTGATGCTGGACCGCAGATTAATGCAGGATGATAACAGGGGTCTGGGACAAGGTGTGAAGGACAACAAGAGGACGGCCAACCGCTTCCGTCTACTGCTGGAGAGGAGGTCTAGTAGCAGCAGGGTGAGTGGAACCGGCCCAGCTGAGCCAAGGGAGTGTGGAGGCTTGGCCATTAGGTGGCACTGTTCCCGTATTACCGAATCAGTCCTGCTGACGGGCGTAGCCAAGTAAAAGGGCTCCTTTGTACAGATGAGTTCACTGTACTTGTTGGTGTTTGATGCAAGCTGACGTGAGTGAAGTGAAATGTTTAATTTGGTCCTGAATGGAAATGCTGTTAGGATTATGTGATTCTCTGGTTTGTTTAGATTTTGGTTTGCCGCTGTCTGTCGTATTCTCACTGGCTTACATTTCATGCCTGCTCATCCTTTTTTCTTTGTTACTCTGTTTTCATCTCATTTTCGGTATCACACACTCTCTCTTATTCACTCCCTCTCTCACTGCATGCAGCCTGTGGGCTCTTATGCCAAAGTCAGCCACATGTTAAATAAAATCATCGCTCATGTTTTTGGAGATAGCAAGAAAGAGGTAATGTTACCACAGCAACAGAGGAGTTGTAGCACACTCTTCTGCCTCCTCCCCTTCTCTACTGTAGCTTTAGGCTAATAGGTAGTACTTGGTTCCTGTCCATTACCTTAGCTGCTTTCTATTCTGTGTGTCACTGAATGATTTAGTGCTGTGTTCACTTCTGCTCTCTGTATTATTTGCTCATCCTGTAGACGAACTGGTGCAGGATGAGGTGTGGGGCTATGATTAATATTTAAGCTCGGATGCCAGCGGTGGGGCTTTTAAGACCTGTAATGAAAGCTGTTTTCCTATTTACTTAATTGGCCCCTTGCTCCGTAAATGTATCTGGTGTGTCATTTATTTTTGGCTATATAGTTTGTTTGCCTGTGAGACACCCTGCCGTATTGTGTCTGTGTTACGAGCTTATGTCTTGTGTACTGTAAGCTTACTTGTTTCATTTGTGCATATGCTTCTGCAGGCTGCTGATAGTGGACCAGTCAGTTTTCCCTCACTGCTGAGTCACATGACTTCTGCCATCTTGAACCACGAGGTGTTGGCACTGCCGGTCATTCCGAAGAAACGGGGTGTGCCACCTCTCCGCACCTTTTCCCCACTGGCCACTGCACTACCCTGTGACTTCCATTTGCTCAACCTCAGAAGCATTCAGAACCAGGCAGGTTAACTTGCAGACATCTGTAGTTCTGTTTTTGGCATCCTCTACAGGGTGGGGAACTCTGGTCCTGGAGGACGGGCTTCCTGTGTAAATTGATGATTTTCCTGCTCAAGCGCACCTGATTTGACTCATCAGCTAATTACCAGGTTAATTTGGCGTGCTAAAGCAGGGAAGTTACCAAACTGAGCTGGACTTCGACCCTCAGTTACCCACCCCTGTCCTACTCTTGTTCAGGCTGCCAGGCCTATGCACATTTTTGGCATATGCAAATTCTATCCAGAGTGTAATAGTGTGGACAGCCAAAAAAAGCACGAAATTAGATTTTTGCAAATTGATCCAATCCATGTTTTTTTTTTTTTTAACAAATGCATCTCAGTCTGGACCCTCTGGCCACTCAATTCACACTTCAAAGCATTTTTTTGCATCATTCACAATGTGAAAACCAGGATGATGTCAAATAAAAAGTGACAGAACTGCTGGGATTCAAGAAAAGCGCCCAAGATTCATAAGATTGATGTGAATTGGGAGTAACAGCTTGGGTTGTCTAGTCCCACTGTGTGTCTTTTAGTGAAGATTTTCAAGTTTTACTTTGTAAGTAACGTTCTAGAGGAGGATCTTTCGAAGGCTTTTGGTGTATTTACCACCACTGTTGATTTACTGTGTGCATACTTAATCTCAACAGTATTTACTTCTTGCTTGCCATTCACAGGACGCTCATTCGCCATCCCCATACACAGCTCTCCTCCTGCACCGCCTAGGACTGGACTGCGGCCTGGATGCCCAGAACCCTGGCTTTAACTGCACTACCACGCAAGGCAAGGTCAGTCTAAGAAGCAAAAACACGTGGGGGGCAGTCATAGCAGCTTAGAAAGGCTTTAAATACAAGGTGCAGCAGAAGTCTGTTTTGAGAATAAGAATGGGGGAAAAGCCTGAGATTATAGAGGCTTAAAGCCGAACTGTCCCCAAGCTTGCTTTTTATGAATGAAGTTAAATCTGTTGAGTGCATTTTTTTTCCATTCCTCGTTTGAGCTGGTTGTAACTTATGTAGTTTTCTTATAAATTTGTTCTGAAATTAATTCCACAAGGAATGTACTGTTCCATCCCTGTGCAAGTCTGATAAGCCTGTTGTGTGCTCTCGTCTCTCTAGTTGGCCGTGTCAGCGCTGTTCCGGGGTTTGGACCTGCAGCTGCTACAGCCCATGTCTCTGACACTCATGTACTCGACCGCTCCTCTGTCCAACAGCTCCATCATCAGCCTGGAGCCCATGGAGCTGTCTACCTTCAAGCTCAAACTGCGCTAGACCTCGACACACTGGGGCCCAGTCCCACTGGAGCAGCCTGCACACTGCTGTCACTGTAGAACAGCTGGACATTCGCAGTTCTCTGGCTGACTTGGACAATGAGCTTAAATATATGAAACCAAGATAATGTATGTATCAAGAAGGAAGTTGCTGGACCCTGGACTTTTTTTTTTTTTATAAAGGGAGATTTCAGCACCAGTTACAGTAGCTGTCCCAGAACTGAGGGACGTGAAGATATGAAGAATCTGTGATTATTTTTTTTCTTTCTTTTTAATATGCTTGAGGTTCACTTCAGAGAATGAGTAGTGGCTTTTTATTAGACCTGGGTGATTGATGACCATTTGAGACTTTTTTTTTTTTTTTCGTCCTGGCTGGAACCACTGACATTTTCCGTCTGCGTTTCTCTCTCCACCCCTGTATGCTTTTTTTCCTGTAACCTGCTCTTGTTGAGATTCTGGGGACTCTGTGCTATATGTAAATATGTCATTGGCTCTTCACAAACTAGTGGGACCGAGTGCAATATGTGAAGCTTTTTATGGGGTTTTATTTTGACTCCATTCCACAGAAGCTGTGCTTGAAACTGTGTCGCTGTCCTCTGAGCTCCAACCTCTTTTCCCTTTTTTGTCGTTTTTGTACTTCGGTGGACTGTGCTGCTTGCCATAGCTGCATGTTCCTGTGAATGTGTGCCCGCTCACTCGTTTTGGCAGCTGAGTGGAGACTGTTACTGTCACCTACTGTCAGTTTAGGGACTTGCCCTACAGAACGCCTTGCTCCCACTCAATAATCAGTCAGTGGATAGGCGTGGTTGGGTTCTTCTTATCTTGGGTTCTCTTTATCTTCTTGTCATTATGTGGGATGAGTGGAGCTGTTGGCGTAAGTTTCCTGTTTGGTTTGTGTTTTACTGTTGGCCCCTTTTTGTTACTGAAAACTGCTGCTCCCACCAAATTAGCTAGTGATGGATAATCTGCATTTTTAAAGTATGGTGTAGCATAAAGTATGCAGTAGCTCAGGGGTCTGAAACTCAAGTCCTGGTGGCCAGGGGTTAGTGTTTACCCTCTTCGAACACTCTGAATTCAACTTATGAAGGCCTTTTGCTTTGCTAGCCCAGCTGATGAGGTGAAACAGATGTTTTAACGAGGTAGAACACTGAGCTCCATAGTGATGTGGCCCTCCATTGGAGATTGAAGCCCATGCAGTACATGGCAATACCTCCTGTATTCTACATATGAATATTGAAATGTGCAATATGATACTGAAGAAACCATGGAGACTGGTATGATTGTGTGTGGCACAGAGGAGAGATAATGAGGGTGGAACTAATGCCTAGTGCACTGGGGCCTGTATCACAAAGTTTAAGTTCAGCTTAAAAATAAACCTAACAAATGAAACTGCGGGGAACTTGTTTCACAAATGCGGTTAAAGGGGGACGTATCCACCGTTTCCAATTTTCTGCACAATTCAGTCGCTGAAATTAATTCAGTGTGGTTTGTTGTGAAATAGTTCATTGTAGGCAATCTTACTGACTCTAATTTCTTTACTGTGGTGGTGATGGGAGCCAACGAGTCATGTCTACAATACCAGTG
Source organism: Semaprochilodus insignis (assembly GCA_034552555.1). Taxonomy (NCBI): domain Eukaryota; kingdom Metazoa; phylum Chordata; class Actinopteri; order Characiformes; family Prochilodontidae; genus Semaprochilodus; species Semaprochilodus insignis. Next base: position 53,550,991 of record CM067474.1, on the reverse strand, counting down.
TTGCCATTGTTGCCAACCTACAAGCAATTCGAGTTTTTATATGTAATGTTGACATTAAAATAGTGCTAAATATTTGTTTGTCTAATATTTTACTTTACAACATTTACCCCTTGTGGGGGGGGGAGCCTGGTATTTAGGTAGTCTCATTTTGTCTGGCTACTCCTCCGTTAACCTCCACCTAACGCTCCCGTCATAGTATCGATCAAAATGTTTGCTTTATCAGTTCTTCTTCTGGAGATGCTAGCTTGGTCAGGCACTATTCTACACATTAATTGAGAGCTTGCACATCTCCAGTTTGTGTAACGAGCAACAGTCCACTCATTCCACTAATCTCTTGAGAATATATCAGGTGTTCAGATTTACGTATATACTGTGCCATATTGTAAAGGTTTTCAGAGGTATCCCAGACATGGTGACAGTTGCTTTGCTGTGAAGGACCAATTAGGGCAGCCAGTTTCCTACAGCACCACCCTCAGGCCGACCAGTGCTGCAGATGAACAGAACTAAACAATGGGCAGCATAACACCTTAATTAACGTCATCATTTCGATTGTATGACATTGAGGGGGTCCAAAACCTCACCCGTATTTCCCTCAGAATGTTTTACATCAAACCACGCTGAGCGACTCTGTTTATGTACTTAATTATGCAGAAATTGTGGATAAATGGTGTATTTACATCTTTCTGTGTTAACCCAGGTTTAGATACTCAGGCTGTGAGCATGAACATGAAAGCAGCACATTTCTGATGAATAGCCAATCAGACAACAAAACCTACATAAATATGAAGAACTTGTTTATGAACAGTAATGAAGGAACACTGCAGTCACTGCTCATTGGAGTGATAATTGCTTTCTATTCCTAATATCTCTGTAGTATAATTATTCTTCTTAGTGAGTGATGCCACAAAACATCATGAAAGGGAAGCTGAGCTGTATGGTGATGTAGCCCAGTATTGTGGTCTTCCGTTGTGAGACAGAGCAGGCAGGGTTAGATCAGAATAAGCTTCAAGTCATCTGGCTAAGTGAGAAATCTTGAGGAATCCTGCTTTGTGAGACAGACCCCGGGTTCCCATTTTGCACCTAGAGAAAGAAGAGCTGGAAGGCTCCCCTCATATCCCTGTCTGTGTATAGAGATCAGTGGCTGTTAAGACTAATTGCGGCGTGCTGAGGAGCCACAGCAGATGCATTGTAAAGTTCTATTTCGGTGGAGTCTATCATAATGCCTATTCATAGTGTCTGAATGCAGCCATCCACTCTGCTCAATACTTAGCATTGCCATTCAATGTGAATGCATTCCATTCTGCCAGGAGGAGGAGGAGGCATATTAAACCGTGAGGCTGTCTCCAGTTGTAGTTCGCCAACTGTGCCGCTGACCTCTGTGGACTGTTCACCTTAAAATAGCTTACCTGTGTACCTAGCCTCAAACTTCTAAATGACTGTGAAAGCTGAACGCTCTTACCATTTCTCCAGACATGCTGTTGTTGGAGCAGGGGTCAAAAGCACTCATGAGACCTCTCGGAGCGGCTTGTCACTGTTGCTTTCGTCTACACTGTAGAAACTACTACGTTCCTGTTTCAAACGCTGCATAACGTCACTGTTAACTGACCAGGCCAGCCAACCTACACTTCCAGGCTGTGCTGAAAGTGCAGAATGAAGAGGAAGCTGTTGAGTGTTTTAGTCTTTTATCAGCACCCAGCAAATGAAGTTGATAAAGTTCTTTAGGACATGCAATTCTTCAGGTTTGTCCTGCTTTCCTGCCTACCAGTGTCGTATACTTTGCAGTTGAGGGGGATGCAAGTTTGGATCGGAATGATCTTGTTGTTTCTAATCTTTGTTTTAGCTTTTTAAATGTTTGTTTTCTTTTTGTTTCCTTAACCAAAACTAAAATAGCCTCTGCCTTTAGCTGTTCTGACCCCCTTGCTTACACCATGTCTGTTTACCTCTCATATCTCACGGCCGTGCTGCTCCTCCTAGCCTGCTTTGCCCTCTGACCGTACATACTTGCCCTAGAGTTGTTTGGACAAGTCCCTCTCTTGCTGTTTCTCATTCGTGTAGTATGATGTGAAGAAAAAGAGGTTTTCTGTTTTGTTCCAGAAGATATAATTTGTTCCCTTGCTGTGTTTCTTCCCTTTCTGGATGTGTGTGCTAAAAAAAAAAACGATGCAT
>CM067474.1:53206876-53548731 GCA_034552555.1 Semaprochilodus insignis | reverse complement strand
GATGCATAAAAAGTGAAAATGCAAAGCAGCTAACGTTGACATTTAATAAACATCAGCCATGGACATTAGCTGGCATCATTTTGCCTCTCTGCCACATTGCACTATGTGATACACATGTCCAGGCTGAATACCAAGCACGTTACAGAGTATCCTTCTTCTTCTCAGAGAAAACAGAAGCATCACCACCGGCGCCTCTCCTGGTGCTTCTCCTTAATGCATAGGCAGGGGGCAGTAGGGGGTCGTCTTGTGTATAGCAATGTGATTTCAAACTGAGCAGAGGTCTTCTAGTGATACTTGCCTTTTTATCTATCTACCACCCACATGCCAAGCACCAGCACAACAACCGCAGATCCTGTCTGATGTCTCAGCCTGTGCCCCCCCAGCAAGAGGCCTTGGGGAAACAGCAAGAAAGCACTGATCCCTGCTGAGCTGCCAGCTGTAGCACTGGCCCACTCTCTTCCATCACTCATTCACAGGAGTACAGCAGAAATTGCCTTTGTATGCTGAACCGACACCAATTTAAAAAGTTTTTTTTACAGTGGCTGAGGCTAGCATTTTAGGTGAGGTACACCGATTCTGAAGCTGGCCCGGAGGACAGAAGCCATCAGAGAGCGAGCTCACCGTTCTCAATCAATCTGCCTGCCGGAACAGGGGCGAAAAATGCAGAGGGTTTGATTCAAAATGACTGTATGATGAAAGAAGACAAGCGTGTGGGTCAGGTGCACTGTGGAGTCTTGGAGGAGTATGTCTTTTCAGAGGACAAGCCTTCGCTGAGGTACTGAGGAACAGTTCAGTACAGAGGGATATACAGTGCTGCTGTAGAGTGTGAACCCTTTATCATTCTGTGAGTTCTACATACATGTGACTTGAAATATGATTAGATCTGGACTCATAATGCAAAGAGAGTCCAGTAAAAGGCCAGGTAAATCTTTTTTCATTCATTTATTAAACTAAGCAAGCTAACCTTAAATGTCTTAAATGGCTGGCAAAAGAACATGGAACTCTCTGTTTTCAGTAACGAGCGTAATAAAACTGTTGAGCTGAAATGACTTCAAACCAAATGGTGCCTGTAACTGTTGATCAGACTTGAACACTGACTTGGAGGAATCTCGGCTCATTCCTCCAAACAGAACTGCTTCAGCTCTGTTATGTTGGTGAGCTTTCCTTTATGAACACCACACCGTTTGTTCTGCCTCAGTATTTCTAGTGGATTAAGGTCTGGAATTTGACTTGGACATTCCAACATTTCTACGGCTTTAACCATTCCATGTAGACTAAAGTGTTTTAGGGTCATTATCTTTCTGCAAGATCCATCCATTCCGCCGAGGTTTAGGGCACAGATAGATGATGCATAATATTCGTTTTCTGTGTTCTCTTTAGCCACTGTAAGGAGGCCCTCAGAAATGACCCTAGGCTTCCCCAATGTTATATGTCTTATTCTTGGAGTCATTTTCACTGGATGGCCGCTCCAGGGCAGGGTAACAGTGGTACTGAATTTCTTCCATTTGCGCAGTATCTGCTTGACAATGGATCAGTGAAGTCCGAACACATCAGAAGTAGTTTTGGAACCTCTTCCAGGATAATGAGCTTTGGAAAATCATTTTCTGAGATCCTTAGAAATCTCATTTGACTGAGACACGGCATGTGCTACCAATGTGAGTAGTTTTCAGGTTGTCGTTTTAAAAATAAGGTAGAGTCTGCAACACTGTCTCCTGACCCCGATTATCCCCTCTACCAAACTGAACGTTCACAACATCATAAACGGTTCACAAACTTTCAAGCGCCACTGTATGTTTTAGGTCACAGACACAAACTCCTCTTTATTAGATGCAAGGAGATGCAAGATCTGTTATTATTATTATTATAATTACAATTACAAAGAGACAGCAATGTCTATCCAATCCACACTTTCGAGTATGTGTCACTGGAATCAAGGATGAAGTCAAGGTTGTTTCACCGTAGTGCTTCATCTTGCAAGAGAAGCTGATATGCAGGCTACCACACCTGCCTGCGCAGGACTAATGCAATTAATTTGAGACTGGAGAGAACATCTGGAGAGAATAATCAGGTGTATTTAGTAAGGCTCAAAATAAACGGCTTAAATATGGAACAACATGACAAATTGGCAACCTTAGCGGCGCTTCAGCTCTACGGAACTTCTAACAAGCACTCAGGTTCAAATTAGCAGGAGAGAAGTATGCAGACGGGCAGATGTATGTATTTTTAACAGTCCTCTGAGAGCGAGCTTTAATGATGTATAGTGAACATGACTTCTATCTCAGACTAAGTAAGGAAACCTCTGCGTCTCCTCTGGCCTCTGATAGCACAAGAGTGCCCGAGTCTCAATCCCTGTTATAATGCCAGGCATGCACTTGCTACAGGCGTGAATTAGAGTCGCCCCTTTCTCCCAGCTGAGCTAATTATGGAAAGCATTTTAAACAGACTATTTCCATAAACTAGTTCTCTCCACGCTTTATTTAGGGAGGGGAGACTCTCTCATCAATCCCTGAGAAGTCAAGAGATTTGCCACTGGTATAAATATGCAGTGTCGTTCTCCCACTGCATATGACACACATTGAAGAGAAAACCTATGAGGCTATCAGTTTAAAGTTTAAGCCCACAGCTGCAGATGAATTACAAAAAGGTTTAAAGGTTTAGCCATCAGTCTGCATGTTTAACTACGTGCGTGTCCTGGTATAAATAATGGATGTAACCTCTGGAGGCTTGCTCTTTCTTCTTCTTCTGGCCTACCGAGCTGTACCGCATGTGTTAGAGCAGCCCTTCTTCTTTAAAGCTAAACCCACACTAATTGCAAATGAATTGCTCTTTGCAAATGAGCCATCGCAGAGTGGCCTGGACCTGGAAAACTGCTGATCACTGCTGGCAGTGATGTAGATACATGCCATTGTTTAGAATTACAGCTGTTTCCCAACAGAAGGCAAACCTCTGAATAAATCACAAACACTGGACTTCTGCAATTAATTTAATGAGCATAATCGAATCTATTAAATAAAAATGATAAATATTAAAAAATAAACGATTGAAAGACAGTTCAGCGAAAAACCTCGCTCTTCATACCTCCTGTTCCTTTAACAGAGGACCTATTTTGACATATATGCACATCGTTTCCATCACACAATTTGTAGTGTTACAGCCTGAAGCTCCTGTCAAACCTCGATAGAGGTGCCAAATCACACGCCTCAGATTGACCTTCCAGAAAACAAATGCCAAACACCGTCTTGAGCTCCTTCCCACACTGCTTCTGACAGGTTTTAGTGCATCAAACCTCCAAATCAATAATGCGTCCTTTGGGGCAAAGGAAATTACTTTGTCCGTCAGAAGAAAAAAAGGTAAAAGCTCATAAAAGTTTGTTCAGCTCCCAGCAGGGTTTCCTCAGGATTGATTTATCCAAAGTCCCATGCTTAGGGCTGAGATATACCCTGAATATATGTAAGCTGCCTGGCCAAAAATAAAACAGTTGCACGCTAAACACGCTGGATCGCGTTTAGCTTTCATTACGGCACACATTCACCATGGCATTGTTTCAATCACCTTCTGCAACGTCACAACATTTATTGCTGTACAGAGCTGCAGTCATTTTTATCCAAGATCTTGTATTGATGAGAGTCTAACCACTCTGTAAAGTCTTCTTCAGCCCATTCCGATACTTCAACAAATTCAACTCGATCTGACCAACTGATGCAACTCCAGATCGTAACACTGCCTCCAGAGGCTTGTACAGAGGGCATTATGCATGATGGGTACATCATTTCATGAGCTTCCCTTCCTACACCCATCGATCTGGAGTAGGGGAATCTGGACTCATCAGACCACATGATGTTTTTTCAGAGTCCAATCTTAATGCTCCCTAGAAAAATCCTTTTTCTCATTAGTCTCACTGACAGGTGGTTTTCTTATGGCCACACAGCTGTTTAGCCCTGATCCTGCGAGTTCTCATCACACTGTATGTGTGGAAATGCTCTTACTTTCACTATTAAATATAGCCGAGCGTTTCACCAAGCTTTAAAGTGATATCCGATTGCAGTCATTCAAGATTTTTTCTGCAAAGCTGAATGGTTACCACTCTCCTTCTAGCAGTTTTTAAATCTCCTTAGTTGTTTTCTGTGCTTGATGCAGGCCAGCATCTTTTCCATGACCAAGGGACACGTCGTCCCACATGGAGGAGAAGATACTCACTGCATCAGTAAGAGTTAAAAGAATTGTTGCCAGCTGAAATATATTGATCACTGCAATAATAATTCAGTCCAAACAAGGACCTTTTTTGGCCTGGCAGTATGTGATTTTAGGATCACGAATGTGCCAATTTGAAATGGTGTGTGAAATTTAAAACATCCAGACTCTCTTTTTCAGGCATATTCAGACATGAGTTGAAGGTATGAGATATATATATATATAGCACTTTTATATCCAGCAGACCGCAGCTTAATGCATCAGTTTATACCTTTCTGTTAGTGGTTTGTGAACAGCAGACCAAGGCTAGTGTGGAACTATACCAACTCCCACACAAGTCCCGCTTCATAAATTGTAATCCAATTTACAGCCTGATTGCAGCCTGGTACCTTATGATTCAGCAACTTGTATGCTAAGATCAAATCCAACTCTTTAAAACTCAGGAAGCTAAAATCAAAAACAAAGCAGATAATCAAAAACAAAGAGTTACAAAACTTTGGATCCTGTATTTCTTTTGGGGTGACGCGTAAGGCTTTCTACAAACTGCATTTGAGTCTATTATTTTCAATCCACTGCTTTGACACTGATCAAGGCAATCTTCTGAAATAATGTCTGTTTGAGAACTCGTCTGACTATAACCGCCACAAATGTAGTGATGTAGCAAGACCAGCACATATAGGCAGAGAGAGACAGACTCTTATTAGCTTTAGGTATATAATGCATCAGTGGCTGCTAATAAAACAACGTAAATGTATGGACTTACTGCATACTCACTCGGCAAAGTGTTGTGCATAAATCAGTCCAGGACACTCATAGTAAAAGCTGGACTGAAGTAAATTCAGCCCTTTTTAGCTCTAAAGGAAACATTAGCATTCATCCACACTCACACTGATCGCAGTTTAAACCTCATGACTCAAACCTCTAAGAGAATTTTAAGTGAAAATAAAGGGAAATTTCAACACTGCGCCGCCAGCCTGCCCCCCTGGGATTCATCAGCGATTCAAGTCAAACATCTATGTCTCTGCTGAACAGCTGCCTTACCTGAACACCTCACTCTACAGCCTGAATGAACAGGCATACAGCTGTGTTCAGAGCAGTCCAGGACAAAGCAGGACGGCAGACAGACAGTACTGGCTAGACCAGCTTGCTCACCCTGCCATAGGAAGACGGAGAAGTGTGAAAGCAGGGTGTGCCGGGTAGGTGGTGCTAGAGGGCACTTTGTGTCCGTATGAAAGCAGTCTTCTCACTGTTGCAGTCCAGTTCCTCACTGTCCGATTCTGAATTCATCCCGCCGGCAGTTTCTTCGTCCCCCCACACAGTGGGGATCCCGCGGTAGGACACCCTGCTACTTGTCCAGTCTCGACTCAGGCCAAAACCAAAGGCCACCCGCATACCTCGACCGCTGGAGTCAGTCACAGGCAGTTTGGTCCTCCGGCAGAAGGGGGCACTGGCCGCACCGGAGTGCAGCTGCAGCAGCACGAAAACAGCCGCGAAAGTGGCCAGGATGAAGGCACAGCTGAGCACTGCCACCAGCACAGGCAAACGCGAGGACAGTCCCGTTTGAGCCGAGGGTCCGTCTGAGTCCAGGTCTGGATTTGAGTCTGACCCACCCCCTCTTTGGACATTTAGTGTGGGTCCAGCAGGAGACTTGCGCTGCACCTGGTTCTGGCGCAGGCAGGATGTGCCCACCAGGTGGCTGCGAGAGGGACAGGACAGACACTCGGCCTCCCCAGTGCCGGAGCAGGTGAGGCAAGCGGGGTGGCATGGCAGGCAGGCCTGAACAGATGACTGCTCCACCCAGTTCTCCAGCGACAGATTGAGCAGCTGCAGACCCGACGTAAAGCCTGGAGGACACGTCTTCACACAGCCCTGTAAAAAGAGCGAAGATCCAGCGCTGCACTCTGCACAAGAACAAAAAGAAGGAAGGGTTTGTTCACCGCGACCACCTAAAACACCTGTTACAGTTTTTCGTAAAATACTAACGTCAGAATCTTAAGACTTATTATTCAGTAAGCACTATGAATTATTTAGTATCCGCTATGAAACTAACATTAATTGGGCACTTTATTAGGTACACCTACATGCATATACATTTACTGCTTATTTTATCAGCTCCACTTACGATATAAGTGCACTTTGAAGTTCCACAATTACAGACTATAACACTGCACAGGCGTGTTAGTGTGTGTTGTGCTAGGACGAGTAGAGCAGACACAGCAGTGCTGCTGTAGTTTTTAAACACCTCAGCATCACTGCTGGACTAAAAATAGTCCACCAACCAAAACTATCCAGATGGTGTCCTGTGACCACTAACGAAGGACTGGAGGATGACCAACATAAACTCTGCAACATCAGATGAGCCATTGCTTCTGACTTTACATCTACAAGGTGGACCAACAAGGTAGGAGTGTCTAATAGAGTGGACAGTGAGTGGACACAGTGTTTAAACACTCCAGCTGCACTGCTGTGTCTGATCCACTTGTACCAGCATGTCAGTGTCACTGCAGTGCTGAGAATGATCCACCATCCAAACAATACCTGCTCTGTGGTGGTCCTAAGGGGTTCTCAATCACTGAAGAACAGGGCAAAAGGGGGATAACAATGTGTTATGTAGAAAACAGATGAACTACAGTGTGTAATTGTAGAACTATAAAGTGCACCTATATGGTATGTGGAGCTGATGAAGTGAGCCATAAATGTAGATGCAAGACACCTAATATAGTGCTCAGTGAGTGCACATAAGTACTTATGAAGTTAAGTGTGGGTTAATGTAGAGAGGTAGTGGATGAGCACTGGCTACAATGAGCCAAATCCTTTGTTAAGACTATTTGACCTTGCTGTGCTCTGTTTAGAAGTTATATGCGGCAGCGAGGCACATTTTCAGAAGGCTACCCCCTGGAAGTCGAATCATCAGTCAGAAGATTCTTTTTTTGTGGTCAGTCAGCATGTATTATAACAACAGCATAAAACAGACATAAGCTTACAAAAATGAACAGGGATATGATTGCATCTAGCGGGGCTGTCTGGTGCACTTTCTTAAAAAACATCTATGTGACAACATGCACTGGTGGTTAACTGACGAGTGAAGCCGAAGCCTGAGTTGAAGTGGCTGGTACACTAGACTGGGTATAACCAGGTCTCAGAGGAAGACTAAAGCCTGGAGGCGTTTCAGATTTTTGAAGGACTTAACACCCAGCACTGCTGGCCATTCTGTAAATATCAGGCCAGTTTTACAGAATATATAAACACATAATTGTCTATTTATAAGGCGACAAACACCTAGCAGTCTTGCGTACAGTACGCCCACCTCCTGGTGGAAAAGCCGCAGCTTAAAGATTGGTAAACTGCATCTCCACTCAGAGAAGTCTTCAAACAACAGATCAATTAAAAGTTTTTAATGTCTTATTTATTCATTTAATATTTGTTTATTATGCTGAAAGAGAAACACTGATGTAAAATGTGAGCAGGTGACTAGCGGTCGAGTTACAATGTGTTTGAAGCTAAGAAAATTGAACAGGATACTTTGCATGTTAGAGCAACGCCCCCTCCAACAAACACACACACTGTTGGTTTTACATTTTAAAGTAACTGATGGCAAAAATCGCTTTGGATTTACTACGTTTAATGTACCTGACTGTATGCTGTATGTTTGTATACTGTTTAGCTGTAATATATAAAACGTCCAAAAAATGCAAATATCAGATTGGGCTTCGGTAGTGACCAGCTCTAAATATTAAATAGCTCAGAATGGGAATGGGGACCTGAAACATTTGATCTTAACCCCACTTTCCAATTGTCCCATAATTCTACTTACAGAACAAGTGAATAGAGGAAGAAAAGGAGAAAAAAAACCCAAGAAACAGACTGACAGCATTACCTGAACATTAGCTAACATTAGAACAGCTTTTGCTCCAGCAGTCACAGTAATGCTCCCTGATACTGTAGCAAAACGTTTCTAAGAAATGAGACTTATCAGCACTTAAAGCATTTGGAATGAGAACACTGGAGACAAAATTAGAACCACTCAGAGAAGATGTTATACAAGATATTTTACACCGCTTGACCGTATTATACAACTGCTGCATTTGTGAACATTGTAATTTCTACTCAGTTTTGGCAGGTGCAATTCCAAATTCAAAAGCACCCATAACACTAACAGTAGAAGAGAGTTAGACATCAGCAGTTATTTGTCTCAGTAGGAGGCTACTAAGAAAGCCTTCTACATAAAGATAAAGAACACTTCAAAAGTTATTTTCCACTCAATGCAATTTGCACTATCAGTAATTCAATCCCTTTCGGCAGTGGCTCCCGCTATAGTGTTTTTGTGTTAATGTTCATAAAGACAAATGCATATTCATAATGGCAGAGAGTCATGCTGAGCTGATGAAAGAGTGAATTATCAGGACACAACCCAGGGATTAGTGTGTGTGCGCATTAGTCTCTTCTCACCAATGCAGATCTGTTGAGCATCAAAGGTTTTGCAGCTGTTGTTGGAAGGCCTGCTGAAGTCAGAGGCAGACGGGTCGGCAGAGCTGGAACCTGTTCCATATAGGATGAGTGTGAACTGAGAAAGAACACCTTGGGGCGTGAAAGAGAGAAAAGGTGCGATAGGGAGTGTGTGGGAGGGAGCAGCAGAGACAAAAACGAGAGAAATGGCGTTAGTCCAGATTTATGTTGTTTTGTGAGGAGCCTCAGCCAAGCTCCTTAGAATAAACTGGTCTTTCACATTTTTGTCTGAGACATTTCCATTGCTTAAACCTGTAAGATTCTCAACATATGTTACCATAGTCATTAAGCCCGGCCACATTCTCAATTTCCAGCGTCCACTCTCCTCGAGGGTCCTCGTCCCATGCATGCGTGGTCATGAATGCCCAGTCATTGAAACCCTCTGCAGAGTTGTCCTGCGGCCTGAGTCAAACACAGAAGAGGTGGCTCAGTGCAACAGTCTTGGAACTAACATGGTTGATGTAGTGCTGTTATTCAGAAGCTCCTGGCAGTGTAGGCAGGGTAATCACACATCTTTACTAGACTTCTTAAATTGCTACTTATGCAATTTTACAGTCTTGACTTATGAGTAGCTACGAGAGCTTAATAATGTACAGTACTAAGTCAGAGACCACCCTTTCGTTCATTCTATTTTGCAGTCAAAACTGCCTTAAGTATACATTATTCACTTATCAGTGTCAGAGAAAATCCAGAAAAGAAATTACATCAAAGCCTCTAAAACTAGGTACAAGATAAAATCAACATTTAATTAGTCTACTATTTACTTCTGTGGACTGTACTGCCATTTTAACTCTTCCATCCTTCCAATTTTAAAACCAACCAGTTACAGCTCTGTCCTCCCAACAAAACGTGTTCCCTTTCAAAGAGAGACGAGCATTGACACAAGCAACTACCCAAACTCACCTAGTCTGCCATACACATCGAAAGGATATATTTCTGAGATTAAATATAAAATAATCCACTTGCATTTATCCACTTGCGATTAAGATTAAAAGACCAATATTAGTATTTTAAGTGGGACAGTATTAGAGTGTTTTATATGTCCATCCATGGCACTTCCATGGCCACAGGTGTATAAAACCAAGCACCTAGGCATGCAGACTGCTTCTACAGCCATTAGTGAAATGGTCGCTCTCAGGAGCTCAGTGCCACCTGTTCAACAAGTCCAGTCGTGAAATTTTCCTTTGTGAGTGATATTATAACACAGTAGAAGTGGTTGGGAACGACAGCAACTCAGCCACAAAGTGGTAGGATACGTAAAATTAGCGGGGTCAGCGGATGCTGAGGCGCACAGTGCCCAGAGGTCACCAACTTTCTGCAGAGTCAATCACTACAGACCTCCAAACTTCATGTGGATTAACCTTCAGATTAGCTCAAGAACAGTTTGTAGAGAGCTTCATGGAATGTGTTTCCTTGGCCGAGCAGCTGCCTCCAAGCCTCACATCACCAAGCACAATGCAAAGCATCGAATGCAATGGTGTAAAGCATGCTGCCACTGGACTCAGTGGAGACATGTTCTCTGGAGTGACGAAACTCGCTGCTCCCTCTGGCAATCCGATGGATGAGTCTGGATTTGGCGGTTGCCAGGAGAACGGTACTTGTCTGACTGCACTGTGCCGAGTGTAAAGTTTGGTGGAGGGGGGACTATGGTGTGGGGTTCTTTTTCAGCAGTTGGGCTCGGTTCCTTAATTCCAGTGAAAGGAACTCTTAATGCTTCAGCAGACCGAGAGATTTTGGACAATTTAATGCTCCCAACCTTGTGAGAATAGTTTGGGGATGGTGTGTGTGTGTGTGTGTGTGTGTGTGTGTGTGTGTGTGTGTGTGTGTACTTGTTTTACCTTGGTGCCAGCAGTGTTGAGCGGGTCCCCAATGGGCTGATAAGGTGGATGGCCAGATTTCCTCTGTGGTTGTAGGAGAGAGTGAGTCTGGCCTGCACATGTTCCAGAGAACTCACAAAGTCTGACTGTCCTGAACACGCTTCCACATTCTTACTGAACAACAGGTGATTCCTCACATCCCTGCAGCACACAGAGAACATCTCAGGCACACACTCATTCTACAAAACCTTCAATAAAAAAATAAAAAGTTTTCCTTCTCTGTCTCTGACATCATATGTACCAAGCCTCAACTATAAAAGCACAGTAAGTTAGAAAAGTAAGTAGTGCTGGATTAAATGTCAACCATAAAAGCATGATTCAAAAAACAGAACAGCTGAATTGACTGTGCTCTGTGTACAGATGGACTTGGATAGTGTTCACCTGGTTGGTGGGACAGAATGTGATCACCATATAATGGGCTGTACTTTCAGTGTTTGAAGGGAGTTCAATACATTTCTGATTGAAGTGAACCAGTTCAAGGAGTTTACCGCAGAAACTGCACGAAATAGAGGTCTTTATATATTGATGGGGAGCAGACAATGTGAAATCCCAGTCAGACTACATTACCTCATTTGTAATGTGGTTTGTTTGTCCTGGGCCGTTTTAGTTTTTTTTTTTTTTAAAAACTGCAGCTAGCAAATCCATTATACATGAAAATGACATGTGAGCAATAAGAGACACATTAACAACAGCTATTATGAGCTCTAGCTCTAGAAATGGGTAGTCCAAAGAACAGAAAAGAGGCCTCCTGCTTGCAGATCCACCCGGTTGTTAGTGTTTAATAACAGTTTTAAGTCCACCCAGTACATGTTAGAACCTGGAGCAGCACCTGTAATAGCTTGGTAAAGGGCAGGAGGCTCTTAGCTAGTGACATTAAAATAAGGTCTAGAAAATAAAAATGTCATTTAGTCAGCCAGCCAGCACCAGTCTGAGCACTCTGAAGTAGGAAAACACTGAGCAATGCCATTAACATCCTCAAATGATGATCCATAAGTTGAGCAGTAATGAGTAATGAGCATGCAGTTTCCAATCTGTTCAGGACAACATAACTAGATGATGTGGTGTCACTCCTGATCTTAGGAGTACTGCTGCACTGCACATTAGTGTTCTTGCTGCTCCTGGCACACCTGAGCCAACTCATCAGCTAATTAACAAGCCTTTCAATGAGGCTAAAACGAGTGAACTAAAGCAGAGAAAACAGCAATGCAAGATATCTGCAGCAGCGGGAATGGACCTACTTTGGAGGAGCTATGTGTAAGGGTAGCGCAGTTGCCTGGAAATTGAGGCCAGCCTTAAGCCAAAAAAAAGTCTCAGAAAATACATAACCTTCCGCTGGGTTATTTTAAGGTTGTTTGTGTCACATTGGAGCTACAAGGACAAAGTATTTCTCAAAGTTCTTGTAGTTGACCTATTCTCCAGTGCCGGAGCCACAGGCAGCTGGCGCTAGGTTCGAAGAGCTGCGTGGCTGCTTTGACCTTTCTTACCTGGGCTCCGTCAGCATGTCGATAACACATTTGTGCTGCGGCCCCACACTGCTCCAGTTCCGGGCTAGTGCCACCATTGCACTCGCATCCAGCAGACCATAGCCATAGGAGTGGCTCACTGCCAGGAAAGAGAGAGCGAGAGACAGAAAAAGACAGAGAGAGCGAGAAAGGGGTGAGCTGAGGGAAGATGAGTTCACTGAGCCAATGAAGGCGTTACAAGTTTCCAGCTGGGATCTGCTTGTTACCTAAGCGCCCCACGCCATTGGTCCTCCAGTCGTTTGTAATGAGATGAGCAGGGTGTGCGGTTCTAACCACCAGGTGCTGCATGTCCCTCCAGGTCAGATTCATACTGTAAAACGAGAGCAAAAATGAGAAATGGTTTCAAATCAACAGCTTCATAAACACTATTCCCTGGTAGGGTACCTTTCGAAGGGTTTACATCCTCATACCCCTACCGATGCCATGACTTCGATACAGACTCCTAAATGCTACTTTTTTGCAAACCTTCTTTTGGATTAAAAATAAAAGTGGGTGTGGCTTAAACCAGAAATTAGTGAGAGCCCCAATTAAGATTGGATGTTTCGATTTTCTGTATTATTGAAGTAATTCAGTCAGTATCACAACATTACTGGATTCTGATACTCAGCCTTATTTCCTATATTAGCAAAATCAACACTTCTGCAATATACAGTGAAAAAGCAGCACAAACACGCCTCAGATACTGCCTCAAATTAGAGTTAAATTTGACAATTGTCACGCCTCCGGGCTCTCCCAGCTCCCCCCCTCACCCGGACTCAACCTCCCAGGGGGCTTTGCTCAGTGACGTCACACACACACACCAATCGCCCAATCATGTACGTTCGACGTCACCTGAGTTTTAGGATTTCCCAGCTGTCCGTGATTTCACTCCCTTTATAAATCCTTCCCTACCGTCATCTCATCGCGAGGTTTTACCCTAAACTCTGTTTGAGCATTTCTGAGCGTTCTTTCTGATCTCGACCCTTTTTGCCTTTTGACTATCTCTCTTCGGTTTTCCCCTTTGGACCTTGTTCGCTGTGTTCTGGTTTCAACCCTTTTGCCTGAATCTCGTTTCCGCCTCTAGCTCGCCCCCTCTGGCTTTGTTTACTCCGCTGCCTGTCCCTTCCGGTTCTGACCCCTGCCTGACTCTGACTCCGTTCTTGTCCTTTCCCTGTGTTGTTGCTCTGAGTTTTGTTTTGTTGTTTTGCTCTGTTTGTACTGACTGTCCGATTGTTTAATAAACCAGCTTGCTGTTTAGCTCAGCGCACGTCGGTCCGAGTTCTTTGTTTCTGACAACAATTCCTTCCAGCTAAAAATCAGAAGTGAGATGGAGCCATAAACAGTTGCAATATTAGGTTCAGTTCAGTTTTTTCCATACTGGCATGATTTCCCTGAATGTGGTTTGGTTCCAGCCAGACTATAAAGCATTTCACATCCCAGCTTGTTTGACAAATTCTGGCCAATTAGTTTGTTGTTTGGAATTTGATGCAGACTTCCAAACTGCAGGTTGTCCTAGAAAGAGTGACATTTAATAAAACATGAAACGACAGCTTAACAAGCAAGCACTTCAACTTAGCTAAAACACATTCACATTCATACACTTAGCTAAAGCAGTAATGAACGACACTTCCAATCCACCAGTCAGCTATGTCAGCCATAGTCTCAAAACACATAATGTGAATTGGACTTAACTAATGTATCAGTTTTGTCTTTGTATGTGCAAAAGTAACAACTTTTTAAGGGGGGAAATGTAAAGTCTGTAAATACTTAATACTTAATGTCAGTAAATGTAATACATATGAAATAAATATTGAATACTTCACACCATTTTTGTGAAAAAACATATTGTTGTCACAAATAACAGCATGAGAAAACCCTTTCTGAACCAACCAGCCTGTATAAAGAATACTAAGCTGTACATTGCAGAGTATTGATATGTATTCATACTGTAACATTGTATGGCTTTGCTCATTACTCTGTGACCTCAGTCCTTCGCATGCAGCACCAGGCTCACAAAGCAGGTAATAAAAGAGCTATTATGGACATTAGTGCATAACAGCATAGACTATATCATGTGCTGATAAACCTCACAAATTAAAATCATAATTAACAAACACTTAACTCCCAAATTGCTAACAAAAAGAGAGCTGCACACATCCATTGGGACAGCATCATCAAAAAGCACTTACACCTCCTATTTAAAAAAAAATTGGCTCAGAGCGTGTGATCATTGATTGGATCAGCTGTTGCACTGCACAGCAGAATGCAGGGCCCTGAGGGTGTGAAACAGCTCTGTAAGATGCACATTAAAGTCCAGCGGTGCTGCTCAGGACAAGCCATGTCTAACTGGAACAGGTGGCCAAACATTAAAGGAGTGATATATTCATGCACTGATATTTAGTTAAAGGTGCAAGCGAGATCCGCAGCCTTTTCGTGGACCCACCTTATGCATTCAGACCTATTTGCTCCTACTCTGGCAAGTCTAGCAGAGTAATTTATGAAAGGTCAAGCTTGCTACATTTTTATTTGTCCCTTGATAAATGACCCAGTGGACGAATTCATAATGTCGTACATGCAATTTGTAATCAGAGCTTAACATAGCATAAAGGGTGACCTAGTGATGACTGGGTAAGTGGTGATACATACAAGGAGACTCCCTGAGGGGGAAACACCAGAGGCCCTGTGGCTTACTCACATCCCAAGCTGGGAATATATATATATATATATAACATAAAAACAGGCTTTGAAGTCACCTTCAGCTAAACAGCAACATCATAAAGAGCTCCACCTGATTTAATGGGGAGAAAAAAGCAAAGTGATGGAGGCCTACGGGGAGACAGAGGGAGCAAACACAAAGGCACCTCAGGCAAATACAATCAAAGCATGCATCAGTGGGGTTTACTGCCCCGAACGGCAGGAACCAAAATAGAAGAGCTCCCTTTTGTGCATTCCTCCCTCCATCTACCGCCTTAGAGTTCACATTTCACACTGTCTGAACAGAGTGTGCTGGCCAACGATCCATGGCCTTCTAAACGACATTGTTCTCTCATACACGTGTGCTCATGCACTTATCGCCGTGTTCGAGACAAAGACCAAAAAGAGAGAGATAGAGAGACAGAGAGAGAGAGAAACCCTCTGATCCGTAATACATTTCACTGTCTTATTACCACTCTTCAATGCGGAAGGCCAAAATATTATCCAGCTCGGTGAGAGGTGATAATTGAGTATGATGACTCGTGAGGAGGTGATGTGGCCACTGAGCCATAAACGCACGCCTCATTCAGCTGGACTGGAGAAGGGTAGGGGCAACCAGCACCATTCTTTCCTCTCAAATCTCTCTGTCTCCTTTAGTGGAGGACAAATGCCAAGCACACGTCATCTGAGTGTCAGATTCATAAAAGTGGAGTGTGAGGTATGATTGGAAGAGGGGATGTGTGTGTGAGAGAGAATGAGTGAAAGCACAGCAGTGCCGATGGATCATGGTGAGCATGGGGAAGTGTAATATATGAGTTACAGGTGATGGATGTGTGACTCTATGTTGTGTGTGTGTGTGTGTGTGTGTGTGTATGTGAGATAAAGTTAATCAATGATGAGGAATGAGTGAAGAGGTGGGCTGGCAAGAGCTGAATGTGACAGAATGTGTTGTAGACAGGTGATGGCTGTGTGTCACTATGTCTATAGCTGTCCATATAGATGGATAAATGCGTGTGTGCGTGCGTGTGCACACAATCCTGCAAAAAGGTTAGAGAGCATCCTTTAAATATTCATTTATTTCCTGCAGGGATATTTTTCCACACCTCCAATATTCAGTCTTAAAACATTTTTTGCATTTTCTGCTTCTCACAATCCAAGTAATCCCTAACACCAGAAGTGATGTTGAGGGATTCTGAGAACACCAGCAGCTTTTTTACGAATTACTAATTACTAGAGGGTATACATTGATGTCACGTTCCCATTGATGTCACGTTCCCTTCACTCCCCCCCACCCCTCTGTGTGTAGAACACAAGATCATCATGGATGTTTTTAACCCAAGGCTGACAAAAACAGTTAAACAGCATGTATCTCAAAATAAAATATGCCAAATATTTAACTGATGAGTAGTCAATACTTTATATAACTTATGGTATGATTTTACCTCAGAACTCAGTAAATCTGACACCAAAGTTTTTTTGCAAGCTGAAGGGATTTATATGAAGCTGCATAAGCCTCTCAATTCCAGCTATTTTCCATTCCAGCTTAAACGGTGATGTCTCATGCTTTGGTGATGTTTTCCTTAGCTTTCCTTTAGCTCGCTCAGAATTCTTGCTGAATCTATTAGTACAGTCAAATGCACACTTCTGTCCAATTTCAGATGTTTTTTTCACTGTATTCACACTGAACATTCAACACTGACACTCAGTCATTCTGCCACTCAGTGGGAGTAACCACATTGACTCCTGCCAGTTGTAATGTCATGGGCACACCCTTCATATTACATCTATTTCCTTTTCTTGGTTGCAACTTCTTAAAAGCAACACATCCTTTCAGACCCAAAAAACTATTTTCTGAGGGTACCAGTATCAGTCTTTACAGAGACTGGCACTCTATTTATTTATTTATCTTTAATGGGGATTTTTTTATGCAATTTACTCCTCAACTTACTTATTACCAGTTCCATCTACTTGTTAGGCCTCCCCATATTACACGGTGATACCGATCTGGCAGGTTGAAGGCTAGCATGTATTTCCTTCAAGACGTGTGATGCACCACTGGATGTTTCAGAACTGCTGCTAATGCAACATCATTGGACAGCTCAACATGCTGTTACCATCAACTAACAGACACCTGGGGAGTATCGCGCTGAGTAATGGGGAAGAGAGGGACAAACCCTGACCCACCCAGAGAAGGCAAG
The DNA here is from genome assembly GCA_034552555.1 of Semaprochilodus insignis. Classification (NCBI taxonomy): domain Eukaryota; kingdom Metazoa; phylum Chordata; class Actinopteri; order Characiformes; family Prochilodontidae; genus Semaprochilodus; species Semaprochilodus insignis. The sequence goes on along the minus strand of CM067474.1, from coordinate 53,531,763 downwards.
GCCATTTATACTCGCTTGGACACCCGTGCACAGATGGGTGTGGCATCTCTGGGAAACAAACTTGTGATCTCCTGACAACAGGTCCAACAGGAGTCAGAGCCCATCTTTTTTACAGGAACACAGGCTGAAGTAGTAAACTTAAGCACGTCATGGTAAGAACATAGTAGATCTAAATCTGATCTTTAACTTTAGGATGATAACCCGCAAAAACCTTTACTTATAGAGATAAATAATTTCTCTTTTCAAAAAAGAGAAAACTATCAGCGTACCAGCACAAATCAAAGCAGGTCGCCCCCACACCGCTGTGGCTGTGCTTACAATAGCGTCAGTTCTGCTTTATTAATCTGAGTCACAGTCTGATCCTGAAAATGAGGTAGAACAAGCTGGCAGACCTGCTCCACCTTCACAAGCTAGACTGGAGCAGGATGTTTCAGAGTGGTAAGAATTCACTGTTTTATTTCTCTGTGTGCTGTGTGAAGGTCTGCCAAGCTTGCAGGTAGGTGGGCAATGAGGATTGTATTACGAGATGACGTCACTGTGTAAGAGAGAAAAAAGGGTTGGAATTCTAATGAGGTGTATCAGGCAGCTGAGAAATGTGGTTTCTGTGGGAGGGAGTTTACATGCACAAAAAGACACACTAAAGGAAAGAGGAAAAAAAAGAAAGTAGAATAGGCCACTTTAATGCATATATAGGGATTTCTATAATGATTGAGCCCTAATTACTCAGGTACACAAACATAGTGTGTGTGTTAGTGTGTATGTGTGTGTGTGTGTGTGTGTGTGTGTGTGTGTGTGTGTGTGTGTGTATCACAGTCTCATCACTTACTTGGCTTCCAGGGCGAGAGCGATGATGCCGGCAGCCAGGGGAGCAGAGGCGGATGTGCCAGTGTGAGAGTCTGTACACTTTTTCCTCAGATCCGTTGTCACCTATTCACACACAGACACACGCGCACACACACACACACACACACACACACACACACACACACACACACACACAAAAAGGTGAGTGGTCACATATGAAACAGCCATCAGAAACATCCAGAAATGAATGGTTAACAGAGAACCGCCAGAGGCGAGAGCTGGCCTGGCTGACAGATATGACAGTGCTGGCAGCAGGGGGTACGGCCTCACTCACTCAAACACACATTCATACACACATTACTGCCAGAACCATGGCCACCCCGGAGACTAATAAGAAGACATCCTCATCACTGTGGTGACTGGGCCCAAGTTTAATTAGGGCCTTTGAGACCTGGGGACCAGCCTGGCTTTCACTGGTTAGGATAAGAAATGGTCCACCCTCAGGCAACGTCATTATCAGCACTAACATGAAATTACAGAGTCGTCTGCACAATATATTGCCTGCTATGTGGTATCACAATGTCGGCCTTCATGATACTGACATCACAGAAGCTTGCAACATGCAAATGAGGTTATAGCCAATATATTAAGCTTGATGTACTAAACCTTTTTGCAGATGTAATCTGCCTCCATGCTATTAAAGCAACAGGTGTATACGCCTAAAAGTGCTGGGTGAGTTATCAAAATATGAAAAGTTATGGGCTGCGTGCACAGAAAAGGCAAAATATGCTTTTCTTCTCCATGCATTTAAAGGGGGCTGTACAAAACCTGGAAGAACTGTGCAAAAATTGGTGCAGATTTAGTCCAAGTGCTACTGATTACATAGTCTGCTCTGTTTACTGAAATCTGAGCAACTCAAGGTGGCTGGTTCTTTGTGGAGGCTCCTCCATCTTTTAAAACCAATAGTAACATGGCACTGCCATCTCAAAAGTAGCAGTTGGAATAACAATGTGTAAACACTCTGGGCCCGTTATATGTGTGTAAAATGTGCAATGTGGCCACAATATGCACATGCAGCCCATGTTATGGTTTCACACTGTAGAATATTTTGGTGCAAAAGAACTGAATATATTAACTCTGTGTTCTCATCATCACTGAACTTTCTCTTTTCTTTTTTGCTTCCGGCTTGTTGACAGTGATGTTTTTTCACTGCTCCCTTTATACCCTGCACGCTCACAAGCAGGCAGTCAGTGGGTAGGTCTATGCACAGTTTGCATGATAAGCTAAAGTTTCAGTAAATTAAATAGCAAGTTCAGCCACATCATTGGGGGCAGGCACCAATCACATAAAGGCACATTTTGCATTGTGTCTGCAATGTTTAATTGTGCTCTTTAAGCACCCTGACCAACAGCAGTTGTTCTCTTAGATGCTCTTTGGGAGAAATCAAAGAATTCACATGATACAACAAAGGTCAATCATTTTTGTCTAAACATGGCAGGCTGGCTCTAAACATCTTATCATGGGTTCACCAGTGTGTTATTACTATACTGCAAAGCATATCACAATCAAGTTATGAAGCAATGCAAAACCAATATTGTATTTTGTCCTTATCATACATCCCTGTAACACTACTGTGTAAAAGTCAGCGACCACCTTCATGTATTACATTTCCTGTCAAAATAGGCATATTTTGATATTGGTTTAGATATAAGGCACTCTGTTTGTGTAAAGAAAAAGGAAAGTAAAAGGAAAATAAGTGTTTCTACGAGCGTCCATCTTTCAACTGTGAGAAAACAACTCATTGTTATGAGTCTGAAAGGATGTGTAGCTACTGAGCAAAGATGAAAATGATAAAAATCTCAGAACAGTGGACTGACCACATCAGAGCCCAGACCTCAATATCACTGAATGTGTTAAGCAGAAATCGCTGATGACTGAATTTTGGAGGTGTTGAAACCAAACAAACTGGGGGGCAAAATATTACCAAATATGCACAGTCCCTCCTCCTTTTCAATTCTCAACAGTCTAGAAGAAATGTTTAGCATTAAACTTCATCCTTCTACTATCTCTCAAGTGGTGGAAAGCAACGCTAATGTTAACTCTTGATTAGCTTCTATTTACAGCCCTTCCTTTGTTTGCTGCCTAATGTGGTTTCTTAAAGGGCGTGGGTGGCCACAGTTGTTACAATGGTCCATTATCAAAAAGGAATTGTCCTTTTATTGGTGACCTGTCCTTAAGTGACCTAACCAGAAACAGAACGTTAACCTCAACATGATTAACAGGAGATTAGAAAACGCCATCAGGGCAGTGCTACTTCTTTATCTTCTCATGTTTGACTGATGGCACTCATGGCTACAGTGACTCACTATCATGTTTTGAGGTATAAAGTTGTACTACAAGCCAGGACTAGCTGGCTAGCATGTGTACAATAGTAGATGTCTCTGCAACACAAAACATAGTTGCCTTGGACATGCTGCCAAAACTGTTATTTCTTCTGTAGATGATTTCAGTTCATTCTGGAGGTTTTAAATAAAAATCTTATATATTGCTCCTTTAATGGTCAAACTGGAAACTGCAGAGTGCTGTATCCTTCTTTTCCACATACATACAGGCATGCATTCATACACGCACACACACAATCAGGTTTGCATTCTAATAAAAGCCCAAATGTCTGGTCAGAGCACCTCCATTTTCAGCCTAAATCAGCATTACTTTTGTCACCTTAATGAAATGGACGGCTCAAAAGAGAGAGAGAGAGAATAGCTATCGGTTTCAAATGCACACACATAGGGACACACTCTGCATTTTCAAAAGAGCCGTTTGCGATTGGTTGCCTCTCCTGTGCCATGGTGAAATGAGGCGAGGGAGAGAGAGAAGAGAGAGAGTGAGAGCAAGCAGTAGCTCACTTCCAGAATCCACAATCACTCTCGCCGGCACATATAATTACTGGCGAATCAGGCAGAATTAGGCTAATTCCCCACAGGCAGCGAGAATAGGGCAAGCACACACACCAACAAGTAGCTTGAAAGGTTTAAAAAGAGTCTTGTCAGACAGTATTGTTGAAACAGTGGTGGTTTGAGCTTAAAAGATTTAATTAGTTCTGAAGACGGTGTCTAAATTAGCCATAAGGCTGCGCGGCATGGCTAAAGCCAGTTCGGCTCTGTTAAAATAGGCACAGCAGCAGACTAAAAATACATGCTGTATAAAAAGCCCTGCATTGCATATGCTATTTAGATTTCACTCCACCTGTCATGTCTCTCACACCCTGACTGCATTTCACCTCTCCTTTCCCTTTCTCTCAATCTTTCTCTCACCCCTCTGGATGGTGTGAAATGGGGACAAGCCTGTGCTGAAGGAAGTGATGTACTGAAGTTACTCGACTCAAATGTGTACAGCAACACATTCATTAAATACACTACACTAAGTTAAACTACAAGTAAACTTAACAGGCAAAACTGTGCTGAACTTAGTGATGTCAAAAGTTAAGTGTTAATAACGCAGTGACCCTTTCGAACCATCTGCAGTTCCAACATAAAGCACTGTATGTTGCTATGAATGTGATTTTTAGTCTTCTGATTTAAACAGCTTTTCAGTGTGAGGATCCATTGATCCATGTCGGAAGGGTGCTGATGGACAGCACTTGCAGGATATGGATTAATCAAAGAGCAGCAAACGTAACAAAAGCAACAGCAAAGTGGAAAAACAACAACTCCACTCGATACAAGATGCAATGCAGGAGAGAGGCAAAGTGAGAACTGAGGATGTGCTGCCGTTGCTTACCATTCATCCACTACGAATACCTATAAGAGTTTTGTTTTTATTTCAAGAATAGTATATTATTTCAAGAACATATGGGGCACCCTTAAGGAAAACAAAAAAAGAAAGAAGCCTGCATCCTTTAGGGAAAACAAAACCTTTCTTGTTGCTGCTTCTAGATTCCAGGTCCTCCATGGTCATTGTCTATTCATTATCTATGACCCTTTTCCTGTTTCCCTGGGGTATAAATATGAGGTCAAACTCATGTTAAAATCCATTTGTCATCCATCAACACAGGTAAAACCAAAGAACTGTTAGTTCAGTTGAGACAGAAGGTTGTGGACAAGCACAGATTAGGGAATGATTACAAAATAATAAGCAGTCAGTTGAAACAATTGTTAAGCAACATCAGTATGATAGTAAAAAAAGGTTGAAAAGCACAGAACAATTTGCCAGGAGGAGGATGCATGAGCATACTGCCCCCACATACAGTGTGGAGGATGGCGAGATTACATTACAAAAAATATGCAGCTGACCCATATGTCTGACATGTCATTTCTTACATATGTACACAATTAAAAAGCTTTTAAAAGAAAGAATTAAGCCAACAATGGCATCTAGTAACAGTTCTAGCAATCTACCAATGGGCTTACTTCACATTAATAATTCTAATGACAAGCCTCCATAAATTAATTCTGCTTTCTCATCAAAAATATTATATTATGTTATGCTGTATCGATGCTTTTCTCCCATTCCTAGCAAATGATGTAACCATTTGAATCAAACAAAATTCAGCACATTACTGTTTTTCAGTGTGCAGTGCCTCAAGCAGGTCTGAAGGTGTTTTTGAGCCCCCTGAGTGATGTGTTTTGAATCCCCCCGAGGCCACCAATCTTCAAAATTTCCACCACTTTTTGCTCTACAGCCTGCAAAAATATGCAGGCGGGCTGATGCGGGGGAGCCGTTTCTCTCGCCTCATCTCACACACGATTTTCAGCACAGGTTTACTCATCCTCCTTGCGTAGAACCACAACACACGCTTATTGTAACTGCATCGGAAGGCTGGCACCTGTTTCTCATTCATACACATCCCTTTAGACATGTACCTAGAAATAGATGGTAATGAGCTTGTAGGTGTATGTTTGTGCGCGTGTAAAAGGTGTAGAGTGTGTGGCCTATAGAGTAAATGTGTAAAGGACTGATAATCAGATGCTTCACATGCGGTTTTTCAATCCGCTCCAAGTCTATTTCTGTCATCTTCATCGAAGCTTGCGTGCTTGTGTGAGTGAGTGAATGTGAATGAGTGGTAGAGACAGCCGTACACACAATTAACATGATTGCATGGAGAATCATATTCCAGCAAATCTTTGTCTAGCAGACAAAGAGGGCCACAAGAACACACAAGAAAATATTCACACAGTTTAAACTGAACTATGCTCATTTATACATACGAGATTAAGTGAGCTTACTGTGCACTTGCCAGTAAATAGACACTGTTGGGTGTGTGCAATATGCATCACGTTATGGGAAGTCACTCAGGTGTATTTGATCACAGATGTAACAAATACACCTGAGCAAATGATTTTGACAGTACTTTAACATAGATACAGCTATACAAGATAGAAACTATTCAAAACAGCTATATATGGACAGCGAACTGCACTTGCATGGCTGAGTTAGTATTAACTCTTTTCATTGTTCAGTGTAAGAACAATGTACATCACTAGAACTACTGCTGCTACTGCTATCTAGGTGTATGTAAAAATGATCATTTTTAGTTATTTCATGCTGTAAGGCTAATGTAGAGCTAATACAGTCAGATGTAGCAGTTAGCTGCATTAGCTGTATTATCTATATCTATTGTGCATCAAATTGATGGCCTGAGGTAAGCTAATCATCACAGGTTTGGGTCGCTTTTAAGGCAACCGTAGACGTCTTTTTGTTTTAAAAAATAAAGGTCATTTGGTATATACCACCACAATTTCAGGGCAACTGCCACACAACTAGATATAAAAACTTAATTCCAGAAGACAAGTATAGGTTCAGTGGCTTTGGATAGTAAATAAAATGGCATGTTTTTGTTTTAGACATTGCAATGCTTGGTTCCTCCCATCACTACTATAAAGAAATCTATGGAGAAATTTCTCTGCAATGGGCCATTTCACATCAATCCACTTTTTGACCTTGACTGCCTTTCATATGTGATTTATTAGTTTATTAGTAGAAATTTGGATATGAGAAATGTTTCATTTTATTGCTGAAAAGAGGACTGCAAACGGTTGTGTGTATCTTTTTTTATTTCATTTTCATCCTCTATTATTGTATAAATACTTGAGCAAACTGAAAGAACCTGGCAACACTGAAATGTCCTTCTAACTAAACATGAAGGAAAATCAAGAATTCTTCTTATTTCGTGAGGATGAAAACAGAAACCCCTGAGATGATAAAGAGAAGTACAGACAGCATCATTAAATGTCTTTTTTTACTTTAACTGAATTATGTAGAGGAAAAAAAGTATTGAGTGATCTGATTACAAGTGGACATTGAGATCCATAACTGTTTACACCTCACTATTCCATGCATCTCAAATGTGTCCCCGGTGAAGATGGGATTAAGGGGTACTGTGCACAGTCGCTATGGAGGTCTCTCACTATGTTGGCAGACAAAAATGTCCCATGAGTCTTTGTGTAAATGTACAGGCTGCCAGAAACTTTTAGGCTGGATAGACTGCTACACAAACAGGGCAAGGGACCAAAATAAAAGCTGTACAGAGCTGCTTGCCACAGGTGTGATGACCCAGCGGTGTTATGCGGTCATATGTGGCCCTGACCACCTCTGATTATGAGTTTTGAGTAACTGGATCGCAATGCATCTCCCCAGTGCACTGGACCTAACTGACACCTGTTCTTAGCACTGTCCAGTTTTGATTGTATCTCCCAAGATATAAGTTAATGGCAGGTGTAAACCTAAGTCAACTGTTTAAACTTTGTTCTAACGCTATAGAACAAACTGTGCTGTGCCTCCAGAACTGAAACTGATGACTCCAGTGCAAGAATGTGTGTGTGTGTGATACTCACGATCTGTTTCTCGTTGAGGTTTCCACTGCTGTATGTTGCAGCGAGTGTAGAAGAACAGGCCTCGCTGTACCATGGCACGTTGCCATACTGCGTGGTGCTGCTAATGGATAGTGTGTAGATGCTGTTGGTATAGCCATCACAATTACAGCTGTCTTTCTCCCGTCCACCATTACCAGACGCCCACACAAAGATAGATCCAAGGCCGCCTCGACCCTATACAACAAGAACACATAGTGTTGTGTGTTATGTCATAAAGGAGTATGTGTCCATACAAATTGGCCAACGTGCATATGAATAATTCATCTTCCTCCACACACTAATCTGAGCAATGTAAGAAATCTATCTCCGCAGTCATGCAATATATTTGATTAAATTCTCACTACCGTTATCTGCTTTGTTTCAGCAATATTCAAGGTTGACTGGGTTGAAATTACCAAAATGCTTTTTTGTTGTTTTTATGCCAGAAGATTTAGGAATAAATCGCCAGTTACTGTGACTGAGCAGATTCTTTTGGGAACGATAATTATGAGTACTGGGCAGACAACAGCTTTCGTTTTATTCATAGTCAGCCAAACTCTATCTGCCTCTATCCAAGAAGTATTACCTTGAAAATCAAGGGTAAACAAAGGATTGAGGATGACTTTTTATAACGCCGAAATAAAAGCCTGGGTGTAGATTAAGAGTAACACAGTTAGAATGCAGCAAATGAAAGGAAGGAGGGCTGACTGCAGGGTGCAGGCTTGGAAAGGTCACACAGTATTCGCTTGTCAATGTAGATAATTTCACACTGCCACTCACTATGAATAGGTTCCAATGTTGGACTGGTGACACTGGTGGTTGACTTACAGTCCAATATACACACATCTCATATCAGTGATGAAAAAAGGATTGTTTTGTGTACTTTTACCTATTCAAACCCCTTATTTCTGTATTAAAAGTTGAGCAAATTGAAGAAACCAGAAGGCTGCATTAACACTGAAATGACATTCTAATTTAAATCACACTATTAAAATCAATTAATGCTCGAGTTAGAAAATCAAGGATTTTTCTTTTTCTCTGAGGACTGAAAAAGAGCAGCCCCTGACCTGATAAAGAGTGCCAGACACCATCACTAAATGTCTTAAATAACACGAAGGAAAAAACAGGTAAGGTTTCAGAGGACGGTAGCAGAGGGAACAGGGAAAAAGACAGAGACAATGATGAAGGAATGATGGCAGGGGGAGAAAAATACATAAAGAACCCAAAACATGTAGCACCGCCATTCACTTCCACCTCATACTGTGCGGCGTGCGCGTGTCTAAGCTCCAGCAGCGTGTAAGATGACGAGAGGAGGCGTGTGCACCACAGGGAAAAAACAACATTATCACGAAAAAACACCCCCGAAAAAGCACAAAGACCTTCAGATTGCACACTTTTCCATCCTCAAAGATCTGGGAAATCTCTCTAAATAGGCCTTTATTTCTCTAGTCAACAGCCCTGCTTTGTGACTCTGCTTGTGCTACTCTTCGAATGCTCTTATCCTGTCGGCAAAGCTTTTAAACAGGCCGTAATAGCTTAACGCCACCACGATCACTCTTGGTCGTGATATGCATGAGACTCTGATGGGAGGACAAAGGCAAGGACATTGGTAGCTTAATAGAGATCAGCTTAAAGGGCCCTGAGACTGACCTCGGTGACCCCCTGTAGAAAAGCTTCCTTGGCCAGCTTGGCAGGGCCATCCACCGTCTTCCCATCATCCTCCGGACCCCAGCTGGCACTGTAGATGTGAATGCGCTGTGAGTTGAGGCTTAACGACTGTGCCTCCACCACATCTGTCACCTCGCCATCCAGCATACGCACACCTGCCAACAGAGAAGAGTTAAAAACTGCTTTACAGAATGTCAATTCAGAAAGAAGAATGGGGAATGAATGGATGAAAGAATAAATGAATGAACGTTAGGAAAAAGGCCCAGACAGCTTTCTCTCAGCTGGTGCGAGTGAGCTGGCACTAACCCCTGTGATTAAAATCACTGTAAATGAAGAGAACATGGAGTGAATTGAGTTGGGCCTAAATAAGTTGCCATAGTGCCAGACATGGTGATTCAGTAATGCACTCAGAGGCCGTCTCTTGCTCCCCCCCCGACAAACACATCGCAGCTGGCAATTACAGCACCCTTTCTGCTCTCTCCCTTCCATTAGACATGCAGATGCAAGGGCAGACAAACACCTCGCCACGCATACACCATGCACACAAAGGAACGCTGCACAGCCGTGCTGCATCTACCAAAAGATCAAAGACAAAGTTGACAGATGTCTCAAAAGTGACACAATTAAAATAAAAGGCATGGCATTCAAGTCATAGCAGCTTCTGCTCTGGGGCTCAGAACGATGCTTATTACCCGGGATATTTATACACCACATGATGATTCAGCTTTGTAACTCTAAACGGATCTCTGGGCATTTAGAACAAACACGCCGTAGGCAAATCGATAATTATGATGTAGTGATTTTCAGGATTAGCTTTTGGTGCAACAGCAGCAGAATGAGAGTGGCTGGTTAGATTTGCTCATCAAATGCAAATTTTATCCTGGCGCTCACCACCAATTCTGGCATTGTAAGCCACACCCACTCCACAGACGCCATTGTTTGCTGCAGCGGCCACCTCTCCAGCACAGCGAGTCCCATGTCTAGTGAGGGAGAGAGAGAGAGAAAGAGAGGGAGAGAAAGAGAGAGTTTTTAGCATCAGGTCATTACTGACAGAGTCTTCCTTCATCTCCGTCTAACATGACCCAATTCAAATTCAGTTCACATTAGATTCTGTTGCAATTCAAATTTAAATTCCATTTCAGCTTCTAAATAAACAAGAAGCTGCGTGCCAGATGCTCTGGTGTCGTCTCATGGCACGCACAGCCAACAAGCCTAATCCAATGAAAAAGCATTAGTCTTATTGCTTATAGTCAGAGTGCGATCAGCGTCCTGAAATAAAACAATAAAAAAAAGAAAGAAATACAAATAATAGTTCTTTTGCCCTCATTCCCATAGAAATGCTTATGTATCTGGAGGGCTCGATGATAAAGATGTAAAAGATGGCGCCTGTGTTCGGCTGCAGAGCTCATTTGCTCTGGAAGCTTGCTCTCGGGTGGAGGAGAGCAAAGTGCTTCTGAGAGAGTGCTGGAGGCTCTATGGAACCCCTATAAAACAGCTGAGGTCTCCTTCTGGCCCCACTTCGGTAAAACTTTCTTTCTGTGTGCTATTACATTTGCCCACACACACGAACACTCACACCCACACAAAGAGGGCATTTCATTCAAGCACATCCGATTGATCCTTCCATTACATAGAAACGGGTAAGCAGAAGGTTCGAGGTCTGTCCTCCTCAATGAGAATGAAAGGCAGAACAACAAGGCACAGAGACTGAATTTCACCCAATATAGTGAAGGACAATGCTTTTTTAGACTCTTGTTTGCCATAGTCATTTCTCTCAGAAGCTTTAGAAGACATTTCAATGTTCTCCAACCTTGGGAGATTTGTTCATTTTTAGCATTATGCGACTTCCCTTTCTCTTTTAAGATTAAACAGGTTGTTTCTGTTAATATGCCTTTAATAGGAGCAATATGTAAGATTTTTTATTTACAACATTCCAAAATCAACTGAAATTGTGAACAGAATCCAAAGAAATAACAGTTTTCATCGTATGTTAAAGATGTCCATGTATTGTGTTGCAGAGATAATCATGAAAGTTAGCATGCTAACTAGCTAGCCCCGCCTTGTTCCTGTTGTGTAACACCACTTTGTACCTCAAGAGGTGACAGTAAGTCATTGTGGCGGCGAGTCAAATCAGTCCAACATGAGAGGATGAAGAAGTTGAACTGCCCTACTGGTATATTCTAATCTCTAATCCATCATGTTTAAGGTTCTGCTCCCGGTTAGATCGTTTAAGGACAGGCAGCCAATGAAAGGAAGAGTAAATGCAGCAACAGCTGCCACTGCTGCCCGCCCCAACAATCAACAATCCATGTTCAGCAATTAACAAAAGAAGTAACAACAAGTTAACACTGTCACTGCTTTCCAGACTGGTAAGAACTGAAGGGGGAGGAGGAGGGATCCTGCATTTTCTAGTGATATGCTGCTCCCTACTTCTTGGAGTATGAAGTTGATAGGTCCTGTCATCTTAAACACTGCTCCTTTAAGTCTGATATATGTAAATGAGCTCTGTTCTTACTGGCTGCCTTGTATTGCGCCCCATTCAAAAAGCAGTACAGGCTGAAATACTCGTTTTTCTTTATTGTAGTGTGTATGGGGATTAAACGTTGACAATGTTTACACACAACATCAAACTCTTGTTTCAAAAAATGAGAAAAAAGAAACCCTCATGATACAGGCTTTAGAAAACTGCACAAGCTAAGGCTGAAATCTGAGTTTACAGCCCATATGACAGATGCGTAATAAAGATTCAGTCTTTGGGCTCACAGCTTTTAAACAGAACCTTGCAGTCCATTCAAAGAAATGGGATTTTTGTATCTATAGCCCAATTGATTTTAGCTAATGAATGTGCATTAGATCAGAGCTTCCAACCAAGGCTCTGAATTGCTGTGGCACGGCAGGTAGGTCATTAGATGGGTTGTTAAGATCTGTTCTTGATTAAAAACCACATATCTGATTAAGAAGTACCCTTACATGGCCCACCCCTTCTAGATGACACACTACATTTACCTAAATTAAATACAAGCTAATTGCAAATCAGGGTTTTTTTTTTTAATCTGGTGTTTAATTTCCGCTGAATTTGGAATGGCATACTTCTGCCGGCCTCTCAATATTTCCTCACAAATGATAATACACTTAGTTTCATCAATCAAGGTCTATTTCCCTCAAGCTGTGAACTGAGATTAGTACTTTCATTGCTGACCGGGTGCTTTGCCACATGTTGAGCTTGTTAGCGTTCCTCAGGGGCACGTTACATTGCTTTTTATTATCTGGAAATGTACACACATATTAGTAATAAAGATTTCAGATAATAATGCATCAAACTTTGCACGGCTGAGGGTAGAAGCTTGTCAATTCTTGCGAAATGATGCTGTGGCTGTATTCACGGTGAGGCTAGACGACAGTTATCATGACAAACGGCCGACGCTGCAAAACGGCTCATGAATAAGCGATGCTGTGCTCATGTCAGCTCATATTGCTAGTCGTTCACAGCACAGGCCGTAATCTACAGTGAGGTCTGTGTATCACACTCAGAAGAGCGTGCTTTCACCCAGGGCCATTTATATGGAGATGCACACCGGAACAGCCTGCAGGAAACATATGCTCCAAACCTCTTAGTCTTTTAAAAGGGGGAAACCTGATCCTAGACCTGGATTGACGCTGGTATTTTAGAGGCAAATCCAGTCTTAGAATTCAGTCCCAACATCTGAGGCATAAACCAAGCCTCTTCTTTGCTTATGGATTTATGAGGTTTTGTCTGCATGCAGCACCACTAATGGCTGCAACGCTTCTCCGTCTTCTGGACAGTAACACAATGAAAACCTCTCCCTTTGAAAAGAGAAACATATCGAGGCCAACCCAGTGGCAGCTTTCCAAGCATTAAAGCCATCAAACTATCATTTACTCCTGAGCGCGGACAGCAAGCTCTGTGTCATGTCAATTCATAAGAGCTATAGGGCTTTCATTTTAAACAGGATGGATAGCTAACTCGCTAACACCACTTGATCAATATGAAGTTAAGACTGTGGTGATGCTTGTAGCGTTGTACATTTTTTGCCACAACTAAAGCTACTGGTCCAACCGTGCAGGGGTGCTTTCCAACAAGGGAGCTTTCATGTTTCCTTTGAAGAGCCTTCAAACATTAATCAGAGGACACCACGTCCTCCTATCGCAAACACAGTAAAAGCTGACAAGCTACATGGCAAACGTCCTACACATGTGCGACTGGCAGCTTTGTTCTATCAAGCTTCGAATAGCACTGACAGGCCATGAAATGACACGTGTCACCGCAACATTACCCTCTCCTTATTAACAGAACAATGAAGCACGATATGCTGCATATTAGCCTCAAATTCTGAACCAAAATGGAAAGATTTACACTCAGTACTTGCCCTTCTATACCTGCTCTTCTGTTGGAAAAAAAGAAAACAGTAATCTCAGTCTAGCCCGAATCAATCATCACCTTCTCTCATCATCCCATATCAATTTCAGGTGCAAAATGTATCTGAACGACTATGACGAGTGGTTCTTCCCTGAGGTTGTCATGTTAGTCTGTCTAGTCCCCCTCCTGAGTTGGGCTGGAGACAAAGTGAAAATGAACTGCAACAAAGCAAAGAAAATCTGTTCATCAGAAACAACACTGGCTTTCTCACAATCCTGTCCCTTTTATTATGGAACCAAATCTCTCTTTTCATGAGCAGGCAAAATGTTAAGGTTTAATATCATTTTATAAAGAATTGAGATTTTATTCCAAGTAGTTTTTCAACTTGTCATATGAAAAATGGTAGCAAAAAACAAAAAAATAAAAATTTGAGGTTTTAATCTGGCACTTATGTTGCTCTCTGTTCATAGTTTCCAAACTGTCCACCCATTCACTTCATTCATGTATTAATCTTTTTGATGCCTTTTACTGAGTCCTGCTTGGTTCCACTCGGCATTATTCAGAGTGAATGATGTCAATGTAATGCTGTGTTGAGTGTCAGAATCTGCCCATGTGTGTAGAGCAGCGTGGTATCTTTGCTCCACTCTTCAATGGGGCTGGATTACGTCCTGACTAAAGGGATTAGTGCATTTTCCAGCCTGCTAAACTCAACCCTCAGGCAGCGCTTTAGAAGCCCACATGCTCTGAATGAAGGAAACAGAAAGAAGGAGACAGCCGGAGAGATAGACGGGTGAAAAGCGAAAGAAAGAGAGTTAAGAGTGCTGCATCCAACCCTTCAACTAGGGCAACTTTCAGTCAGGTCTAGTGCTTTCTGGAACCGAAAACTCTTTCCACCCATACAAACATAGTAACCATTTGATTCCTACTTTATTTGCTTCCGCCCTGTGAGTGGAGAGGGCTGCTGGATGAGGGGGCTGCATTCTAGCCTCTGTGAAGTGCTACAAGCTTTGTAGCTGCTATGGAGGACCAGGATAATTTGGTATGGGTCATGTGATGCTCAGTCCAAGCTGAACAAGACAGGTCTTTGGAGATACACTAAATCTATTGTGTATACTGTTAGTAGTGATGGACATGTTAGCCCTTTTTACTAGAGGTCCAATTTTCACGAATTTATATAGGCGATTCCGATATCTTTACAGACAAGTTGTGCGGATGCTGATTTTTTGGGCTGATTTTAATTAGCCAGTCTTATTTATTTATTTGCCCAAAAAGCTCAAACTAGGTAGGCCAAATGAACTCATGGAACTCACTTCCACATTCCCACACTACTTTGTATTGAAGAAATCACAACATAAATAAACATTATTTGCTCTTTACCTGCCCAAACTGGCATTTTTAAAATCAGGTGTCTATTTAAAATGACAGTTACATCTAAGAGGTGACTAGCACAATGTGTCAATAATAATTATGCTATGATACTTTTGGTATAGCAGCAGCATTCAAACACATTGCAAGAGCACTTATCAGACTCAATATTTTATGCCATAAAATTGCAGCACAGATTGGCCAATATAAAACTACTAAAATGACGGACTGCATGTTTGGAACAGAAGACTAAAGATTTTATCTGATTATGTTCATGCATTCCTAATTTCTGTTATTTGAATATTCAGTATTGGATCACAACAAGAAAATATTTTCTTTTTACACTGAAAAACAGAAGGTAAAGTTTATTATGTGTTTACTGTATGCAGTCTGTATAAAAGTTAATCCCTATACCTTAATCAACTACCCAATTAATTAAACCAATACTAAACTTGAGTTCAGATATCCAAGTGTTTGAAAAACTGAGCCCTTGTAACAGTATATGTGCGATATAAAGCATACAGGCATGGCATTGTTTGATGGCCTGTATTTAAAACATTAAAACTAAAGTACAAATAAAGTATCATTTGGCTTTTAAATGTACATGGTGGAATCGGATGAAATTGTTAATATGTGTTTTTTTGTTGGAGGGTTTGCAGCTATGTCCAACCCTAAATCATTAATGAGAGATGAAGAGAAAAGAACAGAAACAGAGAAAAGAAAACAGTAAAGAAAAAATGTGTACAATACAGCAGATGGAAGGAGACTGAAATAAAACAAGAAGCATAGAATAAAATGTGATAGCTGTTTGGCCAGAAATGCCTCTAGGAACTCCTACAGGCAGTGGTTCAAACACCTGAAAATCACAAACCCAAACAAATAGGCCATCAGAACGAGACCCATAAACAAACACACCGGCAGCTCTGCCAGCTCTGTTCAGAGAGACTAGCTAATGGAGAAGTCATTCAGCTGAGTTATACAGCACCGATAAGAGATCCAAAGAGAAAATCTAAACAGATGGAACACTGGCCAAGTCAGCCTTGCTGTGCCCAACAGTCCGGCTTGATTGAGAAGGCTGAAGTTTCGAGGCTGGAGTGGCGGAGAAATCTGCAGCTAAACGATTGATGAATACAGATTGAAACTGCTGGAGAGGCAAGCATGCTTTGCACGGCCTACCTTTGCAATCTCCTTCATTTGCTGGGGTCCGTAGTATTGACTTTACATTACGGCGAAGGAAACAAGACAGAGCCACTGGAGGTGGAAGCACGTGAAAGGGTTCAATAGCATTAACTGCTGGGGGGGTGGTGAGGGGGGCAGCTGGCTGAGAGCAGCTTTAAATTATGGATATGGGTACGAATGTGAATGGAGATGAATTCAAAACTGGCAATAAAAAGTTACAAATGAGCTGACCTTCACAGAACAGATGGCCTCCCTCTCTCTCTTTAATCCAAGTTCCTTATGAATATATTCATATAATCTCATTGGGAGGTGAGTGTATACGTTCCTCACAGTTGGCTGGGCCCTCAGTGGGGAATAAAATCTCTCATCTGATGTAATTTCTTCTTTGTTCTGCTCGACAGAAAAAGAGCTATGCAGTTTCGGGGCTGTGGACAGAAAACACAAATTTGCTTCTCATTTCATGGGTCCCAATTGATTCACTAGAGTATAATCGTCTTGACGGCTCAAGTGTTTGAGTAGTGCCTTGCTTCCTGTTGGTTTTTACGGAGCCGGTGAGCTGTGCTAGAGTGAGAGTTCTTCTCTGCTTCTTTGCTCTGCCCTTGTAGCCTCTAACCACCCTTTAGTCGCTCCACTGTCCATCTGGCAATAACTGAGCAGCCATATGAAAAGCAAACACACCCATACAAACATGCCCAAACCTTCAGAAACCAGCTAGAACAGCTGGCCTGGAGAGCTGGGAGATCATGGCATTGGTTTTACAAACTCATTACACCAGGTTTGCTTTGGGTACTTTGTGAACTCTACTACTCGAAGGAGATATTTGCTTCTGCACTCCTCTTTCTTTGTACACCCACTGTGGAATTCCAAAGAGGAATAAAGAAGAGCAGAGAAATGAGCGAAAAGGCACTCTGGCAAGCAGCCCGGAAAGCATGGGATTTGAGGCAAATCCCTCAACATTTCCGAAACAGGGTTTTGGACCTGATGCGCACTGGGGGCAGGCTGAGGAACAAGCTCGGGGCAAGATGGAGGGGAGCATTCCCTGGGCTCCAACTGCTTCTCTTAGAGTTTAACCACTGATCTTTAATTTACTCCATGAAAGGCTGCGACTACGAGAGATTTCAGCAAAGGCAAAGTAAACAACACAACGTCCTTAGTAGTGATGATAATTTAATCTCAATGGGTTTACTGCACAGAGACGGAGAAAGAGAGAGTGAAGACATCCTAGAAAGAGAAAAAGGAGGTGAGAGACAGAAGGAGTCAGAAAAAGGAAACAAATATCTCCAGGAGAGAGACACAATCTTTGAAGTACAGCAGAAAGTGTGCGGAAACATAATAGCGTTAAAACTACATGGAGACTTCCAGGCATCCCAGCAGGCTGACAGACAGAAAGAGAGACAGAGAGGGACAGAGAGAGAGAGGCAGAAAGAAAACAGAGCAAGCATGAGAAAGTGAGAGAGGTAGAGAGGCAGAGAGAAAAGAGAGAGAGAGCATGAGTGAGTGAGAGACAGACAGAGAGAGGCAGAAAGAATACAGCACGAGCAAGAGGAATTGAGAGAGAGGCTGAAAGAGAGAGGGAGAGGTAGAAAGAGTGTGTGTGAGAGACAGAGAGAGAGAGACAGAGAATACAGAGCAAGCATGAGAGAGTGAGAGAGAGGCCAAAAGGGAGAGGGAGAGTGTAGGAGAGGAATGACTGTATGAAAATGGTTCTGGATGTTTTAATACTGTATATATGAATTTAAAAAAGAAAGAGATAGAGAGTGTGAGAGAGCGAAAGAGTGAATGCAAGATAGTAAAAGAGAGATGGAGGGAAGCAGTGAGAGGGTGATGGAGAGACAGAGAGAAGCAGAGAGAGAGAAAATAAGTAAGTAAGATACAGAGAGAGAGGTTAATTGCTGCCGTGCTGCTGCGGTCGACTGACACTCACAGCTTGAAGGAAGGAGAGAGTGAAAGAAATAGAGGAGAAGAGGAGGAGAGAAAGTGGAAATGAGAGTCAAAAGAGGGAAAAGGCGGTGAAGGACACCCTCTCCCAAGGGGAGCTAACAGCATGTCTCTGCATTAGACAGTTATGAGATTCCTCCAGAATTAATCTTTCATGAGTTTTAGAGGGGAGAGCCTTTTGGTTCCAGCCAGGTGCATAGACTACATAAAAATGCACAGTATGAAAAGTTGGCCAGGCCTGCGAGGTTTTACATGCCAAACAAATCATAAATTGCAGATGGTTTACTCTTTCTTTTACGAGGAACAGAGTTATGGGTGACAATGTGCGTCTTTATTGTGCATCTGTATGATTTGTGCTGTGATGTTAGACATTATGCGACATATGGCGTCATTTATATATCTCAAAAGAAAACATGTGGTGCAGTACGCTCGACTCAGTCAGTTGTGTCATACCTATCATGAGGTGTATACAAATTCCAATCAAAACCCCCCTTAGGTACGAGTTCTCGTCTCTCAGTGTCAAGAAAAATAGCAGAAGACATTTATTTAGCAGGAAGTATAACACAGAAGCCTTGACAAGCACAATTTCCAGCATTCAGTTTGTCTATATCAACTGCCGTTTTGCCGAGGTTCCATTCCTTTTGACAGAACTGCTTTTAGTTTTCCAAAGAAATCTGCAGGTATAGTTTTTTCAAACTGCCAAGTTCCGTCTCAGACATTGGTTGCATGTTTCTGCTTCTCACAATCCAAGTAATTCCAATTACAAACGTATATTCACCAGTCCTTATAATCTTACTCCACACCTCAGATCTCCAGTTTTAGTGTTCTGGTGCAGATCAGCGGCTTGTTGATAGCTTCACATCCTTTCAGACCCACACCACTGAGTTGTCTTTTCACAGTGGAGGGATGGACAGAAACCCCTGTGAACGTGTAATCTGACGGTGACAGTTATTAGGAGTCCCTGGGTATTAAATTGTTTAATGCTGTTCTAAACTCCAGTTTTGGAAACTCCCGGAACTCCTGCAAACAGTTACTGTCCGTGGACTTTCACCTTTCACACGCACGTCTCGTCTCTCTTCAGAAGTGTCTACTTTGACAGTTTTAGATGCACATGAAAAGAAACGTATATATGGCTGCTGAGGTGAGTTGGCATAGTTGCTTATGTTGACAGGAGCATGGGGGTGTGGTGGGGATTGGGGGGCGGGGTTTAACACAGCTGTATTTTTGTTAAATATGTTTCCTGCTTTTTTCCTGGTGCTGAAAAATGAATAACTTGTAGTAAACGGTCATTTTGACTGGATGTTAAATAAGAGAAGGGTGGTCCCTGGCTTTTGAGCAGTGCTTATGACACGACCATGTTCAGAGAAAACACTGAGGAAAAGCTTCACTGACATAACAAGATGATCGCGCTCGTACCTGTTGTCATTCAGCTGTGTATATCTGGGCTGCGGGTCTGGATCTCTGTCATTCACATCATAACTTGCATCCGGATCCTAGAGAAACAGATACAATCCACTGAACAGGAATGGTACATTTTTCATGGAATGCCATGCTGTCAACTCTGTAAATCTGCCCTTAGACCCGAGTAGCCTGAAGAAAAACAAGGAAGATCTTAAAAAAGATCGCTATTTGACGTATGGTCTACAAAATTGGTTTTTACTGTATGATGGAGCTGTGCCACACCGGAGGTCACTGGCTCTGTTGTATTTTTCAGTTTCTTGACAATTTTCTCCCCAGTGTTAGTCTATCAAGGCCTGCCCTATAGCATGTTATCTACTGACCTGAGAGGATGAAGGCTAAGACACATATAGCCAATGTGCTATAGAACTGAAACTGGAGAAGAGTGAAAATCAAAGAACGTGTTGAACAGTTCTGCCCATCCCTTTCATTGTGTGACATCCAGGAGCACTTTTAGCTACAGGTTTTTTGTATCATGGTGTTAGGAAGCTCTACTGGGGAACTGTTTTGATGCCTGCTATCAGGCTTCACAATACCACCTCTCAGTGTGGTACCATCTCCCCAACCTTTCAGAATGAATAATAGGACAGATTTTAATACAAACAATAATCCCAGTGGTGGGCGATAAAGAAAAAATATGACACAGATGCCCATTGTTTTCTTAGTCTTTCCTTTTGGAGAGACATTTAGCAGTCAAAAGTAGAATTTTGCAATATGTAGGAGTGGGCAATCGCATCACAATAATTCAATACATTTATTTTCAATACATGACATGCATTACAGTGTTTTGTTTTTCTACAGTTTGAAAGCTGGAACAGATAAAAATGAAGCAACATATTTGTAAAAAATATGGATTGAGTATGGCATTACTATCAATTCTCAAAAACAGTATTTTTATTTAATAGTTTACATGCAAAGAGTGGTGGCAGACGGTGGTTCATTGCGTGCTGTCTTTAAACCCCAGCCATCTTCAGCCATTAGATTTTTCTACTTCAATGTATCGTAAGCGCACACCGCTAACATTAGCATTAACAAACCTATGCATATGGTGTTTTTCTTTACTATGATGATTTTCCAAAAATTAGATTTTAAAAAATCACAATATATCGCAACATATTGATTCGTAACTCCTGTAACATGATACGTATCTTATGCCAGGTTCTTGCCAATGCACAGCCCCATCATAAGCTAAGAATAAAACCATTTTTATTCAGTGTTTCATACTCCACGCTAAAGTAGGACTAAAACGGGATTAATTATGCTCTCTTTATAATGAACCATGCAGTTGGTCATATCACCCATATGTTCAGAAAAGCATATTGTGCCATAATGTGATATTGTTCCACACCTATACATAACCCACAACCCATAACCAAAATACAGGCACACCACCTTTTTTCTTAATTCATTCAGTGGTCTGTGATTTGTTCTTCACTTCACTTGATTTAATTGTCTTCTACAAGTTGTGTTTTCACATTTTTGCACTGATGTCTCTGCATTAGGTAATTACGTGTGTAATTAATGTTTACACGATGTCTGTATTTGTTGGTACTCTAGCTCCCACGTTTCCCCCTCAGTTAGTCAGGGGTGTTAGGACTCAGTTCCCGAGTTTTCTTCCTGATTTGTCCAAAAAATATGCTTAGCAGCACAAAAACAATAAACAAGAGCCATATCCATGAGCGAACATGCTAGACAAAATACAATATATTACAATATAACATGATACACTGTACTGTTACATCCTTGAAATGCTGCTCACACAAGTGCTTGGAGGAGAGCCATAATTACCCAATTGTGTAAACATAACCTGAAACACATCCATGACTGGCTAGCAGGGAAAACTGCTCTCTTGGATTCCTGGCCACAGATGGCTGTGGCAGAACGACAGGGCAAACCCAGATTTAGCTTGCATCATTCTGTAGTCAAATGCATGCTGAGATGAAGGTGTAGCACAAGATCCAAAGTAATCGAGTGACTTACGTAATTCTGTGTGAGATCAGGGTGGTCTTTCTCAATCCCGTCGTCCAGAATGGTGATGACCACTCCCCTCCCAGTGAAGCCCTGGGCCCAAGCCTCTTTCACATGCAGGTCCCGTCGGTTGGGGTTGTACTGCCAAATTAAAGGTAGATGTTAGACGACACATCAGAGACTTGGTGGGAAGGTGGGGGGATTAAAGAGCTATGGCATGTGACCAGTGCATTCAACAGCAGAAAAGATGAGACTGCTATCTTGTTTCTCTTTGGATTAGCACCTCGAAGCATATCTAAGCCAAATGCAAGTCAGAGGGAAAATTAAATCTCAGCAACAGAAACGTACATCTAGAATCTGAACACATTTACCAAAAAAAAAAAAAAAAAAAAGAAAGAAAGAAAGAAAGAAAGAAAAAAAAAAACAACTTATACTTCAAAATGTCAGGACGCACACTTGCCTTGGGATGTTTTTAGACTTCAACCGTTATTTCAGCTCTTCAATTCACTTTGTACCTTCACTCGGCTCATATTATAAAGTATTACAGCATTCAACATCTCACATATCATGCAAGCTAAGTACCTTAGGGCTGAAACATTTGTAGGGCTGTAAGATTTGGGGATAATGTCTAATTGAGATTTTTCTGGCCAATATTGCAGTGGCAATTTAAATTACAGTTGTCTCCTATAAACAAAGTTCTTGACATTTCTTCCTTTACCAAGAGAACCAGCACATTTATAATTGAGGTTTGAACACTGAATTTACAAGCCCTTCATTTTCTAGGATTACCACACATGTTAAGACATCACTGAGTAATGTGATATATTATGCATCATAAACGAAAGGCTTATATCCTACATTTCGGAGCTTGGTTTCCATATATGGACTGGGGTAGTGAACAAGATGTTTTGAACCTTTAAAAATGCCATCAAAATAGTCTTTGCAAATGACTTTCAATTAGAAATTTTGATACAAAGATGATTAATTATTCAGCCCTAGTAAGTATAATACACAACCCACACTTCCGTCAGGTTTCTGCGTCATTACAGCCCTCTAGGCTATATATTTTGTACCACACCACATATGTTGTGCAGAAAGAAATACTGGCAGAAATTTCTGATGCTGGAACAAATGTGCTCTTTGTAAACAGCTTGGCAAAAGGTTGCTTTAACAACATGTCCAATTGCATTTTGCCACAGCATCGCACAGTAAGGCTTTTTTCCTCAGCCCATTTTTACCTATAGACATAGGAAAGCTATTCTGAAACCAATTATGTATCTAATCATATAATTAAAGTTTTTTGGACTCTAAAATCATTTTAGCAGATGTATTTATGAATGCCTGAGAAAACTAGCTTCTTATATTTTTATTTAGTTTTTCCTTTTCCAAGTCATTTTGACACATCCTCATTTAAAACAGAAAATAAGTTTGCAAAATAAGGAGCTGCTTTGCTGATCAGGACACTGTGAGCCGACGTGTGAAGTGTACACACACACACACACACACACACACACACACACACACACACACCCACACCCACACACACTTACAGTGATTTGTTTTTATGCAGTTTCATGATGTGGTATCCAATGTATTTATTTTTATATACACTCATGACAGGACTGAAACTTCAAGTTTCAAGCTCAGCCGTGCATGTGACGTCAGCAAGAATGGGCCTTATTGCGGTACCTGACTGGCCTCAATGTTTGACATTCAGTGTGCTTGCATATTCTCACACAGTTCCTGCAGATTTTGAGGTAGGGGTGGAGGTGGAGTGACACCAGGCCTTCTGGACATGGGACACGTGACAACAAACCGTTTATCTTGATGACCCGCTGGCATACTGAGTCACTCCATGATAGTCTGGCACTACACCTTTGTGGTCTTTGGCGACGCTGACATAGTGTTAAGAGCAGTCGTCGTAATGGTCTGCATGCATGTAGTCCTGCGTCATGCAGCCATCTACCAATGGTTCTGGCATTAACAGGATGACTCATGGGGGCATCATGAATGTTTGCAATTGTGGCAGTTGGGTCACTCTGCACATGTCAGACAATTCTTCAGTTCTTTCTGTCTGTGGTTCGTGTAGGTCTCCCAGATCCTTCACTGCTGCGAACAGCTTGCTATGGTAGTATCTGCACGACAGGTATGGCGCACAGTATGTTGATACGACCATCCCACTTCCCAGACCCCTATGATGTGAACCCTCAGAAACTCTTCCAACTGCTCAAATTGCTTTCAAACTCTTCTCCAAGGCATACTTCATTTACAAAGTATGCTACCAACACAACAGCACAAGTTAGAAATGAAAGCACGCACAACAGGACACCTTAAATAGCTACCCACCAAGTTTCATTCCTGTCGGTTTATTCCTTCTGGGTGCAGTTGTTTTTTTTCCGATGATGAGTGTTCATTTGTCATGTTCGGTTGTGCTTGAAAACAGAATTATATTACTGAATGCACTCATATATACTTGTATGTAAGAGTCATTAGTAGTGCTTTATTGTCAGGATTTTAGTGGATATTAATAAACTGGTGATCAATAAACGGGTGGGGTTCTAAAACACACACACACACACACACACACACACACACACGCACGCACATACACACACACACACACGCACATACACACACACACGCACGCACATACACACACACACGCACGCACACGCACACATTGACAACACTTATAGCAATATAGTACAGCCGAACAAATAATAAGTGAGGAAGTATGTCTCTGCAGTGCTGATATGTCAGTGAGAGAGTGAATGTTTGACGGGGCGAGTGCAGCAGTAAAGCTCAGTGTGGAAGCTTCTCTACATGAAGCCCTAGAGCCTCATTGCAGTCAGGAAGAGCTAACCAGTCACACTCTCTGACTGACAACTCAGCATGCAGAAGCCCACCTGCTGAACTTATACACTCACACACACATTAACACCTTTTCCAGTGAGGGGAAGCCCACCCAACGAGCTAATGCTAATAAAAGAAGATCCCTGATGTGTCTCACACATACAGTTCATTT
Organism: Semaprochilodus insignis; assembly: GCA_034552555.1. Lineage (NCBI taxonomy): Eukaryota > Metazoa > Chordata > Actinopteri > Characiformes > Prochilodontidae > Semaprochilodus > Semaprochilodus insignis. Next base: position 53,507,129 of record CM067474.1, on the reverse strand, counting down.
TCCCCCCTGTACAGCATCTGTCAGCAGGAAGAGCCCAGTGAGCTGCAGGAAGTCACACTCACACAACCAGTGTGGGGACGCAGCACCATCTCTCCACACACATGCAAATACACAGCAAACATGATGCAAGACCCTCAAGATTCACTCTGCTTTTCCTCCTGCCTTCTTCCTTTGTCTTCATCTTTCCTTCTTTTTTTGCTTATTTTCCTATTTTCTTTCTTTCTGCCTACAATATAGTACTATAGATATACCCTCTCATTTATTTACTCTCCAGCCATGAACTAAGAGTCTTTTATTTCCCCAGCCAGTTTTGTCTATAATACCACTTTGTACGTCTAGAGGCAAAAGTGAGACACTGTAGTCTCCCGTTAGTCCTCACATGGATGGACTCTCCTTGCTTTCAGCCAGAAAACATGTTTGAAAGCAAAGAAACGAGTGACAAAAATTAGCAGTAAAACACAACTCGAAAGTTGGGGTTACTTTCCATGTGTTGGCGACACTCTTGGCAAGTAGTACAGTTGATGCTGAACTCACAACATTTATTCTAGACTGGTAGTCCAGAAGAAATCTACAAGAAACTTTTTCCACAGGTCTAGGTTGCATTTTATGCTTCTTACAATCCAAGTAATTCTAAACACATTCACGGATGTTGAGGTTTGGACTCTGGAGCGGTCAGTGCAATGTTGTGTGTTTTTCCAGATTTTAAGAAAGAATGGAGTTTTTCTCCTCTCTCTCTCTCTCTCTCTCTCAAAGATAGAAGCTTTACGTACTGTTTATCTGACTGTGACAGTTTTGTTGGTCCAGCAAATTTTGCCCTTCTGATTAGTGGGTTTAGCTATTTCAGCAACACCCACTGCTCATAGGTGCATACAATCAATCACAGAGTCATGCAATCTCTATACATTGGAAGCAGATTGTGTTGTATTATAGTGACTTTCTATATGTGGCACTGTCATAGGATAAGAAATGCCTAGAAGTGACTGCAGCTCAGTTGTGGGGCACTAGACGACACAAGAACAGGAATGCTGAGTGCTGAAACATGTAGTATATTACATGCAACCATAGCCTGTCCCTGACACTACTGATTTCCAAACCGCCTCTGGTAGCTAGGCCTGTACAAGAACTGTTCATTAGCCGTTTCATGGTTTAGCCTTCCCTGGCGAACACAGTGGCCAAGCTGCCAAGCTAGCCTATGTTCAATGCCAAGAGTTGGCCGTGAGTGCATACTAGCACACCACTATTGAAGGAGTGGAAGTGATGGATCAAGCTTCATCATCTGGCAGTCTGACAATGTCCCCTGCACAAAGTGCATTCCATAATGAAAAAGTTTTCAGAGTTTGATGTGGACATATTTGACTGACCTGTGCAGAGCTTTGACCTCAACCCCAACCAACGCTTTGGGAATGAAACAGACTTGTCGCCCAACATCAAAAATCAGCAACTGACCTCACTAATGCTGCTGTGGCTGAATGGGAATCCCTTCAGTTTTGTTCCAGCTACTAATGGAAAGATTTTCCAGAAAAGCAGAGGCTCTTACTAGCACAAAAGGGCTTTGGAATGAGATGTTCAGCAAGCACACATGGATGTGATGTTTGGGTGTCCACACATGTTAGCTAATTTCATTTAACATTGGCTTTCCTTCTTTCTTTATTTATTTCATTCTCTCTTTCCTGTCCTTCCTTTCCTGTCCAATTTGTTTCTACTAGCTTGACTGTCCAGTACTGCCAAAGCAGCCACTATTTTCTCCACTATATCTCTCCCTAGCCATTTACTTCTGCTGTTTTATGCTCTCCAGTGAAAAGAATCTCAGTATTTGATGCATTGAATGTAATTTTTGAAATTGGGTTTGTCCACAATAGCAAGACAGCTACTGACATGATTGTAGATAACTGGGCCCCTTTTTAAATCACTGCAAAACAGCAAACTGTCAGAAATGAAACTGGCTGCTCTCCTCAGTGAAAATAAATAATCTACAAAACGCATTCAGTCCTCTATCACCACATGGCATCTGCGCTCCTAGCATAGCGCCTTCAGAAGCAGCTCTGCGTGTTTTCAAATGCAGATGGCCTGTCAGCTGGCCTGGAAGAGCCGAATATCTAACAGATTACACATCTAATACTTGATGGCAGTGATGGCTTTTGGTTTGATGTTTTCAGGTAATTTCTGTCAGGGACAAGCAAAACACTGTAGTACAAATGCAATTCACAGGCTGCATACGTTATAGAGGCCAGGACAGAGCGACACTGCAGCTGCATACTTAAATTGACCAGACAAAAAATTTGTCACCTTGTATGTCTAAGGTGGTAGTAACTCCAGACTCCTGCAGATTGTGTTGCACAATGATGATGCTGCTATACATACCTGCTGGTTGTCAGGATTTATAGACTGAGACGAGGTGGTACAGTGCAGTGAATGTCTCATTTTATGTGTGGAAAATGGCTCCCAGACGTTAATGATTGGCTAAAAGGAGTGAGGATTGCATTTGGGGGTGTCAAAGGCCACACTGTGAAGGAAGTAGCTGAATTTGCAGGTGTATGGAAGTGTACAGTCATACGGGACTTCCAGCAGTGGTGAAAATGCCACCCAGTCTACAGGATATTCTCCTCAGAATTGTGCCAGGGAAGGCATCCACCAAATCTGTCCCAACTGTGCAATTGTTTGATGCAGGAGTGGCTGAACAGTGATGTGACCTACATTCAGAAACTTCAATCACAGCTGTTATTCGTGCTCGTGGAGATATTACACGCTATTAGGTACGTTTCAAACACTGGCAACAAATTTTTTGTATGGGGAGCTTATCTTTTGGTTGACTCCTGTACTGTATCTGCAACGAACCATGGCACTAGGGATGTAAAAATCCATCAATACATATCAATGCACTGTCCAAAGAGCAAACAACCTGGTGCCATCAAAGTGACACAAACAGTGATGCATGTATGTTTATTTTCACACCTGACCCAAAATTAAATGTATTAAAAGTACTCTTATGCTGTAGGTGGCAACATTTCACACCAGATGCAGCAAGCACAAGAGGCAATCCAGAACCACTCCTTGATGCTTGTTAAGTCCCAACAGACATGACATGAGTGCGTCATGAGACACTTAAATAAACTTCATGTAGATGACATGATCAGCAATAAAAAACTGGCTTGCTGTTGAGACTGTTGCTATCTGTCTCACTATGTGATGTACAGCTGTTTGAAGGGGGGATGCATGTGGGTTCACAACATAAATGTACTTAATAGACTTCCCCTGTTCAAAGAATTAAAATACATTTGTTGATTTGTTTCATAGCCTATTAATAATAGCATAAACACTGCTATTCTATACTATTTCTGCCTAGAAATTGCTAGAATCCTGCGCCTGACACCAGTCAACTATAGACCTAAAGCATATTTTTGCACTTCATGTGCAGGCTACTGCCCCGGTGCCACGTGACGCCAGCTGGTCTGGCAGGCTACATTGATTAAAATAGGAATATATTGCATGCAACACCATGCGGCACATCATGGTTTTTGCTTTAGTGTGAAACGGGTTTGTTGCAGTCTGCCAAATAAAGCCTTGCCTTCGTGCTTGTGTTCACATTACATTGCCTAACAACGCAGCAGCAATCTACCAGTCGCCTGTACCGCAGCAGCCAAGAAACTGCAAATCATGGGTGTAGAAACATTTTGGTTTGATAAAAAACAGCAGACAGACAGACGAGACCACTGCTGTTTGCAAAAACGTAAGTGTGAATTAAGATACTCGGGAAATACCACAGACATCTCAGCTCACCAGGAAACGAGACACAGTGTTAAAGCAGGTGGCCTGATTGCGTGAAAACTCATCATACTACTTCATATCAAACACAGACCCCAAACCAAGCCGCATCATGGCACCCACTGAGGTATGGAAAATCATCAGACCACTGGCAAAACAAATAGATGAAGGATCGGATTGTGATGGAACTTGGGATTTACATTTCTACACTACACACATCCATCTTTTTCTCTGGCTACGTTCACATAAGGCCTCATTGCTCAAATGCGATGTTTTGTTCAGATCCGATCTCACTAACATCAGTTGCACAGGTAAGAGATTCAGATATGTCAATAATGTGAATGAACCAGCGTCCTCCGATGACCCGCATGTGCACATCCAAATCAGTAACATCACATGAGTGAACCATGCGCAGGAAACTAACCAGCAGAACGAGCCTTTTCTGCCAAGATAATTAGCTCTAATCAGCTCTCAGCTGTTCATTACTGGAGCGGGATGGAGATGAAAAAAAGGTCAGTTGTGTTGCATTTCCACTGTTTACTGGTTCTAAATTCACATTTTAATGCTGAATGATGCGCAGTGAAAATCTGATCTGAGCATTCACATTCATGTTGCATGCCCACAAATTGGATACGCATTTGATCTAGACCACATATGAAAGTGACTCAAATCCGATTTGAAAGGATTTGATATGTCCACACAGTCCAGAAAAAAACCCCACATATTTTGGCAAAAATCTGATTTGATTCACTTTAGCCTGGTAATGTGAACACACCATTTGTTCCATTCGTTCTTTCCTTCTATTTTTACTGTGTAGTTCTGTGGTCTGAGACAGACTTCTTTAATTGCTGGTATCTTTGATGAAGAATTATTTAAAAGAACAACCTTAAGGTTAATAGACTTCTCCATCTCACTCTCAAACACTTGTACTCTCATCCCTCTATCTATCTAGCAAGCTATCTATCTGGAACATGTTAGCATGACAACATAATCGCAATCAAACTGTGATTGAAGGGTCTTGCTTAAATGGGAGAGTGCAAATAATTGCGCTTCACTGACAAGTTCAATTAAAATATCAATGTTAACTGCTACGAGACTTTTAATTGGAAATGCCAAAACAAAAGCCACTGGCAGTCTCATCTATTTCAGTGTGACAGCAGCAGTTGGAGGGCTTAACTGTTGCTGACTGATAGAGGGGGGATTTGAGGAGGAGTCTGCAGGCTACATCTTGTCCACTTACCAGGTACCACTGCTGGGGGAACTTCGGATCTGTGGGCTCGCTGTAAATATCTCTCTTCCTCCTCCGCTTGGCAACCTGCTGTTCTGCCCAAACCACCTAAAAAGAGATCAAAGACACACATATTACACACACACACACACATACACACACACACACACACACACACACACACACACACACACACACAGAGAGAAAACAAAAGTTCACTCACCAAACACCCACAGTGCTTTGAAACCCACACATTTCTCTACCTCTGCATCTTTATCACAGTCATCTAATTCCTCCCGCAACATTAATTCAGAATCCTAAATGGCCTCTCTCTGCAGTAAAGTTCAAAGTACACTAAATTGAATTGCCGGACCTGATCTCTAAGTGTGTGTGTGGCTATGATTAGTATGACTAAGTCTCCATCACGCTCCTGTTCCAGGAAGCCTCTGCTGAGAGAGAGTTACACAGACAGAAAAGCTACCAATGTGCCAACGGAAAGCATGAAAAGAAAAAGAATGAACTATTCAAACGTTTCAGAATGTTGCTCTTGCTCTCAGTCCATATTGTCCATACCTTAAATCTAAGATGGAAAACTGCATGTAATATCACAACTTTGAATGTGTGACCAAACTATATTTAGTTGTATGTTGATGTGTGTTGCTAATGCAAACAGTCTATAGCAATGAACTTCACATGACTGCAGACCTTCACCGAGAAGTGATGCCCTCCATGAGTCATCTTGTTGGTCGAAGCACCATTGGCAGACAGCTGCACAATGCAGGACTACATGCACAGAGATCGTTACAACAACTGCCCTTAAAACTGGTGTCACTCCACCCTCAACCCTACTGCAAAAGCTGCAGGAACTGAGCGAGAATATTCAAGCTCAATTATCACAGGACACCATTAGGAATCTCTACAACTACATACCGAGATGTGCATTAGCAAACATGGCGGCCAGGCGGCATACTGAAATATACTACTTCTGTATGTGTAAATATTGGCCATATCAGTCTAAATCTATCATCATTTATTGTTCCTGGTAACCTTTATCTTTCTTCCCAATAGCACTGCAATCCCATACCACCTTCTGGGTGCAACCATTCTTTTAATGAAAAGTGTATATTAGATACTGAAAAAAATAACATTTTTTGTTGATTTACTTTACATATGTATTATGTACTATTGTATAAATATTAATTAGAACCTTGCACATGCAAAATGCAAGCAACAAGCAGTTTCTCTGGCTCAGCAAAAAACAACAAAGTTGAAAGTTACTACATGTCCAAATTTAAAATTAAAAGTTATTTATGTCATATGCACATCTCGTTGACTCACGTTTACACCTCTGAGCACTGTACTGTGCGAGACCTTGTTTTACTGTGTGAGACCGGAGTTTAGCGGTTCAGTTTATATCATCGTCTTTCCACGTTCAGTAACAGTGACTTTCAATGTTTATTTCTGGATGGTTAAAGCATAGAGCCACAAGACCCCGCTGCTGATTGATAGGGTGCTCCCCCGGCAGGTCTACTGGACACACTAGCCCGGCTAGGGGGCTGCTATGCTAGCTAAAGGCTAAATCAAGGCTAAAGGCTAAGACAATATGGACTAATATAAACTGAGACAGTAACTGACTAGACAGCAGCAGATGAGTGATTACTGAAAGCAGATGGCTGAGCCGCTGAGGTAAGGGGTTCCCGTTAGCATGTTTTCCCTTCTACTTTCCTACTAATATCACCTTTACAGATTTAGTCATGACCAGCTTTTACTGCTGCTTGTCATCCCACAGCACCAACGTTTTGTTAAAGTCTGTCTACTGTCGAGCATGCACATGTCATGGTGTCATTCACAGGTATCGGTACACCCATCCCCAGTACCGATACTGCTTTAATGCTAGTATCAGCACCAATGCCAATAGAGTATCAACATCGTTGCAACACCAGGCTTCATCTGTTTTTTTTTTTTTAAATGAAGCACAATACAGAGATACACTGCTAATTAGAAATGTTCAAATGTCTAGAATCACAATTTTCATAAATATAAAACCATTTTTGCTTTAGATATTTAGATATTTGCTGATAATGCAAGGTCTAGAGGGTCATTAAACAGCTATTCATAGCAATTTTAGTTCAGTATTTAATACTGTTTCTTAGCATAACTTGTTCCTAAAACACTTTAATTTATAAATAAACCACAAGTTTTCATTTTGGTGTCCATTTCGCTCTATGGGGCACAATACAAGATTCCAAACTTTCAAGTTGTATTGTGTATCTGTCTTGAGGTAACAAAACCAGCAGACCTGTTTATAATAGATATAAAGGTTGGAAAGATTATGACCATTTTGCATACATAAAACCACACAAGCTTTATAACTGTGCTTCAGTGAAGGAACAATACAAACAAAAAAAACCAAGAAAATACAAGAAAGCTGTAGGATAAGAGCTCTTTGAATGATTATAGGGAACAGCATTAGGGGAGGACACAGCCTCTCCTCTGTCCAACAACACAAAACAATCTGTGGAAGAGCCCACAGGTCCTGAGAGGCTGCCCCACTCTGCCAGGAGGCATCTTCCAATTCGGCTACTCTTTAATCTGAGCTTTTTCCAGGGAGGGCAAAAAAACGTCAGCTTTACATCTAGCTCTCTCTCTTTTCCTTCCTGCCCATTTCTCTTTCACTTGCTCACTTTTTCTTTTATCTGTCTCTCTTTATCTCCTCCTCTCGGTGCAAGGCTCTTTGTCTATTTGGCCTTTTCTCAGTGTCTTTGTGTCTTTTCCTTGCTTGCTGCTTTCCCATCTCTCACCCTTGCTCACATATCTTCACTCAAGAGAACATTTCTTTGCTTTTGCTATTTATTCACCTTTTAGTCATCTTTACTTTTATTTCTAAATTCTCAGTGTGAACGCTGAGGAAAGTGGTGGACAGGTGCCTGTGCTTACTTGATCATACAAGCCTCGAATGCATAATTACATGGTCTGTAATGTTGATTTAGTGGTAGTAATTTATTAGTCAGTGTCAGCAGCTCACCAGCCACCTCTAGGTAAAACTGTGCAGGCAGGGTCTTTCTCTCTGAGATGTAATTTGGGAGTAAGACAGGGACAGTGTGTGTGAGTGCGTGAGTGCGTGCATGTGCATGCGTGTGTGATTTAATTTGGGGGAGTGTTTGTGAAAGTGCATTGTAAGCACAATGGAACAATGAATATGAGGAAGGGAAGAAATCTGCAGAGGCCAAACACCCGGGTTACCCTGTGCTCCGTCTGACACTGATGCATTTGCAATTAAATATCAACTACATCGCCTCACAAACATGTCACCACTGACTGAGGCAATATATACATTTACACTGCAATGTACTCGTAAGGAGATTTCGGGTCTGATACGTTAACCACCAATGAATATAATGTTGTGCCTCAATACTGATATCACAAACTACAAAAGCATTATTCATTTATTTTTATTTATATTTAAATTTTAATATTTTATCATTTACCATAAAAATAATTCAAAGTCATTTTAAGAATTCCTTAAAACGTTGAGTTCATTAAACATCTAATATTAAGCTGACAAAGAAAAAGCTGTTTACAATCTGTCAACTTATTAAAGTTCACTGAACTCAAACCCTTAAGGCAACCAGGTATCATGCTTTCTCAAATCTGACTATTAATCATTTTATTAAGTTACTTAGCAGACACACTTAGGTAAAGCCACCCACAACAGCTTGTTAGGAGATATGCTATATCGCCAAAAGTATGTGGAAGTCTTCCGAGAAGATTTTAGAGCATGTTTGTGGGGACTTGTGGCCATTCATTTACCTTAGAGCCTTAGTGAGGTCAGGCACTGAGGCTGGAAGGTCTGGGTCACAATGAGTGTTCCATTTCACCATAAAAGTGTTCAGACGAGTTGAGGTCAGGGCCCTGAGCAGGCAACAGGAGTTCCTCCACACCAAACTCATCAATCCATATCCATCTTAATGGACCTCACTGTGTAGTAAGGGGCACAGTGATGGGAAGGGTCTTTTCCAAATTGTGGCTACAAAGTTTGAAGCATCTAATCATCAGAAATGTCTGTGTATTGTAGCATTAACGTTATGCTTCACTGGAAGCGAGCGTCTGAGCCCAAACCCCTGTTTCCACTGCTCCAGAGTCCAGGCTCTGCTCTGTGAGGGTTTTGTGCGTTGGTCTTGAAGGTCTCCATTTCATGATAGTAGCACTTAGTTGACTGGGGCAGATCTAGCAGGGCAGAAACTGTACAAACGGACTTGTAGCAAGGGTGAAATCCTATTGTAGTGCCACATTTAAAGTCACAGAGCTATTCAGTCTGGCCCACTCAGTGTTTGTCTACGGAGACTGAATGGCTATGTAGTTAATTTTATACACCTGCTAGTAATGGGTGTGGCTGAAAAATCTGAGCTCCATCACTGAATGATTCTCACCTTAATTGACTACACATTCTACTACACATGCCACAGTGTATGCAAGAGCTAAAAACAGGACACATAGTTATTAGTTGCAATTTAATTTTCTTTTAGTTGTAATTAATAACTGCTCTTTGTCTTTGCACAATGCATGTGTTATACGGAAGCAAACTGAAGATTAATCTAGAAGGAAGATCAAGAAATTCTTCAAGCTGTGCCCTTTTACAACACATGAATCTACAACACATTCAATAAACTAGGATCACTGGGAAATATTCAAAATACTTCTCAAACAAGTGATGTAATCATGTTGGTATATAAATAAGCATGAAGAGAATCTGGAGAAATCTCTGTGATTAAAGGACAAGGCCAAAACCACATGCCTGTGACCTTTGCCCACCAGATGTACTTAGGAATAATCATTGTCAATAAGCTTTTTATAATGTTTAAGTCTATACAAGTTATTATACCAAAATAACACATATGACTGCGATGTATTAGTGTCAAAATGCACTAACTCAATTTATGATTAATGCCATTCAGTTTCTTTTTAATGCTGTTAATACAATTTTCTAGGTTGACCCTTTGAGCGAGCCCTAGTTCCAGTCTAAAGCCCAGAGGTTTGCCCTTCATATGTTGCTATGACTCTGTGATAGCTGTCCACTCACTCAAATACAGCTGTTAAATTACAAGTTCTATTAACGTTCTCTGTTCCAGCAAACAGCAAACTGACAAAAGCAACAGCAAAATGTAACACTACAGCTCCTCTTGAGGCAGTCTGCAATGTGAGAGTGAGGAGTTGGAACCATTGCCTATATAAAATATACATGATATATGCACTAACTAGTTTGAAATATGACACAATGTGTCACTGGAATAAATGCCAATAATCATAAACAAACATAAAACATAAAAAGTGTATGAATTTCTAGGAAATATGAATTTTGAGGAAAGCAGGTGACATCTCGTCAGCTACTTTGAAGAACGTTTGGTTTTAGATTTCTCCTCAAAGCCAACTAGCCATCAAACGGAATTATGAAATTCCATCTGATTTAACATAATAATAAAGTAAGTATTAGTTCAGATGAAAGTTATAATGAATACTGGACTGTCATAAGAAGAGGTAAAAAAAATAAACACATTGGCATCCATAACAACATTACTTCCTGTATTCACGTAACTTGTATTTACTGTAATGAGTGTTTTTTAGAGTACATAAATACTTACTTCCCAGAAATGTTATTTTTAAAATTCTTATTTTCTTATGTTTCTCAGGGAAAGACATAAAGGCCACCCGCCCCCTCCCTCTCTCGTCCTTCCTGCCCTTGCTTTTGCTATATTTAAGCTGCTAGAGAGTAAATTCATCCTAAAGCCAGGAGGTGTGGAACAAGGTAAGGTCACACTTGCTTTGATATATTTTTAGCTTTCTTCGACTTCTTTTTCTCTGTTCTCAGTGGAAAGCAAAGGCTGTAACCTCATTTCGATTTTGCATGGCATTATATTCTGCTAGCTGGAACTGTACATTTCTGTACATGTGCGCAAAGTCACACATACACTCTGTTACAGGAACAAAACATTACGCATAGGCGCCAAGAGACCTTGCTGTAGGGAAGGTATTTACAAGCTGCTAATTTCAGAAACTACTTCATTAGCAAAGCTCTACTGACTACTGACAGAAAACAGTGTGTGTGTGTCTGTGTGTGTGTGCGCGTGCCAGGCTGAGTGGGGCTGAGGTGCAGCTTAAAGACCCTTAACTGAACCCTTTCAATTGATGAAGTTAGCCTTGTAGAAATCAAGGCTAGAATACAGGGGTCTATCATCTTTCTCTATCTATTGCGGCCATTTACTATGTTTCCCCCTCCGGCCTTCATCACTGCGCGTGGTGAGTGTGGTCGGTGTGTGATAAGCGGATGATGGGGGAATGTGAAAGAAGTGTGATGTGGGAGGCTGAAGTCTAACTGCGTCTGGTTGAGAAGGGAAACGTGATGCGTCAGTCTGAGTGTGCCAATTCAATGGCATCAATTATGAAGTGTTAAAATTAGTTATAAGTATTTAAAAAGGCATGTATTGTTTTTGTCTATATTCCACTTTGTAACAGTTCCTCCTAGTGTATTCAGTGTACTGCTATCCCAAGTAACATCATGGCTGTGATTTGGTCACAATCATGATCCAAAGGTGAGTGATCATCCTAGCATGGTGCTATTTAAGAGTAACACATGGGGTGGACAATGGCAAAAATTTTATAATCACGATACTTCAAGACATTTCTACAGTACACAATATGCATCACAATGCATCATGGGTCTGTTTTTTTGTGAGATTTAATCAAAATTGAAGCTGCAGTGCCACATTTAAAAAGGCTGCAACATTATATTTTTGCGCTAAGTTTGATAACTGCAAATTTTTGGGAAGTCTGTTCATCTCACTGTTTGCCCATTGTTAAAGAAATATTCTACCCATTTTTGTGCACAATATGAAATAATAATAACTTAAAAATGTTCTGTGTGGATAGTTTTGAGGCAGAAAAAAATGTCTGACTATGAAATCATGTGCAATGAGTTATTAGTCAGTTGCATAGCACTTTTATGCCAAGATATGGAAACACTATTAACCTAGCAAGACAGAGCAGGACACAGCAGATTAACAAATCATAGTGAATGCTAACATAAGCAGCTACTTAAACAGATGTCAACACTACCCAGCTACCTAACAAATCAGTTAAAGCATCTGTCTACTAAAGATGCATCAGTTGTAATGTTCTTGGTCTATTCTGATTTCTGGTTTTAGCTGATTCCGATTTTCTTCCTTTTTAGGAACCAGGTTCGAAAGCTTAACTTCTTTCATGGAAAATGCTCACAGCTCAAAATACAAAATTGCACTAGGACAAACCTTTCCTTTCTACAAACCTCCAAATAAAAACAAAAAGCAGTATTTGTACTTTTCTAAATGAAAACAGCTGCAACAGCTAATACAAAAAGAAGACCAGCCTGTAACAAGACACAAAAATATGATGTAACTGGAACTCGTCGTCCACCCGCTGAGCAGTCAGGCTCAACACTGACATTACGCTTAGCCCTCCAAATGTCAATTGTAAAACTAATGTTGCGAGTGATGTTGGAGTGGTGTCGGAAACTGGGGACTGCTTGTCCTACGTTTAAAAGTGCGCTCAAAGTCGTATTTACAGTTGGTGTACTCGTGATTCTACATCTTGGTGCAATCTATCAAATTTCTGAAACCTCTGTCCTTCACTTCAGAAAACAGCAGGTCATCCAGTGCCATGATTTCATGATTGAAACAGCTTTGCTGAAGAAAGATAGCAGAGGATGCTGGCTTGTGGCTGGCTCTGTGATCTCGCTAGCTTTAGGTTTAGCCTTTTTGCCTTTGCTAGCTTTTTGAAACTGTACACATTCAGTAGAGTCTTTGAATTACCTTATTAAATCTGCCAAACGTTTAAGCATTGTTCCTCCATGGCTTACTTTGGCCTCGCTTTTTTCACTCACTGTGAAGAACCTTCACCCTGACAATACGTGTCTGTATTGCTGTTGCAGAACATTAATTTAATCGCCACAGAATCAGATATATGAGATAGATCAGCCAGTCACTGGTCATGGCTGAAGACCAGCTGATTCCTGTCAGCAGCCAGTGCATCAGTTAGTGCATCCTCACTGTTTATCAGGAAACATCAACATTATTATCATATCATACACTAGACCATTATCTATTTAGTTTTATTATCCATGGAATCCACTGAACTGGCATTATCCCTTGAAATCAATCAGTTGAAATGAGATTGACATCATCACATGATCTGCCTTTCGAGTGGCTGCTTCAATAAGATGGTTGAAACCACTGGGACTGACTTCAATCAATTTTCAAGGGGGATTAGATAACATTATGCATTCCCAATTATGCAGATTAATTTTCATGTAGGAAGTAAAGTTGCATAAAAGTTGCACCAAAGAATCATAACTGCATCGAACCATGGTGAGATCAGAGATTTACTCCCCATGGTTCTTAGGGCCACTGTGTGCGGTCTGGGTGTGAGGAGCAGATGATGGAGGAATGTGAACGGTTGTGAAAGGCGCTTTAGGCATAAAGGCTGAAGGCTGACCGTGTGGTGATTACCAACCAGTGGAGGAGGCTCTAGAGTAGAGACTGATAAGGCCATTGTCTGTGAGAGATCTATGGGAGCGCAGGGCTGTCGGGCCAGAACTGCAGCCTTTCCCTGCCTGGAGGAGCCGATAGCTTATCACCAGAGGCAGGGTCGTGCTCCTTAGCATACGTCTCCCACAGACACTCACACTCTGCTCAGCCCTCCAGGCCTGTGGGAACTCCCCTGCTATTAATTCTGAATATGTGCTGTCCTCCTGTCTGCAGCCCTGCATGCCTGCCCTTCTCATCCCTGCTTTCTTCGAATGGTCCCTGCGCTCAGTGAGAGTCAATGTGTCCATGCCTACCTGTGGTTCGCTGTGCAAACGGATGTGAACCCCGCGATGGCCGGACAGAGACCTCTTCACCACTCTCCTGTGCTGAAAGTGGTAATAATCCCCAAACACCTGTAAACAAACACAAACACAGACAGAAGAGTGGTCTATTAGACGAGTGTGTTCTACCTGCTGAGAAAAGGTCAGATAGTGTAACACACCTGAGGGGAAAAAACACTCATTAACTTTAACACCTGTGCACAGGAGCCAGGCCATTTCTCTCTTTCACGTATATACACACACACACACACACACACACACACACACAAACACACACAAACACACACACAAACGTATTACAGGATATACAGAGACAGGGATGCACACATTCATCTCTTACAGTCTTACAGTCTCTCAGGGCTGAATAATTTGAATACTTTATATTCAAACATTATACTGGAATTTGTTTCTCTGAGGTATAAACAGAAAAGCACCTTCTTTCTTAAAGCCACAAAGAATGTACCCTAAACTGCAATACATTTCATCAGCAAGTGCCTGTACACAAAACAGTTATGCTACTATATTGGAAAATACAGCTGGTTTATTCAAACACATAATCATGCTAGGCATAATGGCTGTATTGTCAGAAAGTTTACAATAGTTTATGAGAAGCAAATGATTTGTAGAACAATACAGTTACATCACTGGTACAGACACTTTTGAACAATACTTACCGTAGGGTTGGTTCTAAAATCTACACTAACCATGAATAAGTATACACGGTTGGTGAGAAAGACAGGACATTCTTTGCATTAATGCTTGCCTAAAACATCTAAGTGAATACATTAATTACACTGGAGCAGCTTCTAAAACCTGTATTACAGCTGTGGGAAATTATGACAATACTTACTGTAGGGCTGTACCCGACTCAGAATTTTGTCAGTCGAATCGGATACGCCCGTCCTGGCCGACGATTCGACTATTCGTTCATGTTTTTTCTAAAACCAAATTAGTCAATATTTAAATTATTTTTAGATGAAAAGGAGAACGGTAGACCTGAACCGTTTAATTATTATATCACCTGCGCTGAAATAATTATTTCTCGTTTATCGGCAGGCATATTAAGTGACTGTACTTATCTTTAAATAAAAATAATCTTAGCTGTAAATGAATAAATAAAAATATCTGTAATTTAGGTTCTAAAATAATGGAATTATAATAAAACAAACGTCTTCGGTCCTTTTTTCCTTCACCGCAAACAGCCATTATGTCTAAAACGAAAGCCAACTCACTCGTTTGAAGCAGTGTTCGATGTCTGACTAAATGACGAGCAGAATTCGGTTTAATTTGTTCGGATTCTCTTCTTCAAAAGCTCCTCCAGATTTTTTCTGAGACATCGTTCCAACCGTGTTTCTCAGCTTCACAGCTTTAGCTCCCTTCAACAGTGAACCGCCAGCGCACGTTGTCACGTGGATTTAATTTTTTAGCAAGCAATAAATATATTATTATTCCCCTTTTAATAATTATTAAAATGTCTTTTTACATTCTTAAAGTTCTTGTGCATTTTGTAAGCTTTTGTCTGTTTTACGACAAAAATAAATAAATAAATAAATAAAAATTGTCACTGTTGTCAGTCGACTTGAAGGTTCTCAGTCGACTTAAAGGGTCTCCGACTGACGATTCGACTCGTCAACTTCTAGAGGGCAGCCCTAATTTACTGTTATGGTGATGAATTATGTTGTCAAGATAATAAAAATGTTTTTGGGTATATCATGGTTATCATCAGTCCTTGATCATTTTCCATGTTCACGACTTTTTCGAAGTCTAACAAAATCGATTTTACAAGGTGATGACGACGACATCACCTTGTAACAGAGAAAAGGGCTGGGAGTTTCTTCCTTTGGTGTGAACTTTGAGCTTTAGAGCTTTGCTATATGCACAAAAAGCTTCATAAAACACTAAAGGAAAGGCAAAATCAGAAAAGCATAACAGGGCCATTTTAAAGACAGGTCCATTGGACGTTTCAATGCAAAGTAAGAATAATCAGCTCTGTCTATCTGGATTTAATGTGGTGCAGTTTGTAAAAGATTCAGTTAAAATAAAAATAGTAACAGCTAAAATGCTAACCATTCTACAAGCTTTAAACTCTCTACAATCATAAAATAAGCCATGTCTGTGAAGGTGAAAACCTGATACACGACTAAGAAGGATCACACAGGCCTTCACAATAATTAAGAAAGGACTCACTTGATTCACTCACGCAGCACACGATAAACTAATAAATGAACTTTATTCTCTGTGTTACGTTTCTCCAGAGCACACAGAAGAGACTGGGGTAAAACTGGACCAGCCCATAGCTTTTTTTCCTCTAAAACAGTGTTTTTAATCCATAATTAAAGAGCTAAACCCTCGCAAGACTAGCTTCTCACTGATATACTACCATATTAATATGATTATTGACATGATTTCAAGAAAAATGCTGAGTGCACAATTCATGATGGTATACCACAGCAGTATGACAACCTTGATGAATCATCTCAGATATCTTAGTACTGTGATCATTATCAAAGTACCATCCACACTGCCTCCGTAACGTAGCTGCTTTAGATGGAAATATTAGCTCTTTTTTTCTTGTTCGTTGCTAATTGAACAGTTTTATTACGGGTGTAAAACTTAATAGCCCAAGCAGCAGTTTTATTTATTTCTACAAATTCACTTAGAAATTTTTACTGCTGTATCAGTCGCTGTACCCATACACCGACAGTACAACCCAGGAGCTGCTCGGCAACTACCATATGAACCAGATCCTCACAATTTACTCAAGTATTGCTTTGAATATAGTTTAGAATTCTATAGATAGTAAGAGTGTTTATATGAATGTAGTTTATGCTTCACTAATAAGAAATAAAAAATGGGAATAAGACTAACAAGCTTGTGTTCTGATACGTGCCATGTGGACTGAAACACTGATTAACCTGGACATATACTAAAAATGTTTCAGTTATTATTTTAATCTTGAGAAAAAAAAATTGAGCGCTCATACAGAATCATTAATGATTATTTAAAACCTGTAATAAGCTGTTTAGACCAGCCCTAGTAACAATACACCGTACGTTACTGTTTCATTCAATACTATAATAAAATAATACATTCAACAGAGAGGAGGAAATAAAGTACACAGTTTAATAGTGATAATGTTGCACTAAATAGCGGCGTAGATCAGTAATCAAACATCCACAAGCAATACAACAGAGAACTATGTTGTTCATGTTCTCCCAGAGAAAGTGTAATGAACAGCGATGTGAGGAAATCACACATGGACGTATATAGTTATAAAGAAGTATGAACAGAAGCAACTTCTGAGAACTTCTAAGGTATATTCAGACAAAGCTACATGGTGGTACCTGTTTAGTAATGAGTGGTAAACAGAAGTTTAAAACTGTAGAAAACAGAACTTTAAATAGTTAATCACTGTATGATCCCTTGCTGGTAAATGGTTAATTTACTACTAATGAAAGCCAGCTGTTGGCTGTGCATCCCTAGCATGAAGCATATTAACGACTGAAAATGACCTGATGTGGAAATATTGCTTTCTCTTTCCTTAAATCAATGAGAGCAGAGAGGAAACACTCCCGGTATGCGCATATTATCTAGAGGCTGGTGCGTTGTCCTAAACTGTTAATGTTGAATGTGGTAATTTGGAAAACCGAAACATTAACATATTACCATAAGATGCGTTTTCAAAGGAAACGCCTCAAATACGTCTGACTGCACTAAATCCAGTTAAACAGGCTAATTAGGCTCTCACTGTAATGAAGCCTGCAGTTGGTCAGTGTTTTTAAGCACTGATAATAACCACAGTATGCTCAGAAGAAAAACACTGTGAGGTTACGTGGTGCAATTCATCAAAATGATGATAAAGATCAGCGTTTTGCCCACCCTTCTGTTTCCCTCTGCAGCACACACTTAACTGCAAACACACACACACACGCACACACACACACACACACACACACACACACACACACACACACACACACACACACANCACACACACACACACACACACACACACACACACACACACACACACACAAACAGTGTGCATAAAAATGTAATGAGAGGCATCTGCTTGGATACCCTGTGGTTTGGGTGAGACACACACACACACGATCATGCTGTCATAAAAGGTCTCTTAGGGGTGTGAGACACATGCAGTGCTTCTACGGCAAAGACAGCTCAACTGCAGCTGCATGCAATGAAGCAGCTAATTCACTTTACACTCACTGTGTACACTGATGCTCTATACATTCTCTCTCTTACACACACACACACACACACACACACAATCTCCTACCATGAGAGTCAGTGGCGGCAGAATATAGTACGAAATTACTAATGACGCAGAAGAGCAAAATAGAAGGGGAATGTGTGTGTGTGTGTGTGTGTGTGTGTGTGTGTGTAAGTGAGAGAGAGAGAGAGAGAGAGAGACAGAGACAGAGAAAAACAAAGAAGACAAAGAGACAGCGAGACAGACACAGAAAGGAGGGAAAAGGAGAGAAAACAAGAACAAGAAAGACACATCAAAAAAGAAAGACACATCAATAATAAGGAAAGAAAAAAGAAACAAACAAACAGAGAGGGAAAGCGACAGGCTGAAAGAGATACAAAAAGAAAAAGCGAAAGCAAAAGAGAGAGAGAGAGAGAGAGAGAGAGAGAGCAGCGTTTTGAGGACTGAGCTGGAAGCAGAATAACGGGGCGATTAATGCTAAACTCTTCATTTACTTTTGCACCCTCTCACCTTCAGACGACCCTGCAGGCTGGGTGAGGAAGAAGCAGCTCTGACAGACAGCTGTGAGGAAGATGGATGTGCTGTGTGTGCGCGTGTGTGTCTGTGTGTGTGTAGTGAAGTGCACACACAGCAGTGTGAGCTCTCGTGGGTTTTCTCTGTTGTACTAAAGTGTACTGCTGGTCTGTTTGGAGCGCAGTGCAGCGTGCTGTTTTATTAGCCTCACTCACTCAGAGCTCTGCAAGTGCTGGAGCGCAGATGAAACATGAAAGTTGATAGAAAGTAATATATCCAGCAGAAACATTACACCATCTGATGTGATGTACTTGTGTTCTGTATGGGCAGATAAGGAAACTGTGTGTGTATATCTGTGTCTGTATGGGCTACAGCGGGTCTACTGAGATGTCTGTTTGTGTGTGTGTATCCTGAGACAGAAACTTACTTCTGTCATTACTCATCCTGTCTCTGCTCTCAGCAGTCGTGTCTTTAGCACAAGGACAGTGACCTTTTCATCTGCCCTTATGCTTCTAAAACACACACACACACACACACACACACATATATACACACATACAAGATGTATCCCAAAAGACACACACACACACACACACACACACACAAATACAAACACAAAAAGGAGATTTCTGAGGACCTCAGAAAACGAGTTATTTATACTCATCAGGCTGGAAAGTGTTACAAAACCATCTCTAAAGAGTTTGGACTCCACCGTCCACAGCAGGAGAGATTGTGCAAAAATTAGGAAAATCCAAGTCCACTGTTACGCTCCCCAGGAGTGGTCAACCAGCAAAGATCACTCCAAGAGGTTTGTAATAGCCAGCAAGGTCTCAAAGGAACCCAGAGTAACTTCTCAGCAACTAAAGGCCTTTCTCATACTCATACTCATAAGGCTAATGTTAATGTTCATGTTCATAAGTCCACATAAGTCCATCAGGTGAACACTAAACAACAATGGTGTGCATGGCAGGCTTGCAAGGAGAAGGCCACTACTCCCCAAAAGAGAACATTGCTGCCCGTCTGCAGGTTGCTAAAGATCACATGTACAAGCCAGAAGGCTACCGGAAAAAAACGTTCGGTGGATTGATGAGACTAAAACAGAACTGCATCTCAGCAAAAGAAACTTTCCTGTGCGTGAAACATGGTGGTGGCAGTATCAGTATTTGGGCCTATTTTGCTGCACCTGACCAAATGGCTTACCATCACTGAGGGAACAATACATTCTGAATTATACTAGTGAATTTTGAAGGAAAATGTCAAGACATCTTGAACTGAATCTCAACAGAACGTGGGTTTATGCAGCAAGACAACAACCCTAAGCACACAAGTCATTTTACCAAAGGACAGTTTAAGCAGAATAAAGCTAGTCCTGTCCTTAATCCTACAGAAGTGTTGTAGAAGGACCTGAAGTGAACAGGTCATGTGAAGAAACCCTCAAGCATTCAAACCCTGAAGCAAACCCAGACCGACCTGCACAGGGGTCTCGGTCTGCTTATTTAGTGAGCCCCTTAGTTCAGAAGGCAGTATTCTAACTGGCACTAACAGTTAACACGTCCTCTGTAGGGAACAAAACTGGAAACTGCACACACTGGAAAAAAAAATAACACAACAAAATGTGCCATAATTTTTGCACAGGCAACATTTTAGGTTTTATATTTAATATACTAAATTCAGGAAATAAACCGTAATTGTGCATTCCAATGTGTAGAAATGTGTTGTCTCTAGAGGATGCGTTACATTATTGTCAGAAAATCAACATAACATGTATGGTTGCCATGTGTGCCCAAACTTCCATACGACTGTACATGCAATAGAAATACACTCATTATCAAAAATATAGTTTGACCCTGAAGGAAGTGTGGGATTGTAAGGCTACTGGGAAGAAAGATTAACGTTACCAGGAACAATAAACACATACAGAAGTAGTGTCTCTCAGTATGGCGCCGGGCTTCCATGTTTCCCAACACAGCATGCCAGAGTTCTCAGTATGGAGTTGTACAGGTTCCCAATGGAGTCCTGTGATATTCCATCCCATGCAGCTTGAATATTCTCACACAGTTCCTGCAGATTATGCGGTAGGGGTGGAGGTGGAGTGACAGCAGGCCTTCTGGACACTTCACGTGTGATAATAAACCATTCATCTTGGTGCTGGCCATGGTGCCTCCACAGATGGATTTGTCTCTACTAAGACAAAAGCGGGACTCAACACTGAAGATGACCTGCTGCCATTCTGAGTCACACCATTACAGTCGGGCAACGTTGACATGGTGTTAAGGGTTTGTCGTAACAGTCTGCATGCAATGGTGCTGGCACTAACAGAATGACTCATGGACGGCATCACTGCTCTGTGAATGTCCACAATCGTGGCCGTTGGGTCACTCTCTGCATGTCAGACAATTTGTCGGTTCTTCTTCTCCCTCTACGGATCCTTCATGTCGCTGGTGTGTACCTTCTATCCACTGCCACCAACAGCACGCTATGGTAGTATCTGCGCGACCAGTATTGTGCGCAATATGTCGATGAGACTATCCTGCTTTGTGGAGCCCTGAGATGCGACCCCACTCCAGCTTTTACTGCTGGAATTACTTTCAAACTGTTCTACAAGGCATACTTCACTTGTTAGCAACACAACAGCACAAGTTAGAACGGAACAGGACAACAGGACAACCTTAGCGATAAAGCCCGTCCTTGCTTGAGTCACATGCACGATTTTTATTCATTTCTAAATCTAATTAATTCAAGAGCTTTATAGCAGATTTAAACAGCACTAACAGTAGACCTGCTTACTCCTACTCAGATTTAAATAAACTATGGTTTTAAATATAGCTCAGACTTCTACAGAGAGTGGGAGTGTGTTATTTGAGTTCATGCTTCTCTCACATGCAACTAAAAAACAGACCTGGGTTTCAAATGTGGACCGGACACTTGTATCTGTAACATGTCTGTTCATATCTGTTCTGTCAGATGGACGACTAAAACACTTCAGATATTGTTGTTTATTGTCTGGGTGACTCTGAAATGAGTATTTGAGTACTCGTTCAGAAATATCAAAGTATTGAAAAGCCATAAATGCTTTTCAGGACAGATGAAGAACAGATTTACTCAAATCTCTGCACACTATGGGGAGCCTCTCTCTCTTTGTCTGCCTCCTTTGTTCTACATCTCCATCTCACTTTCTGTCTCTGTCTCCTCCTATCTGCGTCTAGCTATCTCTTTCTCTCTCTCTCTCTCTCTCTCTGTCTCCCAGTTAGATGTGAGTGCAGTCGTTCGTATCTTGAGGCCAATTATAAATTACCTTCCTGCTGCTCTCTCTCCAGGTTTTTTCTGCCCCTGCCCCCTAGCCTTTTCTGACGTTACACCACAATCTGGAACTAGTAGAGGACATCCCTCATTTCAGCTTGTGCTTTTGGCCTCATAGTCGGTTCCGTAAAGCTGTTAGTGAAAGCAGCGTGTGTTACCCACAGTGCAGCAAGCACACGCCTCAATGTTAGGGTATTCAGCTGGGCCCAGACTGTTTATTTGATTTTCGGTTCTATCTGCCTCAGCATGAGAGGAAAGAGCCGGAAAGAGTCCCACAGCAGCATGCTCGGAGCTGTGGATTAGACAGGGTCAGTGGTGATGTTCTTCGAAGGTCTGGTCAGGCAAATTGCCTAAAAGGGCCAGTTTTCCCTGAAGTCCACTTCATAACTTTTGTCTGCGGGTTTATGAACCAAAAACAGTCATAATTCATTTCTACATGACAATTTTCCAATCTCTTTTTAAAGGGATAAATCCCTTAAGCCAATTTTACACCGAAAGTAGCATGGCGCCTGAAGCTCCGTGACGCTTGCTATTTCACACTGGCTCTGACTCACGCGTGTCGCCTGTGTGAGCGTGCATGCATGTGTTTTTTTTTTTTTTTTTGTATGTGTTTTGTTAATATATTCTGCAAATGTCTTCATCCTGTTTACCACTTCAATCAACTTCATGTAGATGGCATCTTGCAGTAGCTGTTAACTGTTAAAAATCCTGAAAGAGGGTTTGATCGGATGAAACTACTGAGTAATTTCTTTTTGTAACAGTGTTTGTAACAGTGCCATGTTGACTGTACAATTTAAAATATGGCGGTTTGCTGTTTGATTAAGGACCTAGAGATGGGACAGTGTAACAGGATACTAAATGATTACCGTTTCTCCAAAAAACAAAAAACAAGAGGTCAAAATAAGCCATTTTGTGGTGTTAAAGGCTATACCGTTTATCACAGGAGAGTACTGCAGGCACTGCGGCACATACTGAGACTAGTGTAAAATGGGCTTTAAAGCTAAACAGACTGCTTTTTGTTGCTGAGCCTTTAACACTGAAATACGTGGTATATGTAAACTAGCTCTGTGCTCGTTGGCTGCCCTGTTCTGTGCCTCGTTCAAAAAGCATTCCGGGTTGAAATGCATGGATCCTACTGTTAAGTCTGGAACAAAATTGCAACCGGAAAACAGTAACTTCTTTCGAAAGTCTGGATTCTTATGACACATTTGATACTGTGGCATCGGCATAGATTAGGAAGTCGCAGAAAACACTGTGCTTTAGAAGTAAGCTCTTTAACACGGCAGCAGCAGAGACTCATGCCCAGCGCTACTGAACAGCTGGCAGGACATCAATAGCCACACAACTTTCAGCATCACCCAACTATACAGCCCCATAGCTCAGCACAGAATACTACGAGCAACACATTTATACATCTTTAAGATTACAGTTCCAACTGTTTTCAGCTTTAAATCTCTGCTGCTATCCATGGTGTTATGCGCTCGTTGCTCAGGATGGCCATACCCTCCTCAACTGTCCACGCTCAAACGAGCCGGGATGCTACAAAATGTGTGTTTTCCCTACTTTTTCCACATAAAAAAACTCCTACAGACTTTCCACTGTAACAACACCCCGTATCACTTTAACGTGTAGGGAACTACAGTGCTGTAGGAACTATAGGCAGTCATTAGTACATGTGTTCATGTGTTCACTGTGACATCAGATCCCTGATAAAAATCATAGCAGGCTGTTTTGCATATTTCCACTGATGGTCTGGGAAATTAACGGAACTAACTTGAAACTGTTTACATTCCCTTATTTAAACTCCCAGGAAATACAGCATAAAGCTTTATAATATAAACCGGATTTAAAAGGAACACATTTATGTTGCCTGGGACCTTAAATAAGCAATGAAATGTGTTTTCTATAATACGGACCCTTCAAGCGCTGCAACAGTAGTGTCTAAATATTGTGTGGAATTGAGTAGACGGAATCAGACAGGGTGTTGTTCATCACGAAGGCTCAGCAGCTTGAGTGACAGCTTTGCCTGGCCTTGGTGATTATTTACTTCACTGGAAGAAATCACTTTTTAAAACACCCACCTCGAACACAGCTTGCAGATTCTACAAGTCCAGGTACACCTTTACATGGACAGCAAGGATATGAGGACACGCTTAAGAATAAGGCGGCAAAAAGGGTTCTTTGGAGCGATGCCATTCGTTTCAATCTCTTAACTGCTTTTAATTCCCTAAAGAACATTATGCCGAATAGTCCTCAATTGAAACCACTCCCACTGAAAGGAAAGTAGAAATGGTTCCTCTATGGCATGTCTCCAAAGAACCCTATTGGCATCTTTATTTCAAAGAACATACCCTTAACCTTCCGCTAGCCTCGCTATCCGTACAGCGAAACACCTGGTCTCGTGTCCTGGGGACTCTAAACTGATCTGACCCTAATTAATCAGACACGCGGCCGGTAGTGGAGACCTCCAGAGGCTGAGACACATCCACACACTGTACATCACACTGCACGTCCTTGCACTGCAGATGAGTCACCCAGGAAACTGCTTTTTAATGATCTATCTTTTATCTTCCCTCTCTCTCTCTTCCTGTGCATCTGTCTCACTCTCCTCTCTCAGCAGTCCTGCACTCTTTTTATGCTAGTGAGTGAGCATGGATGTGTGTGCACACCAAACAGTGTGAGCATACAGTGGGATAAAATCTGGCAACATACACAAGACAGAGAGAGAAGAAGAGAATGAGAATGAAAAGGGAAAGGGAGTGAGAAAGAGGGATAGACAGAGCATGAGTGAGAGAAAGAGAGTGAGTAAGAAACAAAGAAAGAGATAGCAAGACAGAGAGAGACAGATAAAGAGAGATAGAGAGACAGAGAAAAATGGCTAATTTTCAGCCACTCAAGAAGCAAAACAGAACAACATTAGTGCTTCTGGCCTGCTGTCTGAATGTATAATTCATCGACTCATTTGCCAGAAGAACTAACAGACACCATTGCTCTTTTCCACTGTTGAGCTGGGCTGGAGGAAGATAAGCAGAAGAAGCTGCTCCTTGCAGGCAATTCCCTTTATCAGACTCTCCTAAGCAAAAGAAGCAACAGAACCTGCACATTTCTCTGGCCGGTATTTGGATTCGATAGCATTGCAATTCTACATTTCATCTCATAAAAAGCTTTCTGACAACACTGCACTCTCTGGCTGGAGGAAATGGATCTTGAAAATGGGGAGTGTGAGTTGCAAACTTCGTGCTACTTGAGACTCTGTGTGTGTGTGTGTGTGTGTGTGTGTGTTTGTGTTTTATACGGAACGAAAGCCTGAGAAAAAGAGAGCTAACCCACAGTGCGTAGACCAACAAAATACTCCCAAATTTGTTAAGTGCTTTTTAATTATTTTTCATTTTTTTATTTTTTACAAAGTTTATGTTTTTACCTCTAAAAGCACATAAAGGACATAATGTTTAGGGTTAAAGGTTAGACTTAGAAAATTGTTATTACCTAAAGGAACTTATATTACATCACTTTGGCCACAAAATTCTGTACTTCTGTTTTTGGCATATTTCCAGCTGCACTCACCAGATGCTCTTTACAATGCGTGGAAACGATGCACAAGTAGAAACAGTCTAAATTCGGTTGTTATTTTGCTCTTTACATTAACTTACATTTAAGGTTAAGACGTGTTTGTTTGCCTTGTCTTTGACTGTTACCATTACAGAGATTAAGGATAAGGTTTTTGTCTGACATCAATAACATATACAGGACGCATGAGACACTTCATTATTACATATAGATACTTGCATATAATCCATATACACAATACTGTACAAAAGTCAGAGAGCAACTTTCATTTATTTAATTGATGGTAAAATGGCCAACTTTAGGATTTTCAGGATATATAGAATAGCATAAGAAAGTGAGAAATGTCACATGAAGGTAACTGAAAACAGGACAGGAGTTACCAAAAAATCATATTCACAACATTATTAAAATATGTAAATAAAACAGGACTCCTAACAAATATATAAGACCTGGTAGACCACCAAAACAATGCTACACTGCTAAGAACAGATGGTTCTCCAGGGATTCTGCTGTAATAACAATGGGCCTCCTTCACCAGCCAGTTCTTCATCTTGATGTAGAATGTGTTGTGTATGGTTCTACGTGATTCCTAAGAGGATTCTGCTATTGTCACAATGGCAAGAGCCCTTTTTTGGTTCTATACAGAATCAGTTTCCAAAAGGTTTCCAAAATAGAACCATATACAACGTATTACCTACAATCTAATAAGCATGAGATGAGAAGCATGAACAGGTTCTGTATATAGAATATAATTCTCAGGTGTTTCTGTCCATGCTTCCACTGTGAGAAGACAACTGAATGCTATGGTTCTGAAAGGATGAGTAGCTGTCAAAAAGCCTTTATTGAACAAGGAAAGCAAAATAAAAAAATGCTGCACCAAATTCTGTGCATCTTAGATGTGGAATAAAGCTTTATAAAGTGATGAGTCTATACTTGTGATTAGGATTACATAGATTACATAGGATTAAATACAGATGCTGGTCCCTGATTTTTGGACAGAAATGTAGCCACTTGCTAAAATATAATACACATGGAAAGTATTATTAGTATGTATAATTAGATACATATTTGTACAAACATACATGAGGACACATGTATGAGGACACATCCAGACATTGTTTAGATACAGACACCTGTGTGTGTGATTGTGTGTGCGCGTGTGTTTGTGTGTGTGGCAACTCTGATTTATTAGGAGTTGGTCATCGGGTCACCCCAACATGTCCCCTGCTTGTACAGCAGAGTGGAGAACGACATTTATACGGCAGGTAGCAGTGTCAGTACTGAAGTCTCTGTGAAAGTCACATTCAAACAGACTGCTGCGTATATATTTCTCACACAAGTGTTTTGACAGGCAGTTCAAGAGCAACCTGCTGCAAAACATTTAGGAAAGCGTTAATCCACTTCAACTCTTTAAACCCAGACACGTATTCTTGAAAGCGAAGCGTGTGCGTGAGCTGCTGGAGTAATTGGAGATGTATATAGTTAAGTCTGTGTTGCAGAGAGACAGTGAGAGATAAATGTGTGTCTCTGTATATCTTGTAATGGATTTTCAAGCACAGAGACGGCTCATTCCTAAAAGCTAGGCCCGTGTTATTTACTGCACACTTCAGCAGCTGCTTGAAAAAGATGAATCTGATGCTCTAATATGATTTTCAAAGCCTTCATTAGCAGTGTACTGGACAAGTCAAACAGGGTCGATATGTATTGATCTTTAGACGCTGCTGCATGATTTCACAGATGCATTTTTGGCTTTACGTAACAAAACATCAATGCAGACAGGCCAATGTAGCCTCGCTAGCGAACAGCAATGAATGGCAAATAAAAGCACGGATGACACCCAGTGAATACCTGCTGTGCTATGCAAGTGACAAAAAAGAGAGCAGGGGAAAAAAAGAAACAAAGAAAATTGGATATCTGCTTTTCTTGACATTTTGTACCCGGAATTAACGAGCATGAGAATACACTGTGCGGGCACCTCTAACCTTGAAACAGTGCGAAGCAAAATCAATGGAATCCAAAAGGCTTGAGGATGACACAGTCATACTGCAATATTAAATAAGCATTAGTCATTTAGTCTAACATTTACCACACTCACCAAAGCACAATTTTACACCCGGAGAAAAAAAACTGTTACATTGGCACTTGTTGTATTTGCTCAACAAAAACATCATTAATCACAATGATAACTAGCTTTATTTGTACGGGTGGCTCGAAACCACTAGTGCTTATCCAATACAGATACCGTAAGCTTGAGTATCTGCTGATACCACTAACAGTGCAATACCATCATTGTAGCTCTCTTAAACGACTAAGCTGTTAATATAGCCTATTTGTCTGGACATGCTGTGACTACCCTATTCATTGAAATAACATTGTTCTGAAACTGAAATATTCTACTCCCCTAAAGGAGAAAAGATGTAGCACACAACAGGACTGAGATTTGCAATAATACAGTTTATTTTCACTTAAACTTTTAGCAGCATTTTTGATTGGTCAGCAAGCTTCAAACACTCAACATGAAATTTAAAGTGCAACCTTTCATACTTCCGATATCTGATTCAGTGATTTTGGCCAATAACATCCTGATACTGATGCCGAGTATCGTCTGATACTGTATAAAGAGTACAACTGTAAAAAGGAGGAATCCGAGTGAAACTAGGAATAATCCAAAATAGGAGCAAAATAGGAGGGAAAACAGAACCAAAAGGAGAAATGAAATGAAAGATCAGAGGGAAAAACTTTACAAATATAAAATCTTAAAGGAAAAAGACAGTAAGCTACAGTTTTAAAAAAGAATGTGATTATCTGAGCTTGCCTGAGCACAAATCTGAGGACATTTTTCAAACTCATCACAGCATATACCTAAATGAGTTTATAATTACACAATTTAGCTAATCAAATCTAGCCATTTAGATACATGGCTCTAGAAAATAATTTACAATATCAATTTGATTGTTAATAAAATGCTGAAAACAAATCAAATGTAATGAAAAATATCATACGCCTACTGTCAGACGTTCATCCACAATGGCACCACTTTAGACTGAGTGCTTTTGCATCTTTCCTTTAAGTACTGAGTCTGGCCATGACTGGATTCATCTGTTCTCTGTCTGTGTCTGTATCTTTCTTGTTACTTTGCCACTGCAGTTGCAGATATCTCCTAACACAACTTTATAATTTCTCAAAGCTAATAATGCCACAGAACATGTAGAAAGTCTAGCTAGCCGACCTTTGCACTGCAACAACTGAGAATATCGAACATCCAGAACACTCAAGAACTATGTACATTTTCTGTGCATTCTGGGAATAAACGCTAAGCTCATCCTTGGGTCCTTCCACAAACGCAGCTTCGTGGTCAGTGAGTCACATAAACACTGGTTGCACTGACTGCACTCATATTAGGCCTGGAGTGATTGGCAAGAGTGTGTGTAGGCTCTTCTCTCTCGGGGAACACGCCTCCATACGGCCGCACATGGAAAGAAAAAGAGCTTTCCTCACACCGCACATGCGGCAGACCAGACCGCAGGTCCTTCTCCAGGGATGACGCTCAGACTAATCACTGCATATGATTTTCTGAATCGAACGTGGCTTGGAATTCAGCCCCAAACGTGAATGATAAATACACGTGACTCACATCTCTTATTACTTCTCCTGGCGAAGGAACTGGACTTAGAATCGCTGCATCTGCTCGCTTGATTTGATTCCCTCTGCCCGTGTGAACGGCGCACGAGCAGTCCATGCAGCTGCTTCATGCCATAAAGAGATATAGTCCTTCAAGTGGCTGTAAAGGCCTGTGGAAGTCAGAGAGTTTCTGGAGGAAGCCTGTGGCACAAGCCAAACTGAAGGAAATGAGATGATTCACAAAGGTAAACGTACTCAGGCTCAGCTTTAAATCGTACCCTGCTAGCTAGAGCCCAGTGCAGTCATACAGCCTGAGAGAGTCTGAAGTTGACTGACTGTTAGGGGCAAATTTAACTTCTGCGTTTGTGAATCTGTGAACATGTGCGGGCGTCACTCCCAGGCGTAAACATAGATGTCTGCCAACATAGGTTACCAGTCAAAAGTTTGAACACGCCCACCCACAGAAGGCTTTTACTTCTTTTCAATGTTTGCGCATCAAACTTTACAGCAAATTCTGGAATTCTGCAGAGTGTTTGAGATTATTCTAGACCCCCCTTTGCCTTGATGAAGTTTTGTACACAGGTAGCATTCTCTCAAGCAGCTTAATGTGGAGCCAGCGGAGACCACTTTCCAGCACTAATATTACGTTAACTTATTTTCACTAAAAAAATCAACAAAGCTCACTATATGACTAGAGATGTTCAATATATGCATACACATATGTACACTATACATTTTACTGCATCGGTAATCCTACAGAAATATATGTTACATTTATCTGTAATGCTAATCCAGGTACATGCAGACCCACTTTCTACATTTCATTAATGCTTCTGTTAGCATCAGCAGATATGTACATGTTGAGATCTAGGCATCTACAGGTATCAGCAGATATGCAAATGTTCAGATATCTGCATCAATCCCACAACTCTAATATTGGTGCATCTCCTGCAAACGGCATCTAATATATTACCTATGGTAATTGAGCACACGCCACAGGAGCTGCACACAGAGACTAGGTTGAAAAAGCCCTTTAAAGGAAACCAGACAGAATTGGTTCTTCTATCGCATCAACCTGAAGAACCCTAATTTTAAGAGCATGCTATTGAGCCACGTTAGCATGCTGGAGGAGGGCTGTTTTATTGTGAAGCCAGCAGGAAATAATGTTTTCACAAATGAAAAGAAAACAGCAAACTGGTTATGCAACGGAAGATAGCAAAACATCATCCGACACAGTTAGGCCTTATATTTCAGGTCTGTTGCTTAATGTGAGTATATTGCATATATTATTAGCATTAACCAGAGATATTAGCAAAGACTCAAGGCATACACTATACTTAGGATGTGAACCCTGCTGTATGCCAGGGTTTTGTGAAAAGCATTGACTTCTATTGATAAATGCATAAAATCAAGAAAAGTAACACCATGGAATATTCATATGCTTCTATTGGGAATAGATATAAAGCAGTAAGTACATCTGTGTGCATAAAGTCGTGATTGTATGTGTGTTTCTGTCTGTCTCTCTCTCTCTCTCTCTCTCTCCCTCTTCATGTCTCTCTCACAGAGACAATACAGACAATGGGAAATGAACTATTCAAACTAAATTCAAGAGGCTCCCATCTGTGTGCATCTTCAGCCTTAGCTCTCTCAGTGGGCTCCAGAATATGTTAACCAAATTAGTAAACACTGCATATTTCCCCTGCTTCACTGGCACAGAGAAGATTAATCCTTTGACAGTGCGTTTTTTCCCCTCTCTCACTCACTTTTGTGCTCACAAAGACGCACACTGGGAGTTGAGATCAGTGATGCTGTCACTGACCCACATGCACACATATGCATCTCTGCCACAAAGTCCCTTTCTCTTCACGAGCCATACTACAACTATACAGTATATACATTATTCATTCTTAATGTCTTTACAGCTTTATTTTAATTACTAGTATTAGGGATGAAGGAGGTTATCAGAATTATTACAATAATTAGGAAATAACTGTTTAAAAAAACAATCAACGTTGGACAGATGTTTAGATTACACTGATATCTGCTGATGGATGTGTTGTACTCCGGAAGAGCAGAATGTTGAGGTGGCAACGGCTTACTGTACTAAAATGTCTTCACTTTACAGGATTTGTAACCCTTCAGAAATGATCTCTCTCCATAAGGCCAGTCCAGGTAGATAGTGCTCAGTGCTTGATTTGTTAATGTATTATGCAAAATATGATTTACCATATACAAAAGTATAGTATTTTATAATATCATTCAATCTTTTGAGTCCAAATGATCAATAACCAACTAGAAAATGTTCAACCAGCCCTCTACTGTATGTAAAAAACTAATCCAAATACAGATACATATCATGTTCACACGCCTGAGAACCCTGGTGAGTATAAGACTTCAGGCTTTTATCCAAAAGTAGTGATACGCAAATAAAATACTAAATACTAACACACATAAAGGAAATACACTCTCACATTTGTCCCACTGATGTTGGAGGACTTTTATTTGCCTTTTCAATCTTTTCAATGAATTAGCAAAATCATTCTGAGTTTCAGATTAAACCTGAGTATATATAAAACATCCAGCAAAGCCTGACTGAAAAACATAAGCTAACATTAAACACTTCTAGCCTGCTGTACCACTCTTACAGAAGAAGAGTCATTAACGAACACACATGTATACAGATGGGCTAACAAAGGATGAAGCAGCGTGCGAATAAAAGAACTGACGAACACATAATGTCGGCGTACGGCTAAATGAATGAATGGGTGACAATTAGCTTCAGACAGGTGGTCTAGCTTGCTAGTTACTGGTTGTACTGGTTAGCTTTAGCTCACTAAGTTTCTTTGACTCATTTTGTGTCAGCCTTGTGATTGGTTAGTAAATGCTTACAGCAGTGTTGCCCAGGATTAGGACCACCCAGAGGAGAGAGACACTGTGAAATACAGCAGATATTTATGAGACTTTGGAAGGGTATTCCTCAGCATACATACTTTGAACATATGCTGAGATTTAGGGTCCCTGGAGCTTTAACCTTTCTGTAGCATGGAGAGCCAAAAATGAGCCGGACATGTTTTGTATTCATAGAGTGTACGAAGACCACATTTAAACACTGTAGTTCCAATGTCTACATTATGTAAATGTTCAATGGCATTAATGGTATCTGCAGACATTCATTCATTCATCTTCTAAGTTGCTGACCCTTTTAGGGGGTGGGGTTAGCCTAATCCAGTGCTTATTGGGCAGAAGGCTGGAAACACCCTGAGTAGGCCATCAGTCCGTCAAAGGGCTTACATACAGACATACACATTCACATGCACACTCACCTAGAGGCAACCGTGCCACCCGCACCTGCATATATTTACATGAAAAATATGGGACCAGCGATGGACTCCATTCCCATAGCCAACATCCCCAGATAGGTGCATGCTTAATCATTACCAACTGGACATTCCTATCAAACAATCCACACTTCCAGAAAACTCTCACAGCCCATCCATAAACACAGCTGTCTTTTTTTAAATTAGAAATCCTGACATTAAGACTTAATATCTAATTTTAGATAAAGTTTTAAAGTTTTAGAAGACACACCGCTCTCAGTGAGACTGTGCATTTCTCTCAGTACACACAGCAATCACAGGGCAAAGATCACAACATTTCTCATGAATATAAAAAGATGATACAGATTTGTTTGTTATTTGGCCTCCAGGCTTTGCTTTGATATCATTTTCATAAAGACTACAGGACAGAAAAGCATTCAGAAGAGAAAAGTGAGAAAGAGAAAAAGAGAAACAGAGAGGCAGGGAGAAAGAAAATGAAGTTAATGACAGTGGAGAGATGTAGAGATGTGAAATGTTGGGTTGGGAAGACACTGGGACTCTGGAAGGAGCGTCTTTGGAGCCTCCAGCTAAATGTCAGTGACACTGGACTTTAAAAATGAAATGTGAAGGTTTTGAAAAATTGCCAAAAGTAAGCTGGTGGCAACACAGGCTGTCAGAGTGTGACTCAGCCAAGAGCAGCGCTCTTCCCCTTGGGCATATTTTCCTATGCATTAATATTGTTCGGCTGTTTGAACACAATTTAACACAAGTGGAAGAGTGCTGCACATATTCCCTACCTGCAGCACCACACGTGCCTGGATTTCCTCCATCTCTCTCTCTCTCTAAAACATCTCTCTCTCCTCACTCTTAAGACCACAAAAAAAAGAAAAAAAACGGCATTATATACGCATTCACTGCTCCATCCACAAATGAGTTATTATGTAGCAACCAACATGAATGGTGGCAAATACCACAGTCAAAAAACTAATTGGTATCTGAAGCCATTTCTTCCTCAAAAGCACCTCAAAAAACAATAACATTTACATTTCACAAATGATCATCATTTTGGATGTTTATTACTGCGCATCAAAATGCATCCAATAAACAGCAACAGTGCATTAACATGTATTTCTTTTTAAGTATACTACTGACAGTGGGCATGAACTGAAATCAGATGCGCTTTAAGGCATGTAGCCTACCAATCGGTACTAATCGCAAATCTTACATTTTCCATTATCTGATGATTTGAAAGGCTACTACACACAATTTCTTGTCCATTTTACTCTTTTAGCTGCAATGGCCACGAGGACCATCAAAAAGTTCATCTTCAGCAATAACTGTTCTCTCTACAGGCCTTACTTGATGAAATGTGTCGTTGTTCAGGCTATACATTCTACAGCTTAAAGAAAAGTATATACCAAAAGACTAATTTACAAATACTAAATCGACAAGTTAATTCCCAACATAACAGATACAGTTTTAAATGATGTTTATTGAAAATATGTGTTGGTCTCACTGGTAGGGCAAATTGTGTCCTTTTTTGTCATGTAACTGAGCCGACTGTGGGCTGTATGTCTGTGCATTATAGGTTGGGGATCTGCCCTGAGCTGAGTACATGCACTTTGGTGGATGTAGGCTAATTAAAACTACAGGGTTTGAATGTGGCTGAAAATGAATGGGACTCTATGGGAAAAAAGAGAGATGACAAAACAGATGAGTGCGTGTCAGACCAACACTGAATTCATGCTTGGGTGTCTGCTATGAGATAGTGTATGTGAAATGGTGTCTGTCAGTGGAGCAAAAGTATAGTAGATGGATGTGCAGTTTTTCAACCTTTTCATTCTTAATGGTAAAAAAATTCAGAATTAAATAAAGTTTTTACGAAAAACGTACATCGGATCAAAAAGCTGTATACAAGCACCTCATTCTCGATCAGACAGGACATTTAGTCAGAACGGTGTTTCAGTAATCAAAAAACATGGGACGAGTTAGCAGACAAAAATCTCTCGACCAAGGAGGAGAAGAAGAAAAAGCAGAAGAATAGAAACGGGATAATAATAGTGTTGCACAATCGCTAATTAAAAGAGGCCACATGAATGCCAAGACTTATTCCAAATCACTTATTCCAATTATCCAATTCCGCAGTTCAAATGACAATACATGATATAAAAGACTAAGGATATGTACAGTACAGAACATCAAACAACATCCTTCCAACCAGTGCCATTACAGTATTCACACACACACACACCTGTCTATGTCTCCACAGGCTGATGCAAGATGCTGCGATCAGAGGACTCTAACTCCACTCCATCCCACTGGAGCAGTGAAATGGCATGCACAGCCATGCTGTGTCCAAAAGGCCAACCGATCACCTCCTAATGAACTCTGAGCGGGAACAAACATCCCGAAACACAGAGGCTCTGACCAATTAATTTAACCCATGACTGACCCCAGTTCGGAGCAACGGGACCCTGCAGTGGAGTAAATCAATCACAATCAAGCCTGTGCTCACAGTCAATTATTTTCATTACAACAAGATAGCTGCATTTTTAGATACCATATCACCACGGCAGGTAGCAGGCTATGCAGTTCTGCATTACAATGAGAACTTATAATCCTTCGGTTAGTCAGCTCAGCTCCATTAACAGAAAGAGCCTACACTCATGGGTTCATAGGTCATGAGCATGTTTTGCCAAACAACCTGGCAGCATACCATTTACCTGTGGTGCATATCTGAGGAGTTTACACAATGTCATCAGCTACGATGCTGAACAACTCAAGCATGATGATTAGGACAATTTAAGAAACTGTCAGTCATCCTCAAGTGAGTTATGACTAACAAACCATAAAAATGAAGTACGGAGGAAAAAAAATAAAGAGAAAGCCTCCAATATGGCCCAGACATCTGGCATGCCAAAAACCCCACAAGCGATTAGAAAAGAGGAGAAAGTGTCAAGATAGCCTGAATTTTCAGGAAACCAATTTAAAATGGATTTGGAGGGAATAAGACTTGAAGACGATTCTTCCACTTGAAGGAGGAAAAAGTCATTACTAAATGAGATGGGTGCTAGTGGCACAAGCAAAAACAAGACTTAAGACTTCAGAAAAAACTTATGTGCACACATCTGGGCATGCACAACTCACTCATCTAGACAGTGCATGGAAATCATCTGAATTATTGGCATCCCTGTATTTATGTTCTGTGCATCCGCCCTGTGCCAGGATGAAAGAGTCTATTTCATAAAGCTATATGTAGAAAGAGAACACATAAAGGGATCTGACAATACACACAATCTCTCTAGACCCTCCAGAGTCACTGGAGCTGACTTGAGGGATGTCCTCTCAGGTTTTCACTAGAGAAGCTTTATTTTGTGTAGATTCTAATTAAAGTCTGTTGACTTGGTGTCCCCAAGGCGGAACCAAATACTGAAATGCTCAAACCATCTTATACAGTGTGAATAAAGGAGAGACAGACTTGCATTAACAAGCTGGGTTCTGTATTCTCCAATCCTTGCATTCCTGATTGTTGTCTGGGAGTGTTTAGCCAGCATTTTGTATTTTATCCTTGTGAAATGAGTCATGGATTACCATTTAGGACTCTAATGTGCTTAAAAAAGGTAAACACAAATGAGAACATGACCGTTCTATTTGTTTCCTAAGAATTCATAGTGGTGCCAATGACGACATATGTGTTTTTGAGACAAATCAGATCATCAGAGCATCAGATCAAATGAACATTCTAACATCCATATTCTATTGCATAAATTAACAGATTATACATAGTGCAGTACATGCAATTCCAGAACCCGAGCTAATTCTGCTGCTTCTTTTACTTATTTATTCCATTATTTTATTTATTTAATTTGCCTGAGGCAGAAACTCACAAAGACAGGACAAAAAGCAGAACAACCAACCGGGACAGCGCAGAGCACAAAGGGGTCCGCACTGACTCACCCCCTATACTCCGTACCAAAAATGGAAGTTCCTGAGTTTTTTTTGTTTTTGTTTTGCTGATCTAGAACAAGTTTCTCCAAACCTCATCAATATTAGTCTGCAAAGCTGCTGATTCCAGAGCAATGTGAAAGGACAAACTCTCCCAGCACTACATAAACAAGGCGGCAGAGATAAGGGAGATACTAAAAGCTCATAAAAGATTCATCGGTGTGTTTTAACCATAAGAACTGGATCCGTTTTTCCGCCTCATGTAGCCCAGAACCCAGGTGAATATCCACCTTTCAAACACCCCCGCCAGCGCTGTGCACAGTTACAGTTACCCAGCTCCACTGGGAATCAAACTAATAAGGTCTGTTTCAGTTCACTTAGGCCGCTTATCCTTGGATACTTTGTTCCGAATCCAGATTCAGTCACAAGTCTGCATATGCATGAGCACAGGTAGCTATTCTTAGCTGTGAACTGAAATAGAAGGTAGAGCTTTCTCTGTCCTCCGGTTCACTGGAATCGAAATCCCCAAAGGAATCTTTTGTTTGCTGATTACAATTACGCATTATGAAACAGAATACCAACACTTTCTCAGTGTGTTTCTATGCTGGTCTTTATACCACCAAAAATAGCAATTCAATGGACAGATGATAAACATGCCATTTCCTCTTAAATGTCCTTGCTGATGAGTCACAGAATAATGGAAACCACTGTTGATCAAAATCAGTGCAAAGTCTAGCAGCAATTATCTTGAGGGAAAAACTGGATACTATTCATACTGTGTCAAAGACACTGACATGAATATTCTAACCAAGACCATTTCCAGCCTCGTTAACGCTTTCTATCCATCTAATTGCCAGTGTGCAGTTCAAAGGCGAAACCACAAGAGAATGTTCCTGGGTTCCTGTGAAGAGGGCAGTTAATACTTTTCCGGACTAGTCCGAGGAACAATTCAGACGGGATTAATTTTACATAGGGAGGTGGGTTAAGGTAATAAGTACCAAAGCTTTTCAGTGATTTTAGTCCTGACTGAATTCAGGATTCAGCACTGTCTCACTACTACCTCAGGAAAGATTCTGACATCTTTTACATACTATTAAACAAGCCGTAACAATAACCTCAGGTTACAGTAATCCCATATAAAGTGTCATGTTGGTAAATATTGTATCATATCATGCAGAAACAGTTCTTGAAACTTGAAACACTTAAAGAAGAAATTACTTGCATTCTTCCTGGAACAATTTAAGCTAATACCTACTGTCCTACTCCAAGTGCATAACTCCTAACATCAAAACATAAAACTTCATGATGCTGTAAATTCTCACAATAATGACGATCCTAACGGTACCTCTTCACTAAAAAGACACTTGGTACACGGTTAGGGTAAAAGAAAGTATCAAATTAAGACTTAAGTCTGGGCATATTTTTGGCTTGTGAGCAGCTGAATGTATTGGAAAGTCTGGAACTTCTTTTGGTGTGACCACAGAGCTTAAATCAAGTACTCGTTCCTGTCTCTGTAATATATACAGAGATTTCTTATTGTTGGTCAACACTGCAGACATCCTGTGGTACAACTGCACTACCCCACCTACCTGTAATATGAATCTTCTCTGAATAGTATTTTAGACTGAGAATGATTTCCAAAGGAGAGACCGGAGTAATTTACTCCAGAACTAGCCATATTGTGCATATTTGAAAATGGGCAGTAGTTCAATAACAGCAGCATGTATCAGGTGTTCCTGACAGGTTCATTACATCAGCCTGCTGCTCGTTAGCTCGCAGTGTTAAAGCCTGCAATAAGCAAGGCTGTACCTTGTGCATTAACTGAGCGCAGATTTCTGCAGGGGAGGATTAGCTGTTAACAATTAATAATCTAAATATGACCTGATTTCTGCATAGATTATTCATGTGCGTGGAGTACGTATGTACGTAGGAAGAGGGTTCAACTTCTGCTAAAAAGCTCACAGATGCAAAAGCAGTTCCTAGTCATAAGGACCTGATGCTCTTTACAGTTTTGTGTTTTTCCCCCACTCTAACACACCTGATGCAATCCATCCAGCTCGTTATCAACCCCTTCACGAGCCAAGTCAGGTGATTTAGAGCAACGACAATGCAGAAATGTGCAGAGTTCCAAGTCCCACTGAGTTCTGTGGGTAAGGCTATGTTTAGGCTGCATGCCCAAATCCGATTTTTGGCATATCCAGATTGTATCCAGATTGATTTTTTGATTGTCTGGACAGAGAGAAACCACTAGAAACACCGAAACCACAAGAAACATTTGAAGGTATTCTGAAAGGGGATTCCGAACATAATTTTACGGATGTGTCTCAGTCTGGATGCTCCGGCCGCTCAAACTGGATTTCTAAGTATTTCTGCGTCACTCATAATACACCAAACAATGGAAATGTCAGGCTCAGAGGGATGGAAGTGCTGGGATTCAGGAAGAGCGCCAAAGAGTTGTGAACCGTAACATGACAAGAGCGATGAGGGCGAAACTTGACAGAGTTTAGAGGCCAAAATAATGGACCTCTGTCTCTCCTGCTTCTGCGTATGAAAGTCACGTCACCAGTGTTGCTACGTAGTTACTGACGCCTACGGCATTACCACAGCAACCTATGCAGATAGGTTGGTGATGTCTGGACACACAAATCCGATCTGATCATCTGTGTACAACAGTGCAGACAGTCGTTAACAAAGATTTGATCTGAAAAACAAATCCGATTTGCCTGCAGTCTGAACACAGCCTGTGTGTGACTATATGCATTACATCAAGCTTCTAAAACTGCAATCTTTTTTAAAGAGTCTGATGATGCTTTCTGATGAGTTTGCTTTCTTCCTCTTCATTGAGGCTGATTAAAGAAGTGGCTCCAAAAAAGGCTTGCTGGTAGTTTTTTTTAAAAATCCTTTTAATCAAAAGTCAGATAAGCAACAAAGAAGTTAATGTAACACTAAATTAGGGGAATATTTGAACAAATACGTTAATGAAACACTAATTGACTAATTGAATATTTAAAGCAGTCTTATTTATTCTGAACTACAGACTTCAGTCAAATCCATTCGAGCACAATCACAATCAAGATTGCTCTAACGAGTCTTGCTGTGACCAGGCAGTAATGCTAAATGGCTTCACGCTTTCATTTATCTAAACTAAGCTATAGATAGAGGCCACAATCAATAAAGGGCAGAAAATGAGAAGGATGAAAGACAGAGAGAGAAAAAAAGAAAGGGGCTAAAGCCTTTCATGACTTTGCCTCACCACACCATCCTCAGCAGTAAGTCTCACCACAATGTCCCCGCCTTTCCGCCATCTTTCACTGGTAAGCGCCATTCCTCACCAAGAAGTACCCACTTCTGACACCACTGTAGCGTTGTTGTAGAGTATGCTATGGGAAGGCCATGACTGTGCTATGAGTAGCCTATTGCTCCTGGTCTCTTAACACACACTATATACACATACATACACACACACATATATATATATATATATATATATATATATATATATATGTATATATATATACACACACACACACACACACACACACACACACACACATATGTATGTATGTATATTCTAATCTATTTTTGTGCTTGCTGTGAGCTACAGGGAAAAAAACTCATTTGATCCAATTCTTGTTTGTATATGTACGTATACGTATGTATACACACAATATATGTTACACGATATATAGACGATAAATATATGATACTGATATATATATATATATATATATATATATATATTAAATATAGTCCCATATATACTTATAATTGCCCACCCCTACTATACATGTAATTTGAGCTCTAAAGAGTCAAGACAGTTTCAACACATAAAATATGGAAGAATACATCTTTTTTGTAATGAAAGCTTCTTTTTGTAATTAAGACTTCTGAAATCTCTTCATGTTATGTCTTATGTGACTACGTTTTGGCAATGGTGTAATATGGTCATGCCAATTAAGGTTTCTGAGAGAGTGAGTGTGAGGGAGAGATTGTGAGAGAGAGAGAGGGAGAGAAAGAGACCTACTGATCCACACAGTCAGAGAAACCTTTGAAATGACACAGACATTAAAGAGAGGCGAAGGCTCTCTCTCTGTCTCTCTGAGGTTGGAATACAGAATGTATGAGTGAAACAGAAATCTGTCTCTTACAGGCCTCAGTACAGCCCAACCCAGAGAACTAGCTGCTGATGTGGCGACCGAGACACATTCAGTACCACACACACAAACATAAATACATGCTCCCTACAAAACTGACACTTTCACTAGCAATAGTTTAGACTTTATGATCTATTTATTTCCCACCATCATTCAAGTGTCTTTTCAGTATCAACCTAATGAGCCATCTTTGTCACCTAAACCCAAAGCCACCAACAACATGACTAAATGAAAGCAAGGCTGACCATTACAAGGCTGTTATAAATAATACAGCCAGGCTCTGCGCGTGGTGAAGTGGTCATTTGAGATGGGCTTACAAGAGTTTCAATCAAAAGGGCAATGAGGTTTTACAGCTACCTGTATTTGAATAATGGTTCCTAATGGCTCTGTGTGGCAGCAGTTATGACAATCTTGGGATAAAAATACAGAGTGTGTCCCATACTCTTTAATAACAGATACTATGACTATAATATATGTTCAGGTTTCTGGCACTGGAGAACTATTTCTCTCTGAAAGCATGCAGTCTGCTCTGGAAGGACAGAACAGAAAAGAATAGAAAAAGAAATAAAGAAACTTGAAGCAGCTAGTGCAAGACATTATTTAACCCTCAACTATTTGTACTTAGTTGTACAAAAAAATGAGAAATGTAACAATGCACTGCTACTTTTACCGTAGTACAGTGTATCAAGTGTGTACCATTGCTATTAATGTACACCCAGAACTTACCACTACTATTAATATACAGTGCAGCACTACTATTAATATGTTCTACCACTACTATAAATGTAAAGTGTGCCAAAAATGTATCATTACTATTAATGTGCATTGTAACAACAGTGTACAACCACAATACGCATGCAATGTACTAATAATGTAGCATTACTACTAATGCAGAGCAATGTACCACTACTGTTAATAAACAATGTGCTAACAATGTACCATTAGTGTACATGGTACCAAGAATGTACCACTATCATTAATGTGGTGCCCAAAATGTACCACTACTATTAATGTACAGGGTACCAACAATGTCTCACTACTAATAATGTACAGTTTCAACAATGTACCAGTATTATTAACGTACAATGTACTGACAATGTAGCACTACTACTAATGTAAAGTGAACCAACTGTTTAAAACACATTAACAATGCACCACTAATGTACAAGGTACCAATAATGTAATAAGAACTTAGCAGTAATACATGAGAGGGAGTGCTATAACCTAAAGATGCTGACACTGGCAACTTCAAGTGTATTATTGCGACTATTCCACAGCTCCCTCATCGCCGTTTACTGTTAGATTTTAAGATAAGAGGACAGAAAAGCTATTTGTTCACTTACTTTAGTTTTCATCTGTGACTACTACAATAATTATAAATAATATAATAATAACACTGGAGTTTTGGTACAGCTGGTGTTTTTGTTCCATAAGCGCTGGTGTCCTCGCTAGGTTAGGTGTGTATGTGACGGAGTAATACTTGAAGAGCTTTGGTCAGGGTGCCATTATTGTGCAGTATTGGCACTCATAGAACATTTCTCAGTGAATCACATTGCAGGGTCAGACCTAACTGTGGTATAACGTAAAACCAAAACTCCGCCCCCCGCCCCAAAAAAAAACACCCTGTCATGCACATACCTACCCACACAAGCTTAAAAGTGCAGTTAAATGTGATATTTCTCTTTTATTCTTCAAATTAAAATACAAATACAGCATGGTATGAGAAGCTAATATTCATTTTACAGCTGAAATATATAACCCACTGCCCAACACCCACAAAGCCGCATATGAAAAAGGTCAAATGCATCTTGCTGAAAGAAGCGAGCATTA
Organism: Semaprochilodus insignis; assembly: GCA_034552555.1. Classification (NCBI taxonomy): domain Eukaryota; kingdom Metazoa; phylum Chordata; class Actinopteri; order Characiformes; family Prochilodontidae; genus Semaprochilodus; species Semaprochilodus insignis. The sequence continues at coordinate 53,464,765 of CM067474.1, read as the reverse complement.
AACTGAAGGTGACGAAAAGTTATAGTTACATTGGACAGCATGAAAGCAACCAGTCGAGTCAAGATTTCTAAAATAACTTACAAAATCAACACACTTAACTTTATTATAGAGGGAGAGAAGACTGAAAGAAGGTTCAAGGCTAGGTAACAAAAAGAAAGGGGAAGAAAAATACTTTTTTCACCACATGAAAAAAGCAGAGGAGAAAAGTGAGGGAGTGAGGGAAACAGAAAGAGGTGTGAGAGAGGGTGTGAGGAAGGGATGTGTGTTGCAAGAGTGGACGCAGCCTCTGTCCTCTCAAGCACAACGGGGGAGTAATTACTCAACCTTCCCCTGCCAGCAACTTCTCAACAAGGCCAGAACACAAGGCTATAATCAGATGAATTCACCGCACAGTGTTAAGCCAGTACATTTCCACTGCGTGTGCATATGTAGGCATCCACTCTTATAGCCTAAATGCCGAACTTGGAATAAACAAACAGGAGTGTTGAGGGAGTCAGAAGACAAATAAGACACTGTGGTCTCCAGACAGGGTGTGGTGCTGCTCCTGCATCTAAAACGGAGCCACAGTGTCTGCAGAAGACGTGACGCACCGACCTCATGCCCGAGGCTGTGCTCTAGGACCAATCTTTCCAAAATTCCTCTGAGAAACCAGGCTGACAGACGAGAAGGACACAATGTACCCTGTAACCAAAAACACTCTCTCCAAGACCAAAAAGTAGTATCAAATTAAAGTGATGGTTAGAAAAACAGTAATTTCTTGGGTCTGAAGTTCGCTTCTTTAGTTTTGTCCTGGTGCTATGAGGCTAATGTAGCTAACAAGCACTGGACATTTTGTATACCAATTAACATTGGCACAATACCACAGATCACTTTTTCAACACCGATAGTGAAAACTTGAATATCCTGATCCAATTCATTTCTTTAGAACCGAAAGGTTTTAAAAGATTAAAAGCTACTTTTAATTGAAGCACTTAAATTAGCAACTAGAAGTAGTTAAAATATACAGCTAACAACTTGACATTCACACCAAATGCGTATGCCATTTCAGGCTAGACTTGCTACAGAATTGGATCAAATTAATTCCCTTCTCCCCTGTAGCTCACAGCAAGTAGAAAAAAAACAGATTAGAAGCTTTGGGTGCAGCAAACAGCACACACCCACCATCATCATTCATGCACCACTTGATGCAGAATGCATTACTGTATTTTATGTGAACGAGGGCTGTAACTCATAAAATTGAGACTTGAAGACGGCTGCTGCTATTGTTTTAGCTATGCAACACAGTTATGCACATTTTTATATACAACAGTATGTCATGAAGTGCCAGTAACCACATAAGCCAATCTGCTGGAGCAACTCCACACAGTTTGAGCGAAGAGTGTGATATTTTAGGCAAACAGTTTTCTTCACCTTACCTGCTGTACAGTATTCATTGCTTGCTAGCTGTATTAGCCTTATTAGCACACATTATTACGCTCCTAAAGAAACTAAAGAAGCAACCTTCAGACACCAAACCTGCCTTGGCTGTGTGTTTGGATTTGGGCCAAGTTGAAAAACTGCACAAATCTGATTTTGCCACCAAACTACTGCTTTACTTTTCCCAACATATGCTCAGAGACACACAGCATGGTGTGCATGTGCACTCTGCATTATAAAGCACTATAGGAGAGAATGCAGAAAGAAACTTCAGAATCACATCAGAATCACATTGTACTGCAACAGTCTGAGTGAATGCAAATGCCTACACCACCCCAGGAGATGCAGGGAGGGCAGAAAGCTGGGGTGCAATGCACTTGCGGCTTGTTTAACAAGTGCGAGAAGCAGAAGCGCAGCAGGACGGCAGAATATTCCTCGATTCTGCATACGTAGAGCTGTGGTTTCAGTGACTTATGAGCATATGAGTAATTCTCTTTTGGGAAAGTGCTTTTTGGAAGGGTGATGAATATTCAAGGCCTCTTCCCTCAGCATGACTCACACGCATGCAGAGCTGCTTCCTCAGCTAGCTTTTTGCAGCTCGCATGGAGATAGAAAGCAGTATAGGCAGGGAAAGAAAAGAGAAACAGAGGGAGGAAGGGAGGGAGGGAGAGAAAGAGAAAAAGAAAGAGAGAGAGAAAGAGAGAGCGAGAGAGAGAGAGATGGGTAGAGAGGGAGAGACAGAGCGGACACTTGGTCTGGACACACATCTTCCTTTAAACAGACAATAGAGAGTACTTGGGTTCTTCTGGGAAACATACAGTAGCTACAAGAGGAACAGGAGAAAATGTAACCTCAATGCAAGGCTTCATAAATAAAAGGGCAGCCGCTGGAGAGCCTCTCATAAATAATTTGCGTCGTCGGCTGAATGCAAAGCCTTATTTTATAAACCATTGATCTTCTAGAGATTAAGTTTATGGCTAGACTTGTTTCGACATGATGTCAGGACCCTCTGCACGGGCTTAGTATGCATGAATTCTTTTTAATGTGCGTAAACCCCCCCTTTTCTCTCTTCAGAAACAGAAAGGCCTTTGATCGGCTCATTTTTCTGTGCATATAATGCTTTCTGTATCAATTTGAGATGGTGCTTTATCTTAAGCATGCTAGAGGGCTTAAATCAGATCTGCGCTGAAAGTCTCTGCACTACCACGCCACGTGTATCTAGTCTACATGATATGTGACAATCCAAACAAGTCGGTAACCTTACAGTTTCCACCAGTGCTAACTCGCATTCAAAAGCCATGCAAAATACAGCCACTCTGCTCCGAACAGTCCAAAAGATGTGACAGTGCAAACGCGTTGTTAACTTAAATGAGGCGGACCAGTCTGTATATCTGTACACAACACTCTCTCCAACATACAGAGACTTTCTCCCTCTCCCATATGAACTCATTCACGCCTCTCATCATATCCATCTCCGATCGACACAGTCCTACCGAGCAGAGGCCATTTCAAGTCATTTGTGGTGGAGTAATCTAAAAGTAAAAGACAATCTGACACATGATAAATGTATAACATGCTTAATTCACACCAACCGCTTCATAACAGAACTAAAACTGGCAAATTAGTTGGCTGCTTAAAAAGGTAAAGAAGTAAAAGTTTACAATAGGAGCAAAGGAGTAAAGGAGCAATTAATAAAATGACACAACCTGTCAAATTCATATTTCAAATCATAGGGGCCCAACATATCACCAGGAAATGCACAGTCCTATTCTTCTACTTTCCTCTTCAAGCCTTAACTTTATTCCTTCACTCGCCAGGAGCTTTCTCTGGGTGGTGAAAAGCAACACCGATGCTTTGCAAAGATCGCTTGCAAAGAGTTTCAGCCATTATTATGATTTCTCTTCCTTTCGTTGGCTTGAATGAGTTTAATTGGAAGCAGACGGTGGAAACATGATTGACCCACTGGAAACGCAATGACTTAATGGTATAGCGACTCCCTATGGGCTCTTAAGGTATAAAGATATAACAAGACTGGATGGGCCGGGGCTAGCTGGTTAGCATGCTAACTTCACCATCAAAATGTTATTACTTCAGATCCTATTGTTACTTTTATTTAATTTTAGAATGTTTTACACCAAAGAACGTACAAACTTCTCCATTAAATGCTAGCAGCGGCAAATAGTTGCCGGCTCTGCACACAACAATAACAACAACCTTTCAGAACAAGATGTAGCCGCTGCTTGTGAGGCTCATCATCTCTTATTACATTATACAAGTTGTGTCTAAAGGCTTCATATCTACTCTGAACGTATCTGGTTCGTACACACTGTTATAAATCAGAAACTCAAGTGAAATGTGTGTGAAAAGTTTTTTTCTTTGTCTTATGTGACGCAAAATCAATCAGCAAATTGTAAAGAGTCCAATATTAGTTGTTATCATTCTGACACCACTTTAGTCCTCACCCTGACTTCTAGAGCAGCAAACACAGCTGGATATCATTTACAACCCCACAAAACTGCACTTTCACACTGACCTCCAACCTATATTGTTACCTACAGGAGCCTATAATGATTTAATCTCAGATCAGCTCCAAAGGCCAGCATCAACATACGCTGCACATCCACGGCTGTTTGCTCGTTACATCCTCAGTCAATAATGAATCCTGCACCTCTGCTTTTCATGCAGTCCCGCACTCATTCACTGCAACTGACTGAGCATGTCAGCCTTGATATTTCACGTTCCTCCATTGCCTCTGATCATATTCATCTCTTATCGACCACCCACAGAACATCAGACGGTGATTTCTCAGGTTATCTGCGGAAAGATCTCAGCAAATTCACCGCTCTCTCTTTTATCCGCACCAATGTCAGACAGTTTGGCGAAAACTTTGTTTCTGTGCTTTGTAATCTTTCATTGGGCCTACAGTAAGTCTCTCTGTAAGTGCAAAGAAATGCACAGGGGAGAAGCAAGCTGAGAGTCAGTGATTTCTTTGCTGTGGTTGGTATTAAAACCAATAACAGTTTTTTTTTAATTGATTTAATTAGCATTTTGAAACAACACACTACAATGCACAAATAAAATGCTGTGAGTATAAGATGCCTATCATCATAAGGTGCCCATCATTGAGACAGCGTGAGTCAAATTCTGAGTGATGCCACAGTCATCCATTGCTTGGAGTCCAAATGAGCATAATTTAAAGATCATCTTAAATCACCCACTGGCAGTCTTAACACATTACCAACCAACTTTTTAAAGAATATTTCAAAAAGCAATTTAGCTAATAATGAGTTTAAAAAAAAACAAGTAACTAAGCAGTATTCATAAAAGGAGCAAAGATTATCGAATGTTTAAAAACAGTGCATAATATCAATTAACGATTCAAGGAATCAGGAGGAATTTCAGTGTGTAAATGGCACAAGCCTAAGCTGAACACCCATTATCAACGATCCCTCAGACAGCACTGCATCAAGAACTGTCATTCAACAAATAGCTGATATAACCACATGGGCAAGCAATTGCTTTGGCAAACATTTATCAAGCAGTACAACACATTTGTGAGTTACATTCACAAATACCAATCAAAACATTACTATGCAAAACAAAAGCCTTATGTTAACCACGTCCAGAAGCGGCGTTGACTTCTCTGGGCTTAGAGGCATCTGAGACGGACTATCACACATGGAAGAAATAGACGCTGGGACCAAAGATGAAAATTACCATCTAGTCTGTTTTCAGCAACAAGTCCAAAAGCCAGGGTCTGTCATGGAATGGGGTAAATGTGTCAGTGCCTTTGGCAAAGGTTATTTGCACTTTATGAGGTGATGCAGCATTAACGCAAAGTACAAAATGCAATTACATTGAGATCCTAGAGCAACATACGCTGCCTTCATGAAGACCTGACCTGTCCCTGATGAACGTGTTGATGAAACAAAAAAATTGAGAACAACGATCCCGTATCGTTGCATACCGTATGGCAGAAATGTATGGTACAAAATAACACCTGAAACACTTCATCTTCATCTCTTGGTATCCTTGGTGCCAAAACATAAGTGTTTTGAGAAGGAATGGAAACATTACAAAGTGGCAAATGGACACATATTAGCTAACTAGGTAAACTAATTCATACTGTCTGTCATGAAATAAAAGTTGTAGTTCAGATAGCAAACACCTCAAACATGTTGAACTTTTTTTCTCCTAACACATTAAACATTGCGGTTAAGAAGCCTCTCTTTAAAAAAAACATCTAAAGGCAACTCTTCTGAGCAGTTACAGGCCTATTTCAAATCTACCTTTCATCAGAGAAATCACTGAGAAAATCCTCTTCAAGCAACTTACATGCTTTATAGCCTTGAATAGCTGTCAGGACTCTGAGGCTGCCCTTAAGATCATTAATGACATTTAAATTCAGGCTTTGGTAAAACACCTGTTCTACTACTGCTTGATCTCAGTGATGCCTTTGACACCAATGACAATAAAATTCTATAGGTAGACTTGAGAACTGGGTGGGTTCTGTCCTAAAACCCATTCAGTTCATTCAGGGTTTGATTCTTGGGCTTTAATTTATTTTGCACATGCATTCTCTTGGCCAAATCTTACGAGACTATGGGATACTCAGAGGTTCTTGGCCTTCTCCCCAAACAACTAAATCCCCTTGACTCACACTGTAAATGCCCTGAGCAAATAACTAAATGGATGGGACAAAGCTTTCTGCAGTTGAATAAAAACAAAACAGGGATTATTTTATTCTGGTACAGCAATGAGAGACACAGTCTAGCTGTCTATCTGGATTAGAGAGCTTTAAAATCTTACAGATGTTCCACACAACCTTGGTGTACTAATGGACTCTGATCTCAGTTTCAGTCATCATGTCACAGAAACACTAAACCAGAAACACACCCACAAACAAACAGCTACACTGAATTCACAATGCAGCTCCCAGAGTTCTCACAAGGAGTAAAAGAAGATAACACATCGTCCCTATTCCTAAATCCTTATACTGGCTACCAGTATGTTACAGAATAGACTTAAAGGTTCCATTACTGATCTATAAATGCTGAATAGTGTAAGAGCAGCACATTTATCTGATATGCTGCACCGACATGAGCCAAGCAGGACTCTCAGATCATTAGGAACTAGTCAGTTAGTTTGGCCTAAGGTAAAGACCCAATAAGGATCAGCAGCGTTTAGCTAATACGCTGCTCTTAAATGGAATCAGTTGACATAGAGCATTACAACATTGGACACTGTTAAATCTGGGCTGACGTTGCTATCTGAGCAGCTTTCAGCTCAGTTTAAAACAGTGTTAGCTCTACTAAACTTCTCTGCTCTAACTGCACTTTTTATCCTAATTTTTAATATGATTTTCAATGTAATGTTTATTCCTCTTCTTAAAATCTACTGTTCATAATCAATGTATTATGTGCTTTATTATCTCCACCTTTTAACTGCAATGGTTATAGCAGATGAAAAGCACTATGTAAATAAACTTGCCTTGCCTTCCCTCCAGGGCAAGGATAAAAAACAACTAATCTAATGAACTTGCTTTCCGCATATTCCTGCAAATTTCTTTTTCTGTGACTTCTCAGCAGGATTTTAATCTGATGACTGTGCTGACTGTGTCATCACCACTTGGATCCTGCATTGTCTTGTAGGAATATTCAATGATTTTATTTTTATCTCCGTGATAAAAAGCATCACTTGAATGCGATACGTGTACCTGAGCAATTCTTTCTGACTGCCAGTGTATATCAGCTCCCGTTATATGCTTCACTCCCAGAAATGAAAGCTTCTTCAAAGGTGCTACGGGTAACTTCTTTATATGTGTGTCTGAGGGAGGGACCTGAGAGCAGGACGGACAGACCCATCAGTATGCATTCCTTGCTCACCTCAAACCCTTGTGCAAGGAAGATGTGTGTGTCAAACTCCCTCTGCTTCTCCAGTGGCCTCTGAGTAATAATTTCTGAAAAGCTGGCCTGGCGCCCGGCCTTTCCCCAAAAGCAGAGCATCTTCTTGGCTGCAGGCTGAAGGCAGGCGGGGAGGCAGCGCTCACAGCACTTCATTAAGGATCAGTAGCCTGCATGCAGCAGACGTGACGGGGGATTTGGGACCTCGTGAGTGCTGGGAGTGATCCTCAGGGAGCCAGCAGATGCAAGATAGAAAGGTGAGGAAGGGAGGAAGAAGGTTATAACCACAGCGAGGTGGAAAAGATAGCAGGAAAAAGTCATGAGAGGCGACAAGAGCTGCATGCTACACCACTCTGTAATCCTCTGCTGGGAGCTACTGTTTCATGCGGCGTTTATGCCACCAGTCAACAGAAGGCAAGGGGAAGGGGAAGACCACTTCAGATGTGTGTAACAATGGCGCTGGTTAGCGACCAAACCTGTGAAAAGCCCTTGTTGTTGCTGTGCATTTCAGTAGCCTAATTGTTTGGACTGAAACAGGCAAAAAGTTCCACAATCATATCAAGTGCTGTGCCTAATACAATCAGCCAAAACTAAAACAGGCACCATTTTCTCCATAGCAACCCTCTTGCCAAAGAGCCTTTGGAGAACGCTGGGCGCCAAGATGCAACTAATCATGGGTGCTTTTGTTCACAGAGAGAGAGAGGCGCCAATCACAACACTCACTGCACACATACACGCGCACAGCGGCGGCACGGCAGACACGTGAATCACGAAAACAACTCCAACTGCAGGCACAGCAACAAAGAAAGCTGCTTCCCTCAGGCAGTCTCTGGGGACACTAAACCCATTCCATCAAAGCAGCAACACACCTAGCTCTGCTCATCAGTAGGGCCTTGATGAATGGGTCCAGTTGAGCTCTGGACAAAAGACTGAATGTGGAAGCCAGGAGAGGCGAGAAAACTTTAGTTTAGACACCGTCAGAAACACCTAACAGTGTGGCCAACTGGAAAACACTGTGTGAACGCAGGTCAAGCTACAGGTGCATTTACAATCCTGCCTAACTTCCATCAGAGAAGAAGAATGTTTGACAAACCTGGGGTGATAAGCAAATCAGGACAAAACGATAAACAATTACTGATGAATCTAGATCTGTTTCCTTACTTAAAAGCACTGGAGTTACAGTAACATTCAGTATGTCTGGGTTTCTAAATAAACAGCTGTAACACTCTCAGGTCAACAATAAACAGATTGTGAACGCTGCACGCTAGAGACTTACTTTTCATTTCCTGGGTAATGCTGTTCCATTGTCAGAAACACGGCATCTGACTAGTCAACGAACCCAAGGCATCAGCCATGCAAACAACAACTGCTCTTTTCAACATGGACAAATGGAGAAACAATCACAGAGGACACTCAGTGTTGGATTTATCATCACAGATTTATTTTACCAAGCTTCCAAAAAGACGGTCTGGATTACAAACCTTCTGAAAGGATATGAACAAACCAGAGCCCTCATGAGCACGGAGCAATGCTAGCCTTCTAGGTAAAAATGAAAGTCTTTAGCATGCAGCGTTCCAGAGATTTACTCCTTTATGTATCATCCTTTCACGTCCACCTGAGAGGGTTAAGGTATTTCTACATCAAGTCAGAGGGGGGTAAAAAAACAAACAACATCAAACAACGTCAAATTCTGAAAAAGAACACAATAACAATAACGCTGTCAGAAATCAGAGCAGAGTGCGCTTTCTTTTTTTTGGGATTTTTGTTTGTGCTTTTTAATGCTGTTTGTGACTTTTAGCAGAATGGGCTCTTATTTAATGACTGTGAACAATAATTTTGTCAGTGTTCCTAGCACACAAATCCATATCTTCTTCCTGCATTACCAGTGTTATTATAATAAGTGATGTGAGGGTTTCAGTGTACTGTATCCATTAAAAAAAACACTCACAATCAAAAAATTAAACTACACCATCAATAAGCCTGAACATAAAAAAGACCTCACGATCAATAAACATTAAACTCTAATACTGCTCCAGGCCTGCAACTATCAAAAACATCAATGTTTAAATACTCTGTCAAATATTACTGTGAATATTTTTAAGGAATAGGTTAAGGAGGTTATTTTTTATTCATATTTTTGTATTACTATTTATCATTATTAATGTTTTTTCATGTATGATTGCTAGAATCCAATTATTGTTTTTTATTTTATTAATGCGCTTTTTAATGAAACTTGAAATAATGTAAAATGCTACACTGCTAATCTTGCTGATGAGAAATAAGGCTGGCTCAGCCATTCAGGTAAAGGCCTACCATATCAATGCTCACTTTTGTGTGTTTTGGTTTGTACATTGTGTTATCTGGCTTACTTCCTGCATACCAGTAAAACAAACACCCTGGGAAGAAGGAACCTGCTGCTATTGCCTCCCCTTGAAAAACTGGGGTTATAGACTTTGTCATAAACACTTTCACTGCTGCTTTTCAATCCACACTGCTGACCTGTTTAAGTTTCATGGATGCGTCACCTGGTACCAGTATGGTGCACCGATACGGCACTGGTGCGACCCTAAAAAATACTAGTTATCAGAATTTTCTGTTTTCAAATATTTGAATCCTGAACTTGACTGAATATTCGTTGCAGCCTTAACTTTGCATACAGCATTTTCCCTATACGCCCTAACGTCGCTGTGACACTCGCAGGCGCCATGGAGCACAGGTCAATTCATGGTAAAACCAGGACTGGAGCTAAGCTCTCTCTCTCTCTCTCTCTCTCTATATATATATATATTTTTTTTTTAGATAAAGCTATGATTTATACTTATTCTTCCTGACTGTTAACAATTATTAGCAATGATCCTATAAGACCACCAAGCTGAAATGTTGGTTCATGATAGAATAGCAAAGTTGTTCTTGCGGCTTAGGGAAAAATACAGATGCATGATAATCCTGATGTATGCATAATGACCTTTAAAAATAATAGTGTGACTAACAGAATATTTCTTCATTACTGTTTATTAAATTAATGAGAAGGCCAAGCTCAAAAAATCCTAGAGCACTTACACATTGGATCGTAATGGTGTTTTTATTTGGTTTAAATGGTTTTGTTACCCTACCCATTCTGAGCAGCAGATAATAAAGGACTTGTAAAAATATTAATTTTAAATTCTTAAGCTGTAACTTCAGCAAACATTAAATCAAGGCAAAAATCCCAAACTGCTGTTCAAAAATGTAGTGGATTTATCTTGCATGCAAGCATGCACTAGAGAAGGTTCCATAGAAGAATCTCACACACACTGAGTTCACCTGTTCAGTGACATTAAATATTCACTCTGCCTGCATGACTCAGTCCCACTCTCTCAGCAGTGCTCCAGTCTTGGGCTGTGAGACAATCGTGAAGTCCTGAGAGATGACAGACCCAGAAAGATGATATTTAAACCACTGTCTCTTTCCCTCCCACTCATTCGTCTATACCCTCTCTCCACCCATGCACCACGCACGAGACCAGCACACCCCGGCGCAATCACTCAGGGGCAGATGATCGTGCAATTATGGCTCTGGAGAAATGCTTTCATCATCTCTGCGCACCCATGCTGCTTGATGGAGGATGACAGGTGCTTTTGGAGATGAATAAGCCTCTTTCGTCCTCCGTTTTGGCCACCGTGACTCATCCACCGAGTGACCTTCCCTTTATCTGTCTGAGTCAAAGCAAAGGCAGCAGTTTGAATATTTTTTAGCATGAGTTTAGGCCTTTTATATAATGTAGTCAACCTCTTCATCTTTCTTTATTCCTCACTATCCTTTACTACCCTTTAGATGTCTAGACATATGCCTATTGTTTACTATGCCATAATTACAGACTAATTACAATGTTTATTTGTACAAATGACAATTACCTTCAATTCACTTTCACAACAACATGACTTCTGTTTGTTTTGATGTCAAGCACTGGCTAAAATTATAAAGCATGGCTGTACACCCAACAATAACTCTCAAATCACATTCAAATCACAATAAAACATCTCCACTTCCTCCTACAAACTACACGTGCTGATATTTTGCAGTTCAATTTACCATGTTATTAATTGCACACAGTAATGTTGGTGTGGCTCAGCGGATAACACCACTAACCTCCAGGGAGTTACCGCCCCTTGTGGGAGATGGGGGTTCGATTCCCAGGTCTGGGTAACTATGCTGTGCTACACCAATAAGAGTCCTTGGGCAAGACTCCTAACACTACATTGGCCTACCTGTAATATAAATGACCTTGTAAGTCGCTCTGGATAAGAGCGTCAGCTAAATGCCATAAATGTAAATAAATGTAACGTCAAACGTCAAACTCTACACTTTGAAACAGCATCACTGCAGTTTTGTCAAACACGGGCCGTTTCACCTGAGATCTTAGGTCACGTTCACATTACAAGCTTCAATGCTCAATCTGATGTTTTTGCTCAGATCTGATTTCTCAAACATGATGCTTCACATCTGTGTAGCTAAGAGGCTTGAATCTGTCATCAATATGAATTAACCTCTATCCTGAAATGATCTGCACACATACAGCTAGCAAACTAAACAGCAGAGCAAAGATGTTTAGCTCTTAACAGCTCTCAGCTGTTCATTATTAGAGCAAGACAAGGCGAACATGGTCAGATGCATTGCTTTTCCACCATAAACTGGCACCGACTTCAAGTTAAGTGCTGCTCCCACAGTAACATTGAATGATGGCACATGTACAGTGAGATAAGAACACAGAAATTTTGATTTAGGCCTTTTTATTAAGGTCGTGTGGCCACAAATCAGATACGTATCTGATCTAGGACCTTATATGAAAGTGGCTCAGATTGGATGTAAAAAGATTCAGTTTGTTAGTCCACATAACTCTGAAGGCATCAGAGCTGTGTCACATTAAAAATCAAATTTGTGCTACGTCAGTCTGGGAATGTGAACACAGCCTTGGACGTGCAGAGCAGCTCTGCTTTCACAAACCCCTACCTCTGATCATGTGACACTGCCCTTCTTCACAGAGCTGGTAAACAATCACAAAAGCCACAGCATGGCAGAAGCAGGAGCACAAAAACAATTTCATCAGAAAACCCAGCTTAGAGAGGGAAAAAAGCTTGTTCTCATGAATGCCCTTAAGTCTGCAGTCACAAACTTCATGTGCATTAAACAAAACGGCCAAAAGAATCTGGAACGTAACCTAAGGCAGTGGTGTTCAACCCTTATCTGCAAAGAGAGTAGCTGCAGGTTTTCATTCCAAACAGGCAGGAGAACACCTGATTCTGCTTGCTTAATCAACTGCGTAGACTTCAAACAGCTGATCATGTGTGCTCCCTCTGTGTTGGACTGACAACCTGCGGTGTTTCGTGGATAAGACTGGACACCACTGACCTAAGCAGTTTGACGGAATGCTATGTGAAATGTTCAGTAGTTTGCCAAAAGGTTGAAACATTTACTAAAGCACTCATAGTATATCTACAGAACACAAGGTAAAAAGGTTAGTTGACAGTCAGTTACAAGATACATTTGTCTGCAGTCTATGTTTAAATTTGAACCATATTAGTACTGAACCCAGTGCAGAAAAAAAACTTCACCATTAGTTGGCCAGTGTTTCTTCCCAACCCTGGTCCTGGAGGCACCCTGCCCTGCACATTTTAGTGGATTCCCTGCTCTAACACAGGCCCTGCAACTCTGAAAGGGTTTCTTAATGAGATGATCAGTTGAATCAGTTGTGTTGGGAGCAAGGAAAGCACTGAACCATGCAGGGCAGGGTTCCTCAAGGACCAGGGTTGAGACACACAGAGCTTGACAATATCATTGAATGAGATGCAATCCAAATCTGCCCAAGCGGCGCAATTCTCTGATGCAAGAGTGGCTGAACATCGCCTACATCCAGAAACTTGTCCAGTCCAAGCCAAACGGAATCAGCTGTTTTTCATGCTCGTGGAGGTATTACACATTAGGTACAAGGAATTTCCAAGGGCTTTCTCCCTGTTTCAGTGAGCTACAAGTGGGAAATACTTCAATCAAATGCAAGATGAAGTCGTTTAAGCCCTACATGCCATGGGAAACCAAGCAGGGTTAAAATGAGCTTCTCGTCTATCTTATGACAGTATCAGTGATCCGGGAAGGTGAAGGCCATCATCAGTTTCCCAGTGTGTGTGAAGCCCATCAGGGCATGTGTTTGGACTACTGACCACACAGCATTGTTAAACACATCAGTGCGCTTCAATCACACATGACCATACAGATGCCCTACAGACTACTATGTTGCTTAGCAACAGGAGAGAGAAGGACTCTGCTATCTTTCCGTCCCGACAAAACAGGGCGATGTCTAAACACAAGCAACACATGGTCTAGCCCAGCTATAAACCTGAATCACAGATGTACAGTGCACTTCAGCTCTTCAGCTCTGGGTACAAACTCTGCCTGCCCCAAAAGGGAGCAGAATCACTGTCGGCACACAGACGTGATTTCTTCTATTGATTCTGTTTGTTTTTGTGAATTGAAGCATATATATATATATATATTTGACCAAGCTCTGAAGACATGGGCTTTCAATTTTGGTGTCAAGTGCTCCAGGGACAGTGACAGGTGGGGAATCGTACAGGGATGGTACACCCGTCAAAGCCTAACGCAGGTGTCCTAAGGCAAGCTCAGAAGGACAGAGGACAGAAACCTCCCTTAGAGCAGCAGAGCAAAAGCTTGCTTGATTTTAATATTCGGTATGTATACAGACCGTCAAAGTGGTGTCTAACAATTCTTTCTGGGCTTTTGGGTTGTAATGCATGTCAAACAGAGATGGCATGGTGTTTTTCACTGTTGGTCTGCTTTTTCTCCAACATATTGCAGCAACATGACTGTGCTGACTGGCGCTGGAGAACGAAGCAAACAACAGCATTTAAATGACTAATCTGCTCTTCTTTTTTTTCTTGTCAAATTTTTTTTCGTTTTTGACTGAAAACCAAACATGTCACTTTCACACAATTTTCAGCCAAAAAATTTCTGTGGCAGAAATTTTGGTGCATGTCATATTGTAACCTTGATTACTGGCCAACAACATCATTTTTTTCATCCATTTTTTATTCTTTAAAATGCTTTAAAATATTTTTCAATGAAAATGAGCATCCAAAAACAGACTACACAAACTGCTCAAGCACTCTTTATTTTCTTGCTAACCCAGAGAGGCGGTGAGGTGAGACACCAGTGGGGACTCATTTCTGGTGTCAAGAGCTCTGGGGACAGTGACAGGTGGGGAGTCGGACAAGGGCGGTACACCTGTCAGAGCAGGTGTCCTAAGGCGAGCTCAGAAGGACAGAGGACAGAAACGTCCCTTAGAGCAGAAGGGCAAAGGCTTACTTGACTTTAATTTTCAGTATGTATACAGATCGCCAAGGCGGGGCCTCACAATCCTTTCTGGGCTTTTGGGTTTTAAAAGCTTTAATTGTTTTAAGCTAAGTGTCAAAAAATAACCAGAGGGATAACTGGCTTGTTTATCGGAGCACTTGAGGCTTTTTTGATCCTTCAATGTCAGCTTTTCTTATCACTGTGAAGCAGAATTCACCAAGCATTGGAATGTCTATGCACTACCAAGGAATGTGTGCTGGGTTCAGACCGTTGTAAGACACGTTAGGTTTACCCTAGTGATATTATGTTGTTGCAATAGTAATCCTGCTCAGTACGAGAGGCATTTGGTTTGTGTGCTTGGCTGAGGAGCCAATAGTGCCAAACCACCATCTGTGGGATTATGACCAAATGTCTCCAAGTCAGAATCTTGCTTAAACATAACGACACCACTTTCGGTACAGTACTGGATCAGTTATATTTTCCCTCTAATATCTGATCCAACTTGTATGAATGTTGTGTAACAAATGGACTATTACAAATAGTTCAAAATTACTTAATTTTTCATTACTTTTCATTACGTTAATCAGCCCAGTATCCTGCATTTTTCTCATATTTCATTGTTCCCCTGAGATCTGCTTAACTGAGCTCTTTAACATGCACTGGAGAATTTGTTAAGACAGCAACGATATGTTCGTTAGGGGAATTGTATATGGCATGCTTTATGCTACTGAATACATATAGACTTAAGGCAGCATGGATGTATGGTACGGCATACTTATATGCTCTCTTAAGCACCGCTGGAAGCAGGTTGCACTGTGTCATGAAGTGCGGCATTTCTAGCATTTTAAAAAGGTGGAGGAATCGGAGATGAATGGACCTATCTTTTTCCATTTCTTAAGCGCTGGTGTATGAAGCGGAAGAGAAGGCTGTGTTCTGCTGTCAGTTCCACTACAGCATTCGCTCCACTCCTCATCCCGGCTCTCGGTCTTTTGCTATGCTTCTCCTACAGTTGTCCTTTCTTCTTTCAATCTATCACTCATTCTTTTCATGCACGTCTGACGCTGAATCTGTGCATCCATCTTGCAGAACTCTCTCTGCAGTTCCTCTTTCTACCTTTTTCTTTCCTCCTGTCCCTTTCTATCTCCCTGAGCAATCAAATTTTTTTCAATGATGTCATTTCCAGCAGTAATGGTTTTGCAGAGGCTTGCTGTGAGTTAGCGGGTTCTGGCACAAGGCCGCCGCATCGGCACTACAGATTTGTATGTCATGCTGTTCTGTTGCCACAGTCACATCCCAAGGCTTTTAAGGAGGCTCTGAAAAAAGAAAAAACAAATGAAAGAGGGAGCGAAAGTGAGAAAGTTGCCGCCATATGGCGTCAGAAAATCGTCTCTGAGCAGAAGGATTCTTCAAGGACTCTCTCAAGCTGTTTGAGTGGTTGAGATGAATTATGAAAGAAGACATCCACCATATTTCACACAAATTGGTCACATCTATGATTGACAGGTCAGTGTTTATGGCAGGTCAATGGAAAACAACGAGTGTCTGTTCCTCATGCTTCATTAATTAAAGCAGAAGGAAACAGGGCCAAGGCTAACACGTGCTTACATGCACACCTTTTCTTACTGTCACATTGCTGACAGAAGCTGCTGACTGGGATTCACACTGTGGATAGAAGTGACAGTTTATACTAACCCCATTTCCACTCTACTATAGCTGGACAGCTCTTCAGAAGTCAGATAATGACCATAGCGTCTGTGCCTTTTTACCTAGTCACTCCCACTTTAACAGCTCCAAGGCCAGCCGGGGCTGGAGAAATCAGGGAAATAGCGGGGGGGGGGCACTTGTTTGTCTGAATGCATTTTGAGACAGAACAAACACAGCATTAGAACCGAATTTCAGTGTGTAAATATTGGTCCCTTCCTTGCCCACCTGCTATTTGCCATGAAGCAGAGGGTTGATGAGTAAGCATCAAGAAAGCCTGTTTATGTCAACTGTAACCGTGGCCCATTATTTGTTCAGCTCTGTCAGTTTGCATTACAGGCACTGCTCAGAAAACAAAAGGGAAGATAAGAGAAAGAAGAAAGGACGAAGAGAAAAAAGAAAGACAAGCGACAAGGTCTGCTCAAAAAGCAAACGGGAAGCAAAGAGAAAGTGGAAAGAACAGAAAAAAGACCGATGAGCAACAGCGTCTGCTCAAAACATGAAAGGGAAGTGACGAGAAAAAAGAAAAGGAAACACAGAAAAAACAATGGGATGTAAATCTCTGATCTCACAACAGTTCCATCTGGATTCTTTAGGAAACAATTCAGGCAATTTTCAGTCGATTTTTATTTTGGAAAATAATGAATAAAACATTTATTTTGGCCAAAATAATTCATCAATACTTGACTGATTGTAATCCATAATCAATGTAGTTAAAAAAAAATAAAAAAAGATTCTCTGGCAAGAGAATTTGGCTTCCACCATGAAACAAGCACATTCACCATCTTTTACACTCTTCTGTGTCCATACCAGCAGCATTCTAGCCTGGCCGGTTCATTTATCCATTGTATTTATTGGCTAGGATTCTAATATCTGACTGAGAACAGAAGTTCAATTCTTGTTCTTTGGTAAGTAATATATCAGCTGCCAATACATTTTTCAACCCTAATGTACAGTATGTCAACAGTAAGAGGTGTTTCTGGCTGATCTAGGTCTCCATGCCCCCTCTCCTCCCACACACGTGCTATTCATGGCATCCACAGCACACACAGCACTGCACTGGGACCTAATCAGATAAAAACCATTTCCACAGTCAGATATGACTCCAGTTGCTCAAAGGCCCCCGCAGCTACTGCCATAATGACAGGAAAAGGAACAAGCAGCAACACAAGCGAGACACAAAGCAAGCAGTGCTCTCCCATTAGATAACGTAAACACAGATAAGCCAATATTCATTTCCCCAGTCTGCACTAACACGTCTATGTCTTTATCAATTAAATGGTGAGCATGGGGGAAAGAGACACCCACTCGCACGTGCACACCCCGTGAACTTTTCTTGAAAGATGTTCTTGTATAAGCGGGTATGTGTGCATGTAGCTAATTAGGGAGGCACTGATAAATAGGAGTACAGAGAGAAGAAGTGACAGAGCAGCAATATAGCAGACCACAGAGGAGAGAAAAGACACACCCCTCCTCTCTCTCATGTGCACATACACAGCAAACAGGCCCAAGAGTATTTGCTTGTGTGGGGGTCCAAAAAATGTTGCACAGTGACCAAATGTCCATGTGGAGTAAAAATAGAACACTGGATTGAAAGAAAGCCAAGTCTAAATAAGCAGGCGCTGAGGATCAGCTTATCTGCAGCCTGACAAAGTAATCATTTTATGACAGGTTTATTAATAATCTTCTTTAATAAGCGGAGAAAGCAAGAAAAACATCTTTACAGCTCTTAGAAGGACCAAAATGAGGTGCAATTAAAAACAAAAAACAAACCCGAAAACACTCTTCACAATGAACAAGAGCTAACTACTTGTGGTTCCCTAATTAATCTTTCAACTGAACTTTTTAAATAATCATCTATTGAAATTAAAATTCTTCTTCATCATCGCTGCACTAGGAGCACTAGACGCCATAAATAAGTTTATGTCTGTTTATCACCTCTTATTTTACTTGCTTTTCATCAGATTTTCTCTTGCTCATTTTATGTTCGCAATACTTACTATGATGATATTTTGTGCAAGTTCAAATTCTTAGGTCAAAAAGATGCCAGTTATCAGCCAACTGACGTATCGGTCAGGCACTTGTTCATCTAGTTTGTCTGAGACAGTGATTCGCACCCTGGTTTAGATTGCTCCAACCCAACATGACAATGGAGCATAAACACTACTAGGACTGGTTTGGAAACCACTGGTCTAAGAAAATGGACCAAACCTTGATATTTACAAGAGCTGTATACTTGATTATTCCAATTACAGTGCTCTTTATAAACAAGCCAGTGCAGTCTTACTGGAACAGCCCCTTTTTGACCCACTTGATTTTGTTCATGTACGAGTTTTCAGATTTTTATAATATACCAGTTGCTTTTTCTCTTTCTGTTTCACCTTTTGTCACTTACATTTGCTCTGTTATTATTGCTCTGAATCAGTGGAGCAATGCAAGTAATCCAGCCAATAATCAGGCAAAGCTAAGGTCGATTAAGACTTGTGTCTGGCCATGCCAGTCAAACCATGTTGTTTATGTGACCACATCTTAGACTAGCAGACGTAGACTAATATCGTAACACTAGTGTGCATGTAAACATAATATTGTGCATCTGAGAACCAAAGAATATCTGCAAACTTCACAGTACCATTTACAAATTATACCATATATCACATTCAGACTTTCCAGGGCCCACTGAGTTTCTAAGCAGAGAATCTGTGCAGACCTGAATGAAGCTAATGGTCTTTATTTAAAAGAACCCTTCTAAATGGCAGTAATAAGCTAGATCTCAAAAACTTTTCTCACTCCATAACTCCAGACCCTCAAATATTTTCACAAGAAACGTTATTTCAGAGCTATATGAAAATATGTGGCAGTCAAAAACACACTGCATTGGACTGCAGCCGAAGGATACACAATCATTTTCTTTTCCCCCAAATAGACTACTGATTCCCACTGTTCCTCAGCCTGCTTAACTTTTAATCCTTGCCAACAGTAATCAGAATATTTTAGTAGATCTTCTGTAACCTGCATTGAATATAAATTAGAATTACACTCTAATGGCTGTCTGTCACCGGATTATACATTTTGCATTTAGAACAAATGCTAACAAAATACAAAAATGATCTCCTCAACTTCTGGCACAGTCACAGAGGGAGAAGGAAGAAATAAAAAAACAGACACAGACACAAACCACACAGACACAAACAGTCATGCTTTTGGCATCTTGGCTCTTAGATGTACAGTTTATGCTTCAAGCTTCCAGCTCTTGCACCATCACCTCACAGTGTTAGAAAACTTCAAATCAGCCACAAGAAACATTTTAATTTGGTTGGATAGCCAACCATTTCACACAAATCTGGTCCATTATCCAGCCAAATTAAATTATTCTGTTGTTTCAAAACATATTTCCTCTGTTGCTAGACCTAATTAACTCAAAGTCAACTTGAATCAGAAGTTAAAATGCATGTTTCTTACATGTTGGGCCATATTTAGTGAAATATTGAGTGAAATATGGTATCCGAAAGGGTCTCTGAGTTAGATGACTGATGTCTCAAGATAAGAGTTGGGGGTGGTAGAAGATGAAACGTGATATTTGTTAATATCCCCCCTTCCAACACACACACCAGCGGGGGAAAAAGACATTTAATTTAATTTAATGAAAGACCAAACAGCTTGCCAGCAATCCATTCTGGAGATACAGAGACCCTAAAACTCTTTTAAATATTCCGCAAGAAGATAAACTGATTCAGAGCGCCGTTGAGATTGGCATGATTGTTTAGTCAGAGCAATGACAAAGGAATGTAAAGAATTCCTGTTCATATGTCGTTCTTTTATGTTCAAAAGGCTGTTTGTGAGACAAACTAAAATTGTATAAATATTAGGCTTTATTAAGCCCTATTCGGACGGGATTAGTTTTACTTGGGGAGGTGGGATAATGTAGTTGTTACCAGAGTTCCTCAGTGATTTTTGTCCCATCTGAATGTGCCATGTCTGTCATTTTTACCAACTGTACGCTCCCTTGCGCCTTTTACCTTTAAAAAAAAAAAAAAAACAGCCACAAAAATAACCCCTGGTTATATTATTCCTGTGCAAAACCACATGTAGGTAAATATTCTGTCATATCCTGTAAAAAAAGGTTTTCTCAAGTATGGTGGCGCTTGAGGAGGCATTTAGTTCCTCAGAGGCATGACGCTTCTGGCAGCTGTAGATAAGTCATTGTGTAGCGTAGCCTATAGCCACATATATGTTTCAACATCTAGCTGCTGATTTTCAAACTAAAATTTTAGAGAGCTATAAGATGGTCATCATTCTCTGCTTTATCAGTGGTCACAGGACGTTGCCCACAGGGCACTGCTGGATGTTTCTGGTTGGTGGACTGGTTTGATTGGTGAGGCGCATGTTTCTTTGGAGGTGACAGCAGGTGGGAAGCCACACCCATGTCAGTAATTTTTGCAGAGATTTCTTATACCCTGTGAATCAGTCATACATTTTACAGATGTCCTGGAAAAAATAAAATAAAATCACATTACCCCACCTTCCCATGTAAAACCAATCCTGTCTGAATTGGACTTTGGACTAGATTATAGTGTTTACATATTAAATAAATAACAGCATTAAGAAGACACATAATTATTGGAGCAAAGCAGATTAAACAGCAGCAATATCCACACTTTTGCAGTGGCCTTAAAGGTGTAAACAATATAATAAATCAGGCTTGGTATGACCAGAGACAAGAACTAACAAGGTAAAAAAGGGCAATTCTGATTCTGAGTTGACTTTAATCCTTGCAAACAGTAATCAAAAGCTTTTAGTAGACCTTTTGTAACCCACAGTGAATATATACTAATTACTGCCTGTGGTAAGATGAAACATTCACCATTTAGAATGCTAACAGATGATACAACACAGCAGCTTCTTTCTTGCAGTTTTACACCAGTACCTGCAGCTATAGAAGGAAAATACAGGAATAGCACACACATATGCACAGACAGAACACACAGAAAACACACACAAACCACATTCATTCATGCTTTTGGTCTTTCCTCCATCTCATTTTTTTGTACGGTTTATGCTTTAAGCTTCCAGCTCCAGCATCACTCACACAGTCACCTCAAAGCATGAGAAAACTTCAAACCAGCCACATGAAACACTTTAATTTGGTTGAAAAACGCATGGTTCCCACTCACATTGCCATGGTAGATGAAGTTATGTTTGCGCGCTATGCGCTGGGCCTCTTCTTCCCCTCCGTTGATGTGAACAGCCCAGGAGTTGGTGTATAAGCCTTGGCTGTGTGCAGACTGTGCCACCACGCTCAGGAGGAGCAGGCTGGTCCAGAGCTGCAGCAGGACCCAGCGGACCTCCATGAACAACCAGTGCAGAGGTCCTGAACACTCTGGTCTACTGCTGAGAGAATCCAATGACCTCTCTGGACCACATCAGCCACTGCAAAGACCTATAGAGGACAAAGCAGATGACTTAGAAGACAGCCTAATTAGAAAGTTCCTTTATAAAATGCCAAAGGACAAACATAGCTGGTAATATAGGCAAACACTCCCCACGGGGAGGATCATGACAACACCAACATTTTTTTAATAGCCATTCTACTTGCAGCACCACACCTGAGCAAAGCTGACCTATGAGAAAAGTTAAGCAGAAAGAAGGAGGCTGAGCAAGTTCAAATTTGACTTTGCTTGGTTTTGAAATGGGAACATGAAAAAGACCTGAAACTAGGGCAGATTCTCAGAGACAGGCTCAATGACAGTCATGAGAAAGCATTAAAGCACCCTTATAGAGCGCCGGTTTTCCTTTGTAAACAAGGAGAAAAGGACATCTGGGCATACTTTCAGATAAAGCTTTGATTTCCAGAAAGTTTATTTGCCATTTTCTGGAAAGACACCAGCTAGATATCATGTGGCAAGATCAGCAGATGCTTTACTGGATGTTCAAGGCTACTTCTTTGAATTTGCAGAGCTTACAGAGATATTCAGTGATGAGCAGAATCTTCAAAAATGCAGCAGACGCATAAACAGTAACAGTAATATGTGATAAACAATCATAACAAGCCGATGAATGACATGCCTGTTTTTTGGGTTTTTTTACCAGTTCTAAATTGTTACAGGGCTTATTTAACCTTGTTGCTCTGGAGGCAGTCACTGCATACATTTTTGATACACTTTGATAAACTGGTTAACACTTTCAATAGAGATAATGCATATTTAAATTCATCCTGGAAGAAACAAGAAGTAAGAAACAGTCTACTGTGTTCAAATAAAATATAATGTATATTTTTGATTTCCGTTTTATTTTTTACTTCATTAATTATCAATTATCATAAAATTACCATTACTACACTATGACGTGAACCGGGCAATAGCTGAGCTCTGAAAAGAACAGCACTGTAACCTGATTTCAGGCTATCTGCAGTCTTATCACAACAGAGTCTGTCATCAGCAACTAGCATCTATAATTTATTAGTGGGTTTGGTTTGTTTAAATGGTTAGGACGCCATGGACGGCTATGAGGGCACACACACACAGGATATCACTGAACTACAGAGATTTATATAAGAACAAAAATATGAAGGGTTCCCACATTTTATATCCTATGAAAGTTGTTCTCGCCTGAGGGAAACTCCCTGCAGGATCATGATACAGTCGGGCTGATCTGAGATTTGAGCAGGTCTTCAGAGACTAGGCTGCGTATGCTGAATACAGAGCATGCTAAGTTCTCCTTAGGGCCCACCACAACTGCACACACATTTTACAAAAAAGACAAGACCTACAACAATACAGCCTGCCCACAGGCCTTATTCTTCCATTTAAGCCTAATCTCAGATTAGAAGAACTGTGAGCTTCTTGAGTACATTTTATTCATATTGTGATGTTCTTTGTCCAACGGTAATTGGTCACCAAAAATGATAAAAATTGTGGGAAATGTCTTTAAAACCAAACAGCCAGTACAGGACTGTAGCCCTAACAGAAATGAATAGTACGTTGGACACACATTATCTGACTGTTCAACCACTTCAAGGCAACGCTGCATGTCTGAAAATGTGTAGGGTAAAATTAGCAGAGTGTTAGGCAGAACACTGCAACACTCTGAAAAGAAACAAATCTGCATTGGCGAGCTCATTAAAGCCTGGAAGTGTGCAGTGAGCTGGAAATGAAAGCATGTTACCTGCCTGTCATTAAAAACACTGAAAGAACCTCTCACAGAGAGAAAGAGAGAGAAATACATCGACATGGGGGGGCAAGAATAAAAGAAAACCAACACTAAAAGAGCAAGAATGACAGGGGCAGGAGGTGAATGGGGGGGTGGGGGGCTGGGGGAGACCAATACAAGGATAAGAAGAAGCAGAAAGAAAAAGAAAACCAAGATTGAAAGAAAGAGAACAAAGGAGGGAGAGAAAAGAAAAAGACAGAAAAAATAGGAAGAACAGAACGCAAGAGAGAGCAAAAGTAAATCCAGAAAGAAAGTGAAAGAGGAGGGAGAAAGAGAATAAGAGAGAGAGAAGGGGAGAGAGAAGCCATTATAAAAGACAGAAAAAGAAGATAGATGGAGAAACCAATATTAAGAGAAGAAGCAGAAAGAAAAAGACAATTCTAAATAAAAAAGAATGAGGGAGGGATGGAAGAGAAAGAGAGAGGGAAAGAAAGAGAGAGTGAGAGAGGCCATTAGGAAAGACAGAGAAAGAAGAGACAGAAAAAAAAACAAACAATCTAAAGAGAAGAAGCAGAAAGAAAAAAAAAACACAATACTAAACAAAAGAGTATGATGGAGGGAGAGGAGGGAAAAACAAAAAGACAGAGGAGAAAGGAGAGAGAGAGCAGAAAGAAAAAGAAAATGAATACCAAAAGAAAGAGTATAAAGGAGGGAGGGGACAGGAAAAACAAAGAAAGAGAAAGCATGAGACAGAGAGAGGAGACAGCACAATAGACTGAAAGCGAGAAAGGGAAAAACAATAAGATTGAGGGACTGAAAGTGAAAGAACAAAAGACATGATACAGTAGCCTCTGAAACAGTGCGCGCCAGTAAAACACCTTATACAAAACAACAGCCACCCCATACTCACAACAGAAGCGAAAAACATGAAAACACAAAAAACGACAAAACCCAATCTATCACCTGCAATACTGCTTACTGACGCTACTTCATCACAATCCACTACACAAACCACATGAACAAAGGAGCTAAGGGTTCATACGACTTATAATGGACCACTTAACTTATTAACCCATTTGTAATACTCGCTGTGGTACGTAGCGATGTAAATAATGCATGAGCTGTTTGTTACAGCAGGTCTACCCTTTATTTAGCAGAAGGTTAGGATACATAAGACACACAGAGGGATAACAAGTTCTGCCCAGTGACCGGATAGACTCAAGACAATTTTGAAGCAGGCTAATTACCTGTCGGCCTGGTTACTTAGTAAGCCCTCTTGAGTAACTTTAGCTCCTCAAAATGCAAAGTAAACACACAGTGATGTCACGTGAATACAGTGAACACAGCCTCTGTATTTATTTGAGATACAAATGACAAAAAAGGGACTTCAGGGGAATCAGAATAGTTACTCTACTGATATTAAATTCTGTGGATGCTCATTTCCATTCCCTCCCCCAGGTACAGACTGTGTTTATTCAGAGCTGCAATAATAATAATAATAATAATCACACCAACACACATCATTACTGGGTATCAGTAAGGAATGCTAATATCTTAATGCAAATCAGTGTGCTGTATTAAGAAAGCCATAGCGCTTTGACACGGGACACTAATTGACAAGCATACGCAAGTGCACTGACTCATATTCACTTTGTTGAAACCTCCACTGCTAAATCTCCCATTTTTATTCTGGACACTGAACATTAATAACTTTAAGTGATGTTACGCTGTGTTATGAAACCCATCTTATGCAACTTTTCCATCATCTTATGCAACTTTTTGAAATGCAATACTCCATCAGACGGTTAACACTGCTCAGTGTGAGAAAAGTCGTTTTATATGGATGACACGAAGCGTGGCACAGCCATGCAGAGAGCTCATGCGCAACCACTTTTTGCGAAAAGGAAAAAGCCGTCATTGCTTTGGCCCTGGACACTATAGCCTTAATAGTTAGTAAAAAGGCATTGTAAAAGAGATAACCATAAGTGCACAGTTACAGCGCATCGACATGCATTTCTCACCTCCTTTAATACACTACTCCAATGCAAACAGGAGAATAAAGTCTCCCAGCTGGTTTAATTTTCTGTTGATGTGACATTCTAAGACACAATCTATTGTTAAAGCTGGAATAAACACTGCAGAAATCGACATCTCACCTGTAAAAGCAGCCCTGGGAGAGCTCCGGCCCGGGCTGCCTTTTCAATGCAGTCAAGGCTGCTTGTCCCTCTCAGTTAAAAAAAAAAAGCCCTTAGTGCTTCAGCTTACGTGGCTTTTATGGGGAGTTGACTGCCACGGCACAATTGCAAGAGGGTAAAACAGACTGGAAAATCAATCTACATGTGTCCACAGCGTAACCCTAACTGAGCTAACAAGAAGTGTATGGAACACTGCCAATGTTTTGACGGTAATTATGTGTGGTGAAGACCGTAATTGCTACCAAACACGAATGATCCAAATAATCTATTATCATGCAGCCTACCCGTAACTGCGCATTATGAAACTGAGCTGGCAAATTACACTGCATTTCTAGTAAAGATGCAGCCAGAAAATCAGGAACACGCCATCATGCAATGCTAATTGCCATTTATGTGATGACACTTAGACAGAGCACCAGCATATTCTAAAATGAACACAAGATGGACCAGACCCATGTTTTAATACCTTTTACACGATGAAACTTTCATGTTGCTGGAAACATACATGAAGCTGAACTGCATTCGAGTTGCACAATCTAGAGATCTTGCAGCTCATTTGAATTTCACGCACAACAGTTGCAAGCTTCTCAACATCGTGACACAAAATTCATGAAACAGCTAGTCAAAACAGTATAAACATGTCATGTAATCGCATCAAAATGACATACTTTAAAATGATGATGATGATTTTACTAGACCAATAGACAGGAAAATAAAATGCTTTTTTGGGGATTGAAAAATGTTCCAAAACATTCGAGGTTAAACATTCTATTGGTTTCCTGGTCCTTGAAAACAAACGTGAGTTTCTCAAAGCTGTAGTTAATGTGGCCAGCTGTGTAAATTTTTCTGCTTGTGTTACCATTTAGTCCGCTGTTATTGTTATTTACATAGCTAGATTTATTTTTTTTCCTCTCTTAATGGCTGACAATTTTACACAGAGCCCTTTTTTTTGGATTCAAAGGATTAAAAGTATTACAGAAGGGAGTGAGACACTCCACAGTCTCTAAAGACCTTGCCTTTTAGGACAGGATGAGCATGATATCAAGTGGGCTATAACAAAGACCATTTATTTATCCATTCATTGATCTTGTAAGCTGCTTATCCTTCTGGGTTGTGGGGGCTGCTGGAGCCTATCCCAGCGATCATTGGACAGATGGTAGGAAACACCCTGGACAGGGTGCCAGTCCATCATAGGTGTAAAGACCACTGAAACATAAATTTTCAGTCTTTAGAGAATACAAATAATGATACATATAGAAAGGACCCTTAAATATAGATAGACAGACAGACAGACAGATAGATAGATAGATAGATAGATAGATAGATAGATAGATGTGAGACTGATGTACAGATACCTATAGAACAGTAATGACTGTAAACTGTGTGGTTTACTTATTATTTATTAGTTATTATTTATTAATTATTTATTAATTAGCCCAATCAACAAAATGTTATCAAAAGTACAAACTACAAAGTTCATAACATTGTAAGAAGAAGGGGAGATTATCTATTAGGATTTAAACTTGTGAAACATCAGAAGTCAGAAGTCTAGATTCTGCAGAACTTTATAACACTGCATAAACAAAGTGGTGTTTAAGTAATTATCACTGGTGTCAAAGTTAACACATTAATAGCTGGGTTAATGTGATAAATGTTAAAGACACAATTTTGTATGTTGTTAATGTGTATTTTGTTTCTAGTTTGACCTTTCGAAGCATCTACAGTTCCAACCTGAAGCTCAGCTGCCTGCATATTGTAGGTTGCTATGACTCTGAGACTGTAGCCCTGTCATACACACACACATTTTATACACATACAGTTTTAATTACAGAAATACTCCAGAATATGAAGCATCAGTTACAATAAAAAACGAACCACTGATGTCAGCAACACCAGCCATATCAGGACACTGCATCCACTCTCTCTCATTTTCGTGTTTGTGCGAACTCCATGACGTTTATTAAGTTATTCTGTTATTAAGTTATTCTAATGAAGTTTATTTTGCCCATTCAGAAAGCTATGATAAAATGTGCTGGGTTTTTTTTAAATAAAAAAAAAAAAAAAAAACCCTCTTTTTATGGGTCAATTCGATCAAGACATATATGATTATTCAGAGTTAACTAGACTAAAGATTAATTAAGATTAATGCATACCCCAATGCATTTTCTTTTCATAGAGTATTTCTGGATGGAACACTGTATCACAGAGGGTTCTCGAGCTAGCAAAGTTGTTTCTCTTGGTGATAGGTGGGGATGGAGGGAAGGGAGTTGAAACATGACATTTTTCCTTGTCAGCAGCTTGTCCTTTTGTCAGAAGGCGTTCCGGAGGATGGCAAAACACTCCGATCAAATATGGGAACACAAGATTTTTGTCTTTTAAATGACATGACATCATGAAGCATTCATTGAACCAGGGACATGAGTAAGAACGTACAAATAGATTTCAGCTCGACTCTGAAAAAGACAAGAAAATTATAGCAAAAAAAAACTCGAAGGGTTAACCCTCCTCTAAGGATTAAGATTCAATCTGTGTGTTTTAGGTTATTATAACCTCCCTCTTCAGGTGGGAATGGTCTGAAGTGTTACAGGTTACCTTCAAACACAAATGGGACCCAAGGGTCACCTTATTCTTTAAATGTGTAATTATACAGCATGCACAGCAAAACAAAAGTTTAGCGCTCAGAGGCTTCCACAGTGAGTCCGCTGCAGTCAGTGTGTCCTCTGGGAAAGAGAGGATCAGTAATTATCACTGCTTAATAACTGCTCATTGCACACAGTTACACACAGCTTTAATGACCCGCATTCGCGTTGTCAGGGCAAGACCTATGGAGCATGGTGACTCATTAAGACCTGGGTGCGTGTACCCAAATGCATTCGCGCACAGGCACCAGAGTGAACACACACAGGCTTCTAGTTTTTCGCCTTTTGCTCTCTTGTTCTCTTTCTCTTTCCATAAATACATCAGATATCTAAGCTGTCTCAGTATTGTAGTACAAGCACAGCTCAGACGCTTTATTTTGTCTTTTCCTGTCTACACATACGCTCCTCTGTTTGAGCATTTGCTCTTACAAACCTGTCTATTTTCTTCTAGAGTTATTTATAAATCTGTAGCGCCTGTACTGTAGATGTGACAAAGACATGCTGGTATGAGAAGAGACCGTTATGCGCTCCACTGACTGTGTGCGAGGGCTAAAAACTGATCTGCTTAAAAGGAATGGCTTCCTGCCTTAATGGATTAGCACTTTAATCTTGATTTCTCCCCTTCTACCACCATCAAGCTTCTCAGCTGTCATCTTGGCATAACAAATAAAAACAAGAAGGTATATGAGGTAAAGCACTTAGCAGCTACAAGCACTTCAGCTTTTTCCCCAGCAAATTGCAGGCAGCGTGCTATGAATAAGCCACAGTGATGGGATTTTTCGGCTGATGTGGCTCCGTTTAGCTGGCAGAAGCTATTATGTGGTTTGTTGAGGGGGGGAGATGGGTGGGTTCACTGAAGTGAAACTCCAGGGCAGCATGACACCACAGCACCACAGCACCAACAAAATAATCAAAATAACGAAATGTGAAATTTGTCTACTGAATCTATATTTTGTGGCTCAGGTTCAATATTCAGTTTGTGCACAGTATTAAAGCCATCATTGGTTTACGTCAAACGTACATTATATTCCAGCTGGCCTTGAGAACAGCGCTGTCTAGACACTATCAGGTGTTTAATTTCATTCAGAGCTCCAATTCTTCATATCACTGATCATTTATTTTCCTCACACTGCTGTGAAAACTCAGATGTTGGGCATCTTTCTGGAGCTGGTGTCCAGTATTACAACCTTGCAATTCTGAGGATACAGTGACTTTCAGAATAATGTATGTACTGCAAAATATACCATCTTTGAAACCTTTTTGTTTGCCGGTAACAGTAGTGACTTTTGAACATGGCGTTCATTACTGCCATTGTCAAATCTGCTTACATATAACAATGATGACAAAATGATGGACAACTTTAGAAGTCTATGAACAAAACCTGACATGTGGTCATGCCCCAAAGAGTAAAGTGGTCAAAAAGGTGGGAAAGGGCTTATGCTGTGTTTTCTGACTATTCTTATAAATGCCATCACAAGCTGGACAGAAGAAACTTTTACATTCTGAAGCAACCCTCTGTGCACGTGCAACATACTAAGTGAATATTCAGTAGCATTCAAAAGTTTGTAATCACTGTGCAATTTTTTCCCCAGTACAAAATCATTCTGCTATGATGTAACTACATTACATTGTTTCAATCAAGTTAAAAAACTAAAAAAAAAAAAACCCAAAAACAAACCAAAAAAAAAAGAAATTAAGACTTACTATGTTATAATACAATTGCCACCCAGAACATCCCACAGCCAAAAAGTGGGGATCAAATCTGGAGGTAGATGATAACTTCTTAATGTTCACCAAAAAATGTCTTTTTAAAGGGGAAATATTATGTTACATTTTCATTGTTCTTAATGTTGGGTCTATTAGTATAGATTTACATGCTTCAATTTTTCCCCAAAACATATGTATTCACCCTCTGCCTGAAACACTCTGTTTAAGCTCCAGTGTCTTTAAAAATCCTTCCAATTTATAGTAGGCCCAGTTCTTATTACCCATTATTATTTTTATTAAATGGAATAAAAACACTTACTACTATGACAACTGATTCCAAACTTTTGAATGGCCGTGTGAAGACACTTCACTTTGCCTTCATATGAAGGTGACTATTTTAACATCATCAGCATCCCATATTAATCTCAGAAGACGTGTGTGGGTTTACTGATGGTTGTGGATAGTAAATATAAGGGCTATATTTGTTTTGTAGACATGGCAACCCCTGGTCTCGTTTACCACCACGGTAAAGAAGTCTGAGTGTCCAAGTTCTTCTGCAGTGAAACGTTTCATATCAAACCACTCCGAGTTCATCTCTAATCATCTCAAAGATGTTCAGAAATTCAGAGAACTCGGTGGAACTCCCCTTAAACATCGGAGTAAATGATGCAGAGCTAATTAATGGCTGTCCCGTTCAGAGAGGCTTATTACATGCATGTTTTTATAATTCCAGGTGTGTTTAAGTCACTTGCTCGTCCCACTCAGCGCTGAAGACACACCGCTTCGTTGTTGTGAAACCCGTTATTATGGCTGTAAACGCAGCTCCGCTATTATTAGACGCTAGCACGCCATTCAGGGTGGTTGTTATCTTTTGTGCTCAAGATTACAGCGTGTTTTAAACGTGCTGTAGGAAACGTGTCGAGCTGTGGAGAACTGTTAATATGACTGCCAGGGAGCATGAGCTCGGAGGGCAAAAGGTAGGAGAACCCAGGCCAGCTTATGGTTATGCAATATTAAATCCAACAGGAGGACAAGAGTCTAATTTGAGTGACCTCGGTTCACGGGAGGACTAAAGAAAGACCTTCTCGTCCACACAGTAACGGCTTCCCGTGTTGGTATTTAAACTGAACAGCTGCACACAGCTAATAACATAACTAGCTACATAAACAACAACTCCGGCCCCGAGCGACTAAAACAGGAGACAAAACACTCACAACTGGCTCAAATTTACTTTAAAGCGAGCAAAAACATGACACGACCCCAAACTCCAAACATTTTAAGACTGTATTCAGCAAAAACAAACTCTTAACAGGAGTAGCACTGAGCGCTGTCCTGAGACTGGTGGCATAACAAAACCGTTACGACCGTTAGCTGCGTTGTATCTGGACTCCCATGTAGCAAAGTAGCTAAACCATCGTTAGGCTGTCTTTTTCACTCGTTGGACTGAGCCAGCTTAATTATCCGTTAAGGACGTTATGTAAACTACTACATTACCTCAGTTCGTGGTGTGTGTCCACCACTCCTAAGCTGGAGAGAGAGAGGTGGTCGCTAACTCAGAGTCATAGCTGGAGGAGCAGTCCTGGCTGGCTGTCATTCGGCTCTTCCTTCCTTCACTCAGAGCGGCCGTGGAGTCATGTTTGTCCTTTGTCTGGTGCCGATATGCCCACACGAGCAAAACTGGAGGCTCTGAGTCAAAATCTCTCGCGCGCGCTCCGCCGCCACCGCCGCTGCTGCTACTACTACTACCGCCGCTGCACGTTATTCCGAACTCGCCCTCCCCGCGCGCTCACGTCGGCATGCACGCGCGCTCATACACAGCCGCCCGTACAGAAGAAAGTTTCAGTGTTGTTTTCCTCTCCCCGTAGTCCTGCGCGGCCGCTCCGCTCTGGGTTTATGTTATACTGAAGCAGCAGTGCAGTATTAAGACCAGGTTCCCGAAAGCGCATCACCCTTGTTACACTCAACAGGACGTGGCTGAAATGAGGACTACAAACCCAACAGGACAAACGCTCTCCGACTGCCTACAAATCCCAGGAAGTGCGTCATGGCGTGAGCGAGATGGCGGTATGCGAGCTGTCAGCGCCACCCAGTGGGTGAAGACTGAAAGCTACCAAGTCCTAAACCTAAGGAATAAAGATGTGCAGTCAGTCGGTTAACACGTTTGCCGTGCTTTTCACCTAATGTAGTTTAGCGCTGATGCTGCGAGGCTAACGCTGTTAACAAGCACTAGAAACCAATAGTCACCCAAATCATTCCGTAAATAACACTTCTCTCAGTCCACTTTGGAATGTGGTGATTAAAATCATCTCCTCGTTAAATGGCACGGATTTCTACATTAAGCCTGTTTCTGCATCCATTTACTTTTACTATTACGAGTAAGTTACCCAAACTACTACTACTGACAGCTGCCACAAGTCCTATACAGCACCGGCTTCCACCTCACTCTCTTGCAATTACACACAATCCTTTTTAGATATCCTGTATTCAGAGTTATCTGTGGCTGGAGTTAATAGGGCAGATCCAACTACAATGGGAATATTGTTAAATATGACTAAAGATGTCAATACTTTAATCATGAGATTTTAGAAGAATGTGTTTATGCATTTATGTACAACCGCTGAGGGTTTAATTAGGGACACCTCTTTGTTTATACACTCATTGTCCATTTTATCAGTTCAGTGTACAACTATTTCCAAAAAAGCTGGGATACAACACTCTACAGCCCTGTTTCAAAAAAGCTGAGATACTGTTACAATGTAATTAAAAGCAGAATGCAATGATGTGCAAGTCATTTAATATATATATATATATATATTTAATTGAATATAGTACATCACCTCCTCTTTAGGTTGTCTGGGAACGTAGGAGACTGATGGCTGTAGTTTTGAAAGTGTAGATGTATCCCATACAGGATTTAAGCTCCTCTACAGTTTAGAGTCTCTTTATTGTATTCTATCATTTCATAATGTGCCAGGTGTTTTCAACTGATGGGTCTGGACTGCATGCAGGTCATTTAAGCACCCAGACTCTTGTACTATGGAGCCATGCTGTTGTAATATGCGGTTTGGCATTGTCTTGCTGAAATAAACAAGGCCTTCCATGAAAAAGACATATTCTGGATGGTGGCATATGTTGCTCTAAAACCTGCATATATCATTCAGCATTAATGGTGCCTTCAAAGATATGCAGGTCACCCAAGCCATGTGCACTAATGTACCCCCATATCATAGTGCGTATTAACGATGTTAGCCTTGTAGCTCCAGTGGTAAACTAAAAAAGCTAAATTTGCACACCAAACCTGCTGTGACTCATTTCACACTTGACACATCCTGGATTAGTGTTGGGTAAAATGTAAACTCATATATAATATGTAATGTAAATGGATATTCACCAAATAAACCCAAACATTATAGGAAACAAACAACAAAAAAAATCCCCCCTATTTTTCCCCTAAAAGTGTTTTTATGTCGCTTGTGTTAAGCTTTGTTGACCCACTGTTCATCCTAGTCCATATAATCCAAGTACGAAACTGTTTTTAATTATTTCTGTGATGTAAAAAAAAAAAAAAAAAAAAACAACACACGTTTATATATGTTCACCTATTCACCCTCTCATGTATAAGTTAAAAGAGGTGAACAAACTTAAACCCAAGTGAACCTGAGCAAAATTAAACACCAAAAAATGTAGCATATGGGCCCTTTAAGAGGTAGCGATGAACCAATAACCGTGTTATCCACAAATAATAATAATAATAATAATAATTCTGAAACTGAAATGGAGACATGCGAGTCGCCATAAAGTATAAAAAATATTCATTTCTGATCTGAATTTGTCAAACAGACAGTGATTTTCTGTCTTTTTGGAGACGTTGTGCATATTTTAAAACGACTGGCAGTAAACACTGATTTTTCTACCTTTCCTTTTGTTACAAGGTACCATATATCATGCCTCATATGACTGTTCATGCAACCACATCCCAGTATCAAACGATAAGAAGCATGTCCCAGAAAGTGTTTATTCATTTATTTATTTATTTTTGGGGGGGCCCGAAGCATAGACTAACAGAAAATAACAAATAGTGAAATAAAAGCAGCAGAAGACACGCTAAGGCCTGGACTTTTGGCCAGGTTTAGGTCTTCTTACCAGAGAGCAGCTACTTTCATCGCATGCTACTAAAGCAAGCCTTGTAGCGTGGACTAGGACACTCCTTTAGCAAAGGTGTAATAGAGACACAAACCAAGGCTAATTCTGCCACGTCTTAAACACTACACATCACAGTAGATGCATCTGGATGAGGGAAGAGTTGAGCGCTTGCTGGGTTACTCTCACTAGACGGTGCTAAAGAGTCGTGAGTCTGTCTCTCCTCCCCCCCTACTCGACCTCCTTAAGCGCGCCAGCGCAGTGATCTCACTAAAACGGGCCAAAGTTATCCCGGAATAAGGACAGCACGCATGTGCCGTAAACCCGGATGTGAAATTTCAGCCGTTCTGCTTCTGAAGCAGCAGCTGCAAACAACAACAACAAAGAGTTCAGCCTGCACGTGCGGCTATGAGTGTCCGCTCTCAAAAGCAGCAGACCCTGATCCAGACCAGACTACAGGATTGACTAGTACGTAGTCTGTTCTAGTTATTATATAGCACCTATACGCACGATCCAACCTTTAAATATCTTAATCAAGCATCAGAATCTAACGATAGGCAGTAGATCACATCTCTCAGTGATCATAAGGTATTGCATTGTGCTCGTTTCTGCAGTCGTTTTGAGGGTCAGCATGGACTTTCACGGGAAAAAGTATGAGCGGGGGAGTAACTGGTCCGAGCCTGAGGTGGTGGAGCTCCTGCAGCTGTGGTCGGACGAGGCGATCCAAGCCGAGCTGGAGAGCTGCCTGCGGAACCAGCACGTTTTTAAGCGCATTGCTACGGCCCTGCACAGCAGAGGGGTCTACCGCACAAGTGACCAGTGCAGGGAGAAGATCAAGAAGCTCAAGCTGGAGTACCGGCGCATCCGAGAGAACCAGAAAACCGTGCGCGGAGGGAGGACGTGGAAGTATTACGAGGTGATGGACCGAGTGCTGAACGGCAGGCCCCTGCTGCAGCAGCAGCCGCGCCTTTTACCCGGCTTGCCGGTCTCCTGTAGCTCCAGCTCAGAGCCGTTTACCTTCACCCGGCCGCCCAACCCGGAAGAGCTGCTGGAGATCAAGCGCGAGGAGGAGCTGCACGCGGAAGACGAGCTGATGCTGAGCGCAGAGCACGCGCCGCCAGAGCTGATCTATCACATCGGCTCAGAGGACGAGCACGATGCCGAGAGTAAATCCGCCGGGGCGGACCCAGAGGAGCAGGGGCAGGGGGAGTTGACCAGGGGGGAGGGCGCTGCTGCTGCTCACGCGGGCAGTTCTCCTTCAGGTACAGTAGGGCGGGGGAGGAGTCGCATCCACGAATATTGGCATCACTATGGCAAGCCGCTATATGGAAAATGACCCCAGGGGTATAAGTCATGACTCAGTTTGTACTGGTAAAAATGTAGTAGATTGTAGTTAAAATATAAGACATACTAACATTACATCACAGCAGCAAGGAACTTGCCTCCAGGTGGACAAGGAAGGCAGCACTGCAGTGATACAACAGGGTTTTGTATCAACTCTGAGAGCAATTTTAGCAGGCTACTGGAAACAGTCTTCCCAGAGCAAGAACTTCACAAATTGTTTGCACAAGCCAGTCTGTAACTGCAGGGTTTAATGAAGCTGAGGAAGCAGATCTGATGAAAGTTAGTGAAGGAGAAGAAAGTGAGGGACTTGTTTAAGCTGCCACCAACTGAGACTGCACTGATCTATAATCTGTATATCTAAGCTTATCCAGGAAAGAGAGAGCAGATAGCATTGCTTGACTAAAGTACCTATGCTTGGTCTGTGTCTGTTGTCATATTTGCTAAACTACAAAGAGACAAATCTGCTGGGTGCCAGTTTGACCAAATAACCATTTTCTGATCAATTTTCTCGTTGTTGTTACCCTAAACGTTCATGATAATCATTTTGAGGCAATCATATTATCCCGTGGGACCATGCCCCCAGGCCCCTGCTGCCGGCTTAGCCCCCCTTTCCATGAAACTCTTGTGACGCCCTTGCTCTACAAAGTAATAATTCTAAAATTAGTGATCAACACATCATCATACTGTCCTAGTTTACTCTCTGGAGCCTTTATTGGTGTATAGTAATAGTATATAGTGAAAAACAGCATACTGTTTGACTGACTGACTGACTGACTGAAAAACAGCATACTAATCTGGAGATCCCCAAACACAACCTAATTTTATTGTTATTGACAACATTATCCTGTTGTTGTTTGAATTATTTTAAACAGTGGCATAAATTGTGCTTCTACCATTCTAACTGGGTGTGAGTTCGTCAGCTCGAAGTGTCTTGAAGCTTTTTGTTTACAAACATATGAATCTAATTTATAATTCTGGTCAATAAGAATATTAGGTAACTGTATTTTATTAATATAAATTATATATTTAATATTAAAAATGACGTTTTTTGCTAGTCAAAACTGAATTAGAAATGTCTCCAATGTAATCACAGATATCAACATAGACCTTTTTACTAGTTAATAAACATTATTGGGCTAGTCAAATTGTTCTGGCTTGTTATAAATTCAGTTTCAGATCTAAAAGTGCCTTCTTACAAGTCAGAACTCAATTCAACATTTGCTAATTTGAAGTAGACAACACATTTCTCTCTTACATACTCAGTGGGGATTCCTTAAGACTATATTTAAAAGTCAAGCTGTTTTCCACCATTAAGTTTGCTGTATGAAATTATAACCATAGCTGCTTGCTGTGTAACGTTAAACCAGCGTTATCTCACATGCAGCAGTCTAAATCTGCGCTCTGTAATGATGACGTTAGCACAGTGCAGATATCTGGTGGACGAGGCAAACCTCTTGCCAAAATTTGGCAAGCATACGTTGTCTTTCACGGTGGTATATTAATTGATATAAAAATGTGTTTTCATGGGTTGTAAAATTGTATATATACTAATGCATTTTAGTTGTTTGGTTAAATTATGGTTAATCTTTTTTTAAATTCCTTGTCCCTCACTATATTTAATACTTTAAACTAGTCAGATTCTGACTGACTTCCATCTTGTGCCCTGCACTGACCTGCTGCACATGTACCATGTTTTTCCACCTAGTGTTGCCCTTATAAATATGCATATGTGATGTTCATAAAACCACAAGAGAGATCTGAATGTGCAGTGTAGATCGCTTAAACTGTTTTTAAACCTCAAGAATCTTTTAAGTTATTATGACTAGTCTTTACTTTAATTTTAAATATTTCTAATTATTACTCGTTCTAATGTTACTTCTACTAGTCAAAACGTAATTACAGATACCTGTATATAACCGTACCTGGTTATAATTCTGCACATTTTTTATTCTCCCTGCTCCCAGCACACCAGACTCCTGTCATTCACTAATTGACAAGTTAAAATGGGTTGCAGCAGCAGTTACAGCTGTGAACACATTTGAATGTTTTACTTACTATGATCAGATCTGGGAAGAACTTGCTCTGACCTGTTAGAACCACTTGCTGGACCTTGCTCTTTGTCCCAAGAAGTTACATAATTCATGCCATCTGCACATAATTTGCCATCTAGACTTAAGAGATAAAAGAGCTCAGGGCACCGTGTGTCAAGGCAAAGTTGTTTAAGGACAAAGGAGCTGAAGAAGCTACATATCTAGAATTAGTCATGTCTGAACTTGACGGTAAGAGAAATGTACTGTTTAAAGCTGCACAGATATGTGACAGATATGTGACAGATTTTGATGATTGTTTGACCACCTTACTGATCTTAAGAGTGTAATTTGCTGTTATGTCTGTGGAATTTTTACTGATGGTTGATATATAGTGTAGCGTAAATTTGTGTAGTTTAGTTCAGAATTTTTTTAATCCATTCAAACACCTTTCTTAGACTTCTTAGTCAACTTTACAGAGTGTCCTCCTTGACCTGAATGTTGCAGATCAGCCAAAACATGTTTGGTGTCCAAAGATAAGATCTTTAGTTTTGCACTGGAGCTATGAAGTTAATATAGCTAACAAGTAAAGTAGGCTTGTTCCCTACCGGTTGATGCAAGGTGATGTCATCTCCCAAGTCAAAAGAAGAGAAAAATCAAACCCTGTTAAAAATCTCTACTATTGGAATTTTAACTTCATCCATGTTTTAGATTTACACACCAAGTGACTTTAATGATGCATTTGGAGTTTTCTTGTGTCAAACCAAGTTTGGTTCGCAAAACAGTCTATGCAGCTACTAAGAAGGTTGTAAGAATGTCAAAATATGTGCTCTTTATTGGTGATGCAGAAGATTTGGGAAAGTGCTGATCGTTTGAACCCACAGCCTCATTGATGTTCTTTATACAATGCTGCTTAGTATCATGCTTCAAACTGTGTCAGGTGTCAATAGGATAGAGATGTTTAAGTGCATCATGATTCTGTGTGACTATACTAAGATTGAGCAGTACAACATGAGAGGGACTGCATTATCGCAAATAACTTTCGGTTGCAGGCACAAGGCTGATCCAAGTTTGTTCAGTTATTTTGGCTTCACAGCAGTCACCCCGAAAGTTTGCTTAGTGACAACATGCTCAAAATGTGTAGTCTTTCTGTAACATTGGGGTTTATTCACCAGTCATTCCTAATAAGAAGTTTTTCACCAAGATTCAGACATTCAGCAGTGTTTTCTGAATTAGGATTTGTTCTTAGCTATAAATAGAATCTACAATCTGACCAAATGGACTGCAGGTGAAAATTGGTCTTATGGAAGGTATTAATGTATCTATTTCTGTTTTTGTATGAGGTAAAATAGAAATGCATTAACAGTCCGTTATTTTGTGCATTTGAACAGATGAACACTTCCCATTCAATCCTATGTGCGGTGGGAACTAGCTGTTGTATAGATGATAATGCTACTTTGTAGGACAAAGGAAGTACAAAAATAATACAGACTATGTTCCTTAGAAAAAAAAGTTCCTTAATGTTTATAGATG
Organism: Semaprochilodus insignis; assembly: GCA_034552555.1. NCBI lineage: Eukaryota > Metazoa > Chordata > Actinopteri > Characiformes > Prochilodontidae > Semaprochilodus > Semaprochilodus insignis. The sequence goes on along the minus strand of CM067474.1, from coordinate 53,425,670 downwards.
ATGTTTTTGTGTATATCAGGCACCACATCAACTTTCTGTTGATTTGGTATTTTTGCCAAAATATAATTTTAAACATAATCTTGAAAAACCTGTATGTTGCAACTTGAGTTCATGTCTGCCACTAAAAATTCTTCTTTCTTTTTCCTTTCACTTTCTCTCTTTCTCCATAGGATTTAGCGACCATAATGTGGCTGGCTTTTCCGGTGCAGACATTTCCCCTGAAACAGCTCCCATGACGATTAGAGATGGGGGAATCGATGGCGAAGCAGAGGACCCTAAAAGTTCTGTTTTGTTTCGTCAGAGGAAGCGGCGGAGGGCAGGCCGAGGGATGGGAGGGGGCCGGTTGTTGGAGAGAGCTCTGGCAGATTTCCTTGGCTGGCAGCAAGTGATGGAAGAGAGGTACCTCTCTCTGGAGGAGGCGAGGATGCAGCAGGAGGCACGGGCTGAGGAGCGCAGGGAGCTGCAGGAGGAAAGACGGGCCCAGCAAGACCGGGAACATGAGCTACGTCTTGTTTCTTTATTCACAGGGGCCCTTGCTACAGTCAGAGGGACGGCAGACAGTGTTAGTCCAGCAATTCCGATAGCTTCCCCAGCATCTGAGCAACTGTCTCTCTGTGTACCTCTCTCTTCTCCGCCTCCAGTGCAGGGCTCGTCCCCTGGCTCTTCCTCAGTCCCCTTTACACCCAGCATGCTTAGGGGCAACCAGACACCGCAGTACAGTCGATACCTGTCCCGCAGAGGCAACAGCATTCGGCAGAATCAGGGCATCCTGCAGAAAGGCTACATGCAGTACCATGTCAACAAATATGATGAGAACAGCAACCCTGATGTTAGTCCCTCTGTTTTTCTGTGGTAGCCAGTATCCGGAACGTAGTTCATGGAAAGTCACTACTTTTCGCCTGTGTGTTCGTTCTTAAAGTAACAGATCTTCCTTTTATCCCAACTGTGATTGATCAGCCAAGACATATTTGGTGTCTAAATCTGATTCTGTAATTTTAGGGAATGAGGCAATTCTAGAAAACACATTCATAGGGAAAATCTGCTTAGACCTGTAATTCCTGTATAGGGGCATGTTGGAGTGGGTTGGTCTACATCTTGTACCTCCGGGTTTGAAAAGCTGTCCTACTGTCCAATCCTGAATGGAATCTTGTTGTCCTATCAATTACATGCACAAGTTGCGTGCCTAAATCATCATGCATCTGCCTGAATCTCAGATAGACGTCCATGTCTGTTTTCTGGTGTGGCATGTGAGTTGCTGATATCTATTAAAAAGCACAATTTTGGTGGCCCTCATCAAATGCATGTGTTGTTGATTTTCTGTGTAAGTTATTAAGTTAAAATAAGACATCCTCAGCAGAGAACACACTCCTCTCCATTTTAGTGCATAACTACTGTTTATCTGATAAATTAGACATACTGGACAAAAATAAAACATAAGATGCGGACATGCATTTTGCATGGTGTTAATTTGTTTTTAACTTGTTTATTAACTTGGTTAACCTGGTTTTTAACTTCTTAGTTGCATTAGCCTCATAGCTGCAGGGCAATACTATCGAAGCAAACGTTGGACACCAAACATGTCTTGACTGAGCAAATACTTGTACTTTTTGAGGTCAAATGTATAATGATATATCATTTCAATGTGTTTCTCTACATAAAGTCATGAAAAAGTGTAAAAGTCTGGTTTTGCAGGAGGTTTAATTGTTGTATATATCTCTGGGGCTTACTTTCAGGGTATAATTAATCTGGGCACAAGCGAGAACAAACTTTGCTTCGACCTTCTGCAGGAACGGGTAAGACATTCAGAAGTGAATTTCACCCACAGAAGTCAAATCAGAAGTACGCTGCTGTTTAGTAGCTGTTCAAACAACTGCAAATAGCCACATGTATCAGTCAGCGTACTGTGAATATTTCTCTGTAATTGTTTAGACGTCATCAGTCATCATGCATTAGAATCTCATGTTAGGTAGAGAACTGATCTTTTCTGCCATTTACAGTGTGCTGCACATGACTCTGACTTCTTGTTTCTGCTCCAGCTGACCCGGCCTGACATGCTCCACGTGGAACCCTCCCTACTGCAGTATGCAGACTGGAAAGGCCACCAGTTGTATGGAATCTTTTAGTCTGTTCAGTGCTTTTATTGTGGAAATGTTTATTATATTTTATAGCAAATTGGGTTTTGATGATTAGGTGAGCAATATGAATACATGAACTAATCAAAGCCCTCTTGTCTGTTCTTTCATTGTAATGATATTTTTAATGGCTGTGAATTCTCTTTTCCTCAGCCTGAGAGAGGAAGTGGCCAAGTTCCTGTCGGAACATTGCCGTTCTCCAGTCCCGCTGAAAGCAGAGAATGTGAGTTTCCTCTGATGACTTTGGCTGTGTCAGCAAGAAGAGCTTTATTATTGTTCAATTTCCTCTTTTCCAGAAAAGATAATGATATGCGTATGTGTGTGTACTACAGGTGGTTTCAATGAACGGCTGTGGGTCTATCTTCTGTGCTATAGCAGCTGTGCTCTGTGACCCTGATGGTAAGAGTCTGTATGTCCAGAATACTTACTTAGCACAAATTTCTATTGTGTGTAATGATGTGCAAAATAAAGACCACCCCTCATTTATTTAATTTCCAGTCAAGATGGCCACAAGTTACATATTTCTTATTTTATTTAAAAGTCAGATAAAAGCAGAAACCGATATATTTAACAGAACAACTACACAGAAGCCCCAACAACTAAATATATCTTTTTTTCAGTATTTAGTGTGTCTGCCATGTACCTGTATGACAGCTTTACTCTTTCTGGGAGACTTGCATTTAGTTCTTCAAATAAATCTTTAGGGATATTTTTATAAAGGTCAGTTTTAGTAGTTAGTATGTTGTATTTTCTGCTTCTGATGCCTCAGATAAGCCAAAACATGTTCAATGATGAAGCGTTCTGGACTTCTGGATAGCTAGACCATTGTTCTCATAACGCCAGCTACACATTCTATCAGACCCATAGCACTAAGGATGGACAGAAACACCTGTGCATTGTTTCAGATATGAAGCAATTTCTCCTCTCTCTCAGATGAAAGCTTTGAGCACTGTTTATCTGATGGTGACAGTTTTGATGTTTTACCAGGTCTACCAGTCCCAGGAGTTCTGTATGGCCTGTGACATGACTCTCTTGCACACACATGCACACACACTTTGTCAAAACATTGTGTACACATGGTTTTCTATACAAACATCCTTTTCAGTTTGCATTAACTTGTTAAAGAGAAAATGTAATTTTCCTGATTTTGAAACTGTATAAACCATGTAATCTATTGACAGTCTATAAAGATAGCACATACATGCCCACCTATATTCAGCCCTTAGCAGTTTTGCAATGCCCATTCATATTTAGAAAGCATGCAATACAGCAGCCGATCAGAACAGAGTTAATTTACATACATCAGTCTTAAAAGCGAGCAAAACTGTTTCGTTTTACAGGATAACAAGAGGTTGAAAGATTGTCATGTAAATGTAAATTATGATGGACATTATTAGGATTTTGTACATAAAACCAGACGGATATCATGAAAAGAAAAGGGCAATGAACAGATAAATAAACAGCCAAATAAATAGAGACCTCTGAATGCCATGCCAAAACTAGAAAACAGATGCGGTAACTGATAAAAGGACCAATGACAAGGAAACAATTCTGTACTGTCTGCAGGCGATGTTAACACTTATCAACACTCAAACCTTTCATATATTTTGGCCATTAAGAGTCAAAATAGTTCATATGTGCGTATTATAATCATTTAGAAATAAAAGCTGCTTAATTGTTGTTTCAGAAGACGCTTTGATGAACCTGAATTGGGGTTCTATAAAATATACCCAAATAGATATTCAGGGATTTTGCTTACTTTTGACAGGCAGTGTGTGCTAACATATGTAGTGATTTGTTTGTGTTTGTTTTGCAGATGCAATCCTCATCCCATCCCCATTCTATGGCGCGATCACAGAGGATCTGCATTTGTACAGTGGTGTGAAGCTCTACTGTGTTTCTCTTGACAGCGAGGTACTTACCAAGGGTTTCTTGAATATGCAGTGCGTTTTGTGGGCCTGATTTGGTTTAGTGGTGTGTTTTGTTTATGCACCATTTGTTTTTGTTTACCTTCAGGTCGGTAAAAATGATGATAGACCATTCCATCTCACTGCTGAGAAACTGGAGCACGCTCTTGAAAGGGCAAAGAAGGAGGTAATTCGTGATGCACACCCATTCACATACATAGACATAAACATGCTTATTCTCACACCTAGAAAACTGATTGAGCTCTGCTGTCTTGTGCAGGGAGTGAATGTAAGAGCTGTCATCCTGGTGAACCCCCACAATCCTCTGGGAGATATCTACACAATTGAAGAGATGACCAGCTTTCTGAACTTTGCAAAAAGGTCAAGTTTAACTATCACTCACTCTAAACATATCTGTGATCTCCGTTTCTATTTCTGTTTGGGTCTTTTTGGAACAAACACAAACACATTGTGGAGCACTAAAATGAATCTTTAAAGATCCCCTGTGGTGTACAATTGGACGTTATTGCTACATACTTGCAGTTAGTTTTCACTGCGAGTAATTAAGCTGTATATTGCTGAAAGGGGAATTGCACTGCTTTGATTTCATTAAGATGAATTCATAAAGAATTCATAAACAACGCTTTGTGCTTCCATTTCTTTTGATGCCATACGTTTCTCTTTTCTTGGTGCACCACAGGCATGAGCTGCATGCTATAGTGGATGAGATCTACATGCTGTCTGTGTTTGATGAGGATGACTCCTTCCACAGCGTCCTCAGTCTGGAGAGGTCAGTGATCGTTGTGCTGTTTGTGCAAATGCATCTGCTGTGTAGAAACAAACGGTTAAACTGAGTTGTCAGTTATTAGACCAACTAGCTTCTGCCTCATTTTGTGAGTTACACCAGTTTCAGGATAATGGAAACCTCAGAAACCACCCCTCATTTGTTTATCTTTTTTGTCTATTATTTTTGAGGTCATTAGATATAAGATTATACACTTGCATAACACAAGAGGAATTTTCCTCAATCCACAATGTAGGACTCCTAACAACCATGCAAGACCTGGTAGATCACCCAAATCTGTCACCAGCAGATAAACATACTTAAGGCTTTCATCTCAGAGGGAGAAGAGAAATCCAAGCCCCACTCTTACTTCATATCTAAGAACAATCCACAAGTGTTTCTGTCCATCCTTCCACTGTGAGAAGACAGCTCAGCACTATGAGTCTTAAAGGATGTGTAGCTATTACTTAACATTGCCCTGTGAGATCTGGGGTAAGGTTTTATGAACTGATGATATTATGCAGATTGAGAGAAGCAGAAAATGTAACCAACTACTATGACTGAACTTTGGAGGTATAGAAAAATGGCCTGCAGATTTCATAAAAATCTGAAAGCAAGTCTTCTGAAAGGAATGAAGGTGAACACACTAAATACTAAAACTACTGATATGTAGTTGTTGAGGCTTCTGTGAGATTGTCTGTTACATATATGAATAATTTATACTTAATGACCATTTTGCCTGGAAATTAAATAATGAAGGGTGGTCTCTGACCTCTGTATAGTAATGTTGCTGAACAGTTTCTCTGTCACCCGCTATATCATCCATCAAAAGAAACAGACCACCAAAGAAAAACTGCTGACGAGATATTCCCTGGTGGTGGTGGACCATTCTCAGCACAGCAGTGATACAAACCTATGAGTAAATCAGGCACCTCAGTGTCATAGTTGGGTTGAGAATAGCTCCTCCCAAACATATCCAGCCAACGGCTGTCCTCTGATCAAAAGCTGAAGGCTGATGAAGAACTAGAGGATCAATTACACTAATTGTGCCTTGAAAAATAGAAGCTATAGTATATAAGTGTATAAATACAAGGTGTACAAACAAGGTAGGTGTGTATTTGAAAAAAATGAAGTGCATAATTAATCATATTTTTAGCATTATTGCAATATGAGTTTGCAATAAACAGATAAATGATGGCTGTGATGACAGAGTGGATCAAATTACATCACGCAAATCACCAAAATCCCATAATTAGAATAGTGGGAATGCAGCATTAGAGTCCCAATAAATGTATTCCTGTGCTGTGCTTAAATCTTGTTCTCCCACAGGGATAACAAGTAACTTAACGATTCGGCTGTAAAATGCTTAAGACATGCTGACTGTTCTCACTGTCAGTGTTGTGTGTAAATGCATAGGCTGTACAGTAAAGCATAGGAAGTGGTAATGGCTACTGTCACAACAAACCTGCATCATTAAAAGGAATCTTCTTAGCTTGTGTAGTCCTAGACTGAAAATAATAAATGTGTATTTATTTGTGTGTGCAGCCTGCCTGCAACCACAAATAGTAAAAACTGTTCAGGGAATCCTGACAGTTTTTAGACTGAGGCACTTCATGGAACTCACTCGTGCTTTGCAGGTTAGAAATTCTCCACAAGGGGCACTGTTAGCAGTCAAATAGCTTTTGACGTTTCATAAGAGCAGTGCTCCACATCAGTGGCATTGTCAGTGACAAAATCAGTGATAGAAATGTGCAGCTCTGACGTAAGTGGCTATTAGTATTTAATTACCTCACTGCTGTGCTGAGCATGGCTACCTGCCTAAATAATGTCTAGTCAGTGATGGTTTGGGTGTCCCTTGCCATTGAAAAATGGAGTAAACACGGGTTGAGAAATGGGCAGATGGGCTTCAGTCAGTAATTGCAAACCTTTGTGCATATTGTATATGGTACATATTTTTCTGATAAAGTAGCCAATGTGTATTAATATATGGTAATGTACATAGTAAGCTGGCATCTTAGTGTACATAATGATTTATATGTTTTTTTTTCCCTTTTCCCAAATGATCAACTTTTACTCTGGTTTGTCTACAATACACAATCATCATCACTTGTAATAATCATCGAGTCTCTCATCAGGTTACCAGACAGTCAAAGAACTCATGTTATGTGGGGCTTTAGCAAGGTGAGTCCAAAGCATTGTGCATATGTGCTCAAAGTAATTGAATTTGCTGTGGTACTACAGTCAGCACACTAGTGTAAATCTCCCTGGCTTTATGTTGTATGTGCAGGACTTGGCGATGTCAGGTGTACGTATGGGTACAGTGTACACAGAGAACAGGGATTTGGTGCAGGCTCTGGATCAGCTGTGCAGCTTTCATGGAGTAGCAGGACCTACACAGCACCAGATTGCTCAGCTGCTAAGCGACAAAGGTGTGTGCACTCTGCTTAGCTCTTCCAGTGTAACTTACTCTCTGTATTTACGTTATTGGTAGGCCACTACACTCTTCAAGCATCAGATATTCTATGTACAGCACTGTGCAAAAGTCAGGGACCAACCTTCATTAGTTTAACTTCTAGTCAAAATGGCCATTAAGTACAAATGATTCACGTTTTGGAAGATATTTGTAAAAAGGTTAAATAATTAAGGCAATCCTCTTGTGTAAAGAAAAGTAAAAAGAAGTAAGCAAAAGTATCTTCCACTGTGACAAGATAATGTGTAGAATGTGAAAGAATGTGTAGCTGTCAAGGAGCCAAATTAAACATATGAAAGAAAGCAGCTGACAACCTCGTTGCCCATGTTTCAGTTTACTTGGATCCGGAGAAGCAGGAAATGCAACCAGCTAATAAAACTGAACTTTGGAGGTTTTGGAAATAAATCCATGCAAATTTCTTTGATGGTAAAAGCAAGCCTCCCGAAAAGAATGGAACCAAAAAGTGGACACAATGTACTGAGAAATGTGATTTTATATTTATTTGTTAAAGCTTCTGTGTAATTTTGTATATGTGTCTGAGTGTGTAGCACACACGGTCACATTTAAAGTCACACTGAGCTGTATATAGGCATTCATTTTACCCTGTAACCGAAGAGTTTTCCCATAGCTCTCTCAACGAACCTACTGTATAATGAGAAATTAACATGTTAATATGTCTGATCGTAAATGTTTGTATTGCTGCATCCTGGTGCAAGACAGGATGTTAGCCTAGAAGTTAGCTAGAAAGGCTGCAGTTTATGACCTCTCAGTGGTTTAACCTGTTTGGGGTTGGCAGGGAAACGTGTTTAAAAGCATTCAGGTTTACCATTAGAGAGGAGACCTCTGGTCTGTACTTCCAGTAAGACCGGAGCCCTGCAGAAACCAAATGACTAGAGTTGTATGAGGTCAATTTTGCCTTAAAACTTACTCAAACAACCTAACAGTAGGATGCTTTACGACTCGTCAGTCTTTTGTTCACTCTGTTTCTATTTCTTTTCATTACTTAAAAATATTGCATAATCTTGTTGGTGCTTGCTTGGAATTCAATAAAGGAATGGCTATTGGATTAAAATAGTTTTGTCCTGCTTCCCTAGTACCTTTCCTTAGAGGCGATGACCACAACTTTTCCTCACCACATCTACAGTATATATTTTTTACTTTTTTCTGTTGCTGAAAAATGAATAATTTGGAATGGCTTGCAATAGCTGTTTTAAGTGACGGGGAGAGGTCTCTGACTTTTGCACAGTATTCTTTCTATATGTCATATGGGACATGCATAGCTGACAAACTGTGCTGTTGTTATCAGAGTGGCTGAATGAGGTGTTTCTACCGGAGAACAAACGCAGGCTAAAGGAGGCACACCAATATGTGGCCACTGAGCTGACTAAGCTTGGCATTCCCTACCTGCACAGAGGCGCAGGCTTCTTTATCTGGGCTGACTTCAACAAGGTAAGGTGTTTATAGAGGTACTGCACTACTACACACATATTACTGGGCTTATAAACATTTGTAAAAGTATGAATTTTGGGTCAAAGGGATTATCTTTTTGGGTCTGTGCGCTGGAGTATATCAGCGTAATACAGTCTGATTATGCAAAACCCAAATTTATATAGGGTGAATGCCCACCACACCTGTTTTGTTAGCTGTCTTGGCTTTGTTACTATATTTGTTACTATAAGCTCCTTGAACACATTTACCAGGCTTTGTTAATATGCTCGCATTGACAGACCACATCCAAGTCCAATCAGTGTTCTGAATTTTACTGTCTTATAAAAGCATCAACCACTAATAATGATGGGAATACTGAATTGATGTAACTGAAATCCCGTCAAATTTAGTTTGGCTGTATAATATATTGAAACACTGTATAAACCACTTTCTGAGTAACTTAATGAGATGCTAATTTGAATACATAGTCAGTATGTTTGGTCTTTAGCAAAATTTCATTTGGCAAAACCTTCAGGCATTCTGCTCAGAGTAGTAGATATTTGTTTTCAGTTTCCATATACATGAACCCTAGCATTACTCTGTGTTCTCAGTTTGAGACAAGGTGATTACTTCATTTGTAGCCAGCTTCCCTTTCAAAAGACCTGAAAATGCTGTTTAATTTTTTTAAATCATTGTCACAGCATTAATATTTCTTATTTTTAAACTCATGTTTGGTTTAAAGTCTATATAACGTAATGATTTTTTGTAGTACCACTGTGGCCTAGTAGGGGATGGGTCACAGGTTCGAAACCACATATGTGCTACCATTTAAATGATTTAGAATCCACACTTTCCCTAGAACTTCTGATGAGCTGTGACTCAGCAGTTTACCAAAATGTCAGAAAAGGGGTTTCATATACAGCATTGGAGAGCTAGAGAGCTACACTCCCTTCTGTCTTGTAGTCCTGCCACTCTTAAGGTTCATTAAATTGGCTGTAGCTTTAGAGTGTGGATGACCTTTGGATTGCCTCAAAGTCTTAGACAAGACACTTTTTTTGCACTTTCATCTACATATCTTGTGACCCAATTTTGTCTTCTTACGTCCTCTGTTTTCTCCATCTCTGATAAAAGCTGGTCATTGTGCTGTTCTGTTTTTTGTCCACTTACACCTCTCCTTCTTTCTCCAAGGCCGTTTCTCCAAGCCTGTAGAAGGCATCTTCCATTAGGCAGGATGTCTCTCTGTTTTTTTGCCTCTTCACTTTTTCATTTTTTCATTTTTTGCCTCTTCACTCTTTCATTTTGTTGAAGCTAATCTCAAGTACCATTTCTGAGTGAGGTCTCCACTTTGTGTGTCAGCTTTGAGTAGGCCCACTTTTCTCTTTTACTTCATGTCTTTATAGATCAGCCTCTTTCGCCTACAATAGGACATCCTGTTCCCTTACCGTACCCTTACCTATAGCTTTTTCGTCTCATAATATAGCATTTTATAGATATAGATATATATATATAATATACACACACACACTCATCATCAAAAACATAGAAGTGTAGAAGCAGATAGAAGTGTTGGATTGCAGTGCTATTCAGAAGCAAGATAAAGGTTACCAGGAACAAGAAGCGATTTAAAATTTAGTATGGCTAACACAACTTGCCAGTCGGTGGTGTCCTGTAATAATCCATCCCATGCAACTTGAATATTCTAACACAGTTGATGGAGTGTTGATGACACTAGGACATCTGGACGTGGCATGCGTGACAACAAACCGTTCATCTCTGCACTGACCACGGTGGTCATCTCCACCAAGACAATAGCGGGACTCTTCACTGAAGAAGACCTGCTGCCATTCTGAGTCACTACGTGACAGTCTTCGGCGATATTGATGTGGTATTAAGGACAGCCGTTGTAATGGTCTGTGTGCATTTAGTCCTGTGTCATGCAGTCGTCTGTCAATGGTGCTGTCACTAACCTGAATGACCCATGAAGTGCACTGCTCGCTGAATGTCCGAAATCGTGGCTGTTGGGTCCACTGCCACCAACAGCGTGCTATAGTAATAATTGCACAACCGATATGGCACTCAATACGTCGACAAGACCACCCCGCTTCCTGAAGTCCTACTATGTGACCTCTTCTCTGAGGCATACTTTGCTTGCAAAGTAGACACTACAGTGACTCACTGTCAACTCTTGAGATATGAACTAGTACTAAAAGACAGGGCAAGCGGGGGATAGCTGTTTAGCATGCCACCTCCATTAGATATCTCATAGACACCTTTAAAGGAACATGAAACATTTGAGCAATGAAAAAAATCTACTGTCATTCATTTGTCCCAATAGTTTGCATGGAAAACATAGCTTAGAAATTCTGCGCTTTATTCCAATGCTCAACTTTTGGAACACTTTTTGTATAATTGTATAAAATCCCACCATTTCACCTCACTGCCAGTATTTCTGCTCCTCACTGTATAAACAACTACAAACTCTATATTATAGAATATGTCTATCCTTCACAATGTGTACATACTCACGTGCTCCAGTGACATCTCTGGCAACAGAACAGGCAATGCATTTGATTCAGAAGTGCCACACAGCGTGAGAACTGAGAACTGATACCACTATGATGACAGTCTAACACTGATCACAAGCCAAGAAATGCACTGAGCTAGAACATTGTGGTTGCATTTGATGTCATATGAAATATTGGTGTTCTTATGCTTTTTTGGCATCATCTTCCACAACACTGAACCGTGTTTTGTCTGTTAAAGCCATGCAGCATTTCTGCACTCATAAAGGGTCAAACTAGAGATGATCTTGTTGCTATGGCCGCCACACAACAGTCTATTGTTGTATTGTTGTCTTCTCTTTCTTCTCCATTTTCAAAAGCAGAAGTTTCAAATGAAATATCAGCAGCCTCATTCTGATTATAAAGTCAGTTGCTCTCTTTACCCATAAAGCATTGTTATAGTCAAGGCCCTGGAGAGAGAGAGTGGAATTAGATGTAAGTTTGGGGCACCCTGGTGTTATTGAACACCTCCATAACACAAACATAAGATTGAAGATTGAAGCCCTGTCTTTCTGATCTGGACAAAACCGACTTTGAATAATAGAGCAGTATCTTGAATTGGGATGAGTTGGAGTGGCATTTGTGATCCAAAGCTCATCCAATGTCAGTACCTGACCTCGCTAATGTGGCTGAATGCAATCAAATCCTCACAACAGTGTTCACACTAGTCTAGCAACAGTAGAGGCTGTAAGTGCAGCAAAAGAGGGGGAAACTCTCTAATGATGTCCTTGGTTTCAGAGGAGATGTTGTATAAGCAGATGCTTACAAACGTTTGGACACTCTTTATAGTTTAGCTTTGTTTATTACCAGCAGGCAGGTTATATTACTGTAGGTGATATCTGAAGCACAGGTGTTTCTGACCTGTGGCACTAACTCTGATATACATCTGTGTGTGTGTTTTAGTATATGAAGGAACACACGTTTGTGGAGGAGCTGCATTTGTGGAGGTGTTTTCTGAAGCACAGAGTGCTGCTGAGCTGTGGCCAGGCTTTCAGCTGTTCCTCTCCAGGCTGGTTCCGGGTCATCTTCTCTGACCAGCAGCGCCGCCTCCAACTAGGTCTGTTTACGCTCTATTCCTTATATGATGGATTTTTAATTCAAGTTTGAACTTTACTCTGCTCTACATCAGTTGATGTTTGCCGTACGTATGTGTGCATTTATACTGCTCTGTTCTTACTTCAGGCCTGGAGAGAATCCGAGAGACTTTAGAGGAGCTCCAGGGCTCCAGCATTCTGCCTGGCTCTGAGAACACAAAGAAAGACAAACGGGAGAGCCGTAGACAAACAGAGAGCACTGCAGAGATGGAGAACAAAAATGATGAGGACAATGCCAGAGAAGTGACAACCAACGCCTTCAGTACAGAAACAAAAGTGCATTGTGAGGGAAACCGAAGTGAGGCTGGAAGCCTATTGTTGACTGCTGAGGACTCTACCTCAGAGAGTCTGGACTCCCTCATTGGTGCACTAAGACAACAAATCCAGTCGTCTGATTGGTTAGAGAGAAACAGGCCGGAACTGGCTGCTGGTGAGGACCCAACACGACTGGATGTTTTTAAAGAGCTGTTGGACAGGGCCAAGATATAATGGCACGTTAAGAGAGAGTGCGGAATTCTCTATGTCAAGCCCAGTGTTGCTCAGTGCTCAGTAAGTAACAGGCGAGTTTGTTATTGTGCTAAACATGAGTCTGCCATTCTGATCAAACGTTCATACTTAATAAATAATACGAATAAGTATAAGTTTGTTGCAATTGTAAAGAAATCTAACCATGTATATTTTATGATGCTCATTTTAGCATTTAGCTAAAGTTTTTTTTTTTTACTTGAAATATTGCCAACTCCTTTTTCCAGTTTTGTTTTTCACGCTGCACAATGGGGAATTGTGCTAATGCTTTGTTTTGAAACGCTCTGGGATTTTAGATGCCTTTAGGTTTCTCAAGTGAAAGTCTGCCATAACTAAACGGCTTTAAAAGACTTGTTTACCGGCTTTGAAGCATTCTTTTGTTAGATCTAAGGAGTTAGCAACTTTAAAAAAAACATGTTTTTGTACTGTTGCATATTTCATAGGCTTCCCCAATGTCAAATTACTGTCAGGATACAGACACTTCACTAAATAACAGCTTACGCTAAAGAGAGTCTTTATTTCTCGTTTTGTTTTATTCCTCTCGGTGGGCCCGCACTGAGAAGTTCACTTCAGTTCTAACGTCAGAACTATTTTCCCACTGTCTGAACTAGGCGGAAAGAAAGAGCCGTAGTGCTTTGAGATGTGCAGTCGCAGGTAACGAACAGGAAGTAAAAGAGAGCAGGCTTTACTTTGAGCCCACTGGGCTGGTGGCTTGAAGAGTGGGCTCGACTTTCCTGTGTAGGTACTTGTTGCCATGACGACACAGCAGCCCCCGTGTCACTGCAGCTAAGAGTTGCGGTGCTTGCCCTTAACCCCTTCCACCTCTGCTCTCGAAAACAAGTATGACATCTGTGTCTGAGGGTGAGAATAACATGCATAAAGTTGAAGTGTGGGAAGGATTACATGCATGTGTTAAAATTGACACCCCATGGGGAAATTACAGCAGTTTTGAAATTGTTTTAATTGAATAATTTAGATGTTAACAAAGTCATTTACAGCGTTGATGGGGAAATGCTCCATTCTGGAGAAGCTCACAGTGGTGGTGATGGCTACCCAGACAGCTGAAGAGTTTAATGTCCCTATTATATGAATTCTGTATGATGCTGCCTGATACCCAGGTCACTGTTTTGTGGTAGTTTTTATGGTAAACTTTTGGACCTTGGAGAGGTACAGGCACAGCATTGTGCAGTAAAATAAAACGAAATGAAAGCTTTTTTTGTTACTTCTCTTTTACTACTATTAAATATATAGTAGCAAACTTTTAGTGAGCAGTGATGCCCTGCTGTTGGTGCCAGCACCATTGGCAGACAGTTTCATGATGCAGGATTACATGTATGCAGACCGCTACGACGACTGCCCTTAACACCGCATCAATGTCGGCAAAGACTGCAACGGTGTCATGCCAGACTGTCATGTAGTGACTCAGAATAGCAGTGGGTAATCTTCGGTGACGAGTCCCGCTTTTGTCTTGGTGGAGACGACCAACGAATCTGTGTGTGGAGGCCCCGTGGTCAGCGCCAAGATGAACAGTTTGTTGTCACACGTCACATGTCCAGAAGGCCTGCTGTCACTCCACCTCCACTCCTACCACACAGTCTGTAGGAACTGTGTGAGAATATTCAAGCTGCATGAAATGGAGTATCACAGGACAACATTAGGAACCTCTACAGCTCGCTGAGACGTCTGGCATGTTGCGTTAGCAAGCATAGTGGCCCGACGCCATACTGATAGACACTACCTCTGTATGAGTAGCTCAATAAATCATGTATCAGTCTAAATTTATCATCAACTTCCTTTTGAATAGCATTGCAATCCGACAGTTTGTTCTAGGTGCAACTATTCTTTTAATGATAAGTGTATATGTATATCCACACCTTTAGTCTCCAAAATGGGAGCTTCACAGGAGAAGGAAAAACATTTTCAACTTGTAATGGAAGTTAATGTAATAAGACTTTTGTGACAGTTAATGCTGGCCCATGTCTGCTGGGCCATTCTTTATGAAATCTTAACCCCATTGCAAAGGTTTTGTACTGTAGGGGTTTGTTTACATTGTTTGTGCATTAGATAGCTGTAATTTCCCTGCAACTGAGAGCACATTTAATGTTACCTTTAAACAGGGCTGCCCACAGTGGGCCTGTGAGGATATTTACTTGAGGCTGCAAGAAAGGTACTGTAACCCCACCAACTCACCCAATATGTGAACAAACATATTTGTATTTTGACCGCTGCCATGGGGCACGTTGCTTTCCAGGCATAGCTATGCAGATGGTCAGTGAAAAGGCCCATGGGTGGCCCACATCCTGGTTTAAAGGGATGTTAATGTTTGCATTTCTGTTGTTTTGTTTTGTTTTGTTTTGTAGATAAAAAAAAAAAGTGTATGTGTTTATATTGTTGTTTTTGAGTTTGAGACAAGATGTTTTGTGTGTGGTAGGGCGGTCACCATGTGCTTGTAGCCCATGGCTATTAGTGACCTCCCCCATGGGTTAGAGCAGTATGTAAGTGTATTTTTTCTCCTAAAAATAAAAAACTGATTTATAAAGAGAATGTTGGGTAATTGACCACAGCAAGACTGGGGTGGAAAATTGTTGAAATGTATATGAAACATTCATTTCTAATTTCTGTGAGGTAATATACCCAGAAACTAAAAATGGTACAGCATATTAAATTTCAAGTGTGAACTAGATTATACAATTCTAAAATATAGAATTACTGGCACATCTGTAAAAAAGAAAATAGAATGGATAAAAATAAAATTTATAAAAAATAGGTTTTTACGTTTGCACAAACTTACAGCCTCACACACACAAAGGCTTAACTAAGACACAGAAAATCACCAGTTTAAACTCGCAAAGTAAAGACAGAGAGGTGACGGGTACGAGCAGGTGTCTTTCTCATCTAACACAGACTTGGTTAAAGCAGTTATACCTTTATGCAGAGTATCTGTAAAATAGACGATCTGCATATACAAATGCTTATTCATTGCTACAAATTAATAACTGCTATAATCCAGACTTTGCTGAGCTCAGAAACAAAACTGAACATTGATGATATTTAATCAGCAAAGATAGTGTATCTCTTAATGACATCAGCAAGAGTTGCTTTATTAGGCTGAAGGCCTTGAAGGTTCTGATTAGATAACCTTTAACAAGCTTTATGATGATGGAAAAATCCAGTTTAAAATCCTGTACCACACAATGTTAAACATAATAATTGCAAGTTATTACTTTTTTATTACTAATTATTATTATCATTATTGTTGTTGTTAGTAGCAGTAGTAGTAGTAGTATTTTTATATTACTAGTTATTATTAATACACACTATTTCTTGTGTAACGCTAAGTTACTGAGTTAAATCTAGTTAAGTTGTCAAATAATTTATACAAGCCAAAGCTTCTCATGCTCGAAACATGCAATAACAAAAACAAGACGGTGTTTTGTGTTCAGGTTTACTAGTCTCTCACCAGTAACATAAACAGAATGGCAAATATGCAGTAATTAAAGACATGAGTGATTCTAGTCGTACTCAAGCTGTTTATTTACTATACAAAACAACCCATTTAAAATAAAGGAACTTGGCTCTTTACACTAAGAATACCCAACTAATTCAAGAGTAAGCAGAACTAACTGAGAACTGCCAACTAATTTATATTGACAGTGAAGGCTGCTAGTATGTCTAGGAGGATAGATAGGAGATGGTCATAAACAAGCCCTTATCTATGCCACAGGCGTCACTGAATCGTGAAAGCCAAATCACCATTATCCCTATGTATAAGAAATATGTTCTTAAGACCATCATAATATATTAAAAAGATATAAATTTGATTACGGGAGACAGTCTACATCCCTTCACTGAATTATGGCTGCACCTGATTCTTTGTCAGATTGATGTCACGACATAAGCTTTATCTTTTTGCCTTTAGTATTTCAGTAACAAAATACACAGATCAGTCATAACATCTAAACCACTGGCTTGTATCTATACTCACTGTCCATTTTGTCAGCTCCTCTTATCATATAGGTGCACTTTGTAGTTCTACATTACAGACTGTAGTCCATCTGATTCTCTGTATACTTTGTCATCCCCCTTTTACTCTGTTCTTTAATGGTCAGGACCCCCACAGGACCCCCACAGATCAGGTATAATGTAGGTGGTGAATCATTCTCAGCACTGCAGTGACACTGACATGGTGGTGGAGTGTTAGTGTGTGGCGCTGGTGTGACCTCAGTGTCACTGCTGGACTAAAAACAGGTCACAGTAGGCGTGTCTAATATAGTGGACAGAGTGTTTAATAACTCCAGCAGCACTGCTGTGTCTGATCCACTCACACCAGCACAACACATACTAACACCCCACCATCACCTCAGTGTCACTGCAGTGCTGGGAATGATACACCACCTTCATTACACCTGCTCTGTGGTGGTCCTGTTAGGGTCCTGGTCATCAAAGAACAGGGAGCACAGAGAAGCAGGTGGACTACAGTCTGTAATAGTAGAACTACAAAGTGCTCATATGTGGTAGGTGGAGCTGATAAAGTGGACAATGAGTGTAGATATCAGTGTTTAGTTCAATGTTATAAATTTGGCCCTCAGACCCCACAAACATTTTCGAAAAGCTTGAACACCACGTCTTTTAACACAGCCGGTGTTATTTAACACATACTTTGAGTAGACATGTTTACCACAGATGTGTTCTGATTACACAATCTGTGTCAGAGATGCTTTTTTCTGGTTCTTGACACCAAACTAGTTAAAACTGTACTAATTAACACCTCATTCAGACCTCTGGCAGTGGTCTTATTGCTCACGTGTAGTCAGATTTTGACCCATCTGAACGTCCCCTCTCATCACAGCCCACTATTTATAAATGTCAAGTCATATCACAGCCCACCCTTCATCATACAATATGAGCAGATTTACAGTTTCACTCTACAGACCTCAGCTTGAGTCAGATGGGCTTCTGGGGGAATTTAACTGCACTGTTTGGTTGCGTGTGTGTGTTTTTTCTGTGAGGGGGAGTTTCCATCTACTGCAGGACTCCACTGTAGGCAGGGGGAAATCTCTGGTGTCGTATTGCACCGTGTGTGTGGGGGGGAAGTGAGAGTGCGCGCGTGGGTATTATAATTGTTCGTCACTACAAAGTTTCACTCTCACTGTAGTCTGTAGTGCTGGAGTGTGTCGGGTCACAGCACTTGGTCTTTCTTTTATGTGTGCAGTGTAATATACAAAGGCTATCACAGCATCACTTCACTCCAACTGACTTCATCTGAAGGTAGGACAACCCTTTGAATGTGATGATTGAGCTGGATAGATGAACCTGAATGTAACTGTATTGTACTGGTCATTTTAATTTGGATTAAGTAGTCCGTAAGAAATAATCCATGCAAAATGTGCATGGAAATGTACCACCTTTTTTCACCTCCATGTCTAACTTTCTTTCTTTTCTCTGTGTTTCAACATCTTGCTTTCTAAAGAGAGAGTGATGAAAGGACTAGAGCTAGAGGATACCACAAGTCGCTTTCGATTCACTCAGTCATGTTTGGGCCTGGCAGGCTGCTTGTGTATCAGCTACGCTGTTTGGACGCCTCGCTGGCTGGATAAGAGGGGACTGTGGGCAAATGGGAATGAGTCCAGTGTAGATGATAGCTGGGCAGAAGGACAGGGCATCGAAGGTGAGTGCCTGAGTCCGGTGTCAGAGATCAACAACGTGATGTTGATGAGGTTTGATGGAGTTTGATTGATTCTTCAAGGGGAAATTAGTTTTCAGAGTCTGTGCCTCACTTAATACTTGAAGTTCAGTGTGGTTAAGTGTAGTTATGATCCAACACCAAGCTTGGTTAATAAGTGCTTAATTACGTTTAATAAACAGTGCTGATGATCTATGTGATGGCTAGGGGCGTCCAGGAAAAATCTGGAACTAAACGTCATGGAATTTAAAATATTTGGTCTAAATAAGAAATCCTTGATGTTTTAATACTGTATAATATACTATATCTGTGTTTGTTAGTGTTTATTCCAATAATATATAGTGTTTTATAATGTTTAACAGATAAAAACATACTTTCCGCTGAGATAAATGCTTTTAAACAATGTGTGTGGGTGACTTGCACTGTACTGCACTGTACTGTACATTAACTATCAAGGCAGAAATTGTCAGACGCAAAATATATACAGTACTGCCATATAAACCCCCACAAACATGAGCATTCACATTTCCAGTGCAGTGAAAAACATGCAGCAAATTCTTTAGAACCATTTACCTCTGTGGAAAGTTTGCTTTGGTCAGTAAAACACTATATAACATTAAGAAACACAAATAAAACAGTAATAAACACATGGATATATGATATCTAAAGTAATCTGAATGCATGCCATTATGTGCCACGTCCTTTGAACAGCACTGTAGGAAAATATGGTGAAAGGAAATTCCAGAAGCCAATGGAAAACAGGAAGGTTCAAGAGATGTTTGAAAAGTTTGCAGGTGCCGACTTGTTCAGCTATGAATTAGTGTCAGGAAATCCTTCAGGGTAATGAAAGCAAGTCTATTCTGATAAGTGTCTTATATACCGGCGGTTTCTTATTAATGGAGGCATTGGTGTAAAATTCCTAGCAAAATATTGTGGTTGCCATCTGTCGGCTGCATATGCACAAAGTTTATCCACTCATGCATAACCAAGTTTGGGTTTTTATGGTAGGCCGAGCTCAAGCTGGCATGCTCAGGCTTGCGTTTCCAGTAATTCTTACACTGAGCGAGGGGGAATATAGACTACCAGAGAATATTTGGGGGGGATTTTTTCCTGATTCATATACAGCTGGATGACATTTTCTGAAGGGCTGTGTGTCATTTTCATGCAAACGACAAGACAGTTAGTTTGTAAGGAAGATTGATTGCTTGTTCAATGAAGATTCATGTGGTCACTGTGGAATGAAAAGCCTTTGCTAAATCTGATTGTACAGATATACTGTCATAATGGTCTCAGTGGGATTTAACAGTGCTTGTCATTAATTAGTTGTTATGTGTTTTGGTGTAAACAGGTCTGGGGGCTCAGAGGATCTTTGCTGTGCTTTCTTTCCTCATGGCCGTGGCCTCAGGAGTTCTGTGCTTGGTTTTCGCTTTCTGCTGGACATCTCAGACAGTGTGGTCTTACTCCAACACACGCTCTCTGCTGATGGCAGGGCAGGCTCTCTACCCCACCACCCTGCTGCTCATCACACTTGCCCCTACAGGTCAGTAATAACACGGCAAGTGTTCTCTGATCACCTATCCATGCTGTACAGTGGAAGTGAAACGGAACCTTTTAAACTGTTTACTTCCACACTTAGTTCCACAACCTTGTTCTCATGACAACATCAGTTATACATCCTTACATAATAGTTACTGAATGAGTCATAGTAGTCACTGAAGTCTTCAAATGAATAACCCTAATAATAAGCCTAAAATTTAACCTTATGAAGAACCTCTACGTTTCAATATCTCACTGTTACATGACTTTTAAACTACCCTTCTTTCAGTTACACTAAATATCTTTAACAATCCCAAATAAAAAAAAATTGGGACAGTATGGAAGATATACTGTGAATGTAAAAGAAATGCAGTGTTTCTTACATTTACTTTGACTTTATTTCATTGCAAACAGTATGAAGATATTTCATGTTTTGTGTGGTCAACTTAATTTCATTTGTTCATGTATGTATTTTCCAACAAGACAATGCAAAACCACATGCTGCACACATTACAAAGATCTGGCTGTGGAAGAAGAGGGTAATGCCTGCAGTCCTGACCTGTACCATTAGAGAATATGTGGAGAATTTTGAAACAAAAAAATAATAGTTGCATACTGTTGCACAACTTAAGACAAGGGGATATAAGACATGGGACAAAATAACAGCTAGAACATTTAATCGCTTTGCAAAACGTCTTTTAAGTGTTGTGAAAAGGAATGGCAACATTACAAACTGGTAAATGCTTTACCATCCCAACTTGTTTTGGAGTGTGTATTAGGCCTGAAATGCAGGAATGGATGTATATTAGCAAATATAAAGAAAAATAAGTTTTACCAAAACATGAAACATTTTGGGTTCACACTGTCTGCAATGAGGAACAGTAAAAGTTAATATAAGAAACATCGATTTTATTTATTTGCATTTTCCATACTGTCCCAGCTCTTTCTGATGTAGGGTTGTAAGTTGAGCTTTATTTAAAAACATAAAGGATCCGTGTTTACAGGCTCAAATTTTCTTTTGCTCTCTCCTCAAGCTCTCTGTGACCCTCATCCTCATCTTTCTGTTTCTCTCTCTACACACAGGATTCTTCTTTCTCCTAAGCTGGGCACTCTTTACCAATCAGCACATTGCAGAAATCCAGGCCGACTTCACTCGCCTAGGCTCCTCCTACTGGCTGGGCGTGGTGGGATGGGGTCTGCTGCTGGCTGTGCTGCCGGTTGTGTTTCTGGTGGAACAATGTGTGGTGCCAGACGTCCTGCCTCAGCTGATGGTGGCAGCTGAGGCGTTGTGGAAAGCCCCAGAGGTGGCGTACGCTCGCTCATTCAGTGAGAGCTCCTACCAAAAGGGGCCAAAATTTGACAACGGCTTCAAGAGACACTTGTCAGTGCCCTGAGGATGACTGTAGAGACACAGGTTGAGTCACAAATTGCTACTTTCTCAATATCCGAAGCCCTTGCCAGACAAAGGGTGGCACCAGGGAGAAAGGCTTCCAGAAGCTCAGGAGGCAGTGGATGGAACATGCACTTTAGCCAGGATCTGCCAGACCTGACAGCCTAAAGCACAAATGGACACTAAAGGATTGTCTATTCTAAAAAAAATAATTTCAGAGTAACACTGTGAGCTACTACGCATCAAAGACTACAAATACTAAATGTTTCCCACCATCAGTAAGCTAAGACCACACTACTGTAAGTTGCTATGGTGTGCTCAAGTCCCTTGTTGTGTTACACTGAATCACTTTCAGCCAACTTTCTGAAATGAATGCAGCTGAAGGCAGAGGTGAAAAGTGTGTACCATGATCAGCTTGCGTGATTTAATACTAGGATTTCATGTGAGCAAAATTCAAGTCAGGACAGATGATTGTCTTTTGTGGTAACAGCTCCCTCATGTGGACCATCTGTGTTACTAGAATTGCTCATGTACCTACCAAGAGTTATGATGTAGTATTGTTATTCAGTATGGTTTTCATACTGATAATAGAGTCATTTATGTTTTGTGTTTTGTAATTTTAAATAACTTAACAATTAAATCTTATATGGTTATGCTTATATTTCTCTGAGTCATGTTCATCGCTTTGTCTCTGTTTTTGTCTCTGTCTTTGTGCGTGTTTGTTGTGTGAATTTGTGTGGCAGTGCAGTTTCATAAAAATTCCACTGCTTGAGTTTTGCTCTCTTTGCAGTGGGTGCTGAAAATCAAGGCCAGTGCTTAAGTCCCAGTGCATATACCCTGCATAGTATTAACACATCTGCTGCATTAAGACGGTGTTCACTAGCAGAGTAAAAAGTGTTACAGCAGGAGAGATGTGAAAGAGCAGGAGAGATGTGAAAGAGCAGGAGAGATGTGAAAAGCATACAAAGGACAGAACAACTGATCCGCTGTAAGATTCTGAGGCTGGAGGCTTTTCTCTTTGCTGAAACACAGAATATGCAGCACTGCTGTTTTCCGATGTATACTCCTCTTCTTCCTCTGCTTCTTCTTTTTCTGCTAGATTTGTCTGCATCCCATAGTTTAGGAGATATCCACACTGAACCAACTCTATAAGGTTCGGCCTGAACGTGGGCTTGTGTACAGTTTCATCACTGGAGGTGCGGATGTTTCCTTTTAGGAATGACCAACAGAACAATGTGTTCTAAAGTTGGCTCACCCCTTACAAGTCCAAGTACACCTAAAATGCCATAGCATCTGCCTAGCACCACCCTAGCAACTACCTAAAATACTATAGCATCTGCCTAGCACTTCCCTAGCAACCACCCTTGATATCACAGCATCCACCTAGCAATGACTAGAAGTACCATAGCACCCACTTAGCATTACCCTAACAGCCACCTGGGATACCAAAGGAAGCACCTAGCAACCTCCCAGCAGCTACCAGAGATACCAAAGCAACCATTTTGCAGCACCTTAGCAACTACCTGAGATAACATAGGAGCCACCTAGCAACCTTCTAGCAACTACCAGAGATACCACTGCAATCACTTAGTAACATCTAACACTGGGATGCCATAGAAACGGCCTAGCACCTGCTAGAGATACCACAGCAACTACCTAGCAACACCGTAGCAACCACCTAGGATATCATAGCAACAACCTAGCAACCATCTGAAATATTATAGCAACCAAAATGAAACTGCCTACCCGCCTCTACCAGCCAACTACCAGTGATACCATAGCAATCACGTACTAACACCTTAGCACAGACCTGGGGTGGCATAGCAACTGACTGGCAACCACCAGGGTAACACCCTAGCAACCACCTGGGACAGCATCACAGTCAGTGTTGGGAATTGTTGAAGCTGCACCGTTGCTCAGTGCTTTTTTTCAGTGCTGATTTTTCCCATTTTACTGTTTATTTTATAGTTAATATTTAATACTTCAGGGTTTATATGAGCAGTTAAAGATCCCCCGATGTGTTACCAGGCCAATCACAGCTACTGCCAGATGTTTGCAATACTGTGTAGAGAGACGGAGGGAGGGAGGGAGGAAGAGAGATTGAAGGTGGAAACAGACAGACAGCGGGTGAGGATGCTGCTGAGCCTATGTTTACTTTTTGATCCCACCAAAGTAGAGAAGAACGAAGTGGATCTGGCTTGTGCTAATTGTGCATTAATCAGGTGCTGCACTAATTAAAAGGCAGTTCCGCCCTGTTAGCAGTGGCTAATGAGTTTGTTATTAAATCCACAGAGGACTTCTTCTTTTCCTTTTTTTCATTTACCAACAGGATAATGCTTAATTGGCGTTTGAATGGGAGTCGAGTGTCCTTGAAGGTCATGACAGCAGGGTGCTTTAATGTGCATTGAATGACAAGCCATCCGCCTCCCAGTGAGCATCAAAGCCAGTTTATGTGTCTGTGTGTGTGTGTGTGTGTGTGTGTGTGTATGTTTGTGTGTCTGTACTAGACGGTGCATTTTCACTATAAGGACATCTTTAGAGTTCCCAAAGAGAGCTATTTAAACATTTAAACCTAATGGTTTCTACTTATCCCTTCTACACCCTCTCATTTACTCATTCCCAATTCTGACTGACACAGCAAAGCTCCTCAGAATTCATCAGTTTACTCACTTCAAAATGAGGGTCAAATACAGTCACCTTCTCGCTTCTCTAACAAAGCTTTGAAAAGTTCTCCTCTGTACTTGCATATGACTCCTTAAAAACATTTAGCTTCACTTAGAGACTGCTCCTTAGATCCTCTTCATGGGCTATTATGCAATGCAGCAACTCAACCAAGCATCACAAGCTATGCCAGGTGCTGGTATTGGACGATTCTTCAGCTCCACTCTCAGGAACTCTGTGTAATTCAGAGGGTTTCAGTGCCAGACATTGGGGACCCATGCACTGTACAGCTAGGATCATTTCCTGCTGTAATACTCCTGAATCAACACATAAAAAGCTTAATGAGATAAGTCAGATGTCCTAGGACAGTAAAAAACCCTAAACGCTGTAACACACTGAGCCCTGATAGGCTGTAAAATATACCTTGCAATACCACAAGAGCACCAAGAGGTGATAGTGAGTCACTGTAGTGTCAACCCATCAGTTCAACGTGAGAGGATGAAGAAGTAGCACTGCTGCCCTGAGGGCGTATTCTAACCTCTTATCAATCATGTTGGAGGTTCTGCTGCTGGTTAGATCATTTGAGGACAGGTAGCCAATGAAACACAACAATGGCTGAAGCTCTTGGAAAGTGACCATTTTAACAACTGCCACCCACTCTCTGCAAGAAGTCACGTTCAGCAGCAAACAAAAGATATAAATAGAAGCAACACAAAAGTTGAGATTGGCGCTGCTTTCCACAGCTGTTGTTTCCACTGAACAGATGCCACAACTTTCTGGTGACATGTTGCCCCCTATTGTTTGTATATTTGACAAGTTGTTACAAAAATACCAGCATCAGTTTTGTTAACAATCAATACCATAGACCACCATTTATTTACTTCATTTCTAGCATATTAAAGTTATTTTTCCAGAGATATTTTAAGAATGTACACTCATCATCAAAAGAATAGTTGCAAATAGCTGCTCCCAGAAGGAGTCAACTGACAGAAATGAAACTTGGTGGGTAGGTTTGACGTTGTGAGACATGCAAATGATTCAAGTATCATGCTCAGCTGTGCATGCGATGTTGGCAAGGATGGGCCTTATTGCTGTACCTGACTGACGTAACAGCTATGATTGCAGACATTCAGTGAGCAGTGATGCCCTCCATAAGCCATCCTGTTAGTGCCAGCACCATTGGCAGATGACTGCACAATGCGGGACTACATGCACACAGACCATTACGACAACTGCTCTTAACACCTCCGTCAACAACTCCAAAGACTGCAATGGTGTCATGTCAGACTGTCATGGAGTGACTCAGAATGGCAGCGGGTCATCTTCAGAGACCAGTCCCACTTTTGTCTTGGTGCGTGAAGGCATGGTTTGTTGTCCAGAAGGCCTGGTGTCACTCCACCTCCACCCCTACTGCAAAATCTGTAGGAACTGTGTAAGAATACTCAAGCTGCATGAAATGAATTATTGAGGGACACCATCAGGAACCTCTACAACAGACATCTGTTGCAAAAGCAAACATGACTGCCCAAGGCCATACTAGTGTAGTTCAATAAATATTGCCCATATCAGTCTAAATTTTTCATATTTTTTTGTCCCTGGTATCCTTTGTCTTTTATCCGAATAGCACTGCAACCCAACACTTCCCTCTGGGTGCACCTATTCATTTAATGACAAGTGTATATTAGTGAAAGTCATAGATAAAAATATATTTTAAAAAGAATATGGAGAAACTGGGTCTCCTAACAACCATGCAAGACCTTGTAGACCAGCAAAGCTTTCAGCATCAGATAAACAGTACTTAAAGCTTTCACCTTTGAGAGAGGAGAAAATCAAGTTCCATGCTTACTTCAGTTCTGAAACAATGCTCAGGTGCTTGTGTCTATCAGCAATAAGAGACAACTTAATGCAATGGGTCTGAAGGGATATGTAGCTCTCAATATGCCCTTAATGAAAAATAATAAATCATACAACAGTTCACGCCCCAGTCCATACCTCCTGGCTGTGTCTGAAACTTCATGAATGCTGCCTACTTATGCAGTGCTCTGAGGCAGCGAGTCATGTTCGAATCTAGTGTTAGTAGAAATGCAGCCTGCTGTGGTTCCTCTGTTCAGCTGTTTTATGAAGGCAGCATAGATGCATCCTTCACTGCCATACACATCCTATAATACTCTGTGTCAGTGCTGATCCTGTTAGGAAATAAATAGCAGGTGACATGAGGACTGCCACAGTGGACATCACTGCCTTTTAAGAAGGCTGTGCAGGCAGCAAGTCAGTTTCAGACACAACCAGCCTGTTTTGAACTCACTGTTTCCATGATGTCACAGAAACCAGTGTATTTACAGAAATCCACCTTTTCAGCTTAAAGCAGTTTGGCTCCCATTCATGCTGAAGTTCAAAGGTGTGTTTTAGTCCAGGCTACATTTTAAATACTGTTCTGCCAGTCAGAACAGAGATACATATGTGAGTCTTTAAGAGTCTTTAAGGAACAAAAACAACCTGTTAAATTCTAAGGCAGTCTCTGTATTTGAAATGGCACACTACTGTACTGTACACTGCGTACTCCAGTAGTATGTACTGCATACTGTATACGCCCCCTGTGTGTAGTATGCAGTACAGTAAGTTTTGACATACAGTGTAGTATACTAATACAGTCACATGACCAGTTACCTCACATGCGTTTAGCCTAGCTGTTAGCTACCCTTGTCTATTTTGCCTTAAAACTGAGCCTCTAAAGCAAGTTCATCTTTTATTAAACTTCAGACCTGTATATTTTAACTTTCTGAGGCTCGTTCAGATCAAAACATACCCCAATACAATCACTACACCCATATTTACATTCAGAGGTGGCTGTGTTTTGTTCTCCAGTGTTACCCGCCACCATTTTCTGTGGTTGAAGCAGCCTGGCTGGCGAGGCCACGGTGCATGATGGGATGCAGTACACCACATAGACAGCTTGCCCTGTATACTAGAAACTCTGACTGGAGTAGTACACTATCCGGGTATCTTCAGAGCACTACAGATTTACAATTTGATCACATACTACATACTACTTTTAGGCAGATTTAGTACACAAATAGAATGTAGTATGCCATTTCGAATACAGCCCTAGTCTTTCAAACTCATACTATTAAGATTAGTACATAGTATATACTGTGTAGTATTAGTCTGGGTTTCTCAACCCTGGTCATGGAGGCACCCTGCTCTGCACATTTTAGTGCTTTCCCTGCTCCCAACACACCTGATTTAACTGACCAACTCATTAACAAGCCCTTTCAGAGGTGCAGACCGGGCGTATGTTAAAGCTTGGCGTCCACTGTAATGTCCAGGGCAGAGTGCCTCCAGGACCAGGGTTGAGAAACTCTGTTCTAAGGGTTAAAGAGAGGCTGCAAAGTGGTCGTGTAAATGATGTACAATGTCCTATGCTGCCATTTGGCGCTTATGTTCTCCAAAAGCCTGGTGAAGCTACAAATTGGAAATGTTGACACACTTTTCTCCACAAAGCTAACATAAGATATCTGTGGGTGTGCCATTATACCCCACCTAGCGCTGTCACAGACTTTATCACGAATCTTTACACGTGGCATGTATATGTGTCTGCTGCAGAGCTACTGAGCTGCACTTCAGTCGTGTACAGGCTTGCTTCCACATTGTAGCTGGCACCGAGCGGCGCTAACATGTTTCACACTTCCTAACTAATTAGTGGGCGGAGCTTTCCTTCATGACCAGCCGTCAGCTGCGCCGCTGTGATTGAGTGACAGCTCGGCCACGCCCACAGGCTCAGCAGGTGGCAGTGTGCAGGGCTCTGCCACACTCCTCATATCAATTACAGCCCAATTAGGGAGCCACGTCCTGCTAATTATACCAGTGCTTCCCATCCCCAGAATAAAGTGAGTGTGTGTTTATTGAGATAAATAAATAAAGACACAGACTGCCAAGGCAAGCTGGCCTTAATCAGATTTTCCGAGCTGTAAGCTGCTTTTTCACCCCCTGTACTGTTGGACGAGACTGCATTCTCAGCTTGAACCACTTGGTGGCACTGTTGGAGCTTGCCTAGTGGTAAATGGACATCACTGCATAAACAGGAAGGGGGTAAAAACAACCTTGCCAATTTCTTTGCATTTAATGAAATCAGAGTGGGCTTTTTTTCACACCGGGGCTGAACGTACGTGTGTGTGCATGCATGTGAAACAGCTCATCTGTTCAGCACGTGCAAATTCAGATAAAACACTCTCACTTATTCCCAAAAAAAGCAGGACAGATTCCAGGAATATGATGAATTATAGAACGCGTTTTTGTGTTCAGGCTCTATATCGTTGAATAAATCTCATTTGACTTGAGATTTCACAGCTTGGCTGTCATGCCTTTTTGGTCAGGACCACAGACGGGGGCAGCCTGAGAGTCTGCACTTTAGCCGATAAATTGATAGAAAGAGATGGCGAGATGGAGAGAATGTGAGGTGACACTGGAGATGAGTGTAAAATAGGATTAAATTCATTCGGGGGGTGTTATCAGTTTGGATTGTGTTTGACCTGGCTGTGACGCATGTCCTTCAGCCCTCTCTTTCCTACTTATCCCAAGTGTGCTTCACTTACACACTCCTTCCGCTCAGACACAATATATCTTTTAACGGTTTCCCCAAGGCCCTTCAGATTTATCACTCGACTGCCAGAGACTAATGACGAGTGTTTATCCTGTTTCCTCCCCACTGAGCCCCTTTACCGCAGTGTTCTTCAGCTACCCACTCAAAGTCTTCCCCCTGCTTCCTTACTGCAGTCTGCACTTCGTACAGAAGGAGCTTTAGAGTTCAAGGTCTATACAGTAGCTTATGCTAAACCTCTCACCACCTGCACAACCCAAAGGCTAATGCTATAAAGTCACAGTCACTCTTATCGGCATAGAGAACTTGTCTTAATTCTGTGCTTGCTGGGTTTAGGATGCAACAGTTAGATTTAGATGGAAAGTGTCGAGTTAGAGTTGGGTTCAGAAAGAATTCAGTAAGAAACTTTTCATGACCTAAAATAAGGTTTAGACAGAATGGGCCTTATTCACCAACCCATTCAGACGTTCAGCAGTGTTTTCTTATTTGGGATTTGTTCTTAATTGAGATCTGAATCTACACACACTTAAGAGCACAAATGTGCAAACAGTTCTATGGTTTAAGAACATGCCATGGATCTGACATACTTATTCTTTCTCAAGAACAAATCTGAGACAAAAATCTAGAATGATATTGGTGAATGAGGCACATTGTTTATGGGACTAAAGCCAGGTTGGACAAAATTTGGTCTGGCTTCAGTCTGCTAAGGCAGAATTTTGTCATGCTATAGATTTGAATTTTGAATTTTCTCAAGTAGAGATTTTTGGTGTTTAGTCAAGTTCAGGCGGATTTTTGTGTTTTGTAGACAAGATTAGACAACATTGTGGTGTTCAATAGTCAGGTTCAGACAGACTTTTGGTGTTTTATGATCATGTTCACATAGAATTGTAATATTTTATAGTCAGCAGATATGGAGTTTTGGTGATCTGTATTTGGGTCCAAACAGGATTGTGGTGTTCTATAATTGAGTAGACTTTAGACAGAATTTTTATGTTCTATATTTGAGTTTGTTTGTAGTCAGGTTTAGACTGAACTTTGGTGTTCTGTATTTGAGTTTAGACAGTATCTTGGCATCCTATAGTTAAGTTCAGAAAGGATTTTGGTGTTCTTTATTTGGGCTTAGACAGAATTTGGTGTACTTGATTTGGGTTTAGACAGAATTTAGATTTTCTATATTTGGTTTCACACAGAACTTGGTGTACTTAGTTTGGGTTTAGGCAGGATTTTGCATTCTATAGTTGAATTCAGACAGAATTTTGTTCTGTATTTGGGATCAGTCAGAATTTTGGTGTAGTATATCTTGGTTCAAATAGAATTTTGGTGTTCTTAAGTTTAATTCGGACAGAATTTCATACAGTTCTGTACTTGGGTTCAGACAGAATTTTAGTGTACCCTTTTATTATTATTGTTATTGTTGTTGAATTCAGACAGAATATTTAGGTTTTGGTGTTTTGTTGTTGAGTTCAGTGAGAATGTTGGTGTTCTATAGTCGAGTTCAGAAAGAAAATGATTAATCTACAGTTAAACCGGAAATTTGGTGTTCTTTAGTCTAGTTTAGAAAGAAATATATCAGTCTACAGTTAAGTTCAGACAGAAATTTGTCTGGCTGCTGATTTGGATTCAAAACCTGGATATTCCTTTCTTTCTTCGCTTAAACACAATCCAGTGACTTCACTCCACACCTGCTGCAGACAGAATAAAGTCCTCTGATCCAGTTAAATTCAACCTTTCCACACAGCCAGTCTTTCTACTGCAGATCATTTCTCTTGCTGATTTAAAATCACTTAGCTATGTCTTTGTTTTTAGACAGTGCTCTGTATAGGAAAGGTTGGTTCTAGATCAGGATCTGGAGACACATGCCCCAGACACAAAGTCTGCAGAGAAAAAGACAGGCATAGTCAGGGTCAGGCTTCTTGTCCTTCACTTTCTCTCTTTTATTCTTGGGCTTTGTGCGGCTCTGAGTGTTCTCCTTTGGAATCTTAAATGTGTCTTTGCTCTCTGAGATAGAAGGTCCGGTTCAGACTACCCCGCTGATTACATTTCGTGTTGAGATGGAGAGGAAAGAAATAACGAAGCCTCAGACGCTTCAGAATCATCAGTCAGTGTGTGCTTTCTGGGTTTTAATGTAAATCTCATACTTGGAAGATGTTCTGTGAAGAAGAACTTTATGCTTAGCTGCATAGTTAAAGTCAGAGTTAAATATAATTAGATAGATATAATTAGAGTTAGATATAATTTAATACTGTGTTGTCTGAGAAGAAGAAGGATCTGATGAAGGTATAAAGTGCGCTTTTATACCAAACAAGGCAGTAAAAGACACTGAAACACCCGCAGGGAGGAAGTCACAAACAGACACTGGCTTCCTCCTCATAGTGACCCCCCAACTTGCATCCCTTACTCCCCATAACACACAGAACACATGCACCCGCAACTCAACGGAAAAACATCATCAACAGCAACAACACCGCAACAAAAACACAAACAGTCCATTTGTCAGAGGGGCCAGGGCTATGTGCACTTTAAGTCCCTCTCTTTCTGAACAGAGCATTTGGTAGCCACTACAGCATTAATTATTTCTCACTCATAGCTCATAAAAACAATCGAAGACATTCTGCTGGAAGTGTGGTGCTATCAATCAATACAACATCTGTCAGAAGAAGCAATGTTTAATTATCAGTATCAGAATCAGGTTTACTGGCCAAGTATGTTGACACACACAAGGAATTTGGTTTCAGCAGTTCGTGTCTTTAGTACAGTACCAATATACATATAATATATGAAGCCACCTCTTATTTCCAGTATTGTGGTCTGTTTTTGCACATGCACATACATGTGCTGAAAAGCTCCATTCCTGAGCCAAAGACCAGCTCTCTTAGCTTATCAGATTTCTTGAATGGATTTCTAGGCCTTAATCTGATGTACACTATCAGATTGTTTACATGACCATTTGCATAGTTAGATAACTGGCAACATGCAGTTATGATCAGATTATTAAGCACTCAATGTACTTTCACTACTGTACCCAGCATGCATTGTGCATATGCGCAGTCCAACCATTAAGAATCACCCCCACCCCATAACAGTCCACTGCACAGAGAGTAATAAAGACATTAAATTTGACTTCCCAGCAGTAATGTTCCTAGCACACTCATTCCAATCTGTCCCAAAGCACTTGTAGTTTCTCAAAACTTGCTTACACCTTCAACACACTTAATCTAAAGGGAGGTTCTTTTAGTCACACTCCGGCAACTATTGTGGAACCACTGTAGAAAGTGAGTAGGAATGCCTGGAATTTTGGCCAGAGTGATCCTTTATTGTCCAGTAATTACTATTAGCAATTTAGTAACCACCATAAAATATTCAAGGCATGTTGCTATGAGGTTTAGAGCTGAGGGTCTATAGAATTAAAATCAGAATTTAGAGCCATTTGCCAATTGTGTTTGCTGTCTACTGCATTTAACCCATGCATGAAGTGAAACAGTCACATACACACACTAGTGAACACACACACCAGTGGACACACTTGCCCGGAGTGGTGGGCAGCCCTATCCACGGCACCCGGGGAACAGTTGGGGGTTAGGTGCATTATGTGAGAGTTGATGAGGTTATTTATCAGGGTAAATGAGAATTCTTCCTGTAAGTATACACCTGCAGTGATCTACAGTGCAGGCACAAAACCAATGATATGTGTATCTAAGTCCTGGTGTATATGCTCAGTAGAGACATGCATATACATGAACACACTTTTGTGTATGTCCTCAAACGGTCTCTCCACATGTACAGCCTCCTGTCACACGTCCCCATTGCACACAATGAAGCCGCATGTGTGTGTCTCTCATTCTCACGGCTCCATTCATGACTGGATGCAGACAACTGCAGCGGTCCTTTCTCTTATCTGTCCCCTGTGTGACCAGCGAAATTAAATTACAAATATAATCACTGCACACCAGGCTTCTTTTTTTTTTTTTACCTCCAACACATCACCCTCTGCTTTGCATATAGAGTAGCGCGCCTTTAGAGACGTGTGCTTGTGTTGGTAGATAGTGCTGCTTGTGCGTCCACCACACACAATAGAGTCCTTCCTACCTGCAGCGGAGGCAGTGTGGGCTTCAACGCTGACAAAAGCAGCGACGGGGGAATGACTGTGTGTGTAGGGTGGTGGGCGGGGGCGGTTGAGTATATGAGACAGAAATACAGCAATGCACCAAGTCAATCACACACTGCTAGAACTTTACCAGCTCTTTCAGGCTGCAGATGCATTTCATTGGGTTCCTATGCAGATTACACTGAACTCCAGGGCACATCTTTATCAAGCTTCTCAGAGCAAGCAGGCTGATATGGGACTCAATTTGGGCCTTTTATAATAAAACTGAAGAGATTTACATGAACTTAGTAGATACAGGTCATAGTGCAGCTGTGTGTGGTTATTGCTTTTATTGCTATTATTTACTTTCTGCCCTACAAGATACCCGAGACCACCCTTCATCCTTGATTTCATTTCCAGTCAAACCAGCCATTAAGTACAAGTTATTCATCTTTCAGTGTCAGAAAAAAAACAGTAAACACATCAACAGAGAGTAATACGAAAATAAGGCTTCGACAATTAATGATATCAGTTTTTTCAGCGTGTAGTTCGTTTACCCTTTAGTAATTTGCATGGATATTTTTCCTCCCAAGCTCAGTCATAGGAATTGGTCGCCATTTCTGCTTCTACTGATATGGATAATCCTTTGACTTTCCCCCTCCTTATGCAAATCTTATCTCTGATCTCCTCAAAGGTATCCTGGAAAATGAACAACTTACACCTAAAATGTCAATTCCCTTTTTCTAAATTCTACATAATCTAGAGAACCTTACAGACTCAGAATAGTTCACAGTGGTGGTGATGAGAACCAGGCGTCTGAAACCTCGCTCACAGAAAGTTTTTACATGAAATGGTTATTATGCTGCCTGATATCTGAGACGTTGTTTTTCTCTTAAAATGTTTGTTAGTCATTTATTTTAACCTGTTCATGGTGGAGTGGTACAGGTAGAATACTGTGAGGCAAAATGATCCCCAAAGAACACTTTAGTTCAGTTTCATGACTGTTTTATCATCATTAGCACTCACTCTCACTTACTCAACTTCTAAACCACTTTAGCCCTCTGAGCTTTTTCCAGTGGTCAAAGGGCAGAATGTGGGAAACACCGTGGACAGGCCACCAGCCTACTGCAGCCATCATCAACATTAAATATAAAAAGATACACAGTAAATAAAATGGGTATCTTAGTGTTGAAGACATTGTAACCCGTGGTTTCCATCACCACCACTGTAAAGAAAGCTCTGTAGATTTTTCTACAATTAACCACATCTGATCACATCACTCTGAACGACACTGTTTACATCTCAAGAACCAACTTAAGTTTTGAAACATTGGTGGAATTCCCCTTTAAATGCTGTTTTGACTGGAAATGTAATAAATGAAGGGTAGTCTCTGACTATTGCACAGTACTCTAGTTGGAAACTGACCCAAGCCCCACCAAATCTTGCCCAAACCTGATCCATTTTGTATCTTGTGTCTTATTAATATCTTCTTAAATTCTAATAAATGTCTGCTGTATTTTACCACATTCCTTTATTCTCCATATAAACTAGGTGGTCCCTATCTTATCTAATGATCCTGGCTGATGTCTCTTGCGCCGCCCACATAAAACAATTTCACTGTCAGAGAAACTTAGCGAATTAAAGCTTACTCAGTACAACCAAAACCCAGCAAGCTATAGCCCCTGTCTGTAGCTGCTTGTCACCCGTTCTTTTATATATCTATACACCAAAACTGCGAGTCTACATGTCTGTTGTTTCACACATTGTTTCATCTGTTTGTCCATTTAGCATGTTTGCCTGTCACACCCACACAGTTCTCAAGTAGGCCTGATCAGTGGGTTTAAACTGGGTTTGTCATTTTTATAAATCTTCGATTTTTCATTAAAGCTTTGCTGGATGTTTAAACACCTCTGATGTTTAGTATCATACAAACATTCTACACTGTGCTCTTTCGGACTATATATTATATTCATATGGGTTACTCATATCAGATTATCAAGACCGGTGCTATACTCTAAAACATTAACAACACATTTCTATTTTCAGGTTTTGTTATTAGATCTGCATGTGGGTAATTCATACAAAGCTTCTATTGCTGAATGGACTGTAAATGGATCGTGTGAAGTGGTTCCATGCACTCAGTTAATGTGTCTTCAATGACCTCAAATAAACTACACAAAAGTGAGTAAATGTAAGTGAACTGAATTGTGCTCATTAATTATTATTCACTGAACTAAATATGCATGTTATGCATTGAACTTCCTGTCATCATGTTAAACATCTATACCATTTACTCAACAAAAGCAGCAGAATTTATTCAACATAGTTAACACACTCAGAAATCAGGCTAACTTGCTCTTACAGCTAATAACGTTGAGGCTGCACAATTAATCCAGTAGCAGAAGGGAAATCACTCACACAAGGGAAGGTAAGTCAGGGGGAAAGACAACATACTGGCAGCAAATACAATAAAGTGAAAAGGCACCTAATATTCAAATAACTGGCATCAAGAGCCAGTGGGAGTGTATTTCAGGAATGTTACATAGACCAAACAAATATTTATCAGGTAAACCTGACAAGTCAATTATTAAAGCCACACAGTTGACTCAGTGTCACTCAGTTACATGCACTTAGTGAACAACATCAACAAGAGAACTGATTAAAGATAATAACACTGCAGTTTCATTTTTGTGCATTGTCGAGTCCCTCCCCAGGGAAAACGAATCCAGCTGGAACAGGGAGGGCTCAAATAGTTTAGCCACAAATCAAATTTACAGCTTTACACTTCCCCCAGATGTAGTAAATCGTTATGCATCATAGATATGACTGCTGTCCAATTCTTGCTGCTGTAGTACTTGAACTATGTGTCTAACATCGTCAACAAACATTAGAAATTAATAGTCACCCAAATCTTTTCTGTAAATGCGAAACTTCTTTCAGCCCACCCAAACTGCATGCAGGTCTGAATTAGGGTTGTATAAACTTAGTATAGTATGACATAGAGTAAGCTACAAAATGAAGACTTTACTGTGTAGCAGAACCCTGCTACATGTTCTTATGACTGGAAATGAAATGAAGGGTAGTCTCTGACTATTGCACAGTACCCTGCATTACACTGAAGTTGGAAACTGACCCAAGCCCTACCACATCTTGCCCAAACCTGACCCATTTTGCATCTCACGTCTTGTGAATATCTTCCCAAAGTCTAATAAATGTAAAACGTCTTTCAGCCCACCAAAACTGCATCCAGGTCTGAATTAGGGTTGTATAAACTTAGTGTAGTACAACGTACCGTCAACTTTAAAATGAAGACTTCACCTTGTAGGGGAGTGACCAAAATACTGAAACTTAAAGGTCAGATTACCATTTTAGAATGCATACATCTTAGAAGTCACTGATAAAACCTGACAAAAACCTCATAAACAGTTTGTAGTGTTTGGCTCAGTAACACACAAAAAAGGCACGATTGTTCGGCTTGTTCTGGCTACTGTGCTTGTGCAGATCTCAACGATTGCATTCTAAAATGGCTTTTCCTGCTAATGCCATAATATCATTAACCCTTTCCCACTCAGCATAACCAGCAAGCTGTTTGGCTCTTTTAATTGATGGATGGCACTTTCTCCATAAATGGATGGCGTGTTACAATGTACAAGGCATTACGATGTATGTACGAGCACAACATGTAGGCATACGGACGCTACAATATACTTCAGTGATTTCTGTTCTTTCTATTTTTGAATAGCTGTTTATCTCGAATGCTCAAACAACTGAAAATACAGATATAACCTAGCGTCCACATGCCTGCGTGATGTAGGCACGTCTGCAGAGGAGGTGGACTTGTTGCCTGGTGTCTGAAAATCGCTACCAACCGCATTAAGCTACACAGTATGGTTTTGTTTGTTTTCCTAGCTCAGAGTTAGTTACACTGTGCTCTAAACCCCACCAGCAAGCCTGCAAGACCTTAATGAAGAGCTGGATGTGGTGTGGACGAGAGGCCTCAGGGACGTATTTACAGAAAGGATTTGGTTGGCTTTTGACTTCTTGTGTTTGTTAGCAGTATTAGCCTCATAGCTGCAGCACTAAACTAAAGAAGCACCAATCTGATCAACTGCATCTAAAGGAAGTGGAAATTACGCTATTTAGGTTTTGCCTTTCCTTTAAGTCCTATAACCCCTTTACCTGCTTAGAGCTTCACCTCAGAAACAAACAGCAAACAGTGAAACGTACACAGACACACACAGACACACATATGGTGTGAGTGAATCTCTCTCCATCTTCCTCACACTTCTAGTGACCATGATACAGGATAAAAGGATTTGATGTGTAATAGTGTTAGGTGAGCTAGAGATTAAACGCTAAGTTGACACAGAGAGCTGCTGAAGCAGGAGCTTACTCATGACACTACACACAGACAAACTCTCTCTCTCTCTCTCTCTCTCTCTCTCTCTCTCTCTTTCTCACTCTCTCACTCACTCTCTCCAACCACACACAAACACAGAATGGAGAAGATCCTCTTCTACATCTTTCGCAAGTCCACTTTTGCTATCATCCCAGAGGCAGTTCACCCAAATATCAAATTTACAACAGTTCTGTTTCTGCACCTGACTGAATAAACAGCAGCTCCCTTTCTCTGCCTGCTCTTTCCCCATCCATCTTTAGCTCTTTTAGTGGGTCGGGAATGAAAAGCCATTTCCATTAGAGTGATGGGCTCCCCGAGGAGA
Organism: Semaprochilodus insignis; assembly: GCA_034552555.1. Classification (NCBI taxonomy): domain Eukaryota; kingdom Metazoa; phylum Chordata; class Actinopteri; order Characiformes; family Prochilodontidae; genus Semaprochilodus; species Semaprochilodus insignis. Next base: position 53,388,097 of record CM067474.1, on the reverse strand, counting down.
GAGAGAGACAGAGAGAGTGAGAGAGAGAGAGAGAGAAAGAGAGAGAGAGAGAGGAGAAAAAAGAGAAAGACATGGAAAGACAGAGTGAAGGTGAAGGTGAGAGAGTGAGACAAGAGGAAAAAGAATGACAGAAAGATATTAGAGAAAAAAGAGAGACAGAGAAAGAAAGGAAGACTAACAGATGAGTGGAAGAGAGAAGAGGTGGGAGTGAGAAACAAGCAAGAAAGAAAAACACAGGAAGAGTAAAGACAGATAGAACGATATGGAGAGGGTGAAAAAAGAAAAAAGCGAAAGGCAGACAGAGTGAAGATAAGAAAAAGAGAAAGAGAAGAAAAACAGAAGAATAATCAGAGAGAAACAGAAAAAAGATAGAGGAGAGAGAAACAAGAAAGAAAGAAAGAAAAGAGTCAAAGGGAAAAAGTGAAAAGACAGAAATATACATATATCATATAGACAGGGAAAAAGAAGAAAGAAAAAGAAAGAAAGGAAAAAGAAAAAACAAAAAGACAGGAAAGAAGGTGATAGAGAGAAAAAGGGAGAGAAGAGAAGAGAAGAGAAGAGAAGAGAAGAGAAGAGAAGAGAAAAAAGAATGATGGAAGATAGAGAGGATGAGAAAAATAGAAAAAGATAGAGAGAGAAGGAGAGAGATAGATAAGAGAAAATAAAGAGAGGGAAGATAGAGAGGGAAACAGAGACAGGGAAAGAAAGAGAGAGAGAGAAAGAGAAAGAGAGAGAGAGAGAGAGACAGAGAGAGAGGGAAAGAGAGAGAGAGAAAGAGAGAGCGGGGGAATAGAGAGAGAGAGAGAGAGAGAGGGAGAGAGGGAAAGAGAGAGAGAAAGAGAAAGAGAGAGAGCATCTCTGTGATGATCTATGTGTTCTCTAGGCCTCTCTCTCTGCACAGCCCTGTAGGTTGTATTGAGTCTGATGCATTACATTATGTGTAAAGATAAAGCATTACAGTACAGCATTACAGCGTCTACGCTTCTCTGCTCTGAGGACAGGATCTTACACAGAAGCCTCTGTCATAGGGACAGAGAGGCTGCAGGTACAACTTGGCCTTTTACTCTGATCTATGACCAGCTTTTCCGCACCTAGATCATCCATCTGAATCAGTCCTTGCTCTGACCAGCGGCCGGTTGTAGAGTATTCACACTCTCCATATGCCATCGCTGCCTCAATGATGGATATGACAGATGCTCCTGAGCCTGAGCACCAGTGACTGCTCCTGTCATTGGTGCTTGGTTCCGAACTCAGTCGTGCGATGTGACAGCCAGGCCCTTTCCTCATCCCTCCGTTATAATTACAGGGTGAATTGATTTAAAGATCAGTCTGTTTAAGTCCAGGCCCGGTGTCAGGCCCTCTATTGTCCTGATGCCTGAGGTATGACACACGCGGCACTGAAAAGGCCATGACTGCCCTGGCATTTTCTATAATGGACTTTTTAGTCAAAGGACAGGAAAATAATAAGCAGATCTATTGCGAAGGGGAGCGGCCGTTTGTCTCCGCTGTGAGTTGATGGTGGCGGGACGATCAGGGGTTAGCCGTGATGGACAACGGAGCTGCTCTTTTCACCAGTTCATTCTGTCCACTGCTGAAAAGGCCTGGATGTTGTACAGTTCCGCTGATTCTGCTGCCAGGAGGGAGGCTGCATGCGGGCACATAAAAACAAGCCTGATTTTTAAGATGCTCAATATTTTTATCTGGCAAGCTCACTTCCCCTAGTTTGCAAAACACCAACAGTCTGCTGTTTTTCTACAGCACACACACACATACACCAACCAGCCACTTCATTAAAACCACCTCCTTGTATCTACACTCATTTTATCATCTCCACTTACCATATAGAAATACATTCTAATTCTACAGTTTCAGACTGTAGTCCATTTGTTTCTCTGGATACTTTGTTAGCCACTTTTTTCACCCTGTTCTTCGATGGTCAGGCCCACAGAGCAGGTCATATTTGGGTGGTGGATCATGACTTGGTGATATCAGTAGATCACATTACACAGCAATGTGTAAGTACCTAGTACCAAGTAATGACATGCCTCATACCATATATATACACTCAGCACCAAAAGAAATTGTACCTAGAAGGAAGTGTCAGATTCCAATGTTATTGGGAAGGAAGATAAAGGTTACCAGGAACAATAAATGATGATACATTTAGACTGATATGGGCAATGTTTATTGAGCTACACCTACAGAAGTAGTGTCTCTCAGTATCAGGCCACCATGTTTGCTAATGCAACATGCCAAACATCTCGGCATGGAGTTGTAGAGGTTCCTATTGGTGTCCTGTGATAATTCATCCCATGCAGTTTGAATATTCTCACACAGTTCCTGCAGATTACTGTAGGGGTGGAGGTGGAGTGACACCAGGTTATCTGGACATGTGACCACAAACCGTTCATCTTGGCGCTGACCACAGTGCCTCCACACACAGATTTGTTGGTCATCTCCACCAAGGCAAAAGCGGGACTCAGCACTGAAGATGACCCGCTGTCATTCGGGGTATCTCCATGACAGTCTGGCTTGACACCGCTGCAGTCTGGTGACGGTGACATGGTGTTAAGTAGTCCTGCATCGTGCAGGAAAACTGTAGTCTTCCCAGAGTTCTCACCCGTGCAGCCATCCTACGGCGCAGCAGAAACTGTGGGGTAGAGGTCGTGACAGCTCCACCTCTCCACAACCACAGTTATTTCGCAATAAGATTTATCAAAGCCAAATCCTAAACATAACCTTAGCCTCAGCAACCGTAACACAATAGACATGTAGCTTATAAAGCACTTCATCTCAGGTAAATGTAGGCTACCCCTGTTTTCTTTCCAACTGAGTTAGGACTTTTACTGTAATGAAATTGTAGGCCTACAAATACAAGCCCATACACACATATGCACAGACAAAGCCATAAAGAAAGTTGGTCCAGGTGCACATGTGTCTGTGTCGTAGATCTAGTTTTTTATTTTTATTATTCTCTAATTTTTCTTCTATTTTTAAGCATTCTGTCTCGCCAGCGCGGCGGCAGTGTAAACCAGCTCCGGCCTACAGGAAAAAAAGAGAAAATCTCCTGATGGAGGAACACAAAGTCGATGATTAAACACAACACAAATCCGAAGAGGGAGCGTGAGCGCCGAGCCTGAGCCCCACCGGGGGGAAACGCCGATTTAATTAAGGCAGAATTAAAGAGCATTGTTATTTTGATTAAAGACGCCCAGCTCCGTTTCCCCTCTGCTCTCCGCCGGTCTGATTCTGGAGCGCGCTTTTCATTTCTTACAGTTTACTTAGAGAACATAAGACCCATCTGGAGATGCTTCCATCCCTTACATGCACACATGCGCTTCTTAATGTGTGTTTGTTCCGGCGAGCGCAAACAAAGCCGTTAGCAGGGGCCTGCCTCTGCCTCTGAGAGCCCACTCTTCTTCTCTCTTGCTGGCAAAAGGGCAAGAGCGCGAGCTGCATGTACATGGATGGCTACAAATACGAGAAGTTAATTGAATGTCTCTTGAAGGGGGGAGAAAGAGAGAGAGTGGAGAAAGGAGACAGTGACCCCCGGGGCGTGGAAACAGTAAAAGCAAAAGCAGTAAGAGTAGTGTAGCATCACACTTCTGCTGTGTGCCAGTCCCCATCTGTCAGAAACACATGCGCAAGGGTGAGGCAGAGCAGGGCAGGCAGGCAGCTGGACCACCAGAGCTTAAGCTTCAGACTGCATCAGTCACCCAAGCTGTCCTATAGGAGAGAGAGAGAGAGGGGTGGATTTCTGTGGTTTTCAACCTAATCTTTATCTTCCACAGCGTACAGTTGATCACCACAGACAATAACTGTGATGCAATTCCCTGTACTTACAAATGAAAACCTGTTAACTGGAAACTCACATATAATAAAAGGCATTGGGCTGTTGCTAGTCTTGCACACTTCTGCCTCTTGGCAGCGAGTCTGGTACTGTTCGCTGCATAACATGGCCAAGAACTGCCTACCTCGTCACGAAAAGGCCGCGTGACTGACATGCAAACTTACAGATCATAGCCCTCTGTGTAGGTACGGCATGCAGTGGGAGGCAATTGTGAAAATCCCACCGAAATGACTTGCTCTGGAAGGCTAATGTTTCATCATGATGTTCAGTGCAGGCTGACATTCAATCTTGGTGACTAGAATTCAGCTGGATCAACAAAATCTGGTTTCCTGTCTCAGTGATAATAACACTGTTATCTTAAGTTATTTCATTCCTCTGGAAAGCTACCCTGGTTAGAAGAACAAAGTAGTAGACTGGGGCAGTCGTGGGCTGAAGGTTGAGGAACCAGCCTTGATTCCCTGAACCATCAGGACATGACTGAAGTTACCTTAAGCAAGGCACCTAACCCCCAGCTGCTCCCTGGGTGATGTGGATAGGGCTGCCCATGGCTCCAGGCAAGTGTCCTCACTACTCACTAGTTCGTGTACGTGTGTTCACTAGAGTGTGTATGTGGTTGTTAAATGCGGAGGTGTGCACAAACACAAAGGGCAAAATGGTTCGAAATTCTGAATTCTGCTAGAACTGATTATGCAAAATATGCAGAATAATCTCACCTAAATATCTGGTCCTTTGAATGACATGTGGGATTCTTGGAGACCAGGGGAAGATCTTGAACTCTTCATAAATCCACTCTTGGACAGTGTGTACAGTGTGACAGGTCAGCGGCTATGCAGCCCTGAATGCAGTAGAGTGCAACGCAAAGCAATTTGCTGACTTGCGCCACAGTAGTCCTTCTGTTGGTTCAGACCAGACAAGATACCCTTCGTTTCCTTTTGCATTGATGAGTCTGGAGTGCCCAACATCCTGTCGCCAGTTTGTGATTTGCCTCTTCTTGGACCACTGTTGGTAGGTATTCACCACTGCTGGACAGCACCCAATGAGCCTTGCCATTTTGGCTCTTGCTAAAATCACTGTGGTCTTCACATCTGCCAATTTCTCCCTCCATCCAACAACAAGTTGACAACGAGAACCAACTGTTCACTTACTGTGTAATATTTCCCAGACCGGCACATGCGCTGTTGTTATGAGATAATTGCTGCTATTTTTGTTCAAAATCTCACCTACATATGTGTTCATGAAATTCATCAGCTGCCCATTGACTTGTACAGACAGTGGATTTTCTGTTCTTTCCTCAGCATAGGAAAACATGTGGAAGTTATTGTCTGTGGTAATCGACCACACTGTACGGACACAGGAGACAGAGACTGGATTGGTAAACATTGGAGTATTCCTTTAAATTGGACTTCTAATTAGTCGCTCAGGTGGAGCTTTATTAGCTTCATTTACATACAAAATAATCATGCAAAACACACACACACAAGAGAGAGAGAGAGAGAGAGAGAGAGGGAGAGAGAAAGAAAGAGAGGAAGAGAAGAAGAGAGAGAGAGAAAGAGAGAGAGAGAAAGAGAGAGAGAGATGGACAGACAGAACGGGAAATGAATGGCCTGCATCCTGATAATGGCATTAATGATTATTAGACAGGGCCGAAGGGAGGGTGATGAGAGAGAGAGGAAAGAGGGAGTGAGAGAGACAGATGAGCAGTCTAGAAGTGGATAGGACAGCCGGAGAGCCATTCTGGCAGCTACCTTTGACAAATGACACCGCACTGGGGGCCACTGCTTGGAATGGTAATTTACAAAATAAACTTTGAGCAGAGAGGAGGATTGGAGAGAGGAGGAAGAGCGAAGATGAGAGCGAGAAAGAAATGAGAGCACGCGAGAAATAATGGAGGGCTGAACTCGTTTAACGTGCCGGAGCCTGTCTTTCTTTTTTCCCGGCGGAACAATTATTCATGATTTAAAATGATAAAGTGTCTTTTTTAACGATCGACTGCCGCATCTTGGGAGATGTGAAAGATGAGGCTATTCCAGGCCGGCTGATAGGATGACAGAAACAGACGTGAAAACATGACAGACTACAGAAAAAGAGAATTATTCCCAATCAAGCAGAAGAACTAGCGCACCTGTTAATGGGACACATATTATCTATTTATGAAGACCAGAGTGAGGCACAGTGTCTAAGACTGTAGATCCTCTAAGCTGGATCCTAGCAGCACTTTAACTCCTCCGCACCTACTGTATTGTATGTGATGCGTTCAGAGATGTTGGCTTTATCCTATTGAACTCGTTAAAGTCTGCCCCCAGAGCAGTTTGAACATGTGCATGTCAGTGCTGGTTATGGCAGAATGTATCAGCATGTGGACCTGGAACTTTCTGTGTTATACTGTGGTTTTCCACCAGCGTATAAAAGAAGCACAATGTTGCCTTCATTTGCGGCTATATACACAGCTGAATGGATGAGCAACTGGAGCACCTACTAGCCTACTTTTACTAGGGGTTAGCAAACATAAGCTTAGATGAACCACTTTTTATTCATTCAGTATAAATAATTGTTTGTGCTTGAGCTTAAAGGCCCACTGTACTCCAAAATGTGTTTTTCTAAGTGGTTAGTAGTTAGAATACACATATTCACAGTACTTCCACACAAAAAAAAAGATTTATAGGGTAATGCAATATATAATATACAATATGCAAATGAGATTTACAACGTAGTGACAAGAAACCTTTAGCTGTAATACATGCCTGCACTAATGTGGCTAATGTCTGTGATGTTTGGATAGTGCAGTTAGCAATTAGCTAAAGTAGACCTCATATGCTGTTGGCCCTCTATGTGCCACTTAAACAGCTCTGACCTGACATGGACTCTATAAAACCTCTGAAGGTGTCCTGTGCTATACAGCACCAACACAGATCACCAACAGATCCTTTCTTACAAGTCTTAAGCTGCAAGGCAGAGCTGTCGCAGGAGCTGATTATTATTCCAGCACATCCCACAGACGTTCAATCAGATTGAGACCTGAGGTTCTTATAGACCAGGAGAAGATCTTGAACTCTTCATCAACCCATTCCTGGGCAGTGTGTGCAGTGTAACAGGTCAGCGGCTATGTAGCCCCAAATACACCAGAGTGCAGTGCACTGTGTATTGCCACATTCCTCCTGTAACCATGATTAGAAAATTTGCTGACTTGTGCCACAACAGTAGTCCTTCTGTTGGTTCAGACCAGACAAGTTACCCTTCATTTCCTTTGTGCACTGATGAGCCTGGAGTGCCAAACATCCTGTCCCCAGTTTGTGATTTGCCCTTCCTAGAACCATTGTGTGGTTAGGTATTCACCACTGCTGGACAACATCCCTTGAGCTTTGCTATTTTGGCTTTTGCCAAAGTCACTCTGGTCTTCACATCTGCCAATTTCTCCCTCATCCAACACGTTAACTATGGGAACCACCTGTTTGCTTGCTGTGTAATATTTCCCAGACCTGGACATGTGCTGCTGTTATGAGATAATCAGTAGTATTTGCTTCATCTATGAGTAGTCATAATGTTTTCACTCCAAAGTGCACACTGCCAGAAGACAGGTTCAATTCCAGCCACCTGATGCCCCACTGACACAAGTCTAGTGCATAAAGACTAGAATCTGAGTGAGCAAACTCAAGTGAGTAGGGTTGGAGTGATGGAAAAGACAGAATCGAAGTTAATGAAAACTTGGACAAATGGAAAAGTAATGGACCAGAGCACTCACAAAAATATCAAAATGTGTTTAACTAAATGCATTATCTTGGCAAACAGTTGTAATTGATTGTGTTGGCCATGAACAATTGCTATCATCTTGATAACATTAATCTAACTAAATAAGCCTGCCTGTTAAAGCCGTGTACTTTTGAGCTAATGTTAGTTGTTTATCTAGCGTTCAGTTGTTTTTTTGAGGATTTGTGGGATTATTTATAAGTCTAAGCCATCAAATAATTAGCAGCTGGCAGCAATTCATAGTCCATTTGACTATTGACTTAGGCCCCTTCCTCACTCTCCCACTTTCAACACGAATTTAGGCACCCATTACTGACTGCACTGCCAAATTTTCTGAGCACATTGAGAACTGAATTCAGATGGCTTATTATTGATTTGGCATGTTAGAGTAGCAATAAAGATGCCCATAACGTGTGATTTATATTAATATTCATTCAGTTCAAATCAGCTTTGTCATTATACCAATACAAAGTTGCACAGCATAATGAAACACTATCAGGCTACTTCTCCAGCGCAGTGATAAAAAAGAGATAAATAAGCCATAAAGCAAAAACAAAAGACAGATATAAGGCCATATGTGCAAAGACAGTGAACACAGAGATGTGCATAAGCAGCAACTGTAGGTCAGAATATGACTACAACTGAGGCATAAATAGCAGTTAGCATAAATATGTAGTAGAGTAAAATACAGTTTAAGTGTTCAGTGTGTATATTGGTATGTTGAGGTAAACAGGTGAGCAAATTAGTTTGTGTTTGTTAAAAGCAAAGGTATATTTAAATATGTACAGTGCATGTAGTGAGTATTGCAGCTCAATGTTCAGGTAAACAGCCATACAGCTTAGAGTCGAGACACTTACACTAACTTACTGTAGAGACAGCTTACAGTAGAGTGTTTGCTTGTACATTGGCTTAGGATTGGGAGATTGCTCTCCAGTGATGCCACAGACATCTGTGACTGGGAGTCTATGAGCTGATAGTTGCTCTTTCTCTCTATGGGTGGGTAGCATAGACAACTTCTCCCCCCATCACTTATTGCAGTCTTATGCAATATGGGCATGTGTTTTCTCCCTCTTTGCTTAAAATATTGAAGTATTTTTTTTCTGCTTACATCACTGATTTGAGACATTTTCTATATGTAGTTTCCCTGGCCCGGATCATCCAAAGGGTTTGATGGGTGAGTGTCCAGTGGCCTGAGCCACAGCTGTTTTGACTTGCGGTAGGCACTTTACTAGTGGCATTAACTAATTTATCATCTTGTTACAGTGATCAAAATCCAGTTACTCTCCATCTCTTTCTTGAACGTCTACTTCATTCTCGCTTTTCAGTCTCACCCTCAGTTCCAACTATCATCCATTACTTCGGTCAAGCTTTCAGTTTTTAGCACTGTGGTTGTGTTCCTTTGAATGTACTGAGTTTGAAGCTTCACATAGTCATAAGATGCACCTGAGAGATCTGTAAAAGCAAGACCTGATACTTCAGCTGAGCCCAGGGCACCCATTTCCAAAGCTGAAATTAAAATGTCAAATATGTTGCATCATTCTTGTCGGCAGTGATCTGCGAAATGCTATCAGAGGTAAGAGGTATCATAATAAATTCACTGACCACCCAAAAAGAAACTTTCCAGAAAGAGACCTAACAAATATTTGTGCCCAGGGGCTGATGATCTGGGCCTGAGTTTCCCTCCTGCTAGGTATCATTGCTTCCTTTAAAGACCATCTTTCCCCCTTTACAGCCCCTGCTGAATCCATTACAGCAGAAAGTATGAAATTGGCCTCAGATCAGCATAAAAGGGCAAACCCCCCAGCAGCTCCAGCATCACTCAGCAGGTGTGCTGTTCAGTTGGTGATAACTGAAACAAAACCCACCTAAACAACAACCCCACTCCCTCCGTCTAACCCTCAGATCCAACCAGAGCACAACAACACTCCGCTCCACGCCAGGTGGCTGTCAACGCCAGACATTTTCCCCATAAATCAAACTGCCGGTGGCTTTATCAATAACAAGTCAATTAGCAGACGGGGAGAGGGGTCTCTGGGGGTCAGCACATGTTTGTTAGACAGACATCTGTAGCTTTGTGCTCTTTATCACAGAATTGGCCTATCACTCTTTGGCTCTGTGTTGCAATGGGCAGGTCTTTTTATGCCATACATTTCAACCACACATGGGCAAGCCTACATGCTCTTTACATTGTACTGTACAAGCAGTCCATGTATGACAACTGAGCTGCAGAACAACCTGTTTGGAATTGGTGTTATAAAAGTCACGAAAACCAAAAATCCCCCTTTTCAGCATGCAGCAGGTGAGTCCTCCCCATGTACTCTGAAACTATAAGTGGTATGGAACTGCAAGAGTCCATAGTGCTAGTGGGGGAATGTAGACACTGAAAACAGACATTATATCTATTGGCCTTATTATGACTATTACTGTTACTATTGCATTATGTCCCTGGGTGGGGTGGTGTGGAGGGCCTGGCTGAACATGAACATGTACTCCACGTATTGTATTTAACACTGTAGTGACCCGCTCCTGGCTGGCACTGGTCTCATTGGAGGCGTGTGCCCTCTGGTAAAGGGACTGTTTATTGTTGTCCCTGTTGTAAGGTATGTGTGCATCTTCCTGTTTTTGGGGACTGAGTTTAGTTAGGAGAGTCACTGTCAGCGTGAAGCCTGTGGCTGCTGGTGACCTCCACTCTGTGTGTGTGTATGTCTGTCTGCTAGTGTTAATAAAAGCACACTTCTCACAGCAGAATCATAGCCTTAAGAATCATAACCATAAGCTAGTCAGGTAAAACGTGTTTGCCTTTTCAGTTTTAATGAATAATTTTGCAGGCCCTGACAATAACTGTTCCGCCGTCTGATTTTCTCTGGTGTACACTCATCATCAAAAGAATAGGTCCACAAATAGTTGCACCCAGAACAAAAATCAACCGACAGGAATAAAACTTGGTGGGCAGGTTTGACATTATGAGACATGCAAATGATTCAAGTTTCATGCTCAGCCGTGCATGTGACATAAGAGAGAACAGGCCTTATTGCTGCACCTGATTGACCCAACAGCCACGATTGTGGACATTCAGCGAGCAGTGATGACCTCCATGAGTCATCTTGTTAATGCCAGCACCAGTGACAGATGGCTGCGCCACACAGGACTACACACATTACGTTACAATGACTGCCAGTGATGGACGAAGTACACAAAGCATGTAGTTGAGTTAAAGTAGAGATACTCAAGACCCCCACTTGAGTAAACGTATTTACCTTCAAATGTACTTAAGCATGGAGAGTAAAAGTACCATGATTGATTATGGCTCTAATGTCCTATTATCATTTCTGGAACAAGGCTCTTAATCAGCTCAGTATAGGTGAAGAGACTCTAGTGTCACTCTCAGTGTACCAATCTTTTAATAGAAGGTCATTAATTAGTCTGACACTGATGTCTATTCAAATAATCATAAGTACAGAACACTGAAGGAGAACTACCCTTTAGTTCTCTTTAGGTAGAACTATAAAATAACTTTTTGCAAACAAGCAACGTTTCGGTTTAAGATTTATTTGCAACTTAGTTACAAGCTAAAGTTGAATAAAAACTTGCTTTAAACAGGTTCACAAATGAGTTTTCCTTTACTGTATATTGCATCTGTACCTCTCTGTTCATAAACATAAACTAACCAAAACACATTTTCTATAAAAGGAAATAGTGTTTGTCATAAAAAGACACCCGCCAGCCACATGTGCATGTATACATATTTCTATATTGTGGTCTATTTAGCAACAAAGACAGGATTAAAAATTTCACATAATGTAGTGGAGTAATATTTAAGTTTGAAATGTAGTGAAGTTAAAGTAAAAAGTCATCCAAAAGTACCGATACACAGAAAAACTGCTTAAGTACGGTAACTAATTACATTTACTTTGTTACTGTCCACCACTGACGACTGCCCTTAACACCACTTCAACGTTGCCAAAGACTCCAATGGTGTTGTGCCAGACTGTCATGGAGTGACTCAGAATGGCAGTAGGTCATCTTCAGTGTTGAGTCCCGCTTTTGTCTTGATAGAGACGACCAACAAATCCATGTGTGGAGGCACCGTGGTCAGCGCCAAGATAAATGGTTTGTTGTTACGCGTCACATGTGCAGAAGGCCTGGTGTCAGTCCACCTCCACCCCTACCTCAAAATCTGCAGGAACTGTGGGAGAATATTCAAGCGGCATGGGATGGATTATCACAGGACTCCATTAGGAACCTCTACAACTCCTTGCCCAGACGTCTGCCATGTTGTGTTAGCTGACGCCATCATGAGAGACACTATTTCTGTATGTTTAACTCAATAAATATTGCCCATATCAGGCTACATTTATCATCATTTATTGTTCCTGGTAACCTTTATCTTCCTTCCACATAGCATTGCAATCCAACACTTCATTCTGGGTGCAACTATTCTTTTGATGACGAGTGTACATTTGAAAACAAAATGAAAACAAACCTCTGCTTATGCCCTTGAAGAACAAGCCGTCTATCGATTTACTGTGGTTTTTAGATATGTTGGCTGTTTTGTGTCTTTCAAGCTCTTAATTCTTTGTATGTCATATGAAGGACATGGCGACAAGACGCATTGGTAGTCCAATCCACTATCCACTTCTCTTTAATTTATAGACAGCCATTATGACTTGGGCCAACATGCTTATAGCAGCCCTCCCCTCCTCAGCATATGAATCAGCTTCCCCACAAATATCTCAGAGTCTTTTTTTTAGATGCTGGTCATTAATCCTTGGTCCTCATATACAGTAGTAATGATGTGCAGCAAAAGGATGAGACCAAAGGGAGAGCCTGTAGCCACCGACTGTGCCTCTAATAAGTAGGCTGACAGATCCGGCACAGCAGAGCACAGTCCTGCGGAGAGCGTGGCAGATTAATCCGCCAGTCGAATTCAAACAAGGCTGATTCTTACGCAAATACGCCGTCGATCAGCAGAGACAGATTGTCAAATCATTCGCATTCATTAACGCTCATCATTGCAAAAAATGAGAGAGAGAAAGAGAAAAAGAGACAATTCCGTAAGGGGTGGAAGCGGAGCATCTCATGACATGTAACTCTCATTCGAGGGGCCCGAAACAAAAGCAAGAAAGTCGTCAGAGCTTCAGTAAGCGCTGGGCGACACTCAAGTAATCTGTCAGACAAGAGTAAAAAAAAATGCCTGAACAGGTCATTAGAGTGGTGACGGTCTTTTGGGACACAACCCTTTTGTGAGCAGGCCTAGAAATCAGACTGTTGTATGTAGGGCAAAGCGTTTGAGCAGTGATGCCTGTCAGCTCTTTCTAATGCTTGTCTCATCTGAAGTGCAGGATCTGAAGCTCTGTAAGGGGCCCACAGCTGATGGATTGGAGCTGGACCAGCAGCAGGAGGCCGGTGTGGGTCGGAGCATCCAGCTGCCAAATTCGTGCCTTTTCATTCATGTGCATGTAGACCTACTTACAGTGAGCGTATGTGTATGAGTGAATGTGTTTAACGAGGGCAAGAGCCATATGTTTACTGTAGGATTAAGGGTGCCAGTTATATGTGTGTGCTGAGTTTGTTTTCATACATTTTCAGGACAAAAAAACATGCTTCACAAAAAGCTGGCCGTGTTTGTTCCAATTCAACATTCTCTTCTCACAGCAAATTAAATAGAGGAATATATAAATATAATAATTAATAATATTCAGCTTTGTCTTTCAGTTGCCAGCTGATTATGAATAGCCATGTCAATCAGAATAATGTAAATCATCTCAAAAACATTTATCTTGGGTCTGAGGAAAACATTGCAAGGCCCACCCAGAGTTGTAGCACTCAGTATGACTCCAAGTGGAGATAAAAGCAATAAACGTATGTCTGACTTATGCTATTCATATAGTTTTGTCACATTAATAAGTCACTTAAATGCAACACTATCAAAGCCAAAGGTTTTTTTAAGTGTCTGTAAAATTGCATTTATAAGAGATGATTATGGATTGACGGCCTGTCCAGGGTGCTTCACCGATATACAGCATTTTGGAATGACACAATTGGAATGAATGGTTACTGTGGCAAGTGATGACAAGCTTTTGAACAGTGGTATGTATAGACCATATCATTGCTGTCCAAAGCAAAACAAGCACCTCCAAAATCGTAACTTTACAGGAGAAGGCAAAAACCTTACTTAATTGTAATGTAAATCAATATAAGCAGACTTTTCTCCAAGCAGTTTTGGGCCATTTCTGTTGGTCCATTTTTTACACAATGTAAATAGCAGCTGCTGTGCTCAAACGAGGCATAAAAGTAAGAACTGACAAAAATGGAGATACATGTTTTTCATTGGACAGCGAAGATATGTTGTTGCTGTCAGGGGGAAACATTTGATCTCCATGTCATTTTTAATTTTACATACCTTAAAAAGACCAGTGGCCCTTCTTATTGTGTGCACATTCCATAAGGAACATTGCAATAGAAATAGTCTGAAATTACTTGGAAAAAGTTCCCATTAACTTCCGTCATAGGTCCATTGTTTTTACTTCTCCTATAAACTTACCAAGTTGGCAAAACAAGTTTTTGCTCTGACAGTGACGATATGCATACTGTATGCATGTACGACTCCACATTTTCAATGTGTATAAAAACAAGTGCACGTGTGTGTGTGTGTGTGTGTGTGTGTGTGTGTGTGTGGGGTTGTGGTTCTCACTATCACTCCTCCCCATCTCCACTATATCCTTCAGGTGTCATGGGGTGTCAGTTACGGACTCCTCAGCAGGGTATAAATAGGAGTTTCTCCCTCCTATGGAGAGACACAATCCTTTGTGGGAACACTGAGATCCAAACAGACACAGTGAGAGGAGAGCCAGTCAGACGCCTACACACGCACTCACACATACACACATACACAGGCAATCCTCCTCCGCGGTGCTCCCATGCAGAAAAGACCCCAGGGGACACTAAGCCAGCTGAGCCTCAAAAACAAGGTAGGAGAACCCAGCTGACAGTCAGACTGGGGCCGCTCAGCTGTTCGCATGTGTTTGAGCCTGTTTGTGTATGCCAGTGTGTACGTGAGTGAGGGGCTCAGTGTAGATTTGTGGCTGATGCTGACAGTCAGGGAGGCACAGGGCACAGGCAGAAAGCGAGAGGAGAGAGAGAAAGAGCGAGAGATAATGCCATTATGTGGCCACCGTGGGAGCTTCATGGTAAGCCCTAGCTGATTTATTGATTGATAGCGTTATTGATGTCGGGGATGAAAGCTGCCTGTCAGATCATGACAAAGTTGCTATGGAAGACTTTGTAAGTCAGGGGCTTGACAGCTACTGAGATTCTGGTGGCTCTGTCTTGTTTTGTTGCTTTGTGGATCTGCATCTGCAGTTTTGCAGTATTTACGAGTGCAGTCGCTTTCTTGTTTGTTACTTCTCATCCGCTCTGGTAGGCCTTACAACTTCTTTTTTCTTTCCTGAGCTCTCTCTTCCTTTCAATCAACCACTCGGCATCATAAGGTTTTGTATTCTCCTGTTCGCTGCTCTTAAAATGCCAGCGTGGCGCTCCTGAGGCCCTGACTCAAGCTCCACCTGAGAAAATGACTAATATAAGTGATTGACGGCCCTAAAGGGATAGAAGTGCCCATTTAGCAAACTTGCTGTACCCCAGGAAAAAGGAGAGAAAGGCTAGACACAGTTACTCCCCGAGCAGGAGCGTAAAGGAGAGAAGAAATGAAGTTTTCAGCAGCAGATCGATTCCTGAATGCTTGTCTCATGCATTTTACAGAGGAGCTAAATGCCACTTACGGAATAATGCGGCACTGTGGGTCAGAGCCGAGCGCTTCATCTTGCACTGGGATTTGAGGGCACTTGGTACAAAACATTCTCAAAGACTTAAGTAAATCTGCCTGATTGTGTCACAGGACTCAAAGTAAAGCTGTGCTTAAACCATTTGAGGCTTTAAGAGTCTGAAGCCCTTTTTAATAATGTGCAAAAAAGAAAAATATATATTCCACAGCAGCTCAGCTAATCTCATAGTCTCATAGTTCACACAACTAATCTCTCCTTCCTCCTCTGCACCCGGTCCTCGTCTTCTCCGCAGGAGCCCAGGCCGTGCTGATACCATGGAGACGGAGTCAAGCGCTCCGGCGGACACGCCGAGAGCCTCTGTGCCAGATGAGCTGTGCCATCCTTATTCCAAGTTCTCAGACTGGAAGTTCAAGCTCTTCCGGGTGCGCTCCATGGAGAAGGCGCCCCTGCCCAGCGACCCTCCCTTGGAGAAGGAAACGCGGCTGAGGGTGGATGTGCAGGGGGATGCTGGGGGCCTTCCAGGGAGCGTTATGAAGCTCTGTTTGGGGGGCAAGAGCAAGGAGAACGTGGAGGGGGCCGGCAGGCGGGTGGATCTCAAGCTTCAGGAGATTGACACACACATGAACCATCTCAGGTAAGCTGGAGATGCAATGTGTAAAGTGGGGTGTTGTCCTACTGTACCGCTGCTCTGCATATGTTAGTGTTTTTGCTGCCAGGAACACTCCTGATTCCTGAGTTGAAATAGGTGCAGCTAAAGCACCTCTTAAATGGACAGAACCAACCTGGCGGGTCCAAATTATTATTACATATGTCTGTAAATTAATAGTAACTACATAGTTTCCATGTAGTTACTAAATACAAAGCCTTAAGATGTAATAACACTGCACTGTAAACCTGCATAAGGCAGCAGAGCCCAAAATAATTAAGGTGCTGAGTTTACTCCAATTATTTATTATTAATTATTATTAACCCAAAAGTCAGAAGTTTGTGGAACTTGCAGGTTTAAGGTTAGATGCATTATGTTAAGGGTTTTGTTCCAAACCCCTTAAAAGAATGTACTTTTTTATGATATAGGTTGTTGAAAGTGGACTCATACAAGACACATACAAGAAATTTCAATGCTATATTACGCTTAAAGACCACCTTGGTATTACAGGTTATTACTTTAACATTACATTCTTTATTTAAAAACATGTTGTATCCAAAATTGTAACTAATAGATATAACAAAACACGTGACTACATAAAATAGAGGTTTAGAGTCAGTTGTTTACTTTATGTTAGTAATACAGGCTAACTCCATAAACTTGAACACAAAAAGCTCTCAGGCACAATGTAAAAATAGGTCCTTAGAGCAAACTAAAAAATCCATACTAACTAATTTACAGCCATTAACTTTTATTCAACCTATACATACTCTGAATGAATGATTCTTTTTTATTTATCTATTTTGAGTCAAACAAAACTAACACAATTGCTTGTTATCATTAGTATATATGTATGAGGGCAAAAACCTAATTTCATTTTAATGTAAGTCAGTGGAACCAGACTTATTTGCAGGCAATGTTGGGTCATTTCTGTTGGTTCATTCATCATGAAATTTGCACACAGTGTAAACAGCAGCTGCTGTGTTCAAATGATGCATAAAAGTAAAAATCAACAAAAATGGAGAGACATGTTTTACATTGGACAGAGATGATATACATAATTGTGAATTTATGTGAACCCAGCTAAAATCTTCTTTTAAACGTTTTCAGGTCTTTATGTCGCCTATGTGGCATGATTCTCAGGAAAGCCAAAGGCCCAGAGCATGCAGTCCAGGGAAACCTGGATGAATCCAGCAGGTGTGCCCTTCGTAAGATGGGTTGCAAGGCTTCTAACTGGTCTGAAGTAATTCTGAAGGTGTTTAAAGTGGACGTGAGTGGAGACATGGAAACCATCCACCCCTCGATGTTCTGCCACCGATGCTGGACTGTAGCCATAAGAGGAGGGGGGTTCTGTAGCTTCACCAGAACACGGGTCCCTGTGTGGAAGCCTCATACCTCACACTGCCAGCTCTGCTTCCCCAAGAGGCTCATACTTCAGAGGAGGGGAAGGAAGAGAAGCAAACCACTACGCAGTACACACTGCCTGCCTAAGAGGACCAAAAGAGATTCTTCAACACCCACGGGGGGCAATAGAGTGTGGAGACAGACCACAGACAACTCAGAAGCATTTGGCTTGAGGGCAAGGGTGAAACCAGCTGCTCAGAGGGCCCTTTGGGTAAAGAATATAACACGCTGCCAGAAAGACCACCTAAGCCACCAGCTACTGCCAGGAGAGCTCCCAAAAGACTTCCTGAATGGTGTTACCTGCCAGGTGTGTGAGCATCTGCTCTCTGACCCAGTCCAGTCCCCGTGCCTTCACCTCTTCTGTCGCACCTGCATCCAGAAATACAGCCACTCCATGGGTCCCCAGTGTCCTGCCTGTGGCCTCCTTTTTAACCCAGATGATCTGATTAGCCCTGCCAAAGCCTTTCTCTCTGTTCTCAACTCTCTACCTCTGGCGTGCCCGAGAGAAGGTTGTGGGGAGTGGGTCAGATTAGACACCTTTGGAGACCACTGTCTAAACCATTGCCTTGAAACAAATGACGATGAGGGACAGGATAATCCAGACCAGCATCTGGATGGCTACCTGCCTGTCAACAAGGGTGGCCGTCCTCGACAGCACCTACTCTCGCTAACACGAAGAGCACAGAAGCACAGGTTGAGAGAGTTGAAGAGTCAGGTGAGAGCTTTCGCTGAGAAGGAGGAGGGTGGAGATGTGAAGGCCGTCTGCTTGACGATGTTCCTGCTGGCACTGAGAGCTGGGAATGAACACAGGCAGGCCGATGAGCTGGAGGCCATGATGCAAGGTGAGGCTACGATGCACATCAGCAAGCCAAACTACTAAGCTGGTAAAACTGTGCCTTTTTACAGTATCTCAAGTACCTGGTGTACTATTTCAATTTAGCAATGCTTAAGTACAAAATAGCAGTCAGCAGTGAAAACTCCCAAGCAACTGGCCCCAATGATTGGCCCCAGTGATTGACCCCCAGTGATGCCGAGCTGTATTTAATTTTGTATAGCCATTTATACAGTATATTGCAGGCTGGGCATGAAATTGAAACCCAAACCTAACATGTACACATGACTTTGAGACTTGAATGGGTCTGAATTGCTCTGCTAAATTTGAAATCCATCCCGATCCATATGCACAGGAAATTCGCAAAAAACTTGACATGCTTGTCTGAAGGCTGAGCTTTTGCTCTAGCCCCTGAGGAGATGACATTCCAGTCCTCCTCCTACCAGTAGCTTAAATACTATTGCAAGCTCTACACTGCATGACTTGCATGCTTTTCATCTGATATGATGGCCAGGTCGTAATGATTCCCCAGTGAAGATGACCCTGATTCATTTAGAATTTTGAGCAGTTGGCATTTAGCAGGATTTCATTTCATTTCATCCATGGCAAACTGTTAGAAAGACCATACTAGCGAGAGAAAGAACCAGAGAAAGTGAGAATAGAGAGGAAATGCATGACAGTGCATGACAATTCTGTAAGCATAATAACATAAAAAAAAAAACCTTATAACACTGGTATGTTGGCACCAGATGTTGTATGTGAAAAGTCAGCCTGAAGCCTGATGTTTGTTGGGCCCCATCAGGCTGCAACTTATATATCAGTAACTTGGGTTTTCCTATTCTTGCACTGATGTTTCACCAAATCTACAACACAATACATTAACACAAGACTAATCAAGTTCATGAAACAAATTGTGCCTGCATGTGACATGTGGTTGTCTGGCAGATTACACTCAGAAAGAATAATATCAACTCCTGACACTATGCCTAACTGTTCAAATATAAATGGGATTGTCACCACCAAGCTCCGCACATGTCACTCTAACACACAGTGACGCCTCTTGTCAAGAGCCTGTTAGAATGAAAGCAACATCAGCAGCTCTTGTATCTGCAAATGACACAGGCAGTGCTGTCCTCTACTCTGGGGAATTAGGGCCAGCTGGTGTCTGTTTTCATCACTAGCCAATGGAACTCTTTGCCAGCCCTCCTGAATCACCTCTTCTGTTTCTCTGAAATTAATAATGATCACAAATCTAATGCTGCAATTAGCCCATACTGCAATTATCACCAGAAATTTCCAATATGCTGAGGGCTCTTCCTTTCCTGATAAGGAAAGAAAGAGAGAGAATTAGATACACACAGCCACTGCACACAATGCTGCTCACATCCTCTCTCTCTTTCTTTGTCCACCATTTCACCCAATCCCCTTTCATACCCACACCCTCCAGTCTATACGGTTCCATGAACTCATTATTTGTGCCTGTGTCTGGCTCACACTGGTTTTGTTTTCTCTCTGTCTGCTCTTTCAGGCAGGGGGCTTGGCCTGCACCCTGCAGTGTGTCTGGCCATACGGGTCAACACCTTCCTCAGCTGTAGCCAGTACCACAAGATGTACCGCACTGTCAAGGCCACTAGTGGACGCCAGATTTTCCAGCCTTTGCACACCCTGCGTACTGCTGAGAAGGAGCTTCTCCCTGGCTTCCATCAATTTGAGTGGCAGCCTGCTCTCAAAAACGTGTCCACCTCTTGGGATGTAGGTATCATCGATGGACTCTCTGGCTGGACAGTCTCTGTAGATGATGTACCAGCAGATACCATCTCCAGAAGATTCCGCTATGATGTGGCACTAGTATCAGCCCTAAAAGATTTGGAGGAGGACATCATGGAAGGACTAAGGGAGAGGGGGTTGGATGACAGTACTTGCACTTCTGGGTTCACAGTAGTGATCAAGGAGTCATGTGACGGCATGGGAGACGTGAGCGAGAAGCATGGAGGAGGACCAGCCATTCCAGAGAAGGCGGTAAGGTTCTCTTTTACAGTGATGTCCATCACGGTTCAAGCTGAAGGTGAGGAAGAAGCAGTCACAATCTTCCAGGAACAAAAGCCCAACTCCGAGCTCTCCTGCAGACCCCTGTGCCTGATGTTTGTGGATGAGTCTGATCATGAGATGCTCACTGCCATCTTGGGGCCAGTAGTGGCAGAGCGTAGAGCCATGAAGGAGAGTCGCCTCATTCTGTCCATTGGGGGGCTTCTTCGTTCCTTTCGCTTTTACTTCCGAGGCACAGGCTATGATGAGAAGATGGTGAGAGAAATGGAAGGGTTAGAGGCTTCAGGTTCCACTTACATCTGCACCCTGTGCGACTCCACACGAGCTGAGGCCGCTCAGAACATGGTGCTGCACTCCATCACCCGAAGCCATGAGGAAAATCTTGAGCGCTACGAGATATGGAGGACCAATCCTTTCTCTGAGTCTGCAGAGGAATTGCGGGATCGGGTCAAAGGGGTCTCAGCGAAGCCTTTCATGGAGACCCAGCCCACGCTAGACGCCTTGCATTGTGACATTGGCAATGCTACCGAGTTCTACAAGATATTCCAGGATGAGATTGGTGAAATGTACCAGGGAACCAATCCAACTCGAGAGGAGCGCCGACGCTGGCGATCAGCCCTTGATAAGCAGCTGAGGAAGAAGATGAAGCTGAAGCCAGTGATGAGGATGAATGGGAACTACGCCCGGCGGCTGATGACCCGTGAGGCTGTGGAGGTAGTGTGTGAGCTGGTTCCCTCAGAGGAGCGTCGCAAGGCCCTGAGAGAGCTGATGGAGCTGTACCTCCAGATGAAGCCTGTATGGCGCTCCACCTGCCCAGCCAGAGACTGCCCTGATCAACTCTGCCGTTACAGCTTCAACTCCCAGCGCTTTGCAGAACTCCTGTCCACCACATTCAAATACCGTTATGATGGCAAGATTACCAACTACCTCCACAAAACCTTGGCCCACGTGCCTGAGATTGTGGAACGAGATGGGTCAATTGGTGCTTGGGCCAGCGAAGGGAATGAGTCCGGGAACAAGCTTTTCCGGCGCTTTCGTAAGATGAACGCCAGGCAGTCCAAGACATTTGAGTTAGAAGACATACTAAAACACCACTGGCTGTACACTTCCAAGTACCTACAGAAGTTCATGGAGGCTCACAGGAATTCAGCAAAAGCATTGCAAGCCACCATCAACCCAGAGGAGACCCCAGACGACTTGGATATGGCAGACATACCAGACTTTTGAAATGAGTTTGGGCAATTTGACTTAAGTTTACTTGGACCTTTCCTTACTTTTTAATGGGTGTCTTGATTATGGCACTTCTCAAATAACTGAATTTTGTCTTGAGATAAGCTTCAATACTATGTTGAATTGCTTTATCCAGTACCTTTTATCAATTTTTATATGCTTGCCTTTAAAGTAGGCGTCATTTTTTTCACGGCAGAGATAAGATTAGCAGGGAATGGCTATTCTTTCTTCTTAGGGTTTGCAGGCAAATTTTTGTATTTCATCCTTGGCTGCTGGTGAAATATGGGATAGTTTATTGTATTACCGGGTTATGACACATTCATGAATTTATACAGAGGGATTATTTATGGAACCAGATGAAAGCACTGTAAGTCACAGAAGGGGAATTGCTTTAAAAGAGCCCCGTTTATGATCGCTGTATTAATTTATCACAGAGGGCAGAGACAAAATGGAATTAGGAAAACTCAAACTGCCTCAGTTTCCGAAGAGCTAGTGAAAAGGATTACTTTAGCGTCATATATCAGGGACCTCTTGAAGAATGGCAGCGGAGCAAAAATGACTTTGAACGTCCCCGTACTGCATATTTACACGTTTGCACACTGCAGGAGACACGCTATTATTCTACCTCCGTTTTTTGATCGTCTCGAGATTTTGCACCCAAACTGAACACTTTACATTCATGCAGAAGACATAGTCAGAGATAATCACTATGCTGTATCACAGTGCTTTTGTTTCACCACTTACATGGATTTTGTCACCATTGATTGATTAGTCATTTGACTTTACTTTACTTTACTTTACTTGTTTGACTTTATTTACTTTGTCATTCATTCATGTTTTCATCTTCTAAGCCACTTATCCTTCCGGGTCGCAAGGGTTGCTATCCCAGCACACATTGGGTGGAAGGCAGGATAGTCCACCAGTCCATCGCAGGGCAGATTTATTTACTTTACTTGATTAATTGATTTTTGTCAGCTCATAATGCTGTACTACGTAGGGTGGAGTCAGCTAAAATGGGACACTTTTTGATTAATAAGACCTTCAAATAAGCTACTTATGAGAGGGTATTTTATAAATTTGCATGGGCTGCTTAAACACTGTTAAAACATGTGGTGCAAGTATGTGGAAAAGTATAATTGTTTTGGAATGAATGTGTCAGCATGCTCCTTCTTGGGCTATGACACAATGGGCCAATGGGCCAATATAGAGATGGAACAACAGAGTAGTTTCAAAGCCTACTTAGCTTGTTTTAGCTGACTCCACCCTTTAATGATGCCCTTCATTGATTTATTGATTGAATACATTCCTTTAATGTACATCATATACTTTATTGGTGTGTTTACTTTGGTTGATTGATTTTAGTACCCAGCATAATGTAACCATTGAACATGTTATGGCCTAACATCACAAGCAATTTGTGGAAACACAGTTTATTGTTGTTTTGATACGCTGTTGTTTTTGTTGATATGTGATAACATGATGTTGCCTGTAATGTAATTCTCACATTCGTACATATCTCTCTCTGTGTTAAATCATGAACATGGTTTATCTAAGATCTTAAAACTAGGCTTTTATGGCAGTTGCCCAAGGGCCTCGACTGCGTTTATGAGTGTGTCAGCTTTTTAACTATGTGTCATAATTTGAAACAAAACACTTTAGTCCACAGTTTACTTGCAGTTTTATCACAGTTTGCTGGTTTGCACACAAATACTGTTCTCTATCCAGTTTTCTTTCTTATGAGAGCGTAAATGTGACTGCTTTAATACAAATTCATTGATCTTGTTCATTGATCTTGAATGTCAATTCAGTTTTTTTCAGTTTTGCATACATATTCACTTTAAAACATAATTGTGTATGTAATTATGTATGTATTCAGAATCAATAAAATTCATTGTACAGAGACAGTGTTTTTTTCATTTATTATTTATTAATTTTGGAGAAACATATGCAATCAATTTTAATAATCTTTTTTTAAGCATTTCAAAGTATATTTTCTCCATTGTATCACAAACTGAAGCGTAATAGTAAGGCAAGTTAAAGATACCTAGCACAAAGCAGTTAATTGTAGGTATTTATAGCCATTACAAGTATTATAGGTGTTCAGAAAATAGCATGCAATTGGAAGCATTTATAGGTATAGGCATCATAGGCATTCAGCAAGTAGCACATAATTGTCGGAACATTCGTTTTGGCTTTGGCGTAAGCACCGAAGCAAAAACAGCTCAGTCAAACAGTCTCCTGAGGAAGCTTTTCTTGGCTGGGGTCATTTTCAGTGTGACAGGGGTTTTGCGGTGCATTGTCTTCATTGGCAGTTTCTTCAGAGGCATTGACTGACGTGGTGGGGTCATCTCTTGCTTGGCGAGGCCTCCGTGATCAAGGCAGTAGTACTTGCTGTTGTCCTGAGAGAAGCGCAGCAGTAGACTCTCTGAGAGCCCCATGCACTGAGCATGGACCCAGTGCCCACCTTCACCTCTAGAACAAAAGATCATAGCTGGTCGGGTGAGTTCAGTGGAGTAAAAAGGCTCCCAAGTGTTGATATCTACCTGGCAGGTGAGACAGCACTTGATCCAATAGCCTGTCTGAGAAACGTCTTCCTCATCATCTTCGTTGTAGGTGTCTCCTTCTCCGTCGCTGCTGTACTCCATCTCATTAGGATCACGCCCAAAGTACAGCTCTTCTGAGTCCTCGAGAGGGGCTGAGTCCTCAAAGTCTGTGGACTCCTGGCTGCATGTCTGGGTTGGATCCTCTGAATCTCCCTCTTGCTGGAAGCTTACATGGTAAAAGTGATAGGCATCTGGAGGTGCAGGACTTCCCTCTGATGGAATAGCGATCAATGCGCTACCATCTCCCAGGCTTCCACCAAACCAAGTACGGCTCTGGCTGATCTCACTGCTCCACTGCGGTGGCTCTCGAGGTTCTATTCGTATGCCTACGTCATCCAGTGCAACGTAGGTGCACTGCATCCGCTTCTGGGAGTCTGACTGGTACCCACCAAGGATCATATACTCATGAGCAGGGCCTACAAGAGTTGCAACGGCACTTGTGATAGAGGGACCATCATTAAACATATCGCAGGAGAGCACTGGACTGCCTAGGAGAAGCTCCACGCGAAGCCTGAACAGGCGAGCTGGTCGGCAGTCGGTGGAGAGAATGTGGCCACCCAAGAAGTAAACACAATCCTCTCGAGCCAGTGCCAGGTGGAATGACTGGCCATCCGTGAGCTCAGGGAGTGTATAAGCTGAGCAGCAGCCAAACTCCAGGTCAATGAGGTACACCTGGGGTGGACAGTCCACCACACTATTCCAGTTCTCTGTGGTTCTCTCAGCAGGTGACATGTAAGACCTGCCGCCGAAAAGAACACAGGCTGTTTTCCCCCTGCTGTGGACTACACTAATGGTGTGCCCGTATCGAGGCCCTGGGGTCTCCCCCACCATCTCTTTCTCCTGGCATCTCAGTGTGACTTTTCGATTGCATCCACGACTGTCAACATTTAGCAGGTAGAGGCTAGAGGACAACTCATTATTGGGTGTTCGGCCACCGTGAATGAGGTAACACTCAGGGCTTCCATCGCGAGGTTTTAGATGAGCAATTGCTGGACAACGAAGAGGTGGAAGATAGCAGGAACTGTTGGAGAATGAGATGGCGCGTAGCTTGAGCTCCCCATGTTTGATACGTATGCCAAAGACACCCGTTGGACAGGAGCGTTTGGGCCAGCCTTTCTGACCGAAAAGGTAAACTTCATCTTCCAGATACAGCAAGGAGCAGCCAGGTTGCAGGAGCCCGGAACAGTTTATAGCAGTCAGATGCTGCAAGGACATTCTTCTGCAGCTGGCTGTAGGGTTTAATGAGAAGTAATATATCAGTTCATTTGATTTACTTTAAATGATCTGAACAGTTTCAATTTATAAAACTGCAAAGACAGGACAAGTAGTCAAGCTTGCTTCTTTGGGAGAGTTTAGGCTAATTGGCACATTTGGGGAACTGGGACACAAGATGCTCTGTATGGTCAGAGTACAAATAAACCTTACAACCCAACATCAAAAAAACTTGGGACCATGTGTTAATTAAAATTAATACTGAAAACAGTGATTTGCATCTCAGTCTAGACACTCTGGCTTCTCAAAACAGATTTCAAGGTGTTTTTTGCATCTCTCGCAACACAGCCATCAATGGTGATGTCAAATCCAGAGGGATGGAAGTGCTGGGATGTGCTATGTTGGTGCCACAGCCACCCATGCAGATACACTGGCAGTGTCTGGACACAAAAAATCAGTCTTATCACTTGCAAATGGAAAAAAAGTCTGATTTCAAGAACAAATCCGATTAGCCTGCATTCTGAACACAGCCTAAATGTTTACTGAATAAATAATAATAATTAATAACTGTGATTAATACCGATTGAGATTATTAATAATAACAATTTACGGATTAATAATTGGAACATTGTTTATATAACTGCATGTTAAACATCAGATGCATAAACAAACAAACAAACAAAAACACTCACAATGAATAAATATGCTTGTACAAGACTTCACATTCTAAAACTGCTCTGGCAAGCATTATTTAATTAGCAGTTCTTTATTTTTTAAATACTACCAACATGTAAAAAAGGGGTTTACATTCTCTATAGCAGATGAGGCAGGAAAACAGCTCCTTTCAGCTTAGACATACAGATAAGGACTGACATATGAAACTGATAATACTTCATTTGCAGGTGAGTGAGTGGTTTTGAGGGTGGCCGATTTCCCACTTTACCTGGATTCCCCGTGCACGGACGCGTTACCGGCGCCATAACGGTTGTAGTTCTTTTCGCCTTGCCCTCCCATTCAACTCCCCTCAAATCAGACCGCAAAGGCATCAATACCCAGGATTCAACGCAAAACGCGGTTGCCTGAGGAACGGTGACTTGTTGGTAGGTTCTCGCTGTAGCGGCTTTCCTGAACTAAATAAGCAGTTTGTTCTGGTATCTTTTCATTTTACCGCTGTCTTAGTAAACGTCCCTCTTAACGTATTTCTTCTGAAAAGGAATAGCGCAAGGAAACTGAGAGACATGGTGGCTACAACGAATAGCATTACAACCGGAGAGCAGTTAGCATGTTAGCTAACTAGCAACATCACAAGCTGTCCGGCGAGCGAAGCGAAGACTTATCAGTTGTGAAGCATGAAGACACATCTGTTCTCTTTAAAGGGACACGAAATGCAGCACATTGTTAAAGATACGGTATTTGTCAGCTACAGTAATGGCTACTAGCTGTAGCTTTTTATCTTGTGTACAGCGCGGGTTTTAGTTCTACGGTGACTTCAGACCCATATATCTATGTGCTTTTTTTCCTGACCGGAACTTTTTTTCCTCCCTCAGCTGGTCGGTTATCTAGCGTTAGTCTTCTGTACGTCCGTAAACATCAACACGGACCCATTTTCTCTGCGTGCCCAGCGCAAGGCAAGATAACCACTGCTACAGACTTGCCTACAGTACACTGCATGCCCAGCTGCCAAGCTAACGTAAAGTTTCCCCAGCTTCTTCTCACATGGTCTTACCTGTTATAGTATGTCAATTCCGAAGGCTGAATACTGTTCGCTTGCAGTAGTTGTCCCAGCTGAGTTCTTGCTCAGGACTAATTAACGTTAGCTTGCTATAGTTTTAGAGCGCAGAAGCTTGTGAAGGTTGGTTGATTGCCGATGAGAGTTTCATATCGAGGTTAACCGACTGTGAAGTGTTATCTTCAACAGGTGGCTGAGCACAACACCACGTTTGAATGAAAACAAGCATGAAGTTAGACTGAGGCTTGTGTGCTGGCAATGAAAGACAGACTGAAAACAGTAAACATAAGAAAGCATGCAGATCTGACTGATCTGATATTAAAGGGGAATCTTTACAGATTTTTACATTTCTAAAGCATTCAGCTGTTGATGTCATTCAGAGTGATCTTTGGTGAAATGGACCTTTTATAGAGAAACCTACATGTTTTGGGTTTTTTTGTAGTGGTGATGATCAGAATCACAATGGGTCACAATGTCTGTGACGCAGATATGTATGTTTTATTTGCTATTCAGAACAACCACTGAGCCTGTCCCCTGAGTTTGTTTATGTAATGTTGTCAATGGTGAACCAAAAGGGAAAAAAAAGGTTCTTTGGAAGCTGTTTTGCCCTATAATGACCTTTATGTTGTTTTAAAGGTGCATTTACTCATTTTAAAATGTTTTCTACTGCTTGAAAAAACAGATGTGGTTCTGTATGCCAATTTACAGCCATCTGATTTAGCCTTAGAATGAATTGAGCTGTTTTCCCTTTTTGTGATGAGCTCATGAATAACTTGATGAGCTCTGCTCTGATTGGCTGATTTACAGTGAGACACAATGATCACACAGAAGTACCATGTGTTTAGTTAGCTATGCTTAGTTAGCATATGCTAGTTCCTGGGAGCTTTTTAGCAGTCAGTGTTACCTATATTAGCTATTTACTTTTAATCTCTACATTTAACAGCAAGTATATTAAAGTTGCTGGCTCACCATAAAGCCTGCTTGATACTGTCTGAGAAGGTCTGAGAAACTGTCCGGAGTGAAATGAGCAGAGTAAGCTAACAATTTAGAAATAACTAGCTGTCTGGGATCTTGTTAAAGATGCGGGTGCTGAAGTTGACTTCCTGTTTATTGGCTTGTATTGTGAATTTTCTTTTCCACCTTATAAGGTGTTGCAGTTACATTCTGCTTCCTGTACAAGCTGTAGCATTTAAGATGGAACAGAAGACTCAATTCTGAAGCTGGAAAATGAGTAGCTGACTTCAGGCTTATTTAAAGATGGACATCAAGCATGAACGTTGACGATTTGGTTCCCTGGAAAGGGTGTGAAAAATGCTCACATCCCTCTCACAGCCTGGAATGGTAGATTTTTCAATGTAGTCAGTCATTTTCATAGCCGTTGCCTTTTTCTTGGCACATGTAAATTTTGTGGGTGTAGATATTAGTGATTCAAGACAGTTGGAATTGCCTTGTTTTACTGCCCTCTTTGGCAAACACAGATTTCTATTTGAAGGAGGAGACAACAGTGTTTAAGGTGCATAGTGTATCAGTTCCATATACTGAACTCTCCTTATTCACTGTTAATCAATGAGTTTCCATTCTATGGCACCTTTAAGGCCATAAGCCTATCTCAAATCTATCGTAAAACAGTGTCTTAGGCGTCAGTCAGTGTATTTGTAAAGGGACTAAACTCATTGAAAATTTTGGTTGTCAACACCACTGTGAACAATTGTGACACTATAAGGTACAATAGCTTAGCACATTTCACATTAAACTACTCTGAATCACTTTGTTTCCATCATAACAAGTTAAACTTTAACCCCTTTAACCATGAAACTCCGAGTTCTGTATGTCAGCCCACACTTCCATTCTTTAAACTCATAACTACAACAGTAGTGAACTAATAATTCATAAGAGTCGCTAAATAAAGACTGATAGCTGAGGAATAAGGCAGGGGTTCAGAGTGATTAATACAGAAAATTACTGTGCACATTGTGTTATTGCTGAGTTTTGTAGCTCAGTTTGTACCTCAGCAAATCCAGTAGCCTGCATTGTTCTGTATAGGCTCTACTTTTCAAGTTGCCAGAGAAGAAAATCTGAATTCTAGTGTAAAGTCTGGCCTTTGTTGCTCATTACATGTGCTTCATAGTGATCTCATCAAAAGGTGAATCAAACAGCTTCTCCACTGAGGTTCTGCGTTGAATAACATCATGTACAGTCAATGACAGAATTATATGCATGCTTGCACATCACCCTAAGATCACATATATGAGCCTGCCGGATTGCCACTGGCAGCAGACTACAGATTTATCAAGTTAGCCTTTTTCGTCATTATTGCGGGCTGATGTTTTTTTTTTTTAACATTAAACATTTCTGCTTAGCCGCCCATGAAGGAGCAGAATAAGGTAGGAAGAGAAAAGTGGTGGAGTGCGCAAGATGATAGAGAGAGAGACTAAAAGATGGAGAAAGTGGGTAACAGCTGTTTGGAGTTCATTAGCATAATGTTTTTGTGTGTTGAGGAGCGTGTGTGTGCATCTGTGTGTATGTGTATGTGCAAAACAAAAAGCTGTAACCACGAGTGCCTGGAAGAACGTTGGAGCTCAAAAACACAAACACTCGAGCACCTGTGTCTCTGCATTGCTGCTAAGTCGCAGGGCAGGAGAGGGGGCTTAATTGACTCCCCCAGTGCCAATCTGAAAATAAAATGGGGTGCCTCCAGCATTTTAATTAGATGTGGGGATTTTTTTCCATGCGTTTGAAATGCATATACTAAAGCTCACTGTGGCTCTTTAGAATGAGCCTGCATTCTTCTGCCTACAAAGGAACACAGCACACCGTAGCCCTGAGAATGGTAATGGCCATTGCAAGTGTGCAGCAGGGATGGACCGGGGGGGAGCGCTGAATGAGTAGGTGGTATAGCACAAGCCTGGGGCCTTGCAGGGGACTCCACTGTTTAATTGATAGCACAAGGTAATTAGACTCTAGTGTAGCACCTGTTTCTGCGCCTTGGAATGTCGTGTTACCTGACGACGGTTCCCCTGAAGGAAGCGCTTGACAAATTACACGGTGACAGCTCAGATGTTCCGGTGATCGTTTTGTGTGGTCGTTCATTACTCTTTAATGTCACTGTAATCATTCCCCCCTCTTTACTGATTGTAATTGAGCTGAACTTCAAAAAGATAATTTCACCTTAATCAGGGCTAATGTGGCTATTATGCGTATCATAGTGTGATTAAGTGACCTAACGAGAAGAGCAGTCTTTCTCTTACTCTCCAATCATCTGTCTCACTTTTTTTTACTCTTTTTGCGCTCTTGTCTTTTCTGCATTTATATAGACTATATTGTCTGATTTGATTCTTTGTACAGTGATTGTTCTCTCCTTGTTTTTTCTATTCCAGTTTCCTCCCTGTCCTCCTTTCTGGCTTTAGAGGAATGCCAGGTTTTCAAAGTAACTCTGGTGCTGTTTCCCATGATCGAGCCATAGTGGAGGCTCTGGAACAGTTCTGCAACTCTCCAGAACAGTCCTATGAGCAGTTTCTGTCCAACTTCACATACCTGAACACAGGTTAGTAGCTCTGTCAATATACATACCAGAGTCACGTACCCTACAATAAAGAAGTGGCACATGTGACTCCATAGCTAAGAGCATGCAGTTTTACCATTGTAATTATTATTCCGTCTTGTCTCTACTGTTTCAATCTCAGAGAACGGGACGAGCGAGAATTCGAAAGATCTTATGGGAGATAACAGCTCCACTGTTGGAGAGATGAACAGAAGAAACAGAGAGGTTACAGACAGAGGGGTGGATACGGTGTATGAGGGAGAACCTCGATCCAAACGAGAGGAGAATCAGGACGCACTCATTGCACAACTGGAAGAGGTTGCTACCTTTCATATCAATTGCACTCATTTGTATTCTATTTATATTCTGATTTATTTTGATATAATTCAATAATTGAGATGTAAACAAAGTCATCAAAGTGGATTAATGTGCAGCGGTGTACTGCGATGACTCTTTTCAATTCACAATTCATTGTCAAAAGAATACTTGCACCCAGAAGGAAGTGTGGGATTGTAGTGCTATTGGGAAGGAACAATGAATGATGATACATTTAGACTGACATTGGTAATATTTACTGAGCTACACATACAGAAGTAGTGTCCCTCAGTATGGCGTTGAGCCGCCATGTTGCTAATGCAACATGCAGATATCTCTGCGTGGAGTTGTAGAGGTTCCTAATGGTGTTCTGCAGTAATCCATCCTAGACAGCTTGAATAGGGGTGGAGTAGAAGGGGTGGAGGTGGAGTGACATGTGGACATGTGACGTGTGACAACAGACGGCTCATCTTGGGGCTGACCATGGTGCCTCCACACACGGATTATTTGGTCGTCTCCACCAAAAGACAAAACCGGGACTCGTCACTGAAGACGACCCACTGCCTGTCACTCCATGACAGTCTAACAGTTGTTGTGGAGGTCTTAAGGCCTGTCATTGTAGCGGTCTACATGCTGGTAATCCTGCATCTTGCATCTGTTTGCCAGTAGTGCTGGCACTAACAGGGTAACTCATGGAGGGCATCACTGCTCACTGGATGCCCGCAATCATGGCCGCTGGCTCTGGTCAGGTCTGGCATTAAGACCCATCCTTGCTTACGTCACATGTGCGGCCAAGCATGAAACTTGAATTCTGGGTGCAACTTTCTGTGCAACTATTTTTTAANGCGGCCAAGCATGAAACTTGAATTCTGGGTGCAACTTTCTGTGCAACTATTTTTTAATATAAGTGTATTTTACCTTACAGGATTGTGCATGTATCTCTCTGCCACGAATGAATAAAAATATGTATTAGGTTAAAATCATCAACCTATCGTAAAGCAGTGTCTCAGGCAACAGGCAGCTTATTCATACATCACCACCACTTTGAACCTAGACCACTTTCATCACCCTCTGGAGGGTCTTTGTGCTCTTGCATGGTGCTGTTGCCATAACAGATTATGATTCTGCTGGTGAGCATACTTTCTACACTGACTTTGTCTAAGCTACAAATGCTCCTGGAAGACTGGTCAGATCTTTTGTAGAATTGGATGTACTGTTGCACCTTTTCCCCCAAGTCAAGTAGTAATAGTGGGTATATATAAGATACATATTCCCAAGTACTGGAGGCTGGTTACTGTCTTAGTGAGGAACTTACCCATAAGAGGGGATAAGGTCTGAAGGCTTTCACCTAAAATCAACTTCTAATTCTTTGTTTTTGTCTGCATTCAAAGATAGGTTGTTTTTGTGCACCAGGCAAGCAATGTGAGTTCTCTCCTGTGAGCGGATTCATCCTGATCAGATATCAGCCCTGCTACAGCAGTGGCATCAGCAAACATGATGGCAGTGTTGATGATGTATTTGAGCACACAGTCATGGGTGAAGAGGAAGTACAAGAGTGGGCTGAGTGCACAGCCATTAGGGGAATCCAGTGTGAATCAGTGGTGGACTGGGAGGTGAACTTCATTAGTCTGATGGCCTCATATGTGCTTAGTTTAACGAGCAGTCTCTGTGGAATGGTAAGACTATATTTGCATGCACACAAATGGTTTGATGTTAGTTGAGATTTGGCAGCATGACTCAACGGTCATGGTGCATCTAAGGTTTTCGTCAACCCGAGCAAAAGAACATTGGGTTTTCTGACCCAAACCGACCAGATTATTTGAGATGTGATTGGTCAGAACAGCCTGGTGACTGTAATGTGGGTTAATGTTTGCGTAATTGTGTGGCATCATTCTGTGGCATTCAGCTGTGGGGTGACAGCATTTTGACACAAAACAAACATAAGAGATAAAAAGCTAAAAGGCTCACACTTTTGGGGGGAGAATGAGATCCCTCACCTTAAACATTTTGTCAGAAATACACATCATAAACTCCTATCATCTTCACTGGATGATCCAAATAAAGGGAGCTCATAAAAAATGTAAGCTTGGGTCATGCGTCATGAAGAGGACGTTATTGAGTCCACACTGTGCCAGCATGCTGTAGACTGGACATTAAATGTATTAGTTATTTATAATGTTCTCAGTTTGGTTCAGTGTCTTAGACTAACTCAGTCAGCTGTTGTGGGCATGCAAACCTAGTACCTGTGCTGTAGGTGGAGCTGAAATCGACAGAAAGAATTCTTATTTAGATGTAATTCCTCTCCAGATGGGTCAAATCCAGAAACTGGGGCTCTTCTTATTTGACTTATTTGGTTGGTTGAAAATATTGAGATCTCTTCTTCTTGCTTCATTGTTGCCAGCCTCAAATCCCAGAATTTGTAGTAGCACTTTTCCTTATAGATTGGTAATAAGTAAGTAATAATATGGTAATGTTAAGGCAGAACGTTGCACTAACCTAAAAATAGAGATTGGACCAGGGGATGGTTATATTATATTATATTATATTATATTATCAATATAATATCTGCTTAATCAACATATCAGCTCAATGACTTTAAAAATCATTGTAGGGTTTTAGAATATTAGAGTTATTGTCCCATAAAAAAGGGAAGTAGCTCTGCTACAGCCACATGGTATTAGAGCTGTAAAATACTCTTCACTTGCTTCTACTTTGTTTCCTACCTGTTATGTGTTTAAAAGGTCAGGTGCAGTGAGACATACAGACACAGTTATAGGCTGTAATCACAGTAAAACTAAATGCTATTAAAGCTGTAAAACACACATTTCTTTCCATCTTGTTTCTCAGCTAGTGCAGATCAGACTGGGTAATACTGATACTACTGGTAATAAATATAATAATAATGATGATGATGATGATAATAATAATAATATTACATTTACACATATGCCCACCTTCGGACAGATGTAGTTCCGGTAATAGACGAGGTAAATAAATATACTGAGATCACACAGAGTCAGGGCTGAAAAATACATCACGTGTTCCTTTTGTGTTACCTGTTAACACAGAAACAACACAGATCTGGTGAATAACTAAATCGCACCACATGTAACTATACACTATACAACTTTCTTGTTTATCTTTCTTTATTTTCAATTATTATACATATATGCATTTAATTTTAAGCATACTTTAATAGCGCTTGCCCTTACCTGCTTATTACCGATCTGTAAATTGCTACTGAATTTGTGCTACTGAAAACGTGTCTGGTAGAAATAGACCATTAACTCCAAGGTAAGAACTGGTCCTGCTCTTATAGTCTGTGTCTGGGTGCCCTGCCACAAGCCCTGAGGGTCTTTGTGTCTGGTCTATTGTTACTTGACCCTCATTGCATAGGCTTTCTTGGCTCTTATTATGAGCTAAAGTGAGAATCTTCCCTGTTGTGTGGTAGCTTCCGTGAACAAACTACTGTCAGGTTTGTTTAACCAGTCATGGAGTGCCATTTTAGCACCTGGGGACCATATTCTGAGGTGTCATAGTGATGCATCAATAATATTTTTTTAGGCCTAATGCGAGTACATGTTTTTTAGTACTTGGCAATACCAAATCCGATACCGTAATGGATTGTTAGTGTAAATGCGTGCAGTGTATCTAAACTGTTAAACCTTTAAAAGCTAGCTGATTTTAAATGATGTGCCATAGCTAGCTGTGCTAACTACACTAGTTACCTTTGGATATAGTAGCGCTGCCGTGGAGAACAGCTGGTTTTCGTCCATGTCAGAACAGCTGTAAGTAAAGTATGTTTTTTAGTTTTTATCCCTACTTGTTGTTTTTGCTTTGTAAAAGGCAGCCCGCACAGACAGAAAGTTAAAACTGTTATTTTCATTCAGTCTGAGTAAAGTTGCCATATAGAGACACTTTGGAAGCAAATCCAGACTAAGTTTTACCTCTGTATCTCCACCCATATTGGGGAAGCAGTTGTGACTGTGACTCATACAGTGTATTCCTGGCAAAATGTAACATTTTTCACTAAAATGCCAAACTATAGATCAGTTTCTCAAAGCGCCATGTCGCTACCAATCTAATATATGTATGTTGGAGTTACTCCCAAGCTTTGTGTGCATTACACCTGGGTTCTGCAGCTCCTTGTAACAGTGGAACACAGCTGTGTTTGTGCACAACATGATACAAGAGTAAGGGCAAAATCCACTCCACCAGATGCAGAAGGAGCCTCTCAGAATAAGGTGAAGTCAAGTTTCTTTAAACCTTACAGCAGTTCCTAATACAATATTGCGAGTCTTGTTTTAATTAAGCATCAGCTGCAGGGCCTATCCAGAGTATTCCACGCCGGCTGTTCCCAGTCCACTGGGTTGCGGTGCCCCCCAGGGCACACTGATGCAATATTCAGGGGTTTCATGATAATTTTGCATTACTTTGGTGTGAAACTGAATGGACCAAATAAATCAGAAAAAGCCACAGAGAATATTTGTGCCCCATCTTATAGGTCTGCCCTCCTGCAGCTCTGACTGAGCATGGAACGGTCCACTCCCCTTCAAAGTCAAAGCCTAATTACCCCCTTCCTTTTCTGCCCTCATACACACACAAACATACCATTCTCCAGCCATTAAAATGGCTTTGTCCAGGTGTGCGTCTCATTCTTGTGTGTGTGAACAGTGCCTAAGACCCCTCGCTGTGTAACATATTGATCTCTGCAGGGTTCTGGTTAGCAGGGCAATAGTGGCTGTCAATACCATCTAGCACTTACGGCACTAGACACGTCAATGGGAGGAATGCTGGTGCCATATTTAGCTGTTAGTGTCGGAGTTGGATTAAAGGTGCTTAAATGGTGTCAGTGTATTTGCATGCAAGCCAGTTCAACCTCAGTGAGCATTCTGAATGGGCTAGTTGCTCCTTGTAATGCGAATTTACTTTAACTATTAGAGAGACCAGAAGTCGACACGTAAAGACATTCTAAATAAAGCAGGAGTAAAACTGCGGACTGCTTTATAATTAATCACTTATTTCTGATGCAATTAGTGAATCCATAGGAATTAAAGACAAACTTGTCTATTATCAACATTCAAAGCTGCCTTGCAGGACTTGTATAATGGACCCTTCACTCCCCGGTCCGTGTGGTCCATATTCAGAATCTAAGATGCTCCTTTTAAATTGATTGTTTTTGTGATGTCACAGAAACCAACATTTTTACATATATCTGCCACTTCAGCCCATTCACATTAAAGTTCTAAGAAGAGTTTCAGGAAACTGCTTTTTGAATAAGTAAAAATACAGTACGGCCAATCAGAACGGAGATCAGTTATTGGGAAAACCAGAAACAGGGATAAAAAGATGTTGGAAAATGGTCTTGTTAAAATTATTTAGTAATGTTTTTGTAACTTAAAACCACATGAGTGGACCATAGGGAAAACAAAAAATATGCAGGATTTGGATCTTTAAGAATATAAAATATATTAGTTTTATACAAATTATATCTACAAAAAGGCCTTTTCTTTCTTAAGTTAATAGGATATTTCCTTTCTGTAAAACATTTATGACCACCTTCAAGTGCTGCCATTTCTAGGCCGCAGGACTTTCTGTCTTCAGTAGTAGAAGAATAGTTTGAATGCGCTGGGATTTTCATGTTTGTTATAATAGAAATAAATTCTATGACATTGAAAGAAGTTTCTGAAAAAAAAAAAATATTTTCTGAAAATAAAACCTGCCACTGAATTGTACAGTAAAAGTCTAGGTAAAACCTTTGGCTCAAGTGCTTTCGATAGTATTACAGAGCCTGGGGTTTTCGTGAATGCTCTTGCTAACAGCTTTCTGCAGCCTCAGAATCAAATGGCGTACATGACTGTCCCTTTTGTTCTTCGAGCACTTTTCTCTTCAGATGCCCATACACCACTGTCACGTACCTGTGCCATTTAGGTTTAGCCTTTTTAAGGTCTTTTGACCTTTTTCTCTTTCTAAATGGAGTGTATGTGCTAGCCTTGCAGCAAATTGATAAAGCAAAACCCTAGATTAAAGCAGCCTTAAAACAGTGTAATACTTTTTGCCTAAACTCTCCTCGGTTAATAGCTTATGTGTTTTTCTGCTTTGGATTTTTCATTTTTTTGGAATTAGACAACATGGCATTGTTGTCTCAGTTTTGAATTACAGTGTATTTACCAATACATTACATTAATACATAAAGAGGCATTTTTGAAACCCAGACTGCCTCAGTCTGTAACACTATGACTATGATGGTCATAGTAAATCTATTGAAAGGTACAGTTAAAAAGTCTCATTGGTCTTTTTGGCTTGCAAGCCACCCCTTATTTGTTCATTGATCATCTGAATAGGTTTGTTCAATTTGATTGATGTGTTCATGGCTGACATTCATTCAGGATGAGTTTCCCTGCATAAACATGCTAGTCAATGAAATGAGAAAGTGAAAATGATATAGTCAAGAATGTGTGTGTGACTGTATTTGTTGATGCTGTTGTAGTTGGTGCTGGATGGCAGTGTCATTGTAGGAAGGCTTGGCAACGAAGAGACTGTTCCTTCAGATCCACCTGTAAAGGTAAATGGCTTGATGCACACATTTGCATATGCTACACATGTAATGTTTTAAATTTAGTAATTACTACTAATTACTAAAACTTACCAAATCAGTGCAGTAGAACAGACATATATGGCCTGGATATATAAGGGCAATATGGACTGATGGACTTCTTCTTATTCTCACCAGTTTGATAACTATTTGGATGACACAGAGCTAGAAGCGGAATCCTTGCAACCCAGCTGCCAAGGTGTTGTATTGTATGTCAAAGCGCACATATTTCATGCTTTTTAAATCATATTTAGTGTGTTAAAAGTATGTGTATTGAAAATACAAATAGTGCATACATCTTCATTTCATATCACACTTTGTATCGTAAGCTTATTTAAGAATAAACATATTTTAAGAATAAACTGTAAATGACACTGTAAATAAAAGTCACTGTGACTCACCTTAGCTCACCTGTGTCTTTTTAGGGGGGTCCTGTTTTTACCAGTGCCTTAGGCAAGAGCCAATCAAAGTTAGCATGTAAATGAGGTCATACATATTGAAGACCAATGCAAAGGGAAGCTCTGCTTTGTTGGTAAATTAAATACATGAAAGGAATGAAAACTAACAAACTAAAGACCAACAGAGCTATTAATTTTACTGGAAGAAATCCCGGCAAATAGTAGTGAACAGTTTGGTAAAGATGCTTTCACATTTTTAATAAAGAAACAAAGTTAGCTGTTTATACTATAAAAACATACGTGTATATAAAGAATTATATTTCTTAAAATTCAAATTTTAATTTTGGGAATTGTATTTTTATCATGTACAATTTCATTTCTTAACTTGTTTTCTGGTTCATTAGAATTCCATGAATAATTTTAATTAAACATTCATTAATTAAAGATAAATTCAAGATTAGCATGGCAATCTTTTGCATAGTTTGTCCACACAATTAATAATTGAATTGACACTCTGCAATTTCTATTATGGCAAGCAATTTTGCTCCTTTTCATTCCTGTTTCCTGTCTTGTAAATTGAGTTTACACATGTGAAAAATTCAGCTGATAAGTATTGAATTATTGATCTCAGGAATTCAATTTGCCTCTAGTAAATAATACATTATGATTTCTAAAGATTTTTTACTATATTAAAAATGTGATTTTCACAAGTGTAAAGTAAATTCTTTTCATAAACTAATTTGTAAATCGGTAAAATGGAATTAAAAGCTAGAACTGCTTGCAGTAAAATCAATGCAAAAATGTGAGTAAAATCTTTACGTTCCAAATTACTAATTTGGGTTATAAGCTAAACCTACTTTCCACACATTTCTCAATTATCATCTAGTAACTTACAGCCCTGTTTATCATGGAAAATGTATTTTTTGCAGGTTTCTCCAAACTTTTTCGAAACTTGAAACTTCAGTTCTAAATTATTTTATACATGTGACTAAATATTTAAATATATACTAAATATCTACACTATATATTTTATTTTCAGAGGAAATGTGATGTAGAGGCAGAATTATGCCCTGACTGCTAGGATCACTAAAATATTACAGAGTGGAGTACAGAGTACAGAGTAGCTGTAAACACCAATTACTTAGATATTCTTCTCATGCCCCTATGTAAAGTATTTATCAGTTCACCTTACATTTAATATGGTTTAGTGCGACTTATGGGCACCCAATTTCTGTAATTAGGGTCGCCATCCACCTTATTTAAATATATTACCATTTATTACACATATTCAATGCATGCAAATTATGAACAACTGTCCTGTTAAGGGGTGGGCAGCTGCTTTTGCTGACAAGCTTTAATGCGCTCAGTGAGCAGACCTATAATGAGAGGGAACATGCGTCAGCCCTCCTATTCATCCTTGTAAGTCTCTGCTTTAGTACTAATGACCTCTAATTAAAGAAAGCCTGGACCACTGAAACGCTCCGCTGTGTGTAAAAGGAGGCTCAAAGTGCAGATGATGCCATTTTCTCTAGTGTAGACTGGAGAGTGCAGGAAGGAGAGTGAAGAGAGGTGAAGTGAGGAGGGCAGGGTTTTCTTGAGGCTTACATAAATCAGTCTGTGTGCAGATCACAAGATGTTGCGTCTGGGGTGCCAGTCAAAGGCGCTGACTAACAGAAAGGTAGTCTGAACTTCACCCTAATTAGCATGAGTAATTATGTAGCTGCTGTGGTGTGTAAAATAAGACGGAGGGGGGGAGAGAATGTTTTGGCGAGTGCAAAGCTCAGCCTTATATGGAGCACCGCGTAATTGCCTTTACTGCAGGATTCATTGACAAATGAGCGGCTGACGTCCCGTTGAACCCTACACCAGTTTGGGGAAAAGGGTGCTCAGGTGATTCTCTAGCCCAGCTAGAATAAGGCTCACAGAAAGCATGAGCGTTATCGCAGTGTAAGCTAATATCACGTCATAAAATGTTCTGAGATTTTGGCTTTGTGCTCATTAGCGTCTGCCCCCACAGCAGTGGCAATGTGTATACGTCCAGTAATTTAAAACTGTATGTGGAACTAGAGCTTCCTGTGTACTATCACACCTCCAATCACTTTGTAACAGGGGTGCAGTAATACACAGATTTTGTCACAGGACACTTACTGCCATTTTTGCATTGTATTATTTGTTTTTGATACATAATTAGAAAAGAATGTTAACATAATATAATATTTCATTTTTGGGTGATTTCCAAAATGTTTTGTCCTCAAACAGACAACAGTGTTTTCGTTGAAGGGATAACTGGCACAAGTCATAGTATGAACACAACTACGATATGTAGGTTATGTTACATGTTAAGCATGTGTGTTTGGCAAACACATGCTATCATGTCTTATAACAATGAAGGTAAATATTGTGCAGACCATAGGGTTGCATCCCCAGATTCTGAGCTTCATTTACAGTCAGATCTTCTTGTTTCTATATCTTACCTTCTGGCTGAAATGACTGGAAACTGCAGATTCCAGGACTGTCTACAACAAAGTAGCTCTTAGAAGCTATAAGCATCCCTGCGGACCCTTTCAGACTCTGCACTTAGTGGCTGCTTAAATCCTGTGTGGAGAGGTGGCTGCTGCATCTCGTCTTTTCTCCACATTCTGGTAACTGACACATTTGGGTCTTCACAAATAAGGTAGCATACTTGAGCTATTAGCGTTGGAATTTGATATTTGTGCAGTGTCAGCACCCTTTCACCATTCAGTCTACTACTGTTTGCCCATCACTGTTGCACTCAAATAGGAAACTGAAGTGACATGGTGACAGTTTTTGAGCAGATGTGTAGAAACAAGCAGAAGAGAATTTGGATTGAAAAGTGTGAATTATTGGGGGTGGGACACTAAACAAATTTAATTGATGAATTATTACATTATTTTCATTATTGAAAACTCTAGCAGCATATTTAGTGTATTTTACTGTAACATATCCAGTACGTCTAGAATAGACTAAATGGTTTTACTTTATATGTGTGGTGGTAGAACTCTTGCTAGAACTTCAGTTTTTAGTTACTGAGTGTTCATCAGCTTCTGGGTAACCAAAGACAGATTCACTGTAGGTGGAAGCATACTTGGCCAATAAAGCCTGACTCGATTTGCACCAGGGGGTTGCGATCTAACACTAAAGATTCCATGACTGGTGTTGATAATTATCAATAAATTGGTAAGCGATCCCAGCTCTACTTATTACTGATTACTTATTTATATTTGTGACATAACCAAATAAAGAACTAGAGTCTTTTGGCTTTGTGAGATTCTTATATATCAAAATAAGTGCAACAAGATCATAGAGAAATCACTTTATTAAAGCATATTAGTGGATTAAGATGCAGACGTACACACGTTTTTGCCTCAGCAATAAAAAGTTGATTGTTGTTTGACAGAACTTTTTTCAGCTCTTCATGTGTGATGAGGATTCTATGTAGCTCCCTAACAGCAGCCCCCTGATTCATTCGTTAGGCTGAACATTCTTTTTGTGTTAATTTAGCGTGGTGGTTAATGACCTTGCTTTCGATGCTGCATACCTAATAGCAGTTGCTCAGAGCCTGGATATGGATATTTAAAAGGCATTCGAACATTACAGTGTATGCACACACAGAGGTGAACCCTCTGACACACAGACACGCATGCTCATTCAAAGATGCCTGGGTCTCTCTCTCAGCAACCAAAAGCATGACTTTCACTGTGAGAGTAATTAGACCTTTAATTAAGACCGGTGTTGTTTGCACATCCACAAAACATGGTCATAGACACGCAAAGATACACACATAGGCTAAACATAGAGAGAGAGCGAGAGACAGAGGTGGGGACTTGAGTCAGTGACTTAGAATCGAGTTTTATGTTGACTTGTGACTCTACTCAGACCTGAGACTTACTATAAGAGTGGAATGGTTGTATTTCAGTGTTGACATTTATTGGCATATTAACATCTTGGAGAAAAAGCCTAGCACTGTAACACTTAGCCTGAGTCTGATATATCACTGATATGAGACTCACCTGTGACTTGTATGACAGAGAATTGAGGTTTAACTCAAGGCTCAAGACTTGCTCACCAGAGGCATAAGACTCATCTCGGACAACAGAGACTCAGTACCCTTGTTGGAAACTTATGACTCATCTCAAACTTGCTTGCCAGGCTTAAGACTCAACTTACCAGAGACTTGAGGCTTGACTCGCACTTGCATGCCAGTGAATCAGAACTTCACTCGCACTTGCATGCCAGAGACTTAAGACTTGACTCGGACTTCACTTGCAAGATTTCAAGACTTCACTCACACTTGAATTTCAGGCTTAACTTGCACTTGCATGCTAGAGCCTCGAGACTTGAATCGCACTTACATGCCAGTGAATCAAGACTTCACTCACACTTGCTTGTCAGAGACGCGAGACTTGACTCACACTTCAGTGCCTGCCAGAAATGCAAGAGTTTAATGGTGCTACATGATACAAGTTTATATCTAACACATGAAGGATACTGTTTTGACAGTCATTGTTAGCAATTCGGCAGCCCTCTATCATTATAGTCATTTGTTGTACAGTTGTGGAGTGCATATGAATGTGTGTGCGTGTGAGTGCATTTCACCTGTCTGTATTATCAGCCCCAGCACAATTAGCAGCCAGGCGGAGAGGTGATTATAGCCACCCCGTACCATTAATAGAGATTAAACATCACTATAAAGCCTTTCATATGTCTGTCAGCAGATGGATCTTGAGTTATAGTGTGTGTGAGAGAGAGAAAGAGAGCGAGAGAGAGATTTTTTCATCAGCTCTAAGCTTCCATTAAACTCGTTGAGACATGGTTTTTGACAGCTTTAATTATCTCCTCTTCTTTGTGTGGTGTGGAGGTCTTTTTCTTACAGGCCCAAGGTGATCAACAATGAATGTGTTGAGGATTATACTGGCTTTTCAGCACACCCTTATTACTGTATGAACTAGCCGACAGTTATTACCGTATTATTAACATCTTGGAAAAAAAACCCTAGCACTTTAATACTTAGCCTGAGTGTTAAATATAGCCATAATTGTGTGAGGTAGTGTACCATGTTTGAATGCATCCATATGTCTTTCTTTCTATGAGTACAGAAAAGCACCGATATGGGAATTGTAGGAAGATGCTGATAGCCAATATTTTTTATCAATATATCCGCCAATGTTGATGTCGATATCAATGTATACATTTTTATGAAATGGAGCATTTGGCGCTACATTTGCATAACAGAGGACTACATATAGAGATTAGAGGTGTGCACGGGTACTTGAGGACTCAAGATGCTAGTATTCGAATACTGGAATGTTGGGGTATTCATTGCAGTTTATCACAGGGAATATGGAGAAACGATTCAGTGAAGTAATGATTTAATGTTTTCAAAAGGACTGTAAAACATGAACGTTTTGCTTGTATTGGCAAATAAGTACATTATGTAATGTTGTACATACATGGTTATTGCAAAACATGAGTGCCTTAGTGTGAGCCTGTTGTTGACAGCACTGATTGAATTGCCTAATAGGCTAGGCTGATGCTAGTCCAAAAAACACCTGTGTCTCCATCAGCATCCAGTTTAGTTCATAGTCTCCATTATGTAAGTCATACATCACCAGAACTTACCTGGCCAGTTTTGGATAATGAAATATGTTTTGAAATCTGTTTTTTTAACTCTCTGTGTTTAACTAGCTATTTGTTCATGAATTCCTATGGAAACTTTAATATCAAGCTAAGTCTGAATGCACTGGGATCCACAGATGTGGGAATTGTGGGCAGATATCCAGTATTTTCCCTGTACATACAATACTGTGCAAACTGAGACTGAGACTTTTTTGCATTTCTAGTTAAAACAGCCTTTCAGAGTCAGGGATAAAAAAAAAGAAACATGTAGGTCACAGAGAATTACACAAAAGCATCAACAACTAAATATATTTTCTTCAACATTAGGTGTTCTCCCTTTGCCTTTATTACAACTTCCAGTGTTTTAGTGTTTTCAAAGAACTCTGCGAGGATGTTTTACAAGTTGGTTGAATCAAAGGTCTGTGCTCTGGGCTGGCCAGTCTATTGTTCTGCAATTTTTCTGCAAATTTCCTTTTCTCTCTAAAGGCTTTTTGACAGCTACACATCCTTTCGCATGTATAGTGTTGAGTTTGGATTCCAAAGCCTTTAGATTTTTTTCAGATCTGAAGCAAAAGTGAAGACTGAGTTGCTCTCAGAGATGATTTCACTACAGCTCTAGATTTGAAAGCTCTATTTTTCTGCCAGAATTAGCATTACAGAAAATAGACTGTAACGTATACATCTTATTGTAGCACATGCAGAATAAACTGCAAATATTTGCAGAGTAGCCCAGCATCACCTAAATGTTCAGCTATCCTGGAGTACCAAAAAATACATC
Source organism: Semaprochilodus insignis (assembly GCA_034552555.1). Lineage (NCBI taxonomy): Eukaryota > Metazoa > Chordata > Actinopteri > Characiformes > Prochilodontidae > Semaprochilodus > Semaprochilodus insignis. Next base: position 53,343,756 of record CM067474.1, on the reverse strand, counting down.
ATTAAACATTGGTTCGAAATATTGGCCAGATCTGAACATCTGTCTGATGCTGATACTTTTTTTAAGCACTTATTTGCTGATAACGATATCATCAGGCATCCCTACTTTTCTTATGTGTGTATAAGTGCGTGTGAGTATGCATTAGGTTGATGTTGTCCTCTTGCTTTCAGAGATATTGTCGCTCCCTGGAGAGGTTGAGGATGATTCGCCAGGGTATACACCCTCTTTCTGTCACGGCACACAGCTGGAATTCTCCTCTACAGCCAAGTTCCACAGGGCGCACACTCCCCAGACCACTTCTGAGTTCCAGGTATTCACACACACACAGACAATCACACACTTTTCCCAGCACTCTTTTTCTTTGTCTCTAAATTTCTCCTCACACCTACTTTTCTCTACATTATTCACTCTAGGGCCCAACTCAATTCAGTAATGGGCTTTCGTCAGACACTAAATAGCACAGAAGTAAAATAGCAATTTAACTAAATTGATTCAAGCTGCTGGGATTAGGTGTAAACAATGTAATTTGGTTAATTGCATAAACACACAGTGAAATTAAAGTAAAGCTTGTGCTTCGTGTGTCGAATATGAAGGGCTAAGAGACCCATCTTTGTCTTCCCAGAGCGAAGCTGAAGAAGTTGTGCCTTTCAGTCTGGATGACACCTTCGATTATGACAATGTAGTGCTGTCTCACAAACATCCTCTCCAAGGGTGGATCCCCTTGAGGCGTAAGTGACCATGCTTGGACACAGGAGATGCAGCAGTTCATATAAACAGCCCATAAAAAGCTGGAGACATTATGTAATTTGCAGCGCGTGGTAGAAGAGCACACATTGTACTGTGTTTTTAAGCATTTGCTGAACTGTGGTGTGTTTTTCCTTCACGCTTTTTTTTAAAGACTGTTCCCAGCAACTGTTCAGCCCATAAACAGCAGTAATGGTGGTTTGATGTTGTGCTGCTCTAATCGGCGTGTTAGCACAGGGCATTTCTACCAAAAAAAAGCCATCCACTCATAAAGAAGCCTGTGGTGCTGCAGCCAGCTAGGGTTCAAAACCAGCATTACTTTTTTGCGTGCAAGAAACTGCGGCGTGCCACATTTTTGGGCATCCCACTGAGTACACTCTTGGGAGAGCAATTAAGTTCTTGTCGTTACAAGCTGCACCGCACTGTGCTTTATTCACTGGAACAAAATACTTTGAGACTTTTTTCCCCCCTCCTCTTTGTAAGCATTTGAAAACCTTATAAAAGCCTTGTATTTTAGGCTGGCCAAGCTCTGCCCTTTTGTTCATGGCTTTGCTTTTTTCTGACATTTTAAAGGAAACCTAAAAGTGCCTGTTATTGAGTACTATGAGTTATTTCACACTGTGCATCCTTTCATTTTCCCCACCTTTACGTGAATGGCTGCCAGGTAGCTGCGTTTCCTTTTTTTCCCTTTAACCTTTTGCACGCATTTGTAGTCCTATTGTCACAAGGGGTGCTAGGAATCCAAGTTAGGTATCTGAACCATGAATGTTCATCTACCTCTTTAAAACATTAAGAAGATTGTGTGTGTATTTCAGCTGCCCGCTGTGTCCACGGCCATGCATTTTTAATGCCCTTTCCCGTCATCTCACATTTAATTAGTGGGTGGAAGGACTGGAACAAGCCCGAAAGAAATGAGACCTTTTCAGCGTACAGAGACGCACTGGTTACGCGATTTGAAAATGGACATTGAAAAAACAGAGAACACTCTTGTGTAGTTGCATTTGGGGTGAATGAATGCAAGAAGGTTTGCAGTGTAGCTGAAAGCTCATTCAACAGCCATTCAAACTGTACATTTACAAAATCTATATGGAAAAATTCCATGTAGGCTAATTGGCTATTTTCTGTAACATGATTTGTTGTTGCTAAGTGATGAGAGCAGACTGTGCGTGCTTGTGTGTGTGTGTGTGTGTGTGTGTGTGTGTGTGTGTGTGTGTGTGTTCATATTTGACAGTTCCAATGAGCAAAGGGGGTTCCAGCAGGTGGAAGCGGTCGCTGTTTGCCAGGTGGGCAACCTCAGTGTGCTCTGTTAGCCCATGTGTGTCATAACCACTGCTTTTCAGTTAGAGCAGCTCCTGAGAAAGAGATGGAGAGCGAGATAAAGAGGGCAACCCCTTTCTTCCTCTGCATTCTAAGACTGATGTGCCTTTATGTGTGTGGTTTTTGTAGTGGAGCACTTACGAGTCTGGCTCTGGTGATAAGGCTAGAAAGAACTATGTAAGAAAGATGCAAAGTCCTGTACCCTAATGGAATCAGCTTGGATCTCAGAGTGTGCATTTCTGATTATGTCCCATGCTCTTAGACCCACATTACAAAACAGTTCCAGAGAGAGGTTAAGCGAGAGAGAGAGAGAGAGAGAGAGAGAGAGAGAGAGAGAGATAAAGGGGGCAACCCCATATTCTGCCCCCGCATTCAGAAACAGGTGTATGTGTGTGGTTGTATTTGTCAGTGGAGCACTAACAGTCTTTCCCAGGTGATAAAGTCAAACTGAGACTAAAAAAATGGATTTGTGTATCTAAATGATCTCTGCTACGAAAATGCTGAAGTTTTCTGACAAGGCACATTTAAACAGAGCTGTGTACTAGTAATGTAATTGACTAACAGATTAACCAACAATTAAAAAATTGTTTGACCAATGCTGTTGATCAAAAAGGGGTTAATTTAAATGTATTTCATTTCCAGTAAACAATGTTTGAACAGATGGGTTCATCACTTAAGTTGATGACTGTACGGTTGTGTGAGGAAAAATCACAAATGGGTATATTTGAGTGGTATTTACACGTTCCTTAGCCTAACTTCTGTACATTGTAACAAAATGTGTACAGACAGATTAAGATATTTATAAATTTGATTTGTGTCTTTGGCTCATTAACACGTACAATCTCTGTTATTACTGACGACAGCTATATGTAAAGCATATGGTATGAAAAAGTCCTCTACAAATAACAGCAGTATTTCAAAAATGAAAGAATTTAAAGTCGGACGTGCAAAGGTTCTAGATTAGTCCTAGTAGATGTTGAGGAGCATAAATGCATACAATGATCTCAGCACCTCTTGGAAAAATTGTAATGTCCAAATTTATAGAGAACAGTGAATATAGAGCAATATAGAGACAGTGGCAGTTTTCGACTGTGGTACGCAGAGCCAAAGGTAACCCTGGTCATAGCAGCTGTGTTAGTTTCAACCTGGACTAGTAATGTGTGATTTAGAGTATATACAACTTTACAACTTTAAAATATGTAACTTTTTGGTTTGTGGTCATGTAATCATGAGCATATCGTTGTCAGACCTTCTGTTTAAAGGAGCAGTTACCCGTTGAATTCATACTCCATACAATAGGGGGCAACATATCACCAGAAAATGCACAGTCCCTCCTCCTTCCCTTTCAGTTTTTGCCAGTTTAGAAAAAACATTGTGAGTTCAGCATCAAACTTCATCCCTTTACACCATCTTCCACAGTGGAGAGCAACAGCAGTGTGAACTTTGTTTTTGGCTTTTGTTTGCTGCTGTGATTCATGGTGACAGTGGTCACTTGCTTCAGCAATTGTTGCATTTACTCCTCCTTTTGTTGGCTACCTGTCCTTAAATTATTAACCTGGAGCGGAACTTTCAACATGATTGACAAGGGCTTAGAAACGCAGTCGGGGCAGTAGTGCTACTTCTTCATCCTCTCATGTTAGACTGATGGGTCCACCTCTTTAGGTGGTATTATGAGACAGGACGGATCAGTGCTACCTGGTAAGTTTTGCCAAAAGAATTTCCAAAGGAATTTGCCCAAATTTGTCTCCTTACTATGTATTCATTCTCATAATACTGCACCTAACAGACAGAGTAAAGAGATTATGCCTTTTGATTATGCCTTTGATTCTCAGGCACAAGTTGCTAATAACTTTTATATCCTTTTAATATGAGATCATAAGAGACTTTAATGCTTCTTAAGCCGACTTGCAGCTGTATTCACTTTCAAGGTGTTTGGAGTCTTTTCTGTGGTTCTGTAATGTAATGAATTTTCTTGCCATGTATGTCATCTGCTGTGATGTGAAGGATGTTTGTGTTGTATTTATGAAGGTGTTTTTTCCTCTCCTGAGGGGGTCACTGTTGCGTTGCTTGTTGATCATCAGGGTCTGTTCATGAACCTCTTAGGAGTGTCTGTACTTTGTATTACAAATAATGAATGACATGTATAGGCTGAAGTTCCTTAATAAAATAATAATAGTAATAGTAATGGCACACGCACAGTGAGTCATCGTTCACCACAAAGCTGGACCTTTAGGCCCATTAACTGAGCACACAATAATTGCAGGAACAGAAGAGGAAATGAATGTTCCCTTGATGATGTGTAGCTTTTGAAGTTGCCCTAAGGTGAATAACCAGGTCAGCTTGTGGCTTTAACATTGTGTGCCTTTGATGACTCCTGCAATTGCTCAGCATGTGCACATGGACAAATAACTCATCTTATTACACACCTGCCTCCGAAAATGCACTCGATACAGATGTTTTTTTTTTTCTAACTGGAAATGCAAACAGAAAATCGTGCAGCTGGTAGGAATCTTCCCAGCATCGAGAACGAATTTGATCGGAAAGAGGTAGACCGCCAGCGAGCCAGCGCAATCCTCTTGGTCCTGCCTCTGCATTACTGTAAACAGAAGGCTTGTCAGGTATAGAATGGATGTATTTTTACTCCCTCACAGACAGCAGTAATTGAACAGTGCTATGTGGAAAGATTCCTGCTGTTCTGAACACGTAAGAGCCTGAATTTAGGACAGAAGCTCTTTGAAGAGCCTCTTCTAAGAACAAGTGCCAGCAAAGATAGTGTACAGTAATGCCTTTCATGCTGTAGCCAATTAACAGCTATGAATAAATAAACTCAAGAGAGACGGTAAAGATAAAGCATGCTTGATCGGAGGTTGAGAGCTTTGTCTTTTAGCTTGCAGTGCTGAGGGCTCTAGATGAACAGTGCCTGAGTTAACCTTTCACTGTTATGTGTATGTGTGGGTTTAGTGTAACCTTCCCTAACGTTGCATTATTCCAGTAATGGGTCTTGATGGCTCAGCCCTTAATGGATTTCAGGAGCGACTTGGGATTAATGGACTGGCAGTGTTTGGATTTACGTCCACGTCCTTCCTGCACACTTCTAGTTGTGGAAAACAAGAGTTAACAGTCTCTCTGTGTTATTTGATTATTTCGCTGCATTTATATCCCCGTGGACACCGCTAAGGTTTCATTGATTTACAACAAGATGAAATGATGCTGTAATAAAAGTGTATGATAATAAAGCATCATGCCGCAGAGGAGGGAAATGGAGAGAGGTAGATAGCGAGAGAGAGAGGGAGAGAGAGAGAGAAAGGAAGAGGGAGAGGGTACGCTGCTGTTGATCTCTAAAGCACTGTTTATGCAAATTCTCTGTTATTCTTCTTAGGGCTTGCCGTCACCTTGCCCAGACCTAGTGAGACAGCGCTGCAGTGACGCTGCTGCTGTTGCTGAGGGGAAAGATGGGGTGGGGGGTAGAAGGACTTACAGTAGGAGCTAGGTTGAACGGTGGGGTGGAGACGCCGTGCCAGAGAGAGAGAGAGACGCTCTGAGGCAGGGCCTAGGTCCTGGATGAGGTGGGATTTCGTGCTGGATCAGACGGATTCAGTCAGGGAATGAGTCATGGTGCATATAGCTAAACTGCCAGAACCCTCTCCAGTGTAGCCTTTTCCTGACTCTCTGGCTTTCTCTCCAAAACCTTGCATTGAGATTCAGCGCTTTAATGCCGCCTACTGTTTGAAATAATGACTCAAAAGTGTTTCAGCTACAATACAAGGGTGTAAAAATTTGTTGAGCTGAAGGTAGCGATTAAACTGCAACGATTTTGAAATGTTTAGATGATTTTTAATGAAGTCAGGGTCTCATTTTTTAAAATTAAAATTGTTTTTGTTTGTGTAATATTAGAAGAAATACAAATAACATTAATACAGTATAGTGATTTTGCAATTGTCAGTGTGTTTAACTTCATTCACAGTATTTTTGTAGTTAATCATCCAATACCTGGTTTGGTTAATCAATATTCCAAATATGTTAAAGTGTGCTGCTGATGGAATTTAACAGATCTATGAAATGACATGCATTTATAATTAAGTAAGTTTGTCCGATTGCTTTTGATCCTCTGAAAATGGAGGGACTGTGTTTAAAAATGACTGTAGTTCTGAAATGTTAAACGCTTTTTTTGTGCTAAACATTAAAGCTGAAAATCTGCACTTCGGTCACATCTTGACTGCTTAATTTAAGTCCATTCTGGTAATGTAAAGTTACAAAAATTATTTCACTGTCCAAATACTTATTGCCTGACTACCTGAGTGTAGTTTTTGTGGTTTTGACCATAAACAGCCATATATATATATATATATATATATATATAAGAATATAAGAATGTATATAAGAATATTTGTTCTACTATGTTATGTTATGATAATAAATTATATATGGTATATATGTTTTTGATGTCATTAGAGGAGGTTTGGAAATTAAGTTAAACACATTGACATATACAGAATCACTGTATACTATATTAATGCTGTTTGTATTTATTCTAATATTGGTGGTTTATTTAATACATCAGTAATATATCAAAGTTTGAAAAAAAAAACAAAAACAGGGTTGTGACATCAATCTTTGACTAGGGTTGCCCAAATGTTTGCAAACAACTGTACTTAATTTCTGACTTCTGAAAATATATACAGTGTTGCTTAACACAAACTCTGATCTGCTCTTCATGTATCTCTTAACATTAGACATAGAGAACCAGATCAAACCATAGAGAACCATAATCAGCCCTGCACATTTACTTGGAGGAATTTTGACCCATTCCTCCTTACAGAAGCGCTTCAGTTCTAGCTTAATTGAAGACTTTCGTATTTGATTAAGGTCTGGACTCAGCCATTGCAAAATCATTTCTGCAGCTTCAACCATTTCCTGTAGGCTAACTGGTGTTTTTAGTTGTTCCTCTGCAAGACCCACCTTCTGTTCATGGATTGATACTCTAACATTCTCATGTACAATTTCTTGATAAAATCCAGAATTCATAGCTTCATCAAATGATGGCAAGCTGTCCTGGTCCAATAGACCTACACAAACTAAACCGTGATACTGCCACCACCATGTTAAAGTTGGTGAGGGTATTTTGCTGCAATGCACTATTTGGTTCAAATGTAACATCCTTTATTTAAGCCATAAAGATCCATTTTTGTTTTATCTGTCTACATAAAACTATTTCATGAGTCTTCTTCTAGGTGCTTTTTAGGAAACATTAAAGAGGTAGAAGGGTTCTTCCTGGAGAGTGGAGGCTTTCTCTATGCTGCTATTCCATGCATACTATTCTTGTGACTCATGAGCAGTTACTCAGTGTACTACAGAGTGGCCTGTAGATCCTTAAATATTTCCCTGGGTTGTTTGAGATTTCCAAGAATATTAGTCTTACTTTTGGGGTTATTTTGATGGATGACCACTCCTGGAAGAGTGACAATGATGTTAAATGTGCCTGACAGTGGATCAGTGATGTCCATCCTCTTTTAGCCTACTAAACATTGGCCAATGTTTTTTTTGATGGTGTTGTTTTTAAACAGGGTAGGGAGCACAAATTATCCCCTATACCAAACTGATAATGCTTGAGGTTCACATACTTTTGCCAACCAAAATATTTAATGTTGGATCACCTGGTTCAATAAATGGACAAAAAAAACTATACAGTTGTTTGTGTTATTTGTTTTATTTAGTTCTCCTCAACTATTGATGTGACTTTAATAATAGCTATATTTAACAACTAAAGTAACATATTTTATTGTGTAAAACAGTAAAAACAGAACTGAGCAATATATACACAGACTTATGGTGCATAAATGAAAGCATGACACAGCTTATCTAGGCCAGCACTCATAGTGCGCAATGTTTATTGTGCCAAATTGTTCCTCCCGAATTTCAAAAGTCATTTTTATCATTTGGGTGTCCCATACACTCAGCACATCTGTGACCGTCACACACTGCTAGAATTTAGTCATTCATGCTGTCAGTAACGAGACCAGACGAGAAATTGCTGGTGATAGGCGCCAGGCCCTGAGCCTATGCTAGGCTAAAGGCAAACTCCAGGGGACTTGCTGCTTCTTCCATATACAGTGGGGAAAATAAGTATTTGATTTTGAAAGTTTTCCCACCTACAAAGAATGGAGAGGTCTGTAATTTTTATCGTAGGTACACTTCAACTGTGAGAGACAGAATCTAAGAAAAATCCAGAAAATCACATGTATGATTTTTAAATAATTAATTTGCATTTTATTGCATGAAATAAGTAATTGATCACCTTCCAACCAGCAAGAATTCTGGCTCTCACAGACCTGTTAGTTTTTCTTTAAGAATCCATCCTATTCTGCACTCATTACCTGTATTAATTGCACCTGTTTGAACTCGTTGCCTGTATTAAAGACACCTGTCCACACACTCAATCAATCACACTCCAACCTCTCCACCATGGCCAAGACCAAAGAGCTGTCTAAGGACACCAGGGACAAAATTGTACACCTCCACAAAGCTGGGATGGGCTACAGGACAATAGGCAATTGGTGACATCATACTTTGGGGGTGCTTTTCTGCAAAGGGGACAGGACGACTGCACCGTATTGAAGGGAGGATGGATGGGGTCATGTATCGTGAGATTTTAGCCAACAACCTCTTTCCCTCAGTAAGAGCATTGAAGATGGGTCGTGGCTGGGTCTTCCAGCTTGATAATAACCCGAAACACACAGCCAGGGCAACTAAGGAGTGGCTCTGTAAGAAGCATTTCAAGGTCCTGGAGTGGCCTAGCCAGTCTCCAGACCTGAACCCAGTAGAAAATCTTTGGAGGGAGCTGAAACTCAGTGTTGCTCATCGACAGCCCTGAAACCTGAAGGATCTGGAGAAGATCTGTATGGAGGAATGGGCCAAAATCCCTGCTGCAGTGTGTGCAAACTTGGTCAAGAACTACAGGAAACGTCTGACCTCTGTAATCGCAAACAAAGGTTTCTGTACCAAATACTAAGTTTTTCTATTGTATCAGATACTTATTTCATGCAATAAAATACAAATGAATTCTTTAAAAATCATACATGTGATTTTCTGGATTTTTTTCTTAGATTCTGTCTCTCACAGTGAATCTACAATAAAAATTACAGACCTCTCCATTCTTCATAGATGGGAAAACTTGCAAAATCGGCAGTGTATCAAATACTTATTTTCCCCACTGTATATATATATATCTGTAAATTCCACTCCCTTGATAGCACACTGGACATAATGTTGCCTCAGATTGCAAATGACTACATAGTGGAAGAAGAGGGATGGCTGAAATATCAGCCATTCAGCTGAACGTGCTGAGCTTGGTGAGATTTGGTCTGTTTGTACATTGCATTATCTGCACTTAATTGTGACATACCAGTTTAAAGGTATGAAGGTTATGAGAAAACTAACACCTTAAGAATGATTTCAGCTGACATGCCTCTGGTTTCACTCAGAGGAAAAAATGCATTACGATTTCTGCTTGAGGTTGACTTTAAAAGGTTAATGAAGGGAACTGCCACTGATTGCCATCTTGCACTCTTTTATTACTATAAATGGTTGACAATTGACTTTTATGACTTATAAACCTTTCAGCATTGAACCCAATTCTCTACCTGCTGCTTGTTTGAATGAACACATTCTGACCTTCAGATGTGATGGCTGCCTGCTCTGGAATTGTAGTTCAGGCAGCTTGACTTGGCCTGTTGTCTAAAGTCTACAAAAGTCAACGGTATGGTTAATGCAGCTGCTTTTTGTCAAATTGGATGCTCTGAGGAATCTATTCTCAAAGTATTTTCTACCTCTTCTATTCTTGATCAGCTTGTGTTTGTTGTTGACTGGTCAACATAAGGCTGTGTTTCTCAACCCTGGTCCTGGAGGCACCCTGTCCTGCACATTTTAATGCTTTCCCTGCTCCCAAGACACCTGATTCTGCTTATCAGCTCCTTAACAAAGCCCTTTCAGAGTTGCAGGGGGTGTTTTAAAGCAAGGAATTCACTAAAATGTCCAGGGCGGGGTGCCTCCAGGACCAAGGTCGTGAAACGCTGACATAATGAAAGCAAAGAAAGTTCAGTGACATAAAAAAACAGCCATAGCAGGTGTCTTTGGCAGCAGCTTCGACATTACTCTTCATGCGTTTCATCTATATGCTTTGTAAAAAGTCCTTACCTTATGCTAATGAATGTGAGAACATGCAGATATCACAGAGCGATGAATGGCAGTTTAAAGTAGCTGCCATGACGTGAATTGTACTGCATTGCTTTAAACGTATGACTTGCAGATTTTGAGTGTAGATGCCCTTTTAGCATTAGCTTTATAAACAGTTCCACTTTAGAAGTGTCTGTAGTGCTGAGATCTAAACCGACTTTTTTGGCTACTGTTTCAGATGACTATTTTTATCAGTTTCCGAGCGGTGAAGGTTAGGTTCGATGTAACACATTCGGAAACACAGGGGCCTTGAAGTTATGCACTTGCAGGGAACAAAGGCTGCGAGCAATTGTCTTTGTGTGGTTGTCTTTACGAGTGGCCGACCCTAAGAGATAATCGCAGTTTGTTCCTCTGGGGAGATCACACTCTGTGCCTGAGTAATGAACATGTTTGTTCCTGGCTGCTGAAGGAATGAGAGTAGTAAATGATTTGAAATGATCCATCCCAGAGTCCGTTCTTTACCTTTCACACAGCTGCCTAGAGCAAAACAATTTGTACACCACTGTGAAAATAGTATGCAGCTTAGGAGTGAACAACACTGCCATCTCCTGGGTTGAAAACAAGCCCTTAGAAGCTGCATATTGTGATTCTGATACCTCTATAGGGGCAAAGAGGATGTTTGTATTGTTTGCTTTTTTTAATGCAATGCCTCCAAACTGCAGAACAAAACATGTTCTTCTTAAGCTTGCACTGAGAGAGGTGCAGCTCCATGTGGTATATTCGCTACGTACTGATTAGCGATTACATAGACTATAATTGCAACAGATATTGGACCAGCTCAGTCTGGCTCTGGTTTGTACACACAGGTGCCAGTTGGAATTTAGGGTCCTCTGAAAATCTCATGCATGGGCCCCTTGCCTCAAATTATTTCCATTAGCAGAACATGGCACGGCATTAAAACGAGCCAACACGTTCATAACCCTACTCTATTTATATAGCTCCATATTTCCATATCTTCCTTAGCAAGCAGTATGCTGTCAACATGAGCAACATGACTGCATATCAATAAACTGCATTCAACTGCTCGAACGTACACATTTGGTTTTGCATCTTGTGGTGCATCTTGGCAATAAAGCGAAACTCTAGAATGAACTATTTTTGACTATAGAACAGATCTATTACCCAGGCCCACTTTTCCTTCACCAACCCTTTAAAGTACATCATTCTACCAAATTGCTTCAAAGTCAGAGTTGAAAACACATTTGAGATTTAATATTATAAACTGACTTAGACTAATGTTGACCCTTTATCGATCCTATCCCTATCCTAATTGTTATTAAAATAAATTAAGGCTCCACCTACAGACTAAAACTCTGTGTTTCAGTAGTGACGTTTTTTAATTTAAAACTCTACATCTAAATCTTTCAGTTACACTAAAAAAATCAAGTCTGTAAAAATGTATGGTGGCCAGTAATTGGATAAAGTGATTCTAATACACTAGTCAGATTCTAAAATAAGTAGTTGAAGTTATAAAAATGAAATATATATATATATATATATATATATATATATATATATATATATATATATATATGTATGTATGTATGTATACACACATACATACATACATACATGTGTGTGTGCGTGTGTATGTGTGCATCCTTGTAAATATTTAAGGTCTTATTCATAGTAATTATTTATTGATTATTGCGAGACTTCAGTTTGAACTAATTTGGTAGAGTAGACATCAGTGGTCAGGAGAGAATGATTTATTATTTATGAAGGAAGAAGTCAAAAAGGCAATCCGTTTGCAGTAGGACATGGTGTCTTGTTTAGAGTGCATCATTTCAATTTAACAGCTGCTCTCACTACAGCATAAGCTTCCTGTCTATTGACAGCTCCAGTATATCTTCATAACCCACCTTTACGTCTGAAAAGCTGTGAGATGTTCTGTTCTTGCTCTTCCTTTTTCCCCTGCTGTTTTTGTTATTTTCATTTAAATTAAAAGTAAAGTTTCTGTTCTTACAGATCGTGATCAGGAAAAACACATATACACATAGAGGGCCGCGCTAGAGGCCTGTCAGTGCAGGATGTGTTACTGTTGGCAATTCGATTAAGAATCTTTCAGTAAGCCCAAAGAAGGGTTCGAGCTTCAAGGGTCCCTGACCCCTGCCTACAGCCCCCCTGACTATATATGAAAACATCACTCAGATCATATGTACTGATTCAGAACAAAAGCAGAGAGGAGAGCCTTGTCTGGGCCAGGATGCTTGACGGCGAGAGAGTAATTTTGACTCATGCTTGATGGCATATAGTGTGTGTGCTGAGTGATATGCATCGTTTGTGGAACGTCTCCAGCATCCAAGCCCCACAGCCACCTGCTCGCTGTAGCATGCAGGAAATTAGATGGCTGGCTTTTTCATTTCCCTTTCTGTTATTCCTCCAGCCACCCTCTTCGCCCCCACCCCCCGTCCACTAAACCAAATGAGCTCCTATCCGCCTGGTCGCCTATTAGATGTAGGACTCTGTGGTAAAGCAGGACCGGAGCCATAATCACATTTTTAATCTGGGTCATACATTTTATATATGTAGGCCGTATCTTTTGGTAAATGCCACATTCTCAGACTTGTTGATTAAGTGTCCTGCAGTGAAGACGCTGCTGTGATTGATCTCTGTCCTCGCCAAGGCAGTGGAATGATTGGGGAACATGATTGACAGCTGGAGAAGAGGGGTTTAAATGAGCCCGAGCTGAACGATTTGGAGGAGATAGAGTGATAAAATGGTGGAATCGCGCTCGTGCGGAGAGAATCACGCCTAATACATGACATACTGCATGCTTCCATACCTCGCCAGGCTGCTGAATTTGTGTACTAACGTCCTCCTTCCTTTTTCTACAGCTCGTGATTCCATTTCCTCTCGGCATTTCTATCACCCACATTAGAGTCAGTACATGAGTCTAATGGTTTGTCTGTAAAACACAGAGGTGTGGAAGCTTTGTATTTGATTGAATCCTGGTCTAAATCATATAGCAGCAGTGAACGGGGCACAGTTGGCTGCTAACAATCCTCGGAATGCCGGAATTTGGTTTGAAACAAGGATATGTTTGATTTGAGTGAACAGAGATCGGTATGTTTGTGTGCTGTAATAAGAGTAAAACATAGCTCTCAGCTCCGGTATCATCGTGCTGACAGTGTCTATATTTTCCATTAGCCTGCTGTTAAACCCCTTTGCTTTTAAAGCTCTCTGTCCAGTTCACTGTCTCCGCCTAGTGCCTCCTGCATGCCTATAAACCCCCCCCCCAGTAGAGTTGGATGAGCAGAATTTGACATTTTTGCCCCCACAAAAAATGAAATCGAATGGATTTGGCTGCCGCCCAACAAAATGGAGCGGAGAAACTTTGCAGTGTTTACTCCTCAGCTCAGGGCAACGCAAACACAAATCATGTGAAAAATATCTTGCAGCATGTAATGAATGAGGCCCATCAGCAGATTGTGTGTGGGTGTGTGAGTTTATCCCTGTTTGAGTGAGCATTAGAGCAGAAAGAACGGAAGGAGAGAGTTGTCCTGGGTGTTGCGAGGAAGGGAATGTTGGGAAGCAGGAGGCAGAGAGCACGTGTAGTGATGCTGCGGTGGGTGTGCAGCACTCTATGACTTTTTCTAAATGAGGCCAGTGAGAGCAGCTTTTGAGTTTGCATGCTGCTTATTAACCTTTAGGCAGAGAATGAAAAGGTTATTGTGCTCCTTCTCCACTCTTCTGTGCTCTTCTCTTTTCACTCCATTCATTTTCTTTCAACTGTGCATCCTTTAAGTGTGAACAATTTGTTTACTCTTTAGTCGATTGGACTCATTAGTTTGTACCTGTAGGTCCCATCTTTGTGACCTTTTTCTGAGTGATTAATTATCTTTTAATGTTATTCGAAAGTTTGGAATCCCTTGTCATATTAAGAATTGCAGTTGTTTTATTCAGTATTGACTAAGTGTCGCAGCCTTGTTTTTGGAATCATCAAGGTATTATTGAATAATCAATAATGTACTGTAATGGTCTGATTATAGTAATTTCATGACAATACTAAAACTGATATCCTTAATAAAAGGTGTTGAGCAAATCTTGAGACAGAACAACGTTGCAGATGTAAATACTCTAAACTACAACTACTCCTGAAACTAAATCTGGCAGTTAACAGATGAGTTTAATCAGGTGTGTCTGAGCAGGAAAATCACCAAACTGTGCTGAATGCCAGCCCTACAGGACCATAGCTGTGCACCCCTGTCTTAGATGATTATATTAACCTACATTGGTAGGTTAATAATGTACTGTGATTATACTCAATGGAAGTTATTCAGGAAAGGGAAAACCTCATCTCCAGAACCCATAATGCAGACTGTGTGTATATTTCCCAGTAGCCATCTGTTTTTAAAGGAGCAATATGTAAAATAATGTGATCAATACAGTATGTAAGATTTACAGTTCATTATCAACAGAATGTGAAGAAATAAATTCTTTGATTGTACGTTAAAGACGTCTATGTATCGCATTACATAGAGATATCTACTGAGGTTAGCATGCTAACTAGCTAACCCCAGGGCTTCCTGTCTCGTAATACCACTTTGTACCTCAAGAGGCGGTAGCAAGACACTGTAGCATGAAGAAACGTTTTTATAAACAAGTGACAAAAACAGCAGCAAAAGACAAGTAAACATTGCAATTGGTTTCCACCACTGGAGATGATCTTTGCAAGTGTATTGATAAAGTTTGATGCTAACCTCGTAAAGATTCTTTAGACCGGTAAGAGAACAGGGGAGGAGTAAGGTGGGAGTAGGAGGGACTGTGTGGAGTATGAATATGACAGATTGCATTATCTTACATATTGCTCCTTTAATGCGTTCTACCAAGTTTACTGTCTTCATCTAGTGCCTCCTGCACAACTATGAAACGTAATTGGAGTGGGTGGTCCTACAGAGACACAGCACTGATTTCACAGCCCCCTCTTCTCCCTGTTCCTTAGTCCTCTCTCAGTCTTACCTTTGTTTATCAAAAAGACTAGGTTCAGCTTGCTTACTCAAGAAGAAGCACTCCAGCCCAGATTCCTGTCCCTACTTCAGTCACACAGTCTATTTCTTATATTTTGACTAGACTGTAGGTCCAAACTTGCTAATACTTATTTAATTACCAGCATTGATGCATATGTTGGTTTCTTTCTGGTTTGTTTATTTGTTTTCTTCCATTATGCAGAGAAGTTTAACAGTTAGTTTTAGCACTGTTATTTTAATTACCCCATTAAAACGCCAAAAAAGTACATTTTCTAATTTGACTGCAGAGTTTGTCCTATTTTGCAATTCATTATATTGATTGATCAGTGGCAGAGGACACCATGATATTTGGGTTCAGGCGTGTGTGTGTGCCCGAGCGCGGGCGCGCGTGTGTGTATGTGTGTGTAAGAGAGAGAGAGAGGGCAAGCTGGCAGGCAGACACGGTGAAAGAGGTGGGAGGCTACTTCAGACCCTTATTGAGAGCAGGAGAAAATCAATCAGCAGAGCTTCCTGATTGACAGGCAGGCGAGATGTTTTCTGTGGAGGTGTCAAATGCTGCACAATTGCGATTTCTCCCACCACCCTCAACCCCTCCCTCTCTCCATCTCCCTCATGTCCATCATTCTATTATTCAACCATCATTATTTAGCCCATCTCTCCCAAATTTCACTCAGGTCTGTCTTCAATACTCTTCTCACCACACACACACTCTCTCTCTCTTTCTCTCTCTCTGCATTCTCCTCCTTCTTCTTCTTCTTCTTCCCTCACACTCTGTTCCCTAGTTTTCTGCAGAAGGAGTAGCACTGCTCTCAGTGCCAGCCACTTAAAGCTGCTGACTGACACTACTTTAATCTTGCTGCTCCATAACCTTCAGTGCAGAGGAAGAGCTGCCGAGGTTGTGCTGTCTTCCCACACACACAACACAAATAGCTCTCTCTTGTCTTTCTGTTCTCCGAGGAAACTTGTTTACAGTCATTTGTTTTCATTAACATCACTGCATACGTGTGTACAATCTGGCGCGGGAAGAAACGGAGCCGGGCGAAATGGCATTGTGTCACTTTACTGTGGCTGTGGCCTGACTCTCGGAATTGTGCTCGAGCACAGAGCAGCAGCCGTCTTCACACTCTGCTTCCACGCAAATCGAAATGAAAGCATTACTTCTGCTAGAGCACTCTCGTGAAACTTTAGCCTCTTTCTCAGAGACCGAAATGGTTTCCTCGACAGTGGAATGTAATGAATCACATGCGCTTGTGTCACTAATTATTTGCTTAGTGCTGTCAAGTCTGTTCTAGTGTCCATATGGATAGTGTCACTCCAGAATGTCCAGTCTTCTGCTTTGGGTCTTTAGGGTTTCTTATGGCTTGTTCATGATATCTCTGATTAAGACCATCCATCTTCCTCTTTAACCTTGAATTTTTTCTAGCCTTATTGTCTTTTCCAATAAACTGGCTCTTCCCACAATATCTCCAAACCTGGGTTTCAAGCGAGAGTTGAGGCTCGATTTGATGAAGAATCCATTTGTTTGTTTCCTTTGCCAGTCCAGGTACTGTTAAAATCCCAGGCAACACAGAGTAAAGTGTTACACTCATTGTATGATACTAAACAAGGGTGTTATATTAAACATCCAGCAAAGCTTGAATGAAAATTATAAAATATTAATAAGTCATTTCATGATAATTGGGAAATCTGTACAGCTTTGAGAATGGTCCCAAAAAGAAACTGACGTCCACAGTGCCTCATATTTGTTTATGTTGTTCCCAATATGCTGCAAACTGTGAATAAGTGTTGGGGTTTGGTGTCTACTTCATAGCATTTCAATCTACTGTAGTTATTATTGAACAACAGGTATTATTGACAAGTGACCCCAAAGTTTTGGGCAATAGTGTAAGAATTAGGAACAGGGAATCTGCATTATAGATTTTTGAACAGGCAAAAATAATGCACAAAACCCTTATAACATCTGATGCGCTGGTGTGTTCTATTAGACACTCCTACCCTGCTGGTCCACCTTGTAGATGTAAAGTCAGATACGATAGCTCATCTGCTGCTGCACAGTTTGTGTTGGTTATCAACAATCACGGGACGCTGCCTGCAGGATGCTGTTGGCTGGGTAGTTTTGGTTGGAGAACTATCCTCAGTCTAGCAGTGCTGACACTGCAGTGCTGAGAATGATCCACCACCCAAATAACACCTGCTCTGTGGTGGTCCTGTGGGGGTCCTGACCATTGAAGAACAGGGTAAAAGGGGTCTAATAACATATGCAGAGAAACAGATGGACTACAGTCTGTAATTGTAGATCTACAAAGTTCTCCTATATGGTAAGTGAACCTGATAAAATGGACCTGGAGATGTGCCTAATGAAGTGCTCAGTGAGGGTAATTCCTTCATGTGGATAGATGTACACATTTACATTGAGTACATTCACAGTCTTGTGGAATCAGATGTGATCTTGTGACAAGAATGCACATCAGAGAACAACTTGATAAACCTTTGGTGTTGGATTTTAGCAAGATCAGCTGTCAACAAGGGTAAGCCCCCTTTAAAAGCCACCCCCCAAACTCCTCTGGTCCGTGCTCTTTTAACGTCCAGAGTACAATCAATAACACAAGCAAAACAAGCTTGCTAGCAAAGCGCTATCCATGGTGAACGGAACCATCTTTCCCTTGCAAGAGGTAATGATTCATTTAAATGCATGTGTCCTCTGCACACACACAGCTCACTTTACATGCTTATTTGGAGTGTTTTCAGCGGTGCTTACTTTCACATCTGTGATAACTGTTACATCCATGGGCTAACAGGCTTGTTGTTCATCAGACTGTACTGACGAGCGCACCACCACTGTCTACTTTGATCTCCACCTTATGAAATGCTGTCTTAGTTTGGAAATTTCACACTCTGTTTCTTCCCACTGTCTACATTCCCACCCACGTTTAGTCCGGAATTTCTCATGGCTGTCTCCAGACGATCTCATTATGAAATCACGCCTGGCCCCTCGAGACTAGTAAATTCAAGGCATCACTTTATAATATTCCAAGCCTTCTGGCTGGAGGTTTTGCTTGTTGATTCTAGTTTTCCTTTATCATTCCTTTTTTTTTCAATTTTTTAAAATTCCAATTAATTATCTGCATGTTCAGTTTGTAAGAACCGTTGCTTGCAAAGTCCACCTGTCTTGGTTTCCTCAGTCCAACTTTCCTTTCTTTGCAGCTTCATAAAAGTTGACTCCATGATGCCTGCTGAGAGAACCTTTGGCAGCTGTTCTGCCTGAATTGTTTGCATGTGAAGCCTCTGTGCCTAGCACACAGGGACACCGTCTGTCACTCAGCCAATACTTTAGGACAATGAGTAAATTGGAGTGTGCCCTTGCTGGACACTCTCAAGACAGAGTGAAAGAACCTTGGTGTGCTAATTGTGATGGGAAGTAAAAGTCTTCAGAGCATGCGAGAGAAAACAAAAAGCAGCGTCTCGTATTGTTTTTTTATTTTCCGGCGCATGACATGTGGGAGATCTTTTCAGGAATGCAGCATTTATCTTTGCCCGGTTTTGGCGGAGTTTGAAATAAGGAGTCAATTTGACAGTCAAGTCGGGAAAAAAATAAATAAATAAGAAATAAAAACAGCAGCGTTCTCCTGAAGACATTTGACAAGTGTCTCTTTCATTTTGGGATAACATGGAAACGTTGCTCCATTGAGGTTTGAAAAGACTGTATTTTGAGCCACGCACTTTTGCATACAAAATGAAATAACTAGGCCACTATTGTTGTCTTGTGTCACCAGGCACAGCTTCAATAAGACATGAAAAGTGTGTGTGGAAAATTGTTTTCTTAAAATCTTTGAGGTACAATCAATATTTGACGAAGCTCTGATCAATAATTTGAGGGTCATGATGGGGGTATCAAGGTATCCTACGGTGCTTATTCATAGAAATGGATCATAGGGAACAAATGTCTTACATACTGGTTCACTGAATCATTGCTTGGTTTCTGAAGCGAAGCGAAGCACATTAGTAATGGTAGGATGGCATCTTTGGTGCTTTTTAAGCCAGACTTTTAATACTGCTGTAAGTTATAACCACTTGAGTGGAGCCATGCAGAGTTCTATAACTAAAAGGGCCCATAAAAAGGAGAATTGTTCGATGTACAGCGCTGATGGAACAGCGTTTTTTTTGTTGTTGTTGTTGTTATTGTGATGATGCCGTTCTTCTGAAATCAAAGCTATTAATAGAGAATTTATCCTCTTTTTGCTGCAGTAACAACCTTACTGTACACTAGATGTTGGACACATTGCTGTGAGGGTCTAATAGCATTCAGCCATGAGAGCATTAGTCAGGTCAGGTACTGATTTTGAGCATTTGGTTCTGGGTCACCAACACCATTCTAACTCATCCCATAAGTACTGGACGGAGCTTCATCACTCCAGAGAGCACTGTTGCCACTGCTCCATAGTCTGAAACTCAACACTTGGCATGGTGACCTCCAGAACCTCTCGTTATGGTTGTGCATTGAAAAGCATTGAAAGACTTTGGCTGACGATTTTTGATAGCGTCCAGCTGATTGTGCTTTTTGATGGGATGCACGGTTTCAACGTTGCCCATTAAGAATAAATGGGATGGAAAAGTGCATGCCCATATACTGTACTTCTGCTTGACCAACAGACACTGTTTCAGATTCTCCAGACAGACCCCCAAACACAAATTCAGTGTTGATCCAACCTGCACTCGTCTGTTTGTCTTTTTTTTCAATCCTCTTCTCTTTCATAGAGTCCTATTCACTTTTGGCCCCACCCAAACCCTATGTTTTCCTTTAATCTACAGCCACCAGACTGTATGTACTCACTCAAGGCAGATCTCCAAGCTCTAATCCACAGCCATACTGTCTAGCACTCCTCTATATGACATTTATTCATCCATCGTTCCTCCCAAAGCAAACACAGTTTAGCAACAGCCTAGCAGGAAGTAGGAACCATTGAAGCTGCGTAACCATTCTGCGATTCTTTCAGGAAATGCACTTTTCTAGGTCTATTTGAAATGCTGTTCTATGGAGAATATACAAGCTGTGTTTGTGTATGCAGTTGAATACCTGTGTCAGCCCCCAGCTGTTTATGTTAAAGATATGAAGGAGAGCTTTAGTTCGGACTGCTTCAAGGATGAGGTGCTGCCAATCAGCACAGAGGTCACTTACATATGTATATCACTTTTAAAGGCACAGTAACAAATTCAGCCTTGATTCTAAAAAGATTATGAAAGGTTGCAAGATGGTCAATTATAAATGAGTGACTACAGTTTAAAAAACAGGATAAAAAATAAATACAATAATATGCAAGAAAAGTGTAGGATAACTTGGCTGATAGAGGCCATTTTTGTGTGAGACACTAGGAGAATGCCTTGATAAGCAAGGTTTAGGCAGCTCAGTGGTTAGTGCCACTCCATATTGCCTTTAGATCCATCTCGGTTGAGTGTTTGCCCTCGCCCCAGAGGTCTTCAGCACCTCAGACACTTGAGCAAGACTCTAACCCCAATTCGCTCTAGGGTTTCTGGCCCAGGCACTCCATTCTAGGGCCTTCGGGGTGTGGAAATAATTGCGGACATTTTTTTTCTCTTAACGCTTCGACATCTTCTAAATAAATCAACTAAATAGATAAGAAATGTCGGCTTCCGAAGTCATATTAAAGTCATCCTTTCTAGGTTGCCTTTTTATTTGAATCTCTCCTCAAAGGTTAGATTTTTCTCTTTCATGTAGCCATGAGTGATCAGAATGTGTGAAGGCCAATTTTTCCATGAAATTTTGTATTGCTTATTTATCAGTAACGGACAGTGCCTTTGGCCCTTGATAATAATGAGATGGAATTCATGTTCCTGCTCTAATTTAAACCCCCCTGACTTCACTTGCACCCTATAAACCACAGATGAGCCAAATGTCATTGCGGTGAGAGAAAGAGCTGTAATTTTGGGGGCTGCGGCTCCTTTTGCCACCTCTGCAGATTAAAGGCAATGATGAAAGGTTATCTGACGCATAGCCTGGCCCAGCAGGGAAGATAGGCAAATTAATATTCTACCTATATTTTCAGCCTGAAATTCCCTCTTTAATGTAAGAGGGAGGAATGGAATGCGCTCCTTGAAGTGTAAAAGGTATTGGATGTAAAATAGCAGAAAACAGGGGTGCTTTGTGTGGAATCTCTCAATGCCCTGATCTGGGATATTTTCACCCTCTCCTCGTAATGAATATTACTGTCTTGTATATGATGTGATTTAGTGCGGAACAGATCCTGGATCAGCTCTCCTTCTACATCACACTTCCTTCTGGATAACAATCCTGATCTGTATGGGATCATCACGGATATTAGATTCTGACTAAAGACTTGCATGGGAGGATACGCTTGTTTGACTGCGTTATTACAACTGGCTTGTCTCTTGTAGGCTGAAGGGATTATGTTCAAAATACACTCTCTATCTCTCTCTCTCTCATGCACTCTCTTGTTCATGCTAATGAGTCTGATTTTGCTCTGTGAAAGTTTAAAATGTTCTTCTGCTTATTTAGAAAGATGGTGTTTGCTAAGAGGAAGTTCACCTGTTTTTCTAATGTTCTGCATAATTAAATGGCTAAGATGTAAACAAAGTAATTTAGAGTGGTTTTGAGTGAAGAGCCCCATTGTAGAGAATTGTTCACAGTGGTGCTGACAGAAACCAGGACTGTGGTCATCTCCGACAAAACATTACATACTGTTTATTTACATGGAAACAGTGATGTGTTGTTACACAAGCATTGCACCTAGGGCAGATGAGAAGGTCATTCTTAGTGTCTTTGTTGAAGAATTTCTGCAGCTTGATTTAAAAAAAAATAAAATTCTAACAACAAACCTGTCTTAATCCTGTCCTAATATCTTCAGTTGTTGCCTACACTAATCTGCAGTGACCAGGACTTTATTAGAATCCATTGTGTGCACTGACTTTTTAATAGGTTGCGGTCTATATACCTCAAAGCCTGTTGAACATGCGCTTTGACCGTTTCAACCATTTCAACAAAACATGTCATTCAACCCAGAAATCATAGCAAAGCAGTGCACAGCGTTTTGAGACTGAACATGCCCCTAAAAAAGCTGAAACATTTAATGTATTCAAAAGCTACTTCACAGAACGTTTTACGTAGCACGGTTACAAATATGCTTCCCTATTGCCTCAGTCTTGTAAGGGCTGTAACCCTTTTATGTTCTTCTCAACTTTTTGGAAGAGCACAGTTTGAGCCATGATATCTTAAACGAGAAGGTGCTTATCCTTACCTAACCTGATTGTGCTATCTCTACCAATTGGCAGAAATATGTTGGATAAAGAGGACACAAGTAAATCTCTTTGGATATTATAGCTTCCACATATCATAGTGTTAGAAGGTTCGAATGAATCAAATGAACCAATGATTAATGAACCAAATTATGCAACTTTATACAACAAAAAAGGAGTTTAATAAGGCTAAAACAATTTCTGAAAAACATGTGTTATCAAACGGTTTCTTTATGCTACAAGTATCTATGCTAAACTAATATAATTCAGATTGACTACTTGCTTGCTCTGTAATTATAGCCTCAAACAAATAAAAATGCAAAAAAGGAAGGAAGGACACTGAATTTTTACTATATTGTTACTTTTATGATAAGCTTTGGGCTTAAAACATTTATATTTTTATATGCATTTATTAAAGCATTTGTTGATGGTGGTACATGGAGGTACATGCAGGGTGTTATATGGCCAAATATCCTCCAAAGAAAGCTTATTTTTTCATATTCACCACTATTTCATCATCGTCATCATCATCACCACTCAGAAACCCCAGAAAAGATGTGTAGGTTCACTGGTAATTTTGCAGAGTAAATAAAATGTCTCTGTCCCTGGTTCCGATCACCACCACTGTAAAGAAACGCCTTGCCTTGAGAGAACTATTGCACATCAAACACTCTGAATAACTTTGTTTACATCTCAACAAATGAATTATGCAGAAATCTTTGTAAAATCTATGAAATTTCCCCCACAAACAGTCAGGGGGGTACCTGTTTAAACTCTCTCCATGTTCTGCTAAAACCAAACTTGTTTAGAATTCTGATTTAAAGCCCTCATTAAAGCTTCTTTCTAATCTACGGTTTAGCATACCTGCTCTAATGGAAGATAATGACATTTTGGCAGTCATAAGGATGTATATGTGTGCTTTGGGTGTGAATGCCTGTCTCTGGCATTTGCAATTGTGTTGTCCAAGGCAGTCCATGTTTTTCTTGTTTTCACAGGCCGGCAGCCAATTATTTGATAAGTGACAATGGTCTCATCTGAACTTGCTACTGCCAGTGGGTGAGAACAAGTATTTTTCTTGTATATGTTTATTTATTTATTTATTTAGTTATTTCCTCTTTGAACTAGTTCCGTGGTTTGAAAGACTGATAGCTTCTTCTGTACAGTGTGTGGGTGAAAGTATGAGCTGCTGTAATTACCACATTAACAACTAACAAAAGTTCTACTGCGGCATGTTCAAAGCAAAGTCGTACGCAAAAAAAGTGTTGCTCAGACAAAAAGCACGTGTCCCTATTTCAATGACAGGTTTTGTTGAGGTTCAAAGTTAACGCATTCTTTCCAGAGAACACACTTCTGCACTTTAATGCACAATTCTTTTTTATTTGTTTATTTTAATATACTGGGGGAAAACTATGTTAAACGCTGTGTTCTCTGTGGAGGATATGTTATCTTCATGTAGGAAATCAACTAAACAAGTCATTTGACTGGGTGTGTTCAAACTTCAGCATGGTGAAGATAGTCCTGTGTGTTAAGTTTTGGTCTGAGTTTCTTATCTATTTATTCTGAAGAAGGACTCACAGAAAAACTTCAGCAGCCAGCGAAACCCTACAGCACAGCAGAGGAGAAGCTTTGCACTTTTTATAACCCCCGCTCTGTGAGTTAGCATGGCCTACTGTTTTATGGCTGAGCTGTTGTTTTTTCCTGGAAGCTTGCACTATAACAGCACTTACAGTTAACAGGGGCAGTTCTAGCGGGACAGAAATCTGACCAACTAAATTGTGGCAAAGGTTGATCCCAATTTGTTGCCAGTGTCTGTCGATGGACTTCATGGCTAAGTACTTGATTTTATTATTACACCTGTTAACGATGAGTGTGGCTGGAACACTGGGACTCAACAATCAGGAGAGGCATTTGTAGCCATATAGTGTATATTTCAGTAAATGTGAAAGTATTATAATTTGAAAATACACAGTAATGTATACTAGAAAGTAATAATCCACAAATCTTTTACTCAAGAACATGTTCATGGAAGTATTTGCTAACTACCTCCTTATCCCTGCCTATAAGGCTAGAGAAGAGAGACCGGAATGGGCATTGCCTAAATTTGTAATGGAAAAATGGATAACACTTTACAGTAAAGGATATATCAGTAATAAGCATTACTAAATAGTTAAGTAATATTACAATTAGTCATTGACTAATGATAATGATAGGAACATTATTTTGAATGTATTTTGTAGTTTATAATCATGATTAAAAATATATGTATAATTCCGTTGTCTGATCTGATCCTAGAGTATTCTTACCCTGCATGTTTTGTGTGTTTCACTGTTCCAACTGATCATGGCCCAGTTTAACAAAAGCATCTTATACAGGATAGGATAGAATAATATATCAAATATTATGAATGGAAATATCATTACTAATAATTATTAAATGTTCATTTTGACCCCTATTGTAAAGTGTGCAAACGTATTTAATGAATATTACATAACCAATATGTACTTTATATATGAACTTGATATGCACTTGATAAATCTTAAAGATTTTA
Source organism: Semaprochilodus insignis (assembly GCA_034552555.1). Classification (NCBI taxonomy): domain Eukaryota; kingdom Metazoa; phylum Chordata; class Actinopteri; order Characiformes; family Prochilodontidae; genus Semaprochilodus; species Semaprochilodus insignis. The sequence goes on along the minus strand of CM067474.1, from coordinate 53,318,676 downwards.
AGATTTAAGATTTTGATAACGCTTTTATGTGACATTATCATAGGCTTTATTAAATTGTTCATTAGGGCTTACTTCTTATTGTCTCAACACAGTTATTATTACTACAGTCTAAAATAATATTAGTCCCTATTTCTATCGTTAGTTCATGATTAAGTGCTACATTTCTTAACCATTTACATCACATCCAATTAAATCACATTATTGTCATGTCACGTGTACACAAATGTGAAGGTGAGTGAAAATCTTAGGTGTGTATTCCCTTGCAGTACTTAAATACAAAATACACATTAGACAATGAATATACACAATAATAAACACCAGAATAACTCTGTTTATCCAAATATACAGTTTTATATAACATGTTACTGTTATAAAAAGTAAAGTAAAGTAAAGTTATAAAGTAAAGAAGATATGGTACAGATTACAGATGTACACATTCCTGTATATGCAGATAGGGGAGTCTGAGGTAGATAAAAGAGATACAGAGTATATATATAGGGGATAGAATAAGATATATTGCAGATTTACAATATATGGATAGAAGATAAACAGTAAATATTGTAAATATAGATAAACTATATGTGCAGTTATAGATATGCTACAAGTGCTGAGTGATAGTGAGGGTGTGGATTGTCCATGGAGATCATCGTGATGATGATTCAGGTGAGATGTGTAGTGACAGTCCCACTGACAGATGCAGCAGCGCTACTGTAGCCTGATGGCCCGGGGGAAAAACCTGTCTCAGAACTGGCTGGTTCTAAACTTCTGAACCTGAACCCACTCCGCAGCTGTGAGAACTGGTCCTCCTCAGGCAGTATTTAGCAATGCTTATTACTGTCTTAAGTACCGTTAATAGATGTACCCTTACTGTAAAGTGAAACCGAAACTGTACAAACAACAGAAATGATGCCAGTAGTAGGCAGGTGTTTAAAAGTGTACCATGCACTTCATAATCGACCATGCTTTCAGGTGGATTTTGAGCTGTGTTCAGAAATGTGTTCTTTCTTTTGTCCGAGCATGATTTCCTTGCCCGGAACTCGGGACTGATTCATAGCTTGTCTGCATTATTATTATTATTATTATTATTATTATTATTATTTTTTTTGTTTTCACTCTCCACCTTGGCAGCTTCAGAGGATCATGAATTGAACCTGAAGTGTTAAATGTGTGGGCTGAAATGTTCTCTGCTGTTTCTCTCTCACTTCCTTTGAGTGGGCTCGCTGGCCTTGAAGCTGATAGGCAGACCCTAATTGCCTTTCATGCCTCTTAAAGGTAAAACACTCGATAGAAATCTAACAGTTAGCTACGAAATCTGCAGCAGTGTGCTGTTACTCATGCCCTGGTGAATGGTGCAGTGAAAACACTTTTTTCCACATAGGCTCGTGGAGAAGTTCAATTTAAAGACAGTAATTTGTCAGACCTTGCAGCTGACTCTCTGGTGAAGACGGCAGCATGCTTTCGTCTGAGGGGCATGATTTATATCCTGTTTTCTGAAAGCAGGAACACCACGCGGGCACATAGTGTTGAAACTGAAGCACCCTGGCTTAAGGGTGGTGTCTACCTGAATGAGTGACATTAAGATCACATTGTGGACTCTAATGTAATTTATGCTTCTCATCAACTAATGCAGCGCAAATCCATTTTCAGCCAAACAGGAAGGGCCACATACATTAACTTGATGGTGAGGCAGAGCCAAGGGGCCAGCAAATGATAGGAAATGTAATTACAGGCCACCTCTCCCTGTGACCCCCCTCCCGCCTCGAATAGAACAAAAATGGACAGAGCTCCCAAAAGCACCAGTACCTCAAGCAACTTTTATATATTGTCATTGTCATATCAAAACTCACTGCTTCATTTTCATCTTAATTCACTTTTCATTGTGTCAGAGTTTCAAGATAAATGGATCAATATAAATGGCCCAAAATGACTTGCTACATGAATGCAAATATGGTCCCAGTGGTGGGATTTGCCGTGCTTGGTCCCTAGATAGTACTAGAGGGAACATGGTTGGTCCCTAGATAGTACTGTCTCACCCGTGGGATTCGTTCATTTTTAAATGCTGATGCAACAATCGACTTTAGTTCTACTTGTTCCTCAAAATCTGTCTGTTAATTTGTCTTCCCAAAACATGTAACCAGCATACGTCAAACCATGATGACACTGATGAAACAGATCCTGAACTCTGACTGGCTGAGCTGTGTTCTAAGCTGTTATAAAATACCCATGTCTTTGACGATGGTATTCTACAGTGGTATTCTATAAAAATGAAGGTCATTTATTTTTCCATTCCTGTTCCAGCATCCAACAGCATAGAGCAGTCATTATTCCGTGGATCATATCCATTTCCCTAGTACCTGTTTCTAAATGTGTCTGCAATCACAATGTTCATGCAAGTGCCAGTGATGTAACTATGATGTCCACTCCCGGTTGGTCTAAAGACTCAAACTACTAACCATGTGGCCATGAGGGATAGGGATACAGTCTCAAGTACTTCCTGCTCTAAAATGCAGGGGGCATGGTTAAAATAAGGCTTATATTTTTAATTAGACATGGCACAGCAATATTTGTTTTAATTTAATTTAAATAAAATTTAATCTATATCCTTCAGCTTCAGCCTTAAAAGAAAATGAAAAAAGATCATTAAAAACTATTAAAAAGTATTATTTATTACAAGTTGAAATTTAGGGGTTAGGATTTGGGACAATTGCCTCTCAATAGAAAGTGCCTTGTTAATTACTATTGCTATTACTTCCTCGAGTTCAGATCATAATGATAAAGATAAAGATCATAATGCAGTCCTTGTAAGTACTGAAGCTCTAATATTTTAGTTTATTATTACTTTTATTACTATTAATACATGAATACCTATGTAGTACACTATGTAGGGGGTAGGAAGTCATTTGAGATTCAACCCCAATGTTGGGAAAAGACACATAAATTGATCTTAGCTTGATGCTAATAGAAGGCTGAAGATCACATGGAGGGGCTAGAGGAAATTATCATTCGTGTCATGTCTAATAACACCCTGCACTTCATGTCATGCCTAATGAAAGACTTACCCAAGTGTGTGTATTTCAGAAGCATGTACTTAATGCACTCTAGTGGCATGTTTCATTCCTATCACTCATAGCAAATGCATAGCAAATGTTTTGTTTTGTCAGCTGTGCTGGGCACTTCTGGTTTAAAACATGCTTGCCTACTTTGTGCTGCTGATATGTTTTGCTCTGGGGTTTCAGTCAGATACACGGAAGGCAGTCAGCGTTTACTGCAAAGAGCTACCAGAGCCACCAACTTAAACTTAGCCTTAATGATTCTTTAGTCAGTCATTATTAACATAGAATAACCACCTCACTACCAAATCACACAGAACATTTTAACATCATATGCAGAATGATGAGAAAGAGTGTTTCTCATTCTTGTTTTTATATCCTTAAAAGGCTATTTTAAATCACCTTATTTGTCAGTTGTCTGTAAATAAAAGAGTCAAAAATAGTTAAAGCATGTGGAAAAACTGGGTAATATAAAAAACAAAGCATCCATGATCTGATATTGTTTGCTGATCTTGTAGTCTGATTCTGTACACCATTCTGCAGATGACATGTTCACTTTGGTGGACAGTTGGAGTTGGAGATTTTTCTTGTGAATGGGATTAAAGTTATGAAGGAATTTTTTTCCTTCTGCTCAAAAAAGGTAGGTATGGTTCGGTTGACTCCTATCACTTTTTGCTGTAGTTTTTCTCATTGAATATTTATTCTGCCAATAGCAGGTTTGTTTGCACAAACACTGCACTACCACCACACTAATCAGCCCCACAGCCCAGCACATAAATGCACATGCAATACATCTTCTCATCTTTAAGCCAGCAATTCCAGATTTTTGACCTCACAAAGTCTGAGCAGAGTCCCTGGGGTGCGTGAGGGCATGACAAACCATCCCCTCCATCCATGTAGTCTTTGTCTGCCCCGCACCGCTCCATTGATGCTGGCAAGGCTGCTGATTACTTCACTGGAAAGGCGCAGTAAATGGTGCCAGGCTGCCCAGCTGGCAGGTCCTCCTTGCTCCTCTTCTTCACTGCTCGTCTTTTGAGCTCACGGTAAAATATTTCTGTAAAAATGCAGCCACATTTCCGCAGTAAGATGCAGTTTTGTTTGTTCCACTAATACTGTGAAAAACAACACTTTATTCAGGGTATTACCATATACTGGCAGCTTAAGAAGCAAACCTTTTTCCCCAAAGCTGTCCTCAGCCATACACTGGGTCAGAAGCCCCAGGATTACTCTCTCATGGTCTACCTTAAACAAGGTGAGCCACCTCAGTAACATAAACTGCTGCTTTGCTATGTATGAAACTTTGTTTGTTGAACAGATTAGATGTGTATCTAAGAAAACCAGTACTGCACAATTAAGTTATTTTTAGCTAGATTTAAATGTGAGAGCTGGCTGGTTTGCTAATGCTTAACCTCTAAACCTCTAAACCTCTAACCTCTTAAATTACCAACCCATGTGGACGTGGATAATGTTAGCAGTTTATACTTATTGGTCACTTCATTAACACCTTTTTAAACAACTCAGTGTCCTGTGACCACTGATGAAAGACAAGAGGATGACCAACACAAACTCAGCAGCAGAAGAGCTGTCATCTCTGACTTTACATCTACAAGGTGGACCAACAAGGTAGGGGTGTCTAATAGAGTGGACACAGTATTTAAACACTCCAGCAGCACTTCTGTGTCTGATCCACTCATACCAGCACAACACACACTAACACCTATGTTAGTGTCTCTGTAGTGGTGAGAATGATCCACCACCCAAATAATCTTTGCTCTGTGGTGGTCCTGTGGGGGTTCTACCATCAAAGAACAGGAGAACAAAGTATATAGAGAATCAGATGGACTACAGTCTGTAATTGTACGACTACAAAGTGCTCCTATATGGTAAGTAGAGCTGATTAGCTCTAGCTGGCTACTTCTCAAGCTAATGCAAATTCTAATTTTGAAACAAAATGAATCATGATTTGAAATTACATTACAATACTGGATTTTCTCAAAGCAATTCTCAGCACCACTCTGCTCAGTGCCTCTCATTACTCTGAAAGCCCTTGTCCACATTTACAATTCACTATTTGCTCTGGTATACTGCTAGGAAAGGATAGAATCATCAACAAGAAATCTCTCATAGACAGTCCTCATGTTTCCAAGCTCCTAAAGAGTCTTGAAAGTTTCACACCCTCACACTAAAGCCTTCACCAGTAGTATGTGTGCAGACACTGTTTTCTGTGGTCTGTTGGTTATTGGTTGTGATTCCGTTGTCATTATAAACTGACCCGAAAAAAAATGGTCTCCTGTGACTGAAACGTACCTAATAGCATGTAATACCTTCACGAGCACAAATAACAGCTGTGATTCGATTTGGCATGAACTGGAAAAGAGTCTGGATGTACAGTGACACCCAGGTTCAGCCATTCTTGTATTAAAAATTGAGCAGTTCAGACAGATTTGGTGGATGCCGTCCCTGGCACAATCCAGAGGAAAATTTCCTGTAGACTGGGATTTTCTCCGCTGCTGGTAGACCCGTATGACCGTACGCTTCATACACCTGCAAATTCAGCTACTTCCTTCCCGCTATGGTCTTTGGCACGCCCAAATGCAATCACTTGCCAATAATTAACATCTGCTTTGTGACCCATTTTCGACACATCGAATGAGACATTCACTGCACTGTACCACCTTGTGTCAATCTATGAATCCCGTCGCACACCCCGTATGTATTTATAGCCCCATCATCCTCATGCAACACCATCTGCAGGTTATTACCACCATAAAACATGCAAGGTGATTTGCTGGGGAGTTTAAATAATAAATAACTTATTTGAATACATAACATTATAATGCCAGTGTTCTTTTCACACAGGGAAGTCCGTTGAAAGCCCGAGAGAGCAGGCCCGCTCTTTCAACCTGACTTGGGGCACTAACCCCTTCACCAGTCATCTCCACAGCCCAGCACAGATTAGCATAAGCAACACAGCTACACATCTTTAAACTAACAGTCTCTACTATCTACTAGAGCAGGTCTCTCTTACTTTGAGCCCACATGCATCCATGGCCCCATGAGCCAATTGTGGGACACGGCAGTCTTTAAATCCAGACTGCAAAATCTGGGAATGATCCAAAGACCTCTGAGTTTGGGTCTGGAAGTATTGGCATCAGTTCCAGATGTACGATTTGTATTGCCTTTCGTTTGGTTCTGTTTGAAGGGAGAGTTTTGGTAGGGGAGGTCTCAATCCTCGCTTAGTATGAAAGTGAAGAAGAGCAAATTTCTGTAAAACTTCCAAACCCCGAGGACAATATTTTCAATTCCAGGGAAGGAAAACAACACACCCCAACACTTTTCTTTGCAGGCGTTTATCTGATTCACTTAATTTTTTCTCCATTTGCTGCTTGTTAGACTTCTGAAAAAGAAGGAGACAGAGTGGGTGTTTTTAAGGAGAGAAGTGGAGTGAGTGAAGCCGTATTGCGTAATGTATGAATAATCGCAAACAAATGGATAACTGAAACGGTGGGTAAATAATCTTATCGCTGCAAACAGGCATGAAGATACCCTCCCAGAACAAATATAAAATAGCCGAAATTCAGGCTGAGATGCAAGGGTATTCCGAATTGAAGTTGGGGAAGGGAGCAGGGCAGAATGAACTGTCTTTATCACTGCACACACCGGGCCTTCAGGTACCTTTGATGCCAAAGAGTGCTCATTTAATAGAACAAGGTGGCGGTAAAAGGATTCATACCGCTTGTTTTCCCCCATATTCATCCCGAATGCCTCCTGCATACCATAGGCTATTATGTTCAATCCACACTGGTGCTTCATGTAGTATGAGGTACTTATTTTTTACAAGACAATTGATGATTTTTTTCAGTCCAGTGAATGGTATATGGTGTTGTCCATTATTCCATGACTTTTCCGCCTTTCCGCTTCTTAGAGCGTTTATCCCTGGCTTCCAGACAGCAGGCAAAAACAGGACAGAACATAAACAGCAAACTGCAGCTCTGTTTTCTGCTGCAGTCAGAGGGCTGTTTTGATTCTGGTCTGATGTCTGTCATGTTTTTCAGGAATAGAACAGACTGACAGGTCCACCAGTGGCTGAGGGAGAGAGGGCAACACGCAAGGTTCAGAAATAAGAACCGCAGCCGGCTTTTTAAAGCTCCTCTCTGGAGAAAATCAAATTGGGTTATTTTTACCAGGTTCATTTGAGTCTGTCTCTTATTGGATGCCTGTGTCTGTATCTGTAAATGGGGTTGTTTTGTTGATCGTTTGTCTCTGTTCCTTCCTTTTCCTCTCCTCCTTTCTCTTTCACATCTGATGAACCTCATCTCACCTTCTGTTCTTTGCTCTTGATATCTCTCTCATCTCTCCTCTCCTCTCGTCTCGTCTCCTCTCCTCTCCTCTACTGCTCTCTTCTCTTCTCTTCTGCTCTCTTCTCTTTTCTTCTCTTCTCTTCACTCTGTTCTTTCTTTTCTCTTCTCTTCTCTACTCTTTCTTTTCTCTTCTCTTCACTTTTCTTCTCTTCACTTCTCTTCTCTTCTCTTCTCTTCTCTTCTCTTCTCATTTCTCACCACTACTCTTGACATCTTTTTCTTTTTTGTTGTCTTCTTTATATGTTCCTCTTGCTGTCTTGCTGCTTTGTCTCCTCACTCCAGAATGGGGGCTTTTGGCTCACACAGTGTAAGCAGTGTTCAGACTGGAGCAGTGTTGAGCTCCAGAGGTGATGACAGGCACTTGTGCTGAGACAGTCTGGGCTTTCTCTGAGCTTTCTCTATAGGAGCACCGAGTTCCTATTCTAACTCATACTACATGTTCCTGATCAGCACGGTCTGCTGATGAATCTGTCATGTGAAAATGTTCATATGAATGGCCAAATCTATCATGGAATATATCAAGGAAAGTCAGTAGGGGAAATTAATTATTTGGAAAATGATACAGTGAAACATGTAATGGCATGACACATAATGCTCATTAGCAATAAGCTTTAAGCCCCACAGTATTTAATGTATTTTCTTTCGGCACACACAAACATTAAAGCATAGTAACTCACTGTAAGTACCATAGTGATGGCTGAATGTCTTCTCATGTCCAGCACCAGTTATATAGGTAATCTAGTATAAAGACAGGCAAGTTTGTGCAAGTTTTTTTTGTTTTTTAGCACCACTTTTCACCTTTATTACAACTGCCTTTCTTTTTGAGAAACCTTCTTTTAGATCTTCAAAGAAATCTGCAGGGATATTTTCCCACACCTCCAAAGTTCAGTGTAAGAAGTTGGTTGTATCTTTGTGCTTCTTAAGATCCAATTTACCCCAAACGCATTCAGTGATGTTGAGGTCTGGACTCTGACGTGGTCAGTTAATTCATTTCTTTTCCTTTTTTCTCAATAACAACTTCTTAATACCTATACATTTCGGACAGATAGCACTGAGTTGTCTTCTTAAAGTGGAAGGATGGACAGAAACATCTAAAGCAAGAGTGGAGCTTGACTTTCTCAAAGCTGGTGAATGGTGATAGTTTCTTTTAATCATTTCCTGCCGCTGTTTTGCAAACTCGTGTTTTTTCACTTTTTCCCAGTTGGCCTTCCCTTTCCTTACGCAAGTGAAATCTTATCTTCTCTGAAATACCTTCTGAAAAATGAAATGAATAACTTAATGGCCATTTTGGCTGGAAATGAAATAAGCAAGGGTACTGTTTAAAAACAATATGGAGATAACATTCCTGGAGAATGTTTCCAGTTGTAAGAGGAGCTTGCATTCAAAGATAAGTGATGTTATTTGCTGCATGCATGTCTATGAATGTAAAGGTCATCTAGGACCACTAACAAGAAAACACATTCAAAAAATGCTTTTCATCTTTGAACACTTTCAATGCAACCTTCTTTAACTGAGCCACATCCAGATGTTACAGTTCAGTCTTATGGGCTGGCCAACATCTGGTTCATGGTTCATATTTCTAGCAAGGTCAAGTTTGTTTGTTTCAAGTTTTGGCTCTGTGAGACATCTAGATCACTTCCACTGTGGCCTCCTATTGGCCATATATAGACCCTACAAACAGTTTGACTTAAGAGTTGGTGCAGGGTGGATACATATTAAGTGAGATCAGTGAAGGCCACTGGACCTTTGAAAAGCAAAATCAAAAATGAAGAAGAAAGCAGTGAATGACTTCTTAACATGCATTCATATTCCTGTAGACTGGCAGTGGCTTAGGTGCATCTACATGGAATTAATTAGAAATGACATTTTAAGACTCTAGAAGTGTTAATGGGACTGCAACTGGAAGTGTTAATGTTATTGGAACTGACTGATGCACTAATATAAATGTAATATAAACAGTGTGGACGTAGAGTGCATAGTGACATTGCTTTTCACAAGGATCTTGCAGTACTCTAACAACTAACATAAATGGTGTCTATCACCATTGACATATCTATGAAAGGTTGTGAAACTGGCTTTTGAAAAATGGCTACAAATTTGGGGTCACTGATCTCATTCACATAAAACCAGTTTCTTAGGAAATATGTGTGTACAATAACTCTACCCTTAAACTCATATCAGACAGTTTGTAGGAACCTGTAAAAATGAAGACCTTTTCAATGACACACAGAGGTGTAAGTGATTTCATGATAAGTGAGAAATCTATACAACATTGAGAATGAGAACGAAACTGACATCCACAAATGTCCCATATCTGAACCCATTTCTTTGCGACAACAAACTCCAACAAACACAAAATTATAGCTTATTTTTAAATGACACTTCGACACTTCCTAAACCAATATTTTTCCCAAAATACTAACGTTTTGCTGTGTAGTTTATGTGATTTCAGTGTACACCAAATAATCATTCATTAATAATGATTAATAATGATGTTACTTAAAAATGCTGGTTATGTTATTATGACCCCAAAATTGTAAGCGTTGCTGTATAGAAATATTGTGTGATTTGTGTGATGGTTATGTAAGAATGTGAAGCATAAAACATCCTACGCTCCAGATGAATATTTATCTGTTTACGTGCAACACTGCAACATTGCATAGCCACATGAGCTGTTTCGGCATCTGTCATTCTGTCCATCTTATGTTAGATCTTGATTGATTGCGTACACCTTTACTATTTTGGTTAACAGCACAGATATCCCAGTGTAGCTTTGAATTCACCCATCATGAGGTGTATCTTCTTATATGTACAGAATAAAAAAGCAATACTTTTCAGTGGTTCTTAAAGGTGTTTAAGTATTGAGTATATTGTAAACCCTAATAAGTAAAGTTTACGCAAATCATTTGAGGTAATTTGTTGCCTCAATTGAATTAAAAAAAAAATGTTCTGAGTACACTGAAATTATGCATAGAGTTAAATCCCCCCAACTTTTAAGTTTAACAAACAAAGTATAAGTATATATCACATACCGTACTATTGCATAAACTTGAGCTTGTAAGTTTAAGTAACCACATCAGTATTTGTTCTTCAGTTTTCACAGCAGTGTTACTTTGTAACGATCACACACTTAGATGTAAAAGAAAAGTTAAAAAGTCTTTAATAAAGAGTCTTACATACTCTAACATCACTGATAGAGTAGATGTTAGAATTGACAGTAATTGTTATCTTGTTACAACCAAATTGACTAAAGAGCAGAGTCACTAAACACATGCATGGTTAGGATACTCAAAACATGTGCATCTGGAGTTGCATTTAACACAGATATAATGTGAATGTGCTGTTTGTTTGAAAGCAGCATCTGAAGAAAAATAAGAGCTAAAAAACAGAAATAAAGTAACTTGCTAGGAATTCTGGGTAACTCCAACCCATATTCTCTTGTTGCTTGTCTTTTTTGAGTTTCTTCTACTTCCTAAACTAAGTACACTTAAATTTTCAACCAGACAGTACAAACAACTTGCCTAGATTAAGTGACAGCAACTAATTGGAAGAAAATAAGTAAATATTACTTCATCATTCCAGTACAAATAATGTCAGGGCTTTCAGTGTACAGACTCAACAGTGTGCATATTAGTTCTGTGGTTGATCACTTTCTTAGTGCTCTGGAAATTTGATAGGATTTGTATTGACCTTACAACCAGTCGACTCGAGGATGGGTCAAGCTTGTCCACTTTTCTTTCTCATTTGCATCTTTTTTAATAGTCTTTTAGAAACACCATTAGAGTGGCTTACGGCAGAGCTGTTCTGTGGGCTCATTAAAATGGAGGTGCTGTAAGTGCTTCCTTTGTTTGTTTCTCCCAGTTGGATGGATGTTTTGGTCTGTAGAGGAGCAAAAGAGGCCAGACTCACTGTGGGTAGTCTGGACCCACTGTGCTGAACCCTGGAAGTTAGAGAGACTGGAGAAATCATTTGGTTCTCCTTTAGTCTCTCTGCCAAACACAGAGCACGCTAATTACCTCACCCTCAACGGAGGCATCCATGCAGGGATTTTGGTATCGGTACCTTTATGGAATTTCAGACAACTTCCTATACTCATCAAGGCAGCTACTTGTGTAGTGATTCTTTATAATATGTTAACAGAGTGACAGACTGAAATGAATTAAGCATATAAACATTAATATTAGAAAACCTCATAATTCAGTTTCCTTTTCTTTCCACACCTTTTCCACACTTGATCCATTTTACTTCTTCTCCTGAAACTATTTTGGAGATATAAGCATTTATTTTGACATTTCCTTAAAGTCACACATGCATTCTTCATTAACTGATTCTGATTTCTGAACAGGCTTATTGACAGATGATTTTAGCCAATGTTCATTAGACTTTTTTAATACTATAAAGGAGCCTTAAAAAGCGTTAAATTAAAAAAAAACAAAAAAAAACAAAACAATCAACCAAATGTAACAAAAGAGTTTTAATGGTATGTTAAAGACATATATGTATATATATATTATGTTGCAGAGATATCTACTAAAATTAGCATGCTAACCAGCCAGCCCTGGCCCGTCCTGTTCGTAATACCACTTTTTAATCCTGCCGTCAGACCCGCATGAGAGGATGACGAAGAAGCACTGGCCTGGCAGTGTCCTTTAACCTATCATTTAAGGACAGCTAGCCAATGAAAGAAGGAGGAAATGCAACAATGGCTATAGCTCTAGGCATACAACCATTATCACCTCCACTCTTCTCTCGGCAAGAAACCCCCTTCAGCAGTAAACAAGAGAAGTGATATAAACAGAAACAAAACAAGAGGTAACATTGGCATTGCTTTCCACTGCTGGAGAGGCTCTGGGCGAGTAAAGGGATGAAGTTTGATGCTGAACACAACACAACGTTTCTTCTAGTCTGGTAAGTAAACAGAGGTTAATGCTAACACTGAAAGAGGAGGGAGTGTACATTTTCTGGTGATATGACTCCAATTCTTGGAGTATGAACCCAACAGGTTGTGTAGTCTTACAAATTGCTACTTTAAGCCAATGGCTGTAGAAATCTTAATGCCTTTCCGTTCTATAGAAATGAAGCTAAATTAAGTCATGTTGTCACATTTGGAACCAGAGTTTGGGCAGTAGAGACAAGAGTCGAAGTCAGGTATGCCTACTGGTTTGTTTGGCTCGCCCCCTTCTGTCAATACCAAGGTCAATCGCATCACAGACAGTCTTCATATAACTTGCTAAGCAAAAAAGAAGCAAAAGAACAGCAGACATTTTTCTGGATATCCAATTTGTCAAGTAAGTGTTATGTATGTATATAGACAGTAGCAATTTAATAAAAACAAATGCTATTAGCTAATTGTTACATATGCTAGCAACTTACAGGTAAGATAAGCTTGCATACCAGCTCCTCCACAGGCAAACTTAAGTCGCTCCTTGGTTAGCTCTTTTATTATATTGATTTTCATGTCTTATCACATGAGATAAGTGCTTACATTAATGCACCTGCTGCTAACAGGTCAGTGTAATTTGTTTATTGCTAGCTAGTTAATACCTAATCAACTTAGGTCACACTGGTCATTTTATGCTAACATTAGATTTACTGGCACACGGCAGGAGATGACTGTCACTGTGAGAACGTTTTTAATTTAATAGCTATATGAAATGATGAAACTGTTAGCTTTGACTAATGTTAGCCTAAATGTAGGCCTGACAACTCAACTACAAACTCATGTAATGAACAGGAAGGGTGTGATGCAGGTGCTGCAGCTGACCTCGTCCAGCCAAGGCTGTCAATCACTTAATTCCCAACTGTAGCCATGCCTTCTTACAATACAGCAGAATAACAGTTTAAAACTCATTTCTAGGGGAAAATAAAACTTGTGCCAATCTCTGAATAAGGAAATTATTAATTAAACAAATAAGGCAGTGTAGATGAAAAGACAGTTTAGACGAGAAAAATGATGTGGAAAATGGGCTGTTTTATCATTGAAATACAGCAATGGTGCTAGACCTGTGGTGGATAGGGATGGGCGGATCAATACCTAAACATCGATCCTGGCGTTGACTTTAAATAATTGATTCTGGCACACAAATATCCATATAATTTGTTTATGTAGTAGGATGGATGTGAATCTCTCAGAGAATACAAAAATGTAAAAAAAAATGTTCCCCTAAATGATGGTGTAGTATAGAAACTATTTTTCCTTCTGCCTCCTGAAAAGAGCTGGCAAATAAGAAGCCACTTTAAACATAATGTGCCAAATTGACAGTGAAATGTGTATTTTTAGCTGGCAGAGCAAATTATCAAAAGACTCACAAGCAAAAATGTCACATGGTACACCTCTCCTACAGAGCGAGACACGCCCAGCAGATTTTAATTATTTCAATTTGAATATATCATTCAAAAATCCATTCCTAGAGGTTACTTTACTTTTTAGAGAAGTTGCACTGTCAAATTATTAATCTTTTAGTGCCAGAGAGTTGTTGCTGAAAAAGAAACAGACAAAAAGCAGGAGACACAGTGTGACATGTGCAGTAAGGTTTTATAGACTGAAGACTATGAACTTAAAAATGAGATTGTTGGGCAAAAAAATGCAACCAGCTTCTTTAAAAACTGAACTTTGGAGGTGTAGAAAAAAACGTCCCTACAGATTTCTTTGCAAAATTGAGTCTCCTGAAAAGAATAGAAGACGTGATATGGAAAATGGTGGACACACTAAATATTGAAGAAAAAAAATGCTGCTGTGTTTATTTGTTGAAGTTTGTGATTTTCTGTTAAATACATGTTCTTGGCTTTATTCCAGACACTTTAACATGAATATCCTGTATTTAATGACTGTTGTAGCTGGAAATAAAAATAAATTAATGGGTTGTCTCTAAATTAAACATAATGCTATATCAAAAGTAAGGGGCAACTGGCTGTTTGGCGCAATGAGTCACGTATAATTATACTATGACATTTTGGTACAGGTGTTGCTACAGCATTCAAATCCAACACTCACCTGACTCACATTGTTTCCATCACAAAACTGCAACACAGGTCGGTCAAAAGAAAATGAATGAACTGGCTGATTGCTTGTTTGGAATCCGAATCAGATCTTGGCCAGTTCTGATTGTGCACCCTTACACTCTCTCTTGCTCTCTCTCAGATGCACAGTCACATTTTCACTTACTTCCAGATGTACTGTATTTTTGTCACATTTTTCTTTCTGCAGCTACAGATTTCCCTTAGTTAGATGTGGGCATGTTATTGAGCTACCGCTGTGAGAAGGGAAGGGAAAGGGCAGCCGTGTGGAGTCTGCTGGGGGATGATTGAGAGACTGTCACTTCCATGGTAGGAGTTGTGTAATAATGAAAAGTCCAGAGCAGTCCTGTCAGGCAGGATGTTGCTGCTCTAAGGGCAGTGGGCCATTTGAGGTCCAGCAGGGCCGCTCTGGAAATACTCTGCTCTACTCTGCCAGCAGCTCTGGAGATGGCAGGAAGTATATGATTGAAGGGACCCTTTCCTGCCTCCTCACCAGTAGCTGACATAAGGCGTAGGAGTAATGTATCATTAGTGTTACTATAATGCACTGTGCACAGGCCACGCTGTCAGCGCCTCCCAGCTGATATGACGGGCGCATAACTCGGTTATATAACAGGATAGAGCCCTTGTCAGAAGACACAGGACATTTCCCTGTAGTGGTTTGCTGTTAGGAATTTGGTGGTAGACGTTTCGGTTATTATTATAAAATGCCAACGTTAGTTTTACTTTCAGAGCTACCAAATCTCACAGTAAGGACCATGTTTCTGAAATCTGTAAGAGCGTCTGTGTCTTTGGATGTGATGTATTCCTCAATGACAGAAGCCACTGGGGAAGGTGAAGTTTGTGCAGCCACACTGAGCCACATGCTGTATTGATCAGCTTCGTCAGGGTCCGCACACAGACAAGGCCAAAACCACATTTAATTAAGCATCACTTGTGCCATGAAAGTCAATTACACACAGGGGTGAGAGCGCATTATCAGAGCTTCAGTGCCGTTCTTCAGGGCCTTGCCAGTGACCCATCCATGCTCCGCCCACAAATTCCATAGCAACTCTTTCAAGGTTCCTGGATGCCAGCTGTTTTTGTGAATAATCCACTTTTAGAGCGGGTTATTAAACTCGGACGATAAAGTGGGAAAGGTCACTCCAGACATTACAAGAGCACGGACCAAAGGAATTTCGGGGCAGGTTTTAGAGGGGGCTCTACTTTTGTCTGTGGCAGATCTTGCAGAAATCCAGCATCAAAAGTTGCATTTGGCCGTGTGAGACTACACAGGAGGAAGCAGCTAACATTACTAACTGTATCAACTAGAAATGCAGCATGTATTCACAACAGATATGAATTGATATGAGTTGAGGAATTCACATTCTCTACATACAGAACAAGAGGAAGTGAACTCTACAATGTTTCAGGAAGAGATGATACGGAGGGGGTCGTGCTAAAAGAAGTGGAGAATGACTAGTTTAAGGAGCTATAACTCATACACAGGAACAGACTGAAATGCACTGCAACTCATATTTAGAAAAAGTCAACAGTGAGGTAATACTCCAATCCTACACCATGACTAACAGTAATACTGTAATGCTGCAGCAACCCCTTTTCCCTGTAATTTACCTTCTTTCAGTTTACTACAACAACGTAGTCCATTTTACAGTGAGTGCGTTTACATGCACTTAATAATCCATTAACTGCAAAACTTTGTCAGTAATCTGTCAGTGTTTACATGCACTTGGGAAATCAGATACTGGATATCTCCGAGTCTGTGTGGGTCAGACAGTAATTGGATTTCTGCTTTGCAACCAGCCATGAAACTCACAGGAGAAGATTTTTTTTTAAACATTGAGTCACTTTAGTGGAAAAATACAAAACACACATAATCTGGAAGATTAGATTTAAATCCTTCATTTCATCATGCATGTAGTTGGTTTCAGCTTCAAAAGTGTTTTGTTGTCATCTGGTGGGTGCTGAGTCAAACGCTGCTTTCTTATTTCTGTTTGCCATGGTCTCAAAATTTTATCCTCAATATTTAATTATTTGGATATGTGTTTGATGGGTGTTTGGTTTTTAAGTCTGGGATGTAGATATCCATTTATTGTTTTTTAATTTTTTTATTTTTTAATTATTATTATTTTTTTGGCTAGATGTAGGATTTCAACAGAGGCATACTACAGGTTCAGGGTTACAGTCCATAACCCAGCTTTCATTTTCAGTAAACTGCCCCAAACATGGCAAGAAGCGCTAACAGCTAAAAAAACACAGCTCTCTGCTCCCCTTTGGAAAATCCACCACTCCACTTGTATTCAGGCTCTTCAACACCACATTGCTTGAATGAAGCTTAAACAGCATAAAGATGAAACGTTCTTCAGATCATCCTGTGCTATATTTATACTTTTTAATTGCTCTTACTGGACACTCACTGGGCCACAGTGTATGCCCTTTGCACCTCAAGTTGGGCCACCTTTGTGAAACGCTGGTTAACTTGTACATGCACCATGCAGTTACCCCTTAAGAGAGGCTAGCAGGCCTGGTAGATAGAGCAAGGCTGTGCTGTGAGCGCTGGAGATTTGGATTTTACAGTAATTGATGCTGTGGACATGCTTTCAGCATGGACTTTTGTAGGTCCTCCACAAGGAGGCTCCGGTGCCCAGGACAGCCCTAATACATGCACTGAGAAATCAGAATACTGAGCTAAACTCTAGCTGTCTTTATTGGATTTCTGGGCCTTGGTCTGATCTAAGGAGTGTACTGTTAAATGACCACTTAACAATCAGATAACTGCAGAAATCTGATTTGACTGGATTATTAACTCCATGTAAACATGATCATTTATGCATTTGGCAATTCCAGAGTGACGTATCATGTTACAGAGATACAATGTAGCATTAGGAGTCTTGTCCATGAACTCTTATTGGTGTAGCACTGCACTTGCGATGGAGGGTAACTGAACCTGTGTCTGCTGTGTAGAGGGCAGCACTTGTTCCATAACACAAATTGGGCTTTCTCCCTAACTCACCATTCCTAACTCACACCTTTCGGTTTCTACGATCTACATGTGCTTAATCTCTCCCGATGGCATATCTGTATCTGAGTGGTCGATAATGAATTGGGAATAATTAGTCACGGCGTGTGATAGGGTACACTCAGACTGTGTTTTACATGCTGTGATAATGCGTAAACATTAGCAGGGACTCCAGTTAGCATGTGTGCTCAGCTTTACTACAGGCATCTTCCAGTGTTCCTCTCTCGCCTACTGCTTCAGCTTTGTTGCAGTAGAGAGACTAGACATTAGCATTGCTTACAGCAACTCATCCCCCACCCCCTCGCTTTCACCCTCTGTACATTCCTCAACCTATCCCTCCCTCAATCTCTCACCCCCACACTTTTTTCTTCTTGCTCTGGCTCTCTGTCTTTCTTCACTAAACAGTTTGCAGTGTTTTAATGCCCCTTTTCTTCTAGAAAACAGCTTTTAGAGGTCTGAAGATTCTCTGTCTCCGTTCCCATCTCTCTGTTTTCTTCTCAGTTTCCTCCACTCGGCGCAGACAAGAGTGTGTGTGTGATTAATGTTTGCGGTGTGTGTAAGCAATCACTTTTCAGCCGTGCTGGCTCTCTAGTCTGGAGCTGACAGCGATAGCGGTGACAGGGCGGACGCTGCTGTGGCGATGAATTCCGCTCTATGAAGATGGTTTTAAGCAGGGGCTGCTCCAGCACTGCTGCCATGATCAGACTCCACTCTCCACTCAGCCCTAAGACAGTGCTCTATACAGATACTCTACCTCTCTTTCTTACTCCCACCACCTCTCTCCTTCTTTCCCTATCTCTCTTATTCTATCCTTCTCTGTCTCTACCTCTCTCCCTCTTTCTTTCTCTCCTTTTGTCTGTCTCCTCTCTCTCCTTTTCTTTTTTCTTTTTGTCAGTCTCTTCCTCCCTCTCTTTCTGTCTCTCTTTTCTCTCTAACTTTCTCTAACTTTCTCTCTCCCTGTCTGCCTCCTCTCTCCTTTTTTCTCTTTCTGTCTCACCATTCTTCCTGTTCTTTCTCTGTTTCTCTATTCTCCCTTTCTCTCTCTTTTCTCTCACTCCTTCTCTCTATCACTATCTGTTTATTTGTTTGTCTTCTCTGTCTCTCTCTATTTCTCTCTTCTCCCTCTATCTCATTCCTTTTCTCTATCACTATCTGTTTGCCTGTCTTGCTCTTCTTGTGTCTTTCCTCTCTCTTTCTCCTTTTCTTTCTCTATCTTTCTTTCTCTCTTTACCTTTGTCTCTCTCCCTCCTTCCCTCTTTCTTTTTCTTTCTCCATCTCTCTTTCTTTCTATCTCTTTCCCTTCCCCTTCTCTCTGTCCCTGTCTCTCTCTCTACCCCATCTTTATGTGTATCTATACCTCCATCTCTCTCTGTTCCTCCCTCCCCATCTCTCTCTTGCTGCTGTCCTCTTCCCTGTCTTTCAGTTCCTCCCTCTGTATTTCTCCCTCCCTCTCCATCTTTCTTCCCATTCTCTCACTCTTGCTGCCTCTCTATGTCTTTCCTTCTCTTTTTCTCCCTCTCTCTCTCTCTCTCTCTCTCTCTCTCTCTCTCCATTTCTACATCTTATTGCTTTCTGCTGATCTCTTAACAAGCTGTGGTCAGCCATGACTGGAATACAAACACACAGTGTCTCAATTCTGTTTCTTTATCTGTCTGCTTTTACCCTGATAAGATGGGGCTCCCTCCCCTCCTGCTCCTCGGCACAGATGTAAAGAAGAGTAAGAGTGGCCTGCGTTCACTTTTTCCTCTCTATTTTCTACTCGTTTCTTTCTATATCTCTCGCACTCACAGCTTACAAAGAAACACAGTGTGGAGAGTGGTGAGGAAAGGAGAATCCATCATGAGCAGCTGTTGGAGGACAAGTACTGAAACGTTTCACTGTAAATGTCTGACAGTCAGTCTCAAACCAGTCTCCCCCAAACAGTTCAGTCTGTCATCCAGGTCCACCCTTATCGGATTTTCAGCATCCTTACTTTCATCAATTACTAAAAACAAAACCTGACCCTCACATATGGAAGTACGTTTCACTATAAAGCATGTGCTGTCATGCAGAATTCAGAATGCATGTCCTCAATTCAGTACACTCAATACACAGAACTAGTCACTAGTGGAAAGAACCAGACACTGAAGCATCAGTTTTGAGGAAATATCTATGGCACTGCTCCAAAGGACTGTTTATGAGTATAGTGTAGGATACAAGCTATAGACCGGCTGTAGATCCACTTGACACATGTCATATGGCATCACTTTCTTGATTGTGGCGTAATTCAGCTAATGTTAACATAGCAGGAAATTTGTAGTCGTCTGTGTAGATTTAAATAGCTAGTCCATCTCAGTAGCATAGCATATTTAAACTAGAAACTCAACACTATGTAGCTACGGCTTTTCATTAAATTTCATTAAAAAGCACAGAAACACATTTATTCATTCATCTTCTAAGCTGCTTATCCTTCTGGGTTGCGGGGAGTGCTTTGGAACCTATCCCAACACTCAGGACACACCCAGGACAGTCCATCACAGGGCAGACATACAGATGTATATATTCACACATTCACTCACGGCTAGGGGCAATTTAGCATCTCCAGTTCACCTGATTGCAGGTCTTTGGACTGTGGCAGAAAACCCACACAGACACAGGGAGAACATGTAAACTCCACACAGAAAGGACTGGGGACTAGGGATCAAACCCAGCGCCTTCGAGCTGTGAGGCAACAACATTACCACTGCGCCTCTGTGAGGACAGATATAGTGAAACACATTTTGTGTTAAAGGTAACTGAACAAAATATTATTTTGTTATTTTTAATACAGTGTATGGTATAACTCCCAGAACACTTGTCTAGAGTAGGAGAAAAAAGATTATGAGTCATATAATGAAACTAACGTTTGCACTGCAGAAAATTAATTCTCATCTTTGTCATAGATTCTGCTGGTTGCAGCAACATTGGGCTGCTCAGCATTGTAGCATTTTAAACTGGAAACAATGTTTTTTAGCAGTAACAGTAGGTATGGTTGCTTTTTTAGGATCGTTTTAAAACTTCTTTAAGGAGCCAGAAGTGGTAGAGGTGGTGGGCAAAAATTGTCCTCTTGATATATGACATGTAACACAATTTGTTTGCATGTAGTGTAATTGGGTTTATGTTAGCATAGCATCAAATTTCAATTATCTACAATAATTAGAAACTCACTGTTACATAACAACTCTAAACATAGGTTGCATCGGTTTCTCATAGGAAGAACAGGAATGTTTCCACTGTTCTGTGATGCTTGTCCAACCTAGCAACAGTAGCTATAGTGCTTCTTTAATGAACCATCCACTGAAAGGTTCTTCAATGAAACCAAACTTGATTCTTCTTGTAAGGCCTCTTGATATATATGTCACACTCTGCACACTTTCTGCTTTTGTGCTTATATTAGCACAATTATTCATCATCATCATAGTGTCACTTAGCTACAGTAACATAGTGCAGCTAGGACGTGTAGTTTTTTTAACTGGAAGCCCAATGTTCTGGAGCAATGCTAAACAAATCAATTCCCCACTTTCTCATGGGAGGAACAGGATTTGTCTGAAAGGCATTTCCAACCTTGCAACAGTAGCTATGCTAGCTCTTTATTGGATCATCCACTGAAAGCTTCTTTAAGACACCATCTTTATTTCTCAAAGTATAGAGTAAGGTAAGGAATTTCAAGAAGAGTCCAATGGAAACTTTTACTCTTTGCTTTGCTTCACATCAAGCATTCTGCACCAACTCCACGTCTCTATTACTGCTGGTTTTGTCCAGTCTCCTCAGGAAACTCGATGTGAGGCCGTGGACCAAAATTGTCCACTTGATGCATGTCATGTGGCACCATTGATCCACTCTAAAGGGTCTTAACGTAGTGACATTCACCCAGGGAGAAGAGAGACAAACAGCATGAAAGCCTCCCATTTAGCCACTTATCGGCAAAAAAGAATGCAGAGGCATTCTTTCTGCGCTTGCTATGAAGTTGATGGGCTGAATTTAAAGTTCATCCACGGCACTCCAGTATTAGAAAAATGATGAAGCTGGTTCTGTGATGCGTAGCATGTTTTACAACCTTTGGATTCAATTTGCTTTCAAGACTGAAGATCCTGACTAGCATCGTACTGCGTGTTCTCGTCTGCTATTCATGGCAAATAAAGACAGATTGAATAGCTGTTATTCACTCAGAGCAGGAGTTACTTATCAATAGACTATTCAGCCGTTGCTTTGGGGAAAGAACAGAGTATTCCATTTTTTAATGAGGTGTCACGTTATTATCGTTTTGCATCTTGTTACAATGCGGCATGATGAGCTGACTGTCGAAAAAAAAGCTCCGGTTTTTATTGCTCTGAAATCTGACAGCATTTTACACACTGGGACCAGTCATGTGATTCCCTTTTATAACACTTACAGTGCTTTACATTTTACATTGTTTTCATTTTTTATATTAGATGCTCGATTTAATGCAATTTGAAAATGTACTGTTAAATTTTTTGTACATACACATGTGGAAACTAAGCTGCAAAATGAGATTTTATGTTGTTTTGAGACCACAACACATTTACATGTTTTTCGGATGAGGCACAATAGCTTACAGCCAATCACAACAGAGGTCCCTTTACTATATACCAAAAGCAGCCTGTTCAATTCCAAAGCATAATATGAATATCAAAAGTGAAACTAAGAGGAAAGAATAAAAGATGAGAAAAAATATAAGATGGGCTCGTCACTCAGAGTAGCAGCTGAGTTGGAAAGTAACACAAGACATGAAATATGACGATGCATTGAAATAAAAGTTCTTGACCAAAACCGAAGTTTAAGACACACTCATGGTTCTTTGTATATACACTCATCATCAAACGAATACTTGCAGTTGCACACAGAAGGAATAAATGACAGGAATGAAACTTGATTCAATGATTTCATGATTGATGTAAGCAAGGACTTGCCTTATCTCTGTACCTGACTGACCCAACAGCTACGATTGTGGGCATTCTGTGAACAGTGATGTCCTCCATGAGTCGTCCTGTTAGTGCCAGCACCATCGGCAGGTGGCTGCACAACACAGGACTACATGCACACAGACCGTTACAACGACTGCCCTCAATACCATGCCAACGTCACCAAAGACTGCAATGGTATCGTGCCAGACTGTCATGGAGTGACTCAGAATGGCAAGCTGCATGGGATGGATTATCACAGGGCACCATCAGGAACCTCTACAACTCCATGTCGACACGTCTGGCATGTTGCATAAGCAAACACCATACTGAACACCAGCCTGACACCATACTGAAAGACACTACTTCTGTATGTGTAGCTCAGTAAATATTTCCCATATCAGTCTAAATTTATCATCATTTATTGTTCCTGCTAACCTTTATCTTCCTTCCCAGTGCCATTGGAACAGAGAAATGACAGAGGACCAAATGACAAATTTATTTTTTACATATTTTTTACATATTAAAAGTTGTTAACCTAGGGAAATATAATACTTTGTGATTTCCCAAAAGCACCTGGCCATAATGATGGAAAACACCTCTTTTTTTTTTTATATGCAAGCCAAGTGACATTATTGGCATGTAAGTTTTTTTAGCATTTGCCGTTTGGAGAATAATCAGTCATAAACCTCAGGAGAATCTAATGAATGTATTTGAAAGTAACAACCTTCAAAACCAGAAGTGGAAAAGTTTATTACCAAAAGAGATTGAGTTAAGTCTGAATTATTTATGTGATTTCCATTACATAAACCAGGTAATGCTAAAAGCCTGCAAGCTAAAGACCATATAGAACACAGCTACAGCAGACTGTGTTTGAGGTTTTCACTGTTGATCGACTACAACTCTAATTGTTTGAATATGCACAGGAGTGCAGCAGAGCAGTGTTTTCATTCAGTAGTTCTTACTTTCATTACTATTCAGGTTATTTGATAAATTTTAGAACTTGACACCTCGTTATATAACTGTTCGTTCTTGTTTTTAAATATTCTCAACTAAGACAATTTACTGGTTAAGAATACCTCAGCAACAGGGAACATATGAAGCCTATATTCACTAAAACATAGCCAATGTGTATTTCAATTCATGCAAAATAATTTAATATAAAGCCCAAAAGGACATTTGAATCATGGTACTAACCATAGTTGCTTTCATGAAATCTGTAATGTACAAAACATTTTGAACCTCTCAGCCTGGAATATACTCTATGTACACAGTCTCTCATTACTACTAAAGAGGCTTCCTGCCCTTAGAACGCTTAAATTTAAAAGTCATGATAGCACACTGGCAGAAAACTATACTTTGTCCTTCCCCCGCTCAGCACCCAGTACATGAATTATTGATTGGCCTCGCCCTTACTGTGTCATATGAAGATTCAGTAAAAGGGGCAGCATCATGGCCGAAGCACTTGGCATTGTAAACGAGTCTCTGGCTACCCTTGTTCATCAGCCTGATTGCACAGATCAATTCACATTTGTGCCTTACCTGGCTCCAACTCAACACACAATCTGCTGGCGCACTAAACGTGATGCTACATGTTTACCACCTCTGCAGCAGTGGTTTTGCAATCTAGGTGATGTGCCTTGGTATCTTCCTTGGTATCTACCAAATTGATTGTGGTTTGTTTCATGCCTCTAGAAGGAACAGAAGCACATGATGCAGTTCACTGCATTAACTCTTCTTTCCAGCAGTTACACTACCCAGCAGACCTGCTAGGGGGCAGCACAGCACTTTCATTCGGATTCCTAAAGCCCAATAAAGAATCCAGGAAGAAAATCTTTGCTTCCACCAAGATGCCAGCTTCTCATTCATATTATCCACCACGTTCAGTTAATACGCTCGCCCTTTCAGTGTAAAGCTCATGATAAGCACAGGTATTGGTCTTTTAAAGCTTGTACTCCAAATGTGAAAATGTGGAAAAATCCCTTCTTCTCAATTAGACCTCTGGTTTGCATGAGCTAATTCTTGCTGTCTCCAAAGAATTTGTACCCAAAACGTCTTCCAGGACAGTGAATGTACTGCATTGTCTGTCCAAATTGTTGACTGTCTTTGTCATCTCCTACAAAACTCACACTCGTGGGCGCACTGCATAGCACATTTCCAGCATAGTGCGAACAAACCCAGCGCATCTTCTAAATACCAAATCCTTTGTTAAATCAACTAAACCTCAAGGGATGAAAACAAGTGTGCACTCATTCCTCTGGACTTTAGATACACCATTTACTGCCTTCTTTCAGAGAATTGATGTCTATTATCATTTCCATGGAGAAAATGGACTCTGCAGGAGGGGTTAAATTCCTTGGAGCATTGCCCTTCCTGAGCTAGCTCACAGTTATTGGTAAAGGGGCTTAATCAAAGGTGACAGCCCATAAGTCAAAGTGCTAGAGCTGGGTGACTGACCAACTAAACTGGCCTGTCTGTTTGAACCAGGACCGGAATGAGACTCGTGTGGAGATTGTCCCACCCCAAACTCTTAACCGCACTTTCTCTGCTAACACAATAGACACTGCCGTCTTTCAATAGAAGAGAGACTGTAAGTGACAAGAAGTCAATCATAGAATAGTTGCACCCAGAAGGCAGTGTCAGATTGCAGTGCTATTGGGAAGGAAAAGGGTACTGGGAACAATGAATGATGATAAATTTATACTGATATGGGTGATCTTTATTGAGCTACACATACAGAAGAAGAGTCACTCACTATAGCATTGGGCCAACATGTTTGCCAAGGCAACGTGTGATGAGTATCAAATGATCGTTCATTTTGGTGCTGACCATGATGCCTCCACACATGGATTTATTGATCACCACTCACCAAGTCAAAAACAGGAATCGTCACTGAAGATGAACTGCTGTTGTTATCCTGAGTCACTCCATGGCAGTCACGACACCATTGCAGTCTTTGGTGAAGTTGACGTGGTGTTAAGGGCAGTTGTCATAACGGTCTGTGTCCATGCAGTCCTTTGTCCTGAAGCTGTCTGCCTATGGTACTGCCACTAACAGGATGACTCAAGGAGGGCATCACTGCTCACTGAAAGTGCACAATTGTGGATGTTGGATCAGTCAGGTACAGCGATAAGACCTGTCCTTGCGTATGTCACATGCGCTGCCGAACGTGAAACTTGAATCATTTGCATGTCTCACGATGTCAAACCTACCCACCAAGTTTCGCCAAGTTTCAGTCATTTGATTCCTTTAGGGTGCAACTATTTGTGCAGCTATTCTTTTGATGATGAGTGTAGCTTGCTTTACTGGCTGACCTGGCTAAGAAAAGCGAGACAATCACTGTGTTCAGATTTCTAAAATTGGCCATTTTCATCTTCCTCATTTCCCTCTCTCATTTGTGTACCATTTTACCACTGCGCATCCTTAGGAACAATTTGATGATGCAATCTGGCGAATTTATACTCCAAACAATAGGGAGCAACATATGACCAGAAAATGCGCAGTCCCACCTCCTCTCCCTTCAGTTCTTAACAGTCTAGAAGATACATTGAAAGTTCAGCATTAACCCTTTCCTTTTTCTCGCCTAGAGCGCCTGCAGTGGCAGAAAAGCAAAGTCAATGTTAAATTTTATTAACCTTTTATTTATATCACTTCTTTTGTTTACTGCTGAATGTATTGTTCTTGCTGAGAGTGGGCAGCAGTGTTCCTTACAATTGTTGCTTGCCAAGAGCTTGAGCCATCATTGTGTTTACTGTTCCTTTCATTGGCTACCTGCGCAAAAGGTATTGGGGGTTTGCTGATTTAACCCTCTAAATTACCACAAATGTGAAGTTATATTCGGTTGTATTGTTTACACTTTATCTGTGCGTGCTGTTTATATTTTTGGGTTTATACTATTCACAATAACTAGATCCAAACTTTACTAGCCCATCAGAAATTCTCCCAACTCTGCCAGTTACGTACTCTGGCATTGGTTTGAACTCAGCAACCTAACACTATTTAGTTCATGCGCCCAAATACAGAGCCATTAACAGAGCTCGTTTTCCCTTATCAATAGAGATGCCTGTCTTCAGAAAACAAAGTAGTGCTCTTTCTCGTCATGCCAAAAGTGGGACGACACTTGAGAAAGAAATGATGACATATTGGCATGCAGTGGCTGGGAGTTTGCATCAGTTCTCTAAATAGAGAGAGGGCAAAAGAAAAGCACTCTTGCTCAAGAGCGACATCCATTACTAACATTTGGCAGTAGACTCAAACCTTCACTGTTTGGACTGATGCTGAATCTTCTCCATTTGTGCTGGCTTTGACCACAAGCTTAACTTCCTCTGATGTATCTGGACTTTAATTGCAGAAAGTAGATTCAGCCAGCAGCGGCTTTCAAACGTCTGAAACAAAAGCTCTGTCTGGACAACGTCCCTGCCTGCTTTCCAGAAAGCTGATAATCAATGAAAGACTGTGGCTGCCAGCTATTGAGTGTGCTGGAGAGATGAATTGAGTGCTTCCTGGAGGAGCTGTATGAAATCTTGCACTCTGATCTAACCTGAACTAGCGCAGGTGACGTCTAGCTAGCCAGCTAGCCTCTCTCTCTCTCTCTCTCTCTCTCTCTCTCTGCTGTTGTTTTCCCGTTGTACGTGTCTATCGCTGTCTCTGAGAGCTGTGAGACTGGCACATTAGGATTCATATTCATATTTTTTTTGTGCAGGAACATTATATGAAGCACTATATAAAGCACTATGAGGACTCTAAATCCAAAAATCTTGACTATGCACGTGGAGCCATAACCTGGAAATCTAATGTCCAGATCTTCTTTTCTAATGGCTTTTATTGCCACCGGCACAGCCATTAACTGATGTAATATACAGCAGTCTCTTTGAATATGTGGCCTGATGAAGTCATTTTGAAAACATATGTGCTTCCAGGCGTGCTAGAATATATATGATCATGACTGCAGCTGTCTTGCTACATGCACACTTATCTGGCTTCATGCCGGCTGAGGTCTGTGCTCGGCTCTTTTTAGGCTATTGCGGTAAAGGATCTTGTTAAATTCCTCAGTAAGTCTCAGACACACCTGCTTGTCAGCGTGCATCGCGCCATTCTTGGCAAACAAACAAAGGTACCTTCAGTTCCAGTAATCCAACAATATTACATATTAATAAGGCGCTTTCTGTTTGGATTAAGGTATTTTGCTTGTTTACAAGAAGATAAGGGCAGCTGAGCTGGACGGGTGACCACTTATGAGGTCTTGCTTCAGAGGCAGTGGCACCAGGCACCAGGTCTATTTTTGGAGCAGTATCGAAGCAGTAACAGTTGTATGTTGCACAGGTTTTGTGTTATTTAATTCACATTCGGTGTATTTATGCACACACACACACACACACACACACACACACATATACATATATGCATTATACATCTACTATAATTACAAGCATGAAAATCCTTTTTGTTCATAACCATAAAGGATATATTTAAAAAACAAAATAATAGGGGAAACGTATTCAAACTACTAATTCTAGATAGTAACATAGTAACATGAACATACCTATCAGTACAACTTCATAGGCAACTGAAAACACTGCAGACCCCAGGTCTTTAAATCTGGACCCTGAGTCCAGTGTCCAGTCCTTTAAGGAACATTTAATGTAATTGATTGGCCACATAGATCCACAAGATTTGGATTTATTAAAGGTTACAAAGTTCAGGACTGGAAACTGGATTCAAGGTCCAGATTTGTAGACGCCTGTTGTAGACGCCTGTATGTCAGGGCAGAAATGTGCATTTTTTGTAATTATAGCATGCTTGGACATTTTGTCCTGAAATTCCAGGAGGTCCTGAATGTACAGCTGAGAGAAAATGATTTTCTTGACCTGTATTGAACTCATAGCACCCTGCAGCCATAACACAACGGTGCTGATAGAGCACACTGCAGAGAAGAACAGGGCTATGGTACACTGACCTCTGGCCCGCAAAAAAGTCTACATTATGAGATAAAGTAACTCAAGAGAGAGAGTTGTATACAGTACAGCCTAGTGTGTATATGGTGATGTGTGGGTAAGAATATCATAGACAGAACACTGGACTTTAAGCTACTCAAAGACAAATATTACCGTAGACATATTACCATGCTGCTATATATATATATATATATATATATATATATATATATATTTATAATTAAATACTTAAATACTGGTTGGTCAATTAAATACTGGTTGGAGAGCTTGGTGAAGTCAGCATTGCAAAGCCAATACATTATTACGATAACAATTAACAAACTATTTATTTATTGTAATAATAATATAATAATTTGTTTTTTTTCAGTCAGTGTCAGTCACAGTTGGTGTAATTGGAAAAAACTGTTTTGCCATTTAAAGATATGGCGACAGTGTCGGGCAAAGTTCTCTCTTAAGTCGATGTATTTAGCATGTAGTCTCATCTAAGTTTAATTCAAATGCTGGGAGCATCTACCATTCTGATGTACTGAATTACCATAACGGGGTTTTATGTTTAGTGTGTTTGAGCCACAAGATGTTGGACAGCTGAGCATAATATTATGCAGTGACCAGAAGTGGGAAAAAATGTATTGTGTTTAACCCTTTTGGAAATAAGCTCAACTTCTAAGACTGAACTTTGAAGGTGTAAAATGTATCTAACTGAAAGCAAGTCTCCTCTCCTCCTAGAGACGAAGGGTGGACACACTAAAAATGTCTGTTATATTATACAGTATTATATGTATATGTTGATGCTTCTGTGTAATTTTATTATAATCACATTTTCTGCTTTTTATCTGTTAATGCTGGAATATTGATGCTGGGTGGTCTCTGACTTCTGCACAGTGCTACATGTGTATGCTTTCATACACACACTTTTAATCTATATTTAAATGGCGTTCTATTTAGCACTCTACAAGTGCTTGCTAGAGGTGCTACTGATGGTAGAGTAGACCTGACAGTATTAATTTGCCCTTTTTTGTTAAGGTTCTGTCATTGTTCAGTGGAGAGATGAGGGTTACTAGTTGCTGTGTTTTAGAATTGCAAAGATATTTGCATGATAGGTGCTGTTCATTTAGTGAACTGATAAGACCCTGTTAACACCAAGGCATAAATGTGTGAAGAATGTCTTGTGGGGAATCGTATGTACATTCTATTTACTTTGAAAGCCATCCAGCATAAAGTTGTCATTTCAATCAGTGGGCATATTTAGCTTGTCAGTTCTGATTTGTTTATACTTGATTGATGATGTGCCTGTGACTCATGGGCCCTCCCTGACCCCTCTCTAGGCCTTGGGCCCGAGTCTGTTGTACTGTTGTTTCTCTGGACTTGTCATCCCTGAAAGAAACACAAGTAGAAATAACAGTTTGTCATGTTTACCGATGTAAACGTACTGTTTGCAGCAGTATAGACTCGTGGAGCAGTATTCAGGCTTATACCAGCGAGCTAATCAATGAGCAAATTTAATTAAGAAGACACAGTAAGCTGCCGCAGTGGGCCAGTGACCCTCCCCGTGGAGTGGCTAGGCTGGAACAGATGTAAGCTGCTCACTGTCTTTAGGGGAATGTTAAAGCTAATTGCACTCCTTAGCTGTTTGCCACCACTAAAGCCAGTGGTGCCTGATTTAATGGCCCCTTAGTTAGAATGGATTCAAGTGGCTAAGAGGAAAACCCAACACCCGAAGCTGAAGAACGTTCCAGTGTGCTTGTGGATTCAGACGCCGTTATCCAGTTCTGCATTTGAGTCGGCATCATTAGGTGACTTATACACTTGGCTGAGCTATAGCCACCATGAGTTGATAGCGAGAAAGAGTTTTATTGATTCACAATCAGCTCTGAGCACATTTTGTGGGGTTTAGCTTCTGTGTCTTGACTTGTGTGTGTATGTGAATGTGTCCATTTAAAAGTGCTTTGAATTAATGGTGTGGCAACAAATCAAATTCATACACAAGTTTGCACTTATCCCAGATGTTGTCAATCAGCTAAGACATGACTGGCATACAGATTGTGCATTTTGGCTTAGCACTGGAGATACAAAGCTGATGTTGCTAACAAATGTTGCGAAGTCAATAATCACCCAAATCTTTTGTGTAAACACATCCCCAAAACTTCCCTCAATCCCCTTTTTAAACCACATCCAGGTCTTCATTAAGGTTGTGTTTGACTCACTGTGAACTATACAAATGAACAAAACTCAATAGCTAAACATTGCAGGCACCCATTGCAAATTACATTTGCAATTTCTGTACTTACTATTTTTAAGTAGATGGAACGTTTAAGATTAACAGGTGTAAAGAAACAACACATATCATATTCTGTAGCATCTCTATGCCTGTGTGCATGCGTGCACATGAAGAGAAGTTTAAATTTAGCAAAGCACCTTTGTCTAAAGTGGCTGCCCTCAGCATTCAGCTACATGGTGAAGATTTATTAATTTCATATTTGACAGTAAGTCATCAAGGTTGTGTTTAAGAAAGCAAAGTTGATCTCCGTTAACAGTAGATGAGCTACTGTGCAACAGAGATTTGAACTCTAAATAAAATAGTGAATCAGTTTTAGTGCGTGAAATAAAGCACCAGCCTATTTACATACACAGTCCCTCATTTACATCATTTACATGAAGCACGCCCAAATTCATGCAGACGTATTGTTAGTTCAATGTAACAACAGCATTCAGCAGCTTGTGAGCTAATGGGTGTGTTTGTAGCTGGAGTTTGAGGTTGAAACATGCTCCCCCTACTGTTACAGCTACCATGACTGGAAAGAATAAAATGAATGATTGTATGGTGCGAGTATTTCCCCAAAATACTTAGATATACTATAGAAAATACTTAGATGCTGTACCACTGCAGTGTGTGAGATGCTTCTGCATTAGCTGTGTATTGTGTGGTGCTCCTGGTATAACACAAAAGTGCAGCGCAATATTGCTTTAAATGGAACATGCATGTTAAATAAGGACACTTTTGTAAAGGAGTATCATCTGTACAAATGATAGGAATTAATGGTGATTTATTTTCTGGTGTTGGCTATATAAGCTCACCAAACAAAAAATTGTCACCTAGCATGTTTAAGAAGATGGTAGTAACTCCAGGTTCCTGCAGAGATGGCTCAGCACGATGATGATCGGGCTATTAATCCCTGTCGGGTGTGTGAATGTCTCATTCCATGCGTGGGACATTCCAATGGGATGTAAAGCAGATGTTAATGACTGGCAAAAAGGAGTGATTGCATTTGGGTATACCAAAGGCCATAGTGTGAAGGAAGTAGCTGAATCTGCAGCTATATGGAAGCATGTGGTCATACGGATCTACCGGCAGTCGCACAAATCCCAGTCTACATCCACCAAATCTGGTTAAACTGTGCAATTCTTTAATGTTAGAATAGCTAAACACTGATGTGGCCTACATCCAGAAACTTGTCCAGTCACATCCAGTCACAGCTGTTATTCACAATTGTGGAGGTATTACACACTATTAGGTATGTTTCAGTCACGTTTGGCTACTTTTTTGTCCGGTGAGCTTATGATCTTGATGATTGTTTTGTTAACTGCAAAAATCAAGCTTTTTTTCAGGCTATTTAATATTCATTTTTAATATTCATATTTAATGTTGAAACACATCGTCATACACATATGCCAAAGATGAAATTGATAATGAACAAAACTGTAGGTGAAATAGATAGATAGATAGATAGATACTTTATTGATCCCGAAGGAAATTTAGCAAAGGAAGGAAATTTGTGTGCTCTGATTGTATGTCCTCATCTTAGGGCCAATGTGTCCCCTTGAGTTTTTGAGATGCATTTTGGAAAGATTTAGGTGACCATTGACTTGTCTTTGTTACCTCTAGATTTAAACTAAGGAAGCAAAATGTGGGTACCAAACATGTCTTGGCTGGTCTTCTATACCTTGGATAAGTGGGAAATGGTTTAAAATCTATTTTTCTATTTCTTTAAAAAATGGTTTGTATTTTACCCCAGCACAAGTGTCAGTGCTGATGGAGGAGAAAAGCTGAGCGCTCTAGTAGCGTTGGCCTGCTTTATTTAGGTTTTAACTTTGTGCTGTGGGTTAGTTGTTCTTGTGTTTCAGAGTTTGCAAAGATAATTGCATTTGCCGGTGAGGCGTCAAGCCTCTGTGTCCTGTTCCAGGTGAATTAGGAGCCAGAATGCTGTCTGTGCCTCTCTGGGTGGCTCTTATTGCATTGTTATATGGAGAATCTCGTTAAAGCGTCCTCTGGACAGTTCCCACAGTGGAGAGAGAGAAGGAAAGAGAGAGGCATCACTCACTCTGTCTCGCCCACGTCACTATGCAAAGTGAACATATGTAAATGCATTTGTAAACTCGATTTCTGCAGGGCATTTTTGTGCCTGTCTTGCTATTTGAGTGACATTAAGTCCGTCTCTAAGGCAGTGTTTTCAGATGAACACATATCTCGATTTTTTTTCCCTGACAAGACACCACACTTCGCCTACCTGCAATAGATACTGACCCACTAAATAGATGTTTAATAAGCAATGCAGAGGTAAGAAACAGCTGATTCATTCTTAGCAGGCCCAGAAATGTGCACTATGAGCAGTTATATTGCATATTACATTTTTGTGACTGCGGTGGTGAGCAATGTGAATGATTCTTCTAGCAGCCAATTAGCAAATGAGCTGGGTGTGAATTTGCATACACTCAGATTCTGCACGCATGGTCTAAAAGCTGTTTTTTTGCCAGGGTGCGGATGTATGTGTACGTGGGATTGCACGTACTATTGGAATATTCAACGCAGTTATTTTGCTAATCCATTATTTCACACCTGGAAAGACAGTAATTTCATGTCTTGATCTGTCACATGGGGCATAATTACACACCTAATGCAATTTAATCCTTCTCTGTCCTCTCCTGGAAAAAGAGCTGCATAAAACTCATCGCTTTATCAGACAGAACTCTGCAGCATTAATTAGGTTGGGCGTGGAAGAGTGTAAGATGGGTAAGACAGATGTTCAGAGGAAGAAGGATAAGGCCCTGTGAATGCAGTTCAGCGCCTAATTTGGTTTCATTCCTCTGAATTTCAGCAAAGGCAACGACAGGAGGAAAAAAAGAAACATTTAAGTGCTACATCCTGTCTACCTGCTGCTGCAGTTAACTGCTACATTCTTTCTGGAGAAAAATGGTGGTCTTGTCATGCTAATTGCCTATAGTCTGTACGCTACTCAGCAACACTAAGCAAGTAATGTATCTCTGAGCTCTTGTGGCTGTTTCTTAAATTCCAGGTTTGTGATTTTTGGATTTTCCTTTTTTTATTAAATGAATTTGATGCTAAATAATGTTTTGTAAACACAGGATGAAGGGTAATGG
Organism: Semaprochilodus insignis; assembly: GCA_034552555.1. Taxonomy (NCBI): domain Eukaryota; kingdom Metazoa; phylum Chordata; class Actinopteri; order Characiformes; family Prochilodontidae; genus Semaprochilodus; species Semaprochilodus insignis. Next base: position 53,284,959 of record CM067474.1, on the reverse strand, counting down.
GCGATGACCTTTGTCCATATGTTCACATCAAATGAGTCAAGTCAAGCCAAGGTTTATTTATATAGAGCTTTTTACAACAGATGTTGTCACATAGCAGCTTTACAGAGAATCCGGGTCCAGATAGCAAAACAAGCAGAAAAGCAAAATACAAAAGAGAAATTTTTGCAATCGTATGCAACACTGAATAGAATAACTGATAACTGTTAGAGTCCTATGAGAGCAGCAATGAGAAACAGATCTGCAAGTCTGAATCACTCACTGTTACAGTCACTGTTACCAGTGAAACCAGTGACTACTCTAAGTAGTTCTTCACAGTAAAAACCTATAACATCCACTAGTGCTGCTAAAAGCCTACGGTGGTGATCTGTTAGGAAGAATAAGAGAAGCGTCCGGTGTTTAGTAGATCAGAGGAAAGAATGTCTGGTTTGTGAAGCAGGAAAAGTAAAAGTCTGTGATTAAATTGCAGGATCATCAGATGGATCAGTGGGATGCAGGTGAACCTTCCACATAGCATAGAACAGCATGAAGCTGGTCAGTAGGGCGATGATGCCAAGCTCTGTAGAGTATTAGGAGGGGAGGTCAAGGGTGTGACCTTGACAAATAATACAGCTTCATTTATTCATGTATTTAATTCCAAATGACAAATCCTAATGATACAAAGGAGAAAAGTTTTAGTTGGCGAGACGATTTCTATTTCTAAATATGTTTAAGATGTTAACAAAGTCATTGAGAGTGGTTTGACGTGAATTGTTCACAGTGGAGGTGACGGGCAGACAAAGGAGTTTTACGCCTCTGGAATCCCCCTTACACAAAGCTATGGTAATGAACATGCTGCCGTGCTGGGAGATTGTTTTACGATAGTTTTGTGATGAAATCTTGGTGTAAAGCATTTTGTTAATCCATTTATTTAAATCCATTCATGGCGGAGGGATACATCCACAGTGCTGTAAGGCAAAACAGTCCACAAAGAAAACAGTTTTTTCTGATTTTCCACCATTTCACCAGCACATCACATTACATGTATAAACTCAGAAGGCATGTGCAGGTTTACTGGTGGTTTGTATTACTAATTAAATGGCTACATTTGTGTTGTAGACATGGCAAATATCGTATCAATCCTATCCTGGTTTCTGTCCCCACCACTGTAGAGAAGTCTGTATGTTTCTCTATGATTAACAATTTCACAATAGAACATTCTGAACGACTTTGTTCACATTGTAACAGTGGTATTATAAAAATCTAGTGTTTATGTGATAAATCACAAATGTTTTAATGTCATTAATGTATTATCCTGGTTTGACACTTCAAACTGTCCAAGTTCTACTATGAAACCAAGCTGCTCATGCACGGTTGCTGAAACTGACTGACTGATAGTAGCCCTCTTGTTTAAGTACAGCTATTGGTGTATACTGCTAAAAGTATTTCCAACTACTGCCACGCTGTGAATTTAATCATCACCGAAGTCATTCGAGTCAGAATTATAGATAACCAATGAAACACACTGTTGTAATACCAGGCCTGGATCATCAAGCCTGGATCATTGGCCCCTGGGCACAAATGTTTGGTAGGCTCCAACCTGGATTTGTCTTTTGGGTCCTCACAGATTTTTTGTCTCATGGCAGGTTACATGAGCGCTGTGCAGCACTATAATGGTAGCATACTATTCACAGTGTTTGCCATGTTACCACTATGAGTAATTTTTTGTTTCAAATTGAGAAAAAACGCAGTTTGCATTTGCAATATTAGCAACATTATGCACACGTTAACAACGTCACAGGTTAGCATAAACCCAGCAACCAATGCAGCGCTTCTCTATAAGGCATGCATCTGTTACTCACAAGCATCTGACCGCTGAGGTCTACATAAAAACCCAAACTCTTGATCCTCTTAAATTAATGCATGAAGACACGACAAACCAGAAAATGTTGGGGTTTTTTATGTAATGTTTTATGAATGTTTTATATATTTTATTGTGAGGACATGGACAGTTCATAGACCATTCTGAGATGCAGCTTTTTTTCTTTAACACAAGTGATTGACATTTTATATTTGGCTTTGGTAATGGCTGTCCTCCTCTCTGTCTACGCCTCACTTTTACAGATCCACCAGGCACATCTTTGGAATATCTGAAACTTCAATCTAAGTACATTCAAAGGAACTACAATTAATTCACAGCTGAAAACCTGAAAGCTTAACTGAAGTAAAGGTGGAAAGTGTAGCGCTTGCTAGTCAGTGACTGGAAGTGAAAATGAAGCAGACGTGGGGACCACCAGGATCGTAATCGGCTGTAACACAATGACAAGTTTGAAATTAGTTAATTTTTCAAGTTCCCACCGTGAGGTAAGACAGCTGCTTAGTTTGTCTCGTAACTGCCCCCAGGGGCCCTCTAGTGGCTCAAGCGTCTGGGCATGCAGCCATAAAACCCATGCAATGATTCGGACTTGAGTAATACGCTGGACATGGCACAAACTCAAACAGCCACTACGTTTAGGTTGTCACATGTTATGTTACATATGAACTTTGCATTTACATGATGAAAATTATGCTTTTGAATTATTGAAAGTTAAGGAAAACATAACTCTGAAGCTTGTGAATGCAGTGAATTCAGCGAATGCTGTACTTTTTAAAAGGGTTAAATTTGGGAATATAAGAGACATTAAATACATAGAATAATGTGATTTACCAACTTGAAAGGGCCCATATCCAACATTTATCTTGTGTTTTTGCCCCTTGAAATCCATTTGTTGCGTGTGTGTAGTTTTATGTACCAGTCATAATTCATATATACATACCTTTATTTATCCTTTTGAACTAAACAGGCTGTTTTGGGTGCTGTTTAAAAAAATGTGTCACCAAAACAGTAGCATTATAGAAGACAACACATTTTTTGGACATATGACAGTAGGTGAGTGACCTCTGTTCTGTCTGGCTGCACCGTAAGGCGTCTCATTCAAAAAGACATTTGGACTAAAACACTACTTACAACATCAGAATAAATGGCCAAGGCTAAAAGTCAGTAGCCTGAATAGGCTGCTATATCTAAATGTGATGGTTTTTGTGACATCACAAAATAATGAATGTAATATAATTTTGTATATATGGACTGAAGACTGAGCGTACTGAGCACATTTTGAAAACATTTTTTACATGTCATATCATATTAAAAACGTCAGGAAAATTCATTGTTCCATGCTATGGGCCCTTTAAAGCAGTACCAACAGAGTATAAAGAAATCAAGCACAGAAAGGTAACTAAATGTGAAATGTTAAGTAAATGGAACGAGTGATTCTGAGAATTATACATTGAGCTGTGGAAGTATGAGTGAAAGGGGTAGAGTGCGAGGTCAGTCTTCCCAGCAGGCCGCGTGTTCTGCTCAGCAGTGCTAAGTGAGCACACGTCCCAGCTCGCTCTCGCAGTCCCAGCTGTGGGCCTCAGGTCTGCTGCTGATCAGGCACTTTCTGCCTCTGTGCTGATTTCATCAGGGTGGTGCTGAGAGGAAGGGAGTGGCAGGCTAAGCTGAACTCCAACTGCTTCTCCCCTCCCAGTTTACTGCTTTTACTCCAGCATTAGCATTATAATTAGGTTGCTGAGGTGGATGCAGCAGGTACAAAGTAAATGAATTATTCCCTGCTCGGTGGATTTTGAGGGCCAGGGTAAAACAGGGGCCGGCGCTAAATTCGTTATGTGTGTGCGTGCTGGTGAGATGTGTAGGGTCCCTAGCCTTCTTAATGAAGCAGAATTTTTGCTGAAGACAGGCGTCCGTTAATGGAATTTGGCCCTAATTATAAGATTGCATTACAAACATAAGGGACCTTTTCATAGCCGGCTTCCTGCCATTATGTTCTCTGTTTGTTTGTCTGTGCTGTTAATGCTGAACCACACACAGCAGTCTCTCTCTCTCTCTCTCTCTCTCTCTCTACAATTTCCCTACTTTCTTTGTGTGTGTCTCTATGCTGTTTCCTACTCTCACTTTCTCTCTCCTCCTGTCCTTCTGCCAATCATGTTCTAGTTCCATGTCTGTTTCCCTCTTTCTCTGCTTCATTCTCTCTTTCTATCTGTCTCTCAGTATCTGTTTCTTTCTCTCTGTATCTCTTTTTCTCTCTGTTTTGCTGTTTTGTTTCTGTTTCTCTGTTTCTCTCTCTAGCTCTCGCTCCCTCTTTTTCACTCTTCTTTCTCTATCCCTCTCTTTTTCACTCTTCTCCTTTTCTCTTGCACTCTGCCTCACTTTTTCCACATTCTTTTAAATTATCTCTGAATCTCTCTCTCTCTCTCTCTCTCTCTCTCTCTCAACAATTTCCTACTCTCTTTGTGTGTCTCTCTCTACTGTTTTCTACTCTCACTTTCTTCCTTTCTCTACCCTTTTCATTCTCTCTATTTGTTTCCATGTGCTCTGTATATCTTTCCTTCTGCATATCTGTTCACTCTATCTGTCTCTCATCTATCCCTCTTTTTCATTCTATCTCATCTCTCACTGTTTGTTATTTGTATGTATTATTTATTTCTCTCTCTCTCTCTCTCTCTCTCTCTCTCTGTCTGTCTTTGTTTCGCTTGCTTTCTCTCTCCCTCTTTCTCTGTCCTTGCTCCTTGCTTGTCCACTCTGTCCCCCGTGCTTTATCAAAATTATTCCATGTCACAGTACAGACGGATTGTGTTTTGACCCACCGGTACAGAGCAATGGGGCGTGCTTATAGTAATTACACTGAAACCTTTTAGAATCAATATCTGCCTCCTGACAAACATGCTTGGTCAAAAGGATATGGCCAGTGAGACCATGATGGTCTGATATGGTCTCGTACACTATACTGACCAGTGCAGAGGCACTGTGTATAAGGGTACAGTTCCTTAATTTCAGGACTTTAGTGCACAGTTGAACTTATCACGTCACGGATAAGACTGTACATGAACCCGCTGACATTATAGTGACATGGCACGTAATTTGCTTGTCATTACAATTTCCATGGCAGTCCATGCTTATGGCAGCTGCTGTAACCTGTCATGTACCTGTTTTTATTTCAGGTGCATTATGACAGCTGTTTACTTAACAGCTTATGCCAGCCACCCGATTTTGAAATGTGCTTATGGTAAATGTCTTAGAGTGAAAGCTGATATCTCCAACTGCAGCATGTAAAAACCAGCCATGCTTAAACACATGGCGTGAACAGACATTTCTCAATTTCTCATAGTCGGTGCTGCAACCAACGAACCAGTATAGATACGGATGAGATTTATCGGAAAATAGTCCCTTTGTTATGTTGTTGTGGACTGCAGCTCAACCTTGGAGAGAATTGTGAGTAATGTTATTGTCTTTACTCTCACAACTTAAGTGTGACAAACCGTTTTCATCTGAAGAAACTATGAAGACTATGCCAACTGCTCTTTCATCCTAATTGGTTCTCAATGCTGAAAACAAGTTGGAAGCAGGCCGGCTGACTGTTGAGAGTTCGCCATTTGAGAGTCTAATCTTTGTTTCTGAAAATAAGCACCTACATGGACTCTGGTGTCAACAGTAGAGAATGTGTAATGCCCAGACACTTTGAACATCTAAGCTTCTCTGAACACTATGACACATTTCCACCTCCAAATCCTGTCTAAGAATCATGTTTATTACTCACTTCAATAAATAATATATCTACAAAATGATGTAGTCCAGCAAACTCTATATGCTCTATATAGTCTATATACTCTATATGCTGTAATGCTATGTAGCGCCTGAATAGACTAGTCGACTTGTTGATGTAACCACTTGGTGATGACCCTTTAAGCGTACTAGACCCTTTAAGTCGACTAGTTGGTGATTATGTGATTATGACACTAACAGCATGAACGCCTCAGAGAAGAACACAAAAAAGAAGCCTGGCAATTTTGGGGTTTGTGTCTGGTTTCCTGAAGGCTAGCGATGAGATCAACATCAGGCTCTACTGACTGGTGGAGTTTGGCTTTGTTCTACCAATCTACAGTGCTTTGAAAGTTCTTGAAAGTCATGTGTGGTCGGAGAGGGGGAAATACGCCCTATAATCCTGTATAGTTTGATGTCAGTTATTATAGTTATTGCTGAAGGACAGCATTCTAAAGCATTCTAAAGCATTCCCTGAAATTTATTTTCATCCACTCTTCATCCATCAGAATGAAACAGTAAGACACAGTAAATATTACTGTGTAAATGAACTTTGTGATCTCTATGACCACACTGCAGTGTGTTTTTCCTCATTCATAAAGCAGTTCAGGCTGGGTTATAACTGCAATATAACTGGGCAGGGCTAAACTGCAGTAGGCTGAACAGATGGATGGGCACCTCTGGTCAAATTTTAACACATCTTTTATAGACAACACACTTGTGCACATCTGTGGAAGATGTGTTAACATCGGGAAAAAAATTGCTGCACGTAGAAGTTAACCGTCAGGAATAAAACTCATGAGACATGCAAATGATTCAAGCTACATAAGGTAGTCCTGTTGCACGTGCTTTCCATTCTGACTCATGCTGTTGTGTTGGTAGCATCCTTTGCAGATGAAGTATATCTCAAAGAAGAAATAGAAAGCAATTTGAGCAGTTGGAAGAGTTGGAGAGCTCCGTGAAGCCGGTCGGTCTTATTGACGTACTGTGTCCCACACTGGTTATGCAGATTCTACCATAGAATCCTTTTGGTGGCAGTAGAGTAGAAGAAGGATCTGGGAGACCTACATGAACCAGATGTGTTTTTATTACATTTATATTTGATATTTTTATTCAAGCTTTGTGGGATCTTAACTGTAGCACCCTGTAAACCCCTTTACTGTTAAGTGTCATACAAACATCTTTAATGTTTTATTTGCTCCGTATGAATTTAAATAAGAGACATTCTATTAAAGAGAGACGTACAGATGTAAAAGTCACACTCAAACCAGACCCGAAGTGACCCAACTGTAGAGCTGCAAACATCTAATTAAATGTATATCCAGTTTTTAAATATGTCACCTTTTATTCCAGTGCTTAGTCTGTTGTGCTTTAATGGTAGGACATCAGAGCAGGTATTGTTTTCCTTCACAAACACCTGTGTTAACATAGATCCAGTGGTTCTTCAAAGCACACCTGCACCTGTGTGATAAGTTGTTTGGTAACACGTCTTCAGACTTTTATTTTATCGTAGAAGTCCACAGCAGCGTGCTTGTCAGAAGTGTCAGTGGAGACGGTTCTCAGTCATAGTGACTGACTGCGCTGCAGCCTAGGAAACTGAGCCATGCCCAGTGGCGTCCCAAGGCAGGCATGCAAACAGATGCGCAAGGCAGACAATGAGAGCACACGCAGCTCGTGACACGCCAACCCACGGAGGGCTTCAAGAGGCAATTTCCATGTTTTTTTCTGCATGGCTTCCCCTCCAGCAGGGTCACCATGGTGTCTCAGTCACTGCCAATGCCTGGAGTTGCCAGGGACCACTCTCACACATACACACACGCGTGTCAGTGAGATTAATGGGGCCCGGACGGTACAGCCCGCCTCGCAGTGTCGCAGAGATATGGCACTGATCAATATGGCTTGGCACATATCTCCCGCTTCTTCCCAAACTCAATAACTCTCTCCAATTGCACAGATATGTTTAGATTAGATAGAGCTATCTTTTATTTCGTTTTCTTTCCCCCCCAGAATGATTGAGGTTATTTGGTTAATTTAAAGTCCTTCACAAAAAGTTACATTCGCTTGAATTGCTTTTTACACGTTCCTACAGTATGTTGCACATTTGTTATCTGAGGCAGTGGTAGCACTCTAAATGAATGCATAACCAAGAGGTAGGTGTGAAACTTAATAGCTCTCTTGTCTAAATTACTCTAGAAAAACATTGAACAGTTTACCCACTCAAAGGTTTTTGTCATAAAAAGCCTTCCAAAAAAAGTGAGAGACCCACACAAGAGCATGTGGAGGAAATGCTTTTGGAATTTTTGATGGCATGCACCATTGAAGAAGACAAAATGTAAAAACTGTTTATAAGAGCGTGTTTAATATGCATGAGGCTGGCTTTTCAAGGTGGGCACAGACAGGGGAATCCATCATTCCCTTTGAAAATGCAGCACTGGTATTAGGAGATAAATATTTATTACAGCTTCCCGTGTAGCAGAGTGCCGCAGTGATACCAAGGCAGGGTGTCATGTGCTGAAAATATGCTGATTCAAATGCTATTTATTAAAGCTTTACTGAAGCATTAATGTTGACTACTTATAAACGAGCTCCATATCTGGGTGTAGATGACGTCGATGAACTGTTTTCTTTGTGCAAATGAAGTGGTATTTGTGTTTGTATAAAATGTGAAAGGAAATGGGCCTCCATTAAATATGCCTCCATTAAAGAGGAATTCCACCAAAATTCCACCAAAGTTATTACTCTGTCATCACAATAATACAAATATATTTCATGAACATTACAAGGCATAGCTTCAAGCTAATGTCAGCATTTTGGCATTTTCCTGAAGAGTCTGCCCCATTGACAGTGTCTGATTGTAAAAGAATGCAAATATCCAAAATGCATAGTAAAATAATGCCATCACAATATGGCATGTGACTGGTGCTAACACTGGTATATACTAGTGTGCTATCATTGTTGGGAAAGACTTTAAAGGGAAACCTGATGCCCTAAATCTGTGTACATGCCCAATGCTGTTAAAATGAGACATACAGTATAAACCAAAAAAGAAAGTTCGTGTATTATAAAAAGATGACAAACAGGTGGCCACTACTCGTAGGCCACCATTGTTACACTGGGATGATGTCATATGGTTGACGTGGATGGAGTCAGTCCTATGGAAAATAAGAAGTTTACCTCTTGTGTAATGTCATGCTCCAGCCAACTTGGAAAGACTGAATGATATATTAGAGCTAAATAACATATTTTGCTTGGTGTTGGTGAATGAGTGAGAAAGCAACCATTTGATGGCAACAAAAATTATACCCTACCAGTAAAAGGATTTTGTCTAATTTTAATCATATCTAAAATATTTTGCTTCGTTTATGCCACATATCTGAAAATGGTATTGGACATGTACACCATATCGGGGCCTATATGTCTTAATAGCCAGGATTCCCTTTAAGAAACACTTGTTGATCATTAGTTAAGGGGTCGTTCTTTGTTTTTTGTTTTCATTCTATGGCAACTGTATAATGTGAAGTGAAGTATTTTTTAAGTAAAATTTAAAATATTCATAGTGTTTTCACTGCCAAAAACAATGAATGATCCCTACTTTTGAATATGGCAAGCAAACTGATTTACTAAAAACCTGTTGTTTAGCATCTAATGAGTGGTTCCAAGAACTCTACTTTAGAATATGGAACACGTTTTGAGGTATTTATAACTTTTTAATGAATTCTTCTGATGCTATCGAGAGTCTTTCGGAATAAAATATGATTTTAGGTGATTTATTCATGGTCCATCATTTTGCATATGACAAATAAACAGTGTGTTTATTGGTCATTAATAAAACTATCAATGCAATCATTAGTGATTTTCACCAGTTCTGTACTAATGTAAATCATGATGAAAAACACCTAAAGCACAGTGAATAAACCATTTAGAAGTGTTTTATTTGGACATTACTGAACAAAGAACAAAACCTTAATAAACGCCCAATTTGTGATCTTTAAAATAAAAAGTTGCGCATTTCTGCTAACACGGTATACTACTAGCTAAATAACTGAGCTACAGTCCTAACACGTGGTGTACAGTTAAAGAATAATGCCTACAGTCCAGGCACAACACAGATAAATTCATAAAATAAAAACAGTCAGCATTTTTGACTACAGTGTTACTAGAGAGACCAGAGGGACTGAACTGCTAGGGGTGGAGATATAGATCATATAGGTGCATAGATATGCTCATACAGAGTTCTAGTTCTTGAGTTCTAGTCCCTTTTCAATGAGCCCTGCATTGCTGGGACCACAGAATCATGACTATAGTTGTTTCAGCGCTAGAAAGAAATGATTATCTTGTATTTATAGCATTAGCATGGTAGCATAGTAAATATGGACCCCAAACATATATATGTGTCTCAGTTCACCAAGGGCCATACAGATATTGGGGAGTAAGTATCACTGATAAACCCAAACATCTCCAAAGAAATGTATGAAATCAACTCTTTATTTAGGTTTCTCCAGACAACAACCTAGCAAAGAATTTACATGATGTACGGTTGGAGTTTAGCAGTAAAAGCAGCAGTTAAAGTAGTAAACATGTTGGAAACACTTCAGAACATTAGGTGTCACATCCTGTTTTGTCTTGCCCCTGTTTGTCTGTTTTCTCTGTTTCAGTCTCTGTTTCCCTTGCTACTTCCATGTGCCTTTTGTTGTCCTGTGCCATGTGTTTCTTTTTGTTTTGGTTTATAGCTCCTCCTGTTTCTGAGCCCTCTTGTCATGCCCCTCACCTGTCCCTTGTTTGTGGCTCCACCCCATCCCAGGTGTTCCTTGTTAGTTCTTGTGCATTTAGCCTCCCTGTTGTTCTCTTTGGTTGGTGTTTTGTCTCCATGTCAGTTGTTTTGTATCCCTATAGTTCTTAGTGGTGGCTTGTTTCTAATCTTACTAATTTAATATCTAATTTTACTAGTGTCATTGATTTTGGTTTGTTCTAATTGGATAATATTAAAGACTTGCAGTTGCATCCTTTCTCCTCATCTCTCCATGTCACATTAGGAGACACCTTGAAAGTCTCCTTTGAACCCTTGATCCTGAGGCTTACCATTCAGGTATTAAGCAGTAGACTTATTGTTCAGTGATTACTTTGAATTTTGATAAAGGGACGTTATGTAGGTATGAGAGAGAGAAAAGATCTTCAGGTTTAAGGGTTCATTTGGACACTCAGCACTCAAGCACTTTATTAGTAACACTAGACTAATACTGGGTAGTATTATCAATATTATAGTATATAAAACATTCCTTTAAGATTCTGATCCATGTTAACATGATTTCATCATGCAATTCCTGCAGGTTCACTTTCATGCTAGACCAGATCACAATGAGTTTTGCTTTGACATGGTGCATTATCGTGCTTGAAGTAGCTATTAGGAGAAGGAGGAGTTAAACTGTGGCCATTTCAGTCGCACATGGAATTCAAGCGATGATTGATTCGTATTAACTGGCACAAAGTATGCCCAGAAAACATTCCCCACACTATTACATCACCTCCACCAGCCTGGACTATTGACAAAATGCAGGTTAGGTCCATGAATTCATGCTGCTGGTGCCAATATCTGACCTTACCATCTGTGTGCCTCAGCACAAATAAAGATTCATCAGACCATGTTAAGTGTTTCCTGGCTTCAATTGTCCAGCATTGATTGTCAGATTTCTGTTCTTGGCTGTTGAAGTCCATCCACCCTAAGGTTTGACATGCATTCTGAAATGCTTTTTATGCTCACTACAATTGTCCAAAGTGGTTAACTGAGTTACTGTAGCCTTTCTGCCAGCCCGAACCAGTCTGCCCGTTCTCCACTGATTTCTCTTGTCGAGTTTTTGTTTACAGAGCAGCCTTTTTTTGGCTGTTTTTTCATTATTGCACTTTCTGAGGAAACTCTAGAGACTGTGTGTGAAAATCCCAGGAGATCAGTAGTTATAGAAATAGTCAAACTAATCCATGTGGCACCAACAATGCCACAATGAAAATCACTGAGATCACATTTTTCCCTATTCTGATGATGGATAAGAACATTACCTTGCTGTGTAATTTTATGTATTGCACTGCTGTCACACCATTTGCTGATTAGGCAATTGCATGAATGAGCAGGTGTAATAAGCATAAGAAAAAGTGTATGTATAAAACATATATATGTATATATATATATATATATATACACTTCATATATCGAACAAGACATTCACTGCACTGTATCACTTCTTCTCGATCTACCCCATCACACACCCTGCTGGTATTTATATCCCAATCATTCTCACGCAGCGCTATCTGCCTGAGCCTGAAGTTACTACTACCTACAGATGGCATTGCATGAGTGTATATATATGTATATATATATATATATATATATATATAATTTTTATGTTACATTTACTGGCCCTATACTTATATACTTAACACTCACAAATGATAGCATATAAAATATAGTATATACTCTTGTGCATTTCCAGTATTACTTACAGTACATCTTAAGACTTTTGTCCAGTATTCCGTTTTTAGTGTGCCCCAAATATCCACTGTAAATAATTTGGTAAGTACGCTGAAGCCAGTATATACATTTTATTAGCATAACTGAAGAATGAATACACATACAAGGCTTGAGCACCTCCAATGTTGTCTATTTTCAGCCTTTGTGGCCAGGACAGTGGTAAAATCTGAGGAGTGAGTCCTTTTGTGTTTTTCTGGCTCTTTAACTTTCAGTTCTATCTCTTCTCTTTCAGGACCTTATTACAAGAGCTGTCGGACTTGGAAATAGAGGTCGCTTTGGACAAGGGCACAATCTCTTCCTCGTCTCGCACCAAACTTTGAGTCTTGGCATGAGAGTGAAATGAGGTGTGTTTGGCAGGGTGTGTAAGAGCTAGTGGGGCCAGTTCACTCCTGCTGAAGACTGCACATCTCTGGAGTTTTTGTGGTGGATGCTGGTGCGCAGGAGCTCCTGCGTGAAAGGAAGCCAGCCTCTACAGAGAGCCTGTCAACTCCAAATGAGAAATTTTGGCCTCCCAGAGAGCATGTGCAGGTAAGTGGAAATGTTTTCTGCTTCATCTCAGCTGTGTAGTAATGGTTCTGTTTTTTTCTTCTTCTTTGAACGGAGAAGCTTTTCTTGGCTGACCTTGAGAGAAAAAAACGTGATGCATCCAACTCATCGCATGACATCTGCTGAAGTTTGATTGCACTGAGGAAAGTATGCATTGTGGCATTTTCAAGATACAGATATTTTATTAACATGAAATGCATTTTCGTATAATGCTTTGATGTATGTTTCCATCACAACTGGCTTTGAAATAGATAGTAGTATGAAGTGAGAAGATGACAAAGGGCATATTGCAAAATGTCAGCCTTATAGTCTATTTAAGGGAAGGTATGAGCTTTCAGAGAGGTTGGGTCTGACACATTCAGCAATAACTCCTGTAGAAAACCCAGAAACGAATAGTAGTTATATCAGTGTGTGGTAGTGGAGAGCAGGGCACAAACTAACAAGGGAAAAATGTAACACTGGCATTTTATACAGTTATACAGGTTCAAGTACGTAATGGGATATATGCCTGGACCTACCCAGATCTTCCCAGCCAAATGGGGAAATAACATTTTTTAGGCTGAATCTTTTCAGATAATGCTATTCCATTTGTTTGCTATGAGTGGTGTCACTGTATTACAGCCACTCAAGTCATTCCGCTCTTCTCCAAGCTCTGCCTTGTTTCACAAAGCTGAAATCTAACCTCTCGTCAGTAAATCAAGGGTAAGACATGAATGGACCATAAACATTTTTATGTCTGCCATGGCAGTGTTTTACGTTTTTAGGTCTGCTGTGTTGATTTTCCTCATCTGAGCTGTCATCTTGTGCTCGTCTTGTGTGGATCTGCCTGCTGTGGCATAATGTTTTAGCCTAGAATGATTAGGTTTAGGTTTTTAAGTTTGTACATCTCAGCTGTCTCACACTCATCATCAAAAGAATAGTTGCAACCAGAAGGAAGTGTGGGATTGCAGTGCTATTAGGAAGGAAGATAAAGGTTACCAGGAACAATAAATGATGATAAATTAAGACTGTTATGGGCAATATTTATCGAACTACACATACAGAAGTAGTGTCTCTCAGTATGGCATTGGACGACCATGTTTGCTCACATAACATGCCAGACCATGGAGTAAAGGTTCCTAATGGTGCCTTGCGATCATCCCTCCCTTGCAGCTTGAATAGTCTTACACATGCCAGACGTCTCAGCATGAAGTTTCGCTTTTGGAGTTCGACAAGACAAAACTGAAGATGACCTGCTGCCATTCTGAGTCACTTCATGACAGTCTGGTATGGCACCATTGTAGCCTTTGGTGACGACGTGGTATCAAGGGCAGTCATCGTAATGGTCTGTGTGCATGTAGTCCTGCCAGTGGGGCTGGCACTAACAGGATGACTCATGGAGGGCATCACTGCACACTGAATGTGCACAAGTCAGGTACAGCCATAAGGCCCATCTTTGCTTACATCACATGCACTGCTGAGTGTGAAACGTGAATCATTTGCATGTCTTACAATGTCAAACCTACCCACAAAGTTTTATTCCTGTCAGTTAATTCTTTCTGGGTGCAACTATTCTTTTGGCAATGGGTGTATTCTCAAACCTCTCCAAAACCCACTGTGTGTGTTTCATTAAATTAAATCAGGTGTGCTGGTGATGGATTTTAACAAAGCCATGCAATGGCCGGTGCTCACCAAGAAATCAGGAACCAAACTGTTCTTCAAACTATACTCTTCCAACATATTACTAACTTTATAGGAAACATGAATATCCTGTTACTGTTCACTGTATTAATGTGTATTTATATTTACTGTAATGTGATAGTGTTTTGCTGCCAATCTCTGTAGACTTTTGCACAGTGTGGTGTGCATACATACACATATTTGCCTGAGTGCTATCTATCTTCACAGGATTCTCCACTTTGTCTTTTCTAGGATTAGTTTTTTTAAACTTTCCACAGGAATTGTTAAAATAGTCACACTGATGCACGGTTAAACAAATTACACTGCAATTAATTGGTCAGGCAGACTCTTTAATGACCCTCCCTAACATGTTTTAAAATGCATATAAAATGTGACATATGGCTTTGCCAATACGCTGATCTCCACTCTGCTTCATTCACTGCGATCTAGAGTACGGGTTATATATCTGCCTCCGAGCTTGCTTAGCCCGATAAAAGTGATTAACATCCCCCCACAAACAAAAATGACTGTGTATCATATATCACTTAGCTAAAGGTGATATAAAATGAGCCATTTGAGCAAGTAGTATGACCCATCTATGACCTTATGATAAACAAACAAAAGACAAATAAATATCAACATTTGTCAAGAGATAAAAAGGCTTGCTAACAGCGAAAGGAGCAGTATTGTTTCAAGCTTTTTGTTTTAGTGTACACTTCCCAACAGGGACGAGTATCCATTTTTCTTTTAGTGTGTAGTGTGCGATCTGCATAGGGACACAGTGATGACTTCCCAGGAATTACCCGGAGGGTTCATGTGCTGGAAAATGTTTCTTTTTTGTTGTTTTTGCTCCAAGAAAAATTATAGAAAATAGTTGGTTTATGCTTCAAGACCTCAGTGGAATTGAGTTAATTTGTTATACATATACACTAGAGACATTTTCTCCCGGAAAGCAGTTATCAAGCAGTATTGATTTAAGTCATTAATTAATTAACTAAATATATCATTTTAAAAGATTGCAATAGATTATCAGCCACTTGACTTGACTTGACTTGACTAGTAGACAGTGGAGATGTACACAGTAATTATTCTGAAGCCACACTGTAAGGCTCTGAAGCCCTGGCGTATGCATACGTCACTCTCTACATTTTATTTTTACAGTTTTTCAAGAGATGCTGTGATGATGCGGTAACAAGTGGTGGAGACCTGGTGAAGGAATTCAAGCAGTGAGAATAGAACTGGATGCATTCCTGGGTCAATGGTGGTGGAGTGATGAGTGAGTTCAATAAGATATCTACAACTCGAGTGCTCTCATCCAAGCATGTTAAGGCACTTGTCGGTGCTCTGGGACTTTTAGCTTGAAAAGTGCTGCCAAAAGTGTGCAGCCTCTTAGACTGTTCGTGTGTCCTTGAATATTTACCAGAGAAACTTTACACCTACCAGAAAGAGAAGAGTTACAGCTGTGGAATTCATAAGTAGTTTTTCAGCCTATTGCAGAAGTGGCTGATTCTCAGAACCTAGATTCTACAGCTTATAACAGACATTCAGAAGATTGTGTGCTATGTCTCTTTCTTATATTTAGGTCTTGAACTCACCTTAAACATGATCACATCCTAAAATTTACTCATCATCAAAAGAATATTTGCACCCAGAAGGAAGTGTCAGATTGTAATGCTAATGGGAAGGAAGATAAAGGTTACTAGGAACAATAAATGATTATAAATTTAGACTGATATGAGCAATATTTATTAAGCTACACATACAGAAGTAGTAGAAGTACTGTCTCTGCGTCAGGCCACCATGTTTGCTAACGCAACATGCCAGACCATGGAGTAAGGTTCCTAAAGGTGCCTTGTGATCATGCCTCCCATGTAGCTTGAATATTCTCACACAGTTTCTGTAGATTTGGTGGTGGGGTGGAGGTGGAGTGGGCCTTCTACCCATGTGATGCGTGACAACAAACCGTTCATCTTGACTCTGACCATGGTGCCTCCACACACTGATTTGTTAGTCGTCTCCACCAAGACAAAAGTGGGACTTGTCACTAAAGATGACGTGCTGCCATTCTGAGTCACTCCATGACAGTCTGTCACAACTCCACTGCAGTCTTTGGTGACGTTGATGTGGTGTTAAGGGCATTCATTATAACAGTCTGCGTGCATGTAGTCCTCCATCGTTCAGCCATCTGCGAATGGTGCTGGCACTAAAAGGATGACTCATGGAGGGCATAACTGCTTGCTGAATGTCCGCAATCATGGCTGTTGGGTCAGTCAGGTACAGTGATAAGACCTGTCCTTGCTTACATCACATGCATGGTAGAACATTAAACTTCCATTTGCATGTTTCACAATGTCAGACCTACCCACCAAGTTTCATTTCTGTCAATTGATTCCTTCTGGGTCTAACTATTTGGGCAACTGTTCTTTTGACGATGAGTGTATTATTCAGTAAGTACACTGACTACAGTGCAAACTGACAGAGTTACTCATAAATTATATATGTATGCAAAAGTAGGTTGGACCCACTTGACCATTTAAGGGGTTAAGGCTTATTTAACAAAGCATACATTTCTACCACTTAATCTACTCTTCCCCTTCTTTAACATGTGATGGCTCTGTGCTGTTGTGAAGTTATTTTGATATGTAAAGATTATGATACGCCAAAGCTGACATATTGCTTGGGAAGTATTGCAGTGCATAAAGCAAAGCAGTCTCATGCTTCTGTTAGTGATAGAAAACCCAGCAGCACGTAGAACGCTCCAATTGCACACGCTGATTTATTTTACTGCCAAATGAGGACATGCATGTGGCCAATGGTTTTGCCAAATGGAGGGCAGGGCCATTATTTATAACTATAACACAGGGGCCTTGTCTCATACCAGTCTCTGCTGCTTTTCCCTACTCACGCTGTCACTGACGCCAAGTTCCAGTCTTCCACTGCACCCTGCTGCTTTTTTGCCTATGGTCATTCGCAACCTAACTGATGAAATCATAATGCTAATTGCCTCCATAATTGTTATTTATGCAAATTCTTTTATTCTAATGAAGCACACAAGAGCTACTTGAGTGCTAATCTTTCTTTTCTCTGGCGGAGTGTGAGTTACAAGCCAGATCTGTGAGGTGCACACGTGAAAACACACGACAAAACAGCTGGACAGTATGCATTATGGGCATCAGCCTATCACATCCAAGCCAACAGCGCATTCAGAATGTATAATTAGTGCCTTGGATGTATCAGTAGGGCATGTTCTATAAGTCATGTTTACTAAAGCTGGCACCAGAAGCTTTTGAGTGGAGCGAATGTGGCCAATTGTTTCTTCCAGTATATGGTGCCTTTCAGCTGCTGATTTGCTAAGGGCAGTGCACTGAATCTGATGGACAGTTGGGAATCCACAGTGGCACTATGGTCAGCAACAAAAACAGAGACACAGAGACAGCAGTAGCTTCTTTCTGCTGTACAAATGACTTATAAACCGGCATTCATTTTCTGGATGACAAATATCCAACCAATAGCAGACTGGTATATATTTCATATTTCATATTATGTTAAAATACATAAAGAAATAATATATTTCACTCTGGTTATTTCCTCACCCCTAATGGGTGAGTGCCCCTGCATGTGTCTCACCTTCTCTTTAATTAACTAAAAAGGTACAGAACCAAATTCTCTGAACATATCATGGAAATACATTAGATGTGATAGGTTAATCCAGTTGTTTTTTATTCCACCATATAATGGACTGTTTGCAATGCTAGATAAAAGTCTAGCTTGATAAACTGTTGAGCTGAGCTGTGTTTTGGAGTTCTGAGATGGCTCTGATGCCGCTACTAGAGCGTAAAGTGCTGATCCAGCTCCTCTTCTGGCTTGCCAGTTCCCTCAGCCTTTAAGAAATCGATAGCGTTTGAACTCTTGCCACCACGGCCAACCATGGCCACCACACACACACATACCACAACAGATCAATCTGCTCTGCAACCAGACCCAAAACACAGGCGAATGATCCAAATTGTGATGGTAGCTGCTATTCAGGGATTTTTTTTCTTTCTTTTTTTCCCCCTTAGATGCTGCAGACTGGTCAGCCAGTGTGAAGTTTAATTCTCACTCTATTGCCTGCTGTCCTCTACAGATTGTCAAAAGGACATTTGTCAGTGTTGACTGTGCGCTGGTCAGTGGGTGGCGGAGCGGGTATGCCGTAATGGTTGCTGTGCAACAGTGACTTGATCAGGAAACAGTGCAGTGCGACTTCTCACAAATAAGCCGTTTGGTATCAGGCTTCCCTAAAGCACCATTAAACCATATAACTGTCAACAAATGTGTCCATGCAAGTTAAGCCTTTTGGGGACTGTTCAGAAACCTCATTTGAAACATGGTTTTTCTATTGCTAAAACCACCCCAACAAGAGTGCTACATTTTTAAAAGATAAACACAATAAATCACAGACCATTGCCCTCTCTAGACCCTACTGTTGTTGTAGAGAGTATTATGTAAGGGATAATGTACTGCAGACAAAATCTTGACAATTCTCCAAAGCAGGGCCCAACAGAGTGATAAAGACCCTGGTGCTAAAATGGGGGCGACATTTCCTGCAGTGTGATATGATTAAGTTGGAAACAGCTGTCATTAATCAGAGGCCATTATACAAAAGTAATGACCGACCGTTGACCACAGCTCTGGGGATAAATGATGTTGTAACAATAAAGACGGCGAGTGTAATGCAATGCACACAGTTGTAAACATCCTTGCATTGTCATATTCTTTGATTGTCCTTGCCAGTGAGTTGCTAATTCCAGTGGCGCCACTGTTAGGGTCTGGGGGCAGCCCTGATGCCCTATCCCCCAGTGAAGCTGGTAGCTGATTAGGTAATTAATCCTGAATGGTTGGGCATCCAGCTATAGAGACTGTTAACATTCTAGTGACAGTTCCTCACTTCTTAGTTCTACATGTGTTCAGCTACAAGATCAGCAATTGTCTAAGCTGATGATTTAACTTACTGATCTAAAATGCAAGGTTCTTGTTCAAGTAAATGCATATAAACTATACTGAACTGTCCCTCATATATGACCATCAGACCTCTTGCTGGACATCCCATTCCAAAACCATGGGCCATTAATATGGATTTGTGGATATTCAGCCTCCACTGTTTTGGGAAGCCCTTCCAAAAGTGTGAAATTGTGTCTATTCAGTCAAAAGAGCATTTGTGAGGAAAGCAACTGTTGTTGGACAAGAAGGTCTGGCTCACAATTGATGTTTCCTGTTCATCCCAAAGGTGTTCAGTGAGGTTGAGGTCAGGGCTCTGTTAAAGTGACTGGATTTGCACTGGAGGGCCACTGCCATGCTGGAACAGGAAGCTGGAACAGGAAGCACAAACTACTTTGTGACTGAGCTGTTGTTGCTTCTAGATGCTTGCATTTCATAGTAATAAAAAGGATGTATATTTCAATATTTACCATCAATATATACACTCGCATACACATATACTCACCTGACAAAAACTTTGACGCCTTGTTTGTTTAAGGTGGTAGTAACTTCAGGCTACTGCAGATGGCGCTGCACAAGGATGATGGGAATATAATTACCTGCGGGCTGTGTGATGGGATTCATAGATTGAGAAGAGGTGGCGCAGTGCTGTGAATGTCTTGTTCCATGCGTGGAAAATGGGTTGTAAAGCAGACGTTTTGCATTGGGCGTATTGCATTGGGCGTGCCAAAGGAATTTGCAGGTGTGTGGAAGTGAACAGTCGTACGAGTCTACCAGCAGTGGTAAAAATCCCAGTCTACAGGAAAGTCTTCTCAGAATTGTGCCAGGGAAGGCATCCATGAAATCTTTGATGCAAGAGTGGCTGAACATTGATGTTGCTTACATCCAGAAAACTTGTCCATGCTAAATCGAATCACAGCTGTTATTCATGCTCATGTAGGTTTTACATGCTATTAGATAACAGGTGACTAATTCTGTGTATATATATGTTGAAGTCTCCTTTAGCCAGCAGTTTTAATGCAGCCAAGCGCACAGAAAGTAGGTTTAATTTAATTCAAATTTATTACATATTGTTTCAGTTGAAATGTTATTAAATTTACTGTTTACTATTTATCATAAATATTGTGAATATATTTTTGTTTCAAATGTGGAAAGTCTGACAGCAATACTTATTTAGATATTAGATTTTTATATTTTCGATTTCTCTTTCTCTGTCTCTGTCTCTCTCTCTCTCTCTCTCTCTCTCGTACCCTTCAAGTAACTTATGTCTAAGAGCTGTCAGCGTTTGAGCTCCCTTTGGCAAAAGCCGTGCTTTCCAGCAACAGGTGTGTTTTAAGCAAGCCGAGTGATGTATAACGCGAATCGTGTTCTGATCGATTGATGCTGCAGATGGCTGTTTGGCTGAAGAAGACAGAGCCAAGCTTGTAGTGGCATTACTAAATTAACACTTCCCAAAGTGATACCGGGGTCACCTTTGAGACTTGCTCTCTCGGTGAGCGACAGCACTTTTACATGGTTTTGCTCTGATGCAATCCCAGCCCTCATCTGCAGCCATCGGCACATTGTTTCTGTATATGTTCTGCTAGATTAAAATTCATGCAATGGATTTCACCACACCATCCTATCCCCATTCTCACTCCCCCTCCCTGCCATGTAGCATTTGAGGAAGGCAGGAGTGAGGGAAGGGGAAAAAAGAGGTAGAAAAGCAAGACTGAGTAGGCCATTATGGAGCAGAGAGTGTATCCTCATGAGGAGACGGCAGGGTTGAGATGGCCTAAATGAGGGAACCGCCGCGGCCATTCCTGGAGCCTCATTACCTAAATGGAGAGCCATCCGTCCTGTCAAGGTTTCTGAAAATCTCTTCTGACACGATTGCCTTCCTCTCTCCCTCCTTGGCTTAGAGTTGCCGGATGAGGAAAGGAGGGGAAGGAGGGAGCAGGTGAGGGAGAAACCGGCAGCATGGAAAAAAAGCTGCAAGAAACAGGTACCGGCTGAGTGGTTGGGCGAATAGCTGGGGAAGATCTGTGCATTTGGTACAGTAATAAGATCTTGATTAGGACTGGAATCTGCCGTCAGACTCCATGAAGTTCCCTCAGACTGATGCTGCTTTTGCCTTGGCTGAAAGAACTCGTAATCACTTGTCAGGATTTCCGCTAGAAAGCTCGATATTATGGGTGAAAACATTTAGGATTGAGTTGTGGTTCTGCTCACAGTTGAGCAGCTCTGAGGTGCTTTTAGAAAAGTGTTGAGTCAACTTGAACCTCCAATTTCAATGTGGAATGCGTCAGACTGCATCTTTATTAACCTGAGATTCTTTTCAATCAGCCAATGCACTGTTCTCTTTATGTATAATTTTTAAAAGCAATAAAATTGGTGTCATTTTCTATAAATATTATTCTGATTAATTTGTCACTCATATATACACTCATCATCCATCAAATAAAATAATTACCAGGAACAATAAATGGTGAAGAAGTTCATGGAACAGTTCTTGGCATTGACCACGGTGTCTTCATTGGTCGTCTCCACCAAGATCAAAACAGGACTCATCACTGACGATGACGCCCTGCAATTCTGAGTCACTCCATGACAATGGCACAACCATTGCAGTCTTTGACGACATTGGTGTTGATTGAGGGCAGTCACCGTGCATGTAGTCCTGCATCGTGCAGCTGTCTGCCAAAGGTGCAATGGACACAAAAGGATGATTCATGGAGGGCATCACTGCTCACTGATTGTCTGCAATCGTGCCTGTTGGGTTAGTCAGGTACTTTGATAAGGCCCGTCCTTGCTTACGTCACATGCTCGGCTGAACTTGAAACTTGAATCTTTTGCATGTCTCATAATGTCAAACCTACCCACCAAGTTTCATTGAATGGTCCAGTAGAAATGCTTGATTATATTATATAATCAATATTAATTTACTATGTAACTATATTTGAATAGTATAGCAACACAAAGTCCTAACTGTCAAGCTCTAATGGAGTCATCAGCTGAAGTTGTATTGTATAGCTGATATTCATTTGGGAAGTGATGGCGCTTTTATCCGGACGGTTGCTTTTGATATATGTCACTTTTTGCTGCACATCTTTACTGTGCTAAAATGAGAGTCTGACAGGAATGACTAGGCTGTGTGACTGTTCTTCACTGTGAATCAGCTCTCTCACTCATCGGACCCACAGCTGTCACCAAACAGGGAAATGAACAGATCTGGGATCTGGTTCTGTAAATTCTCTTATATTTAACAGACTTTTCTACACTGTCTGAAACAGATAAATATCTATCTCAGGTTTCAGGCAGTGTAAGAAAACTCTTTATAAGTGACGTGTGTGGACTTATTGAACTCATTCAGTAAAGAATAGTGTTAGGAGTTTTTTTCTACCACATCATTCCATGTGACACAGCATTGAATTGAGAGCTGACAAACTTTAGTTGCTTCACTCTTTCTAAACTCCAGTAGTCAAGGACATCTGCTGTGGTTTTATCCAGTGAATATGTGTAGCATGTTTATAGCTGGATTTCTTAGGCACACATTAGCCCCTTCAGCTGGTAGCTTGAGCTGTAGCTTACGAGCGTAGAGGAATATGGCCCGGGGGGAGTGGTTGGGCGGGTGGGGTGTTGTTGAGAAGTGGGAGAAAAATTGTTTATATTTTGAAGAAGCCACTTATTTGTTCTTCTCAACTGATTTTCTATTAAAGCTCTCTCAAATGCTCTTGGAGAAATACATATGGGACATGTAAACTTCCACAGCTGGTCAGATGTGAGGCTAAAATCTGAAAATTACAGTCTCTACAAATTACAAGTCTTCCATTACCTTTAGAGACTGTACTATGTCCCTATGCAATGGTGCAATATTGTCCAACAGTCATGTTAACATTCTCATCGAATTTAAAGTCGTGATATAAAACAGAAAGCTTCAAATATGCACTTTTAATTTGCACTACAAGTACATGTTCTAGTTATCAACGTATCTGTGACTTCAATGTGAATCATAATGCATTTTCCTTCTGCACTGTGATGTATTTGCAAGTAAAACACAATACCACAGAGGATCTTTGAGCTGGCTGAGTGTTTTTGCTTGATGATGGTGGGGGTGGCGGGAGAGGAGGAGCATATTATTGAGTAGTATGATTTTTCCCTGCCTGCTGGTGCACAGTTATGTAATTGAAACACAGAAGAAGATTTAGAGTCAGGCAAAAGTCAATACATTTTGATGGAGAGTTCCTTAAAAAGCAAGAACTTTGTCTTTTAAATGATATGTTGAATCATACTTTACATGACCTGAGACACAAACTAATAAGGTGAAAAAATCTATTTGGATTTTTGACTATATATATTAATAATGAAATATTTCTTCTAAGGAGCCGTGCCCTACATTTTTCCTGAATTATCTTTTTCAGAAATTCACCTATGATGATTGTGTGAGTTTATGTACCAAAAACATAAGTCATAATTCATTTGTGCATACAGAGCATTTTCCAATCAACTCTAATCCCATCACAATGCTTCTTTTTATTTGAATCTAGAAGGTGAATTAAACCGTAGACATTATGAAAGAGGAGATCAGTCACTGGTTGAAATATGAATGGGAACGCTTGTAATGTTCAACATCTGTTGGTGGGAAGAAAAAAGGCCAATCAAATTATTTTATCAGGTATTTCAAATAGTGTTTTAACAGTTCTTAATTTTATAATCTCATAGCTACAGAAAAGAAACAGTAAATCTCCTAACTAGACAAAATGTCCTAAATACTATCCAAACCTTAGAGGAACTTCAGCAGTGTCTCAACTTATGCTTTAACCATTGGTTTCTATCAATTTTAGGCACCTGTGACAGGCAGCATAAAAGGTTCACTATAACTAGCATAATGGTGCCTCATTTATTAAGATTGCAAAATGGCATTTGATATGTTTTACATTTACATGATTTGTGATGATCTGTGGTCCAAAATCCATCCATAATGTTCATGAAAACTCATATAATTAAATATTACCATTTCTGCAAAAGTGGAAAATGATGAGGAGACAGCATTAAATGTGTGGTTCTAAGAAAGCTGGTGGAAGTTTTGAGAAATGGAAACTGAAACAGGGGAGTGGCAACACAGGGGCTTCAATAACAATATTCATAACTTCACAAAGTTAATCACACTTTAATTTTGTTTTGACATTTACATAGGGAATAGTAGCTCTCTCCTATGATTGTGCATGTGTTGCTTCGTCTTAGTCACAGATTATCAACTTCCACTGAGCAGTTTTGGATGAGATTTGAAGATGTGTTGACTAAATTTATACTGTTATACATATTTGTGAGAAATCATATCTAGACCATGACCAATCTTAATTTAGGATCAAGAGCTACCATCTAGCTTCAGTCTGTCTACCACACACTGTCTGCAGACTTTTCACACCTCACCCCCACCTGCTCTCACCTCCTCAACACCTACAACCTCCCACCACCACCACTGAACAGCAGGTCAGTTGTGTTCACAGGAAACAGAGGATCAGGAAAGCAGCTGGCCCAGATGGTGTCTCACCTGCAACACTCAGACACTGCTCTGAACAGCTTTCTCCTATCCTTGCAGATCTATCAGTGCCTGACTCTGCTTGTTTAAAGACCTCTGTCATCATACCACTTCCAAAAAACCAGAGGATCTCCTGCCTGGATGTTGCCCTAACATATGTAGTCATGAAGAGATTTTCACTTAAGCACATTATAGTCATGACCGATGCCCTCCATGACTCATTGCAGTTTGCATATGGAGCTAACAGGTGTGCAGATGATGCCTTTAACTTGTCCCTTTACTATGTCCTGCATCTTTTCATACCTTTGTACTGTTTGTAGACTTGCTCTGCTTCCACAACTTCTCATCCAACAGGAAATAGTTCAGAGCCTCTCTGCTTTAGTAGTAGTGCTCCACAAGGCTGTGTGCTCTCTCCCCAGCTCTACACCATTTACATTACATTTACATTTATGCCATTTAGCAGACGCTGTTATCCAGAGCGACTTACGACGTGCTTAGTGTTCTGTCGGATAATGTTTACCAGCTAGTATAAGTAGGTTAGGAGTCTAAAACTCACCCTGAGCTCAGACACTGCCCGAACACCAATAACTGTAGCTCTAACGACTATTTTAAACCTATTGATTAAGCTTAAAATGATTAAGATTGCAGATCACATGACTCTGGTTGGTCTTTCCTCAAATTATAATAAGTCCACATACCAGGAGGAAGTAACATGGCTGATGTCATGGTGTGGTGCTAACAGCCCATAGTTAAACTGTGGAGATGACCACTGATTTCAGAAAAAAACCTGCCGCACTGCCTCTATTGGAAATACACAGCTCCACAGTCATACAAATTCCTGGGCAGCAGCATTCAGCAGGATCGCAAATGGAACAGAGACAGCACTACAGTGCTTGGGCTACCTGCAACAGCTCAAGAAAATTGGGCTGCCTCAAGCACTGCTGGTCCAGTTCCACACTGCCATAATAGAATCCATCATCACATCCTCCACCTCCGTCTGGCTCTGCATGTTCTCACACCAAGCGTAAGCTGCAGTGATTTGTGCAAGGTCTAAATCTTCACCCCCAAAGATCTTCACTCATCTGGGATGAAGAAAAGTGTGGGGAAAATCATGGCTGACCTCCCATGCACTGGTCATTCTCTCTTCCAGCAGTTTCCATCTCAGTGGAGTCCAGGACTTAGAGCTCTAGAGACTTGGAACAATTGTCTGCAGCTTCTTTCTCCAGGCCATCATCCTCTTAAACAAGGTCCCTTCTCACATGCCTTTGTTGCTGCACATGCAGTTATACAATATCATTTTTTCTTTAGGGTGGGCTGGGGTGGGCTGGGGTGGGCTTTGGGGTGGGTTTTCCCACACAGAAAAAAGCTGTCCCTATTGAGAGGAATTATCTGCCCATCCAGTTAAGGAATCAGTGTTAACATCTATTCACACCCAGCCTGATTTTGATGGATGAAAAACACGTCAAGTTTTAAAAACAAACAAATGAATGCTGATGCACTGCGGTGCGGAGTAATGTTTTAATCAGAGCTGCTCTGTTTTCTGCTGTACGGATGCAGTAAGATCAGACTGACCAATCAGAGCTCCATTATCATGGTGGCAGTTCAAACAAACATGTGTGAGGATGGTGGGAGAAATCTCCCTTAGGGAAAGCTTATAGGACAACATGCTGACTAGAAATATGCAGAGGTAAAAAAAATGGCAAAGCAGCAGAAAGGCTGTGAAGGACGGTGAGTAACGTTACAGTAACTACATATAACCACAGTTCATTTACTCCTTTATAACGAGAGGAGCAGCTACAAACAGACAGGAGTGAAGCCTCAAATATCTCCACTGACATACGGAAATCATTCGTTCATCTTCAGCTCCTGCATGAGGTGGAGAACTCTCTGTGTTGTTCTATTACTTATAGAATGATATGTACCCATGTATGTGTGTACACTGTTTAGCTGTAGCACTTAAAAGAAAGAAAAAAGTCTTCAGAGTGTTTAGACAGAAAATGCTCAAATTCGGTGTAAAGAGACTATGTTAAAAATAGCATCCACAGCAGAATAGTGTTTAAACCCTCCAGCAGCACTGCTGTGTCTGACCCACCAGCACAACACACTAACACTAACACACCACCAGAACACCACAACACCAGAGAATGATCTACCACCTACAGTACACCTGATTTCTGGCGATCCTGATCACTGAAGTACCGGGTGAAAGTAGCTTAACAAAGTATACAGAGAATCAGATGGAGCACAGTCTGTAATTGTACAACACCAAAGTGTTATTATATAATAAGAGGAGCTGATAAAACGGACAGCAAGTGAATATACAAGGCGGTGTACCAGTGGCCGGTGGGTAGGTGTGCATATAGATGAATTTATTTACTTGTATATGTATATATGCATGATTATATGTTTCTGTGTGTAAAGGAATATAGAAGTCCTATAATAAATTGAATAATAATAAGAAAAGTTTCACTGCATCTGCTAATCAAATTGGGCCTTTATTCTAACCATGGTAGAACTATCCTAGTAAATACAAATGTTCATACAAATGTTCATCATACCGGCACTGCTGCCTGACCCTGTGCATTCTGTACCCTATTTAGATATGTTTAGCAACATACAGTATTTGCTGTAGCCCACCCAAGTAATTCAAATGCCCACCCAAAGTAACACCTCTGCTTGATTGTATATTGACTTATCTCCCATTGCCTATCCTTTATATAACTCACAGTGTGTTTGGATAGTGTCTATTTTATGTATATTTATAGCATCTGTATTCATTTTATTGCTTGTATAGCTGGTACTTGGTGAATAAAGCTTCTGTTATCCTTTTCTGTAGTATGGCTGCAGGTATAAATGTAAATGTTTGGTTCTTGTGATGCCACTAGAACAGTTAAAGGTTTTTTTTTATTTTTTTATTATTTCCGTGTTTGGACAGTATGGACTAAGGAGTGAATAGTCCTTTTTATTGATGTACTATATCGAATTCTTAAAAAGCTGGAAAAAGTGTCCATGATACAGACCACTTAAATCGCAGTTTACGTATTACTGCATGGAATACTGTATGTATAGTTAAATATGATGCTGTTGGTCTTCTGTTTATTGTAATGTAGTTCAAATTCATATGGCTGACACAAGTATGGCTGTGTGAAAATCTACAATTAGTCTGATTTGGTCTGCGGGGCAGGTTGGCATCCACTGCGTTTCAAGCACGTATGCACCATTTGTGCAGATTTCAGACGACTTCCTGATTTTAGCTTGAATTCGTACAAAAAATAAGATTCAAGCCTATTATGTGTGCAGAACACCCAGCCACATATTTTCATCCACACGCATGCCTATATTTGAAGCAATCTGCATGATTTTGCCTATGGAGGCACATATATAAATTATGCACACAGTATTTTCCTTCAGCGGATGTCTGAAGATTTTGACTTCGGTGGAATGGCTATGCGCTCTCCAATGGTTCATTTCAATGCTGCATTCAGTTTCCGTACAGTGTGGCGCTGTCATCAATAGTCATTTGGAGCAGAGATGCTTTCCACGGCACCGGATACAATGAAGATTCATAGCTGCCATTTGAAAAAAGGGGGAGTTGGTGGGGGGGATGAGAACTGCACATATAATCCATGGCTTCTCTTCTCAGCACGGTGGCCTTGTCTGTCCATTGAGGCGAGGGAAAGCGAGCAGGAGGAGAGGAGGAGGGAGGAAAGGAGCTGATGACAAATCTAAGCTCCAGTAAATGGGTGTGATCTAGAATATGGAGGTGACATGAGGGCCAATCCAAGGCCACCCCTCATTTATGGAGGATATATGGAGGTAGCCAATCCCAAGAGGCCTTAGGTGGAGCTTTAGCTGTTCTAATTATGCTCTGGGTGCCTGTTTCCCTTTTACAGTGACCTGCCTGATTCTTACCCCAATCCATTACAACAGAAACAGCCACATACGGCTCAGCATGAAAGAGTAACTTCTACTAACATTTTTAATCATTCCCCACTGCAATTACCCTAGTTCTGAGTCCGAGTCACTCTGTTATTAATATTCTCCAAGTCCTGTCCACAGATCAGTTCAGCGCCATAGTGATTAATGGCCACACATGGGATTAGCATTAGAAAATTGGATTGGGATTTTTAAATTTTCATTCACTTGAACTGGTTCTTGTATTATTGCTGTATTCCTTCTTATTTATTAGTGATAATGATTTGAAGCAATCAGCATGTTTTTGCCATCGTAAACAGAGATAAAAAGATCTTAATGAGTGCCTTGTAATTGTAGGGAAAGAGAAGTAGACTTTTTAGGAATTTCATTTAATTCTGACTGTTGTTTATACAAGCAATGTGGCCTTTGGTTCCAGGCATTAGGATGCTCAATGACAAACCCCTTACCTCCTACATAAACAGTCCAAGTTCACCTCTCATTTATTATTGTCTACCTGCTGTAAAAGTGCAAAAATTGTTTGTTTGTTACAACTGAACACACTGATACAACTCAAAAAATGACTGATAGAATTGTTTGTTTGAATTTTTTAAGATTGAATAAACCTAATTCATTTGCTTTTAACAAATTAGAGTAATTAGAGTAATCTTAACATAATTTGAGAAAAGACCAACTAGAGTCATGTGATCTGCCATCTTAATCAACTTAAGCTTAATCAATAGGTTAAAAATAGTCACTGTTAGAGCTAAGGTTATTGGTGTAGAGCTGGGAAGAGAGCACACAGCCTTGTGGAGCACTAGTACTAAGGCACATAGGCTCTGAAATGTGGTCACCCACCCTGACATACTGTTTCCTGTTGAATGAGAAGTTGTGGATCCAGTAGCAGACAGCTGTGGAGATGTTGCCATGCTTTGTCACACAGAAGGCCAGGAATGATGGTGTTGAAAGCAGAGCAAGTCTACAAATAGTACAAAGGCATAAAAATCAGTAATTGTGCATTCAAATGCATGTTCTGTGTAGAAAATTAGCAAAACATACCATTTGACCAGGAGCACAAACATATCCACATAAGACTGTGGACTTAACTAGGTGCAAAAACTGTAAGATCTGCTTGTATGCACATTGTTGACACAATATCATGCTTCTCTACTCCAGCTTTAAATCAGGCCTTATCTGACCTGCAGTTTATAACCTATTTACCCTAAACTGACATTAAGTTGCTATTGGAAAATAAATCCCTATGAAGTTATCATATAGAATTCACAAACGATGAGGAAGCTAAAACATAGAAAATCGAATGGGCTGTTTTCCGTTGCAATTGGTAGCAGTTTGCATTTGAGAGAATAAATCAATTGTTCAGTGAGCATTTCTTATCTGCATTCTGTTAGAATGACATTAATTCTATAAAACCTACGGCTACAAAGAAAGATGTCATAACTTCAAATGATGCTGAGAATGCTGATGCTGTTTTTTGTTATCAAGTGGGCATCAATTCTGTTTGTATCGTGTTTTTCAGAAGTCCAAAACAAGCCTAGAAAGACTGATAATATAATATATATAAGAAGATTGCAAACCCGTTAGTGCATACATACCCATAGAAGTCACACATTATTACTTTTACCAAAACTATTCAACTGTAGTTTCATGATTACATTTCAGGTGATTAACATTATACTTTATTCAGATTCTGCACTGACAGGTTTAAATCTGCACTTTTGACTTTTTCATTTCTTTCGGTGTCAGGAAGTGACAAAATGTAGCAAAAACGTAATGAATGTTTTTTTTTCCCTACTGCAGTACATTTTA
Organism: Semaprochilodus insignis; assembly: GCA_034552555.1. NCBI lineage: Eukaryota > Metazoa > Chordata > Actinopteri > Characiformes > Prochilodontidae > Semaprochilodus > Semaprochilodus insignis. The sequence goes on along the minus strand of CM067474.1, from coordinate 53,254,383 downwards.
TTCAAACTCATAATTAAACATCTCTTCTAATTACAAGGTTAGAATCTTCACTTTCTGAAGGACAGCTTTCAGTGAGCTCTGAGTGAGAAGCAATTGGACCATGCTTTTGTTGTTGGCCATACCTGCAACTTCTAATTGTTAAATAAATTCAGTATTTGTAGGTTTTAAGCCTTGTGTGTACTATGAACTAAATAAAATAAATAGATGACAAATTAAAAATTAAACAGAAAGATTAATTAAGGGGCAGTCATCTGTTGAGGGACGCATTCCATTTGTCTACATTTGAACAGGGACTGGGATGCAACAGGATACCCATCAACCTGCTAAACAGCTAATGATGTTTAGGTGGGAAAAAGAGTTCAATAGCGACGTTTAGGAACAGTTGCAGGACACTAGCTGTGCTAGAGATGGAGATATTTACACTGCAGTCTTATGCTGGGTCTTATTGCAGACTGTGCTGACAAACTTTTTTGTCTTGACAGTGACAAATATGGGTTATCATGATCACTCAGTTGATTGCCGTACATTTGAAACTCCATTTGCTGCCGCTGAATTTACCAAGAAAGCAATCAAAAAAAAAAAAAGTTAAAAATGCCTTTGATATGAAATGAGATTGATATGAGATTCAGATGTCTGTAAAATTGCTGTATTTAATTCCACTAAATCAGTTCACAGTTTTGCTGTATGACCATCTTACATACTGGTTTTTGTAAATATCACATTTATTCTGGTTATGTTTTGTGCTTGACTGGCACCGATTGTCCCGAATTACATGAGTAACAATATATATTATTCCCCCCATTTAGTTTAAAGCTTAAAATACATAACACGGAAACTTTACCAAATGTTTCAGTAGTGACTTTGACAGCCAGTTTAAGCTCATTTTGAGCAGAATTTAAAAAAGCTCACCTGTATAAGGTTAGTAAGTAGATATTTCAAAACACTGAATTGTTCTTTTTTTGCAAAACATAGGCGCTTCAGCAGTGACAGTCCTTAATGTTACACACTGATTTTCAGACTTTCAGGAATATTTTAGCTTAAAACAATGTGTAGGTGTGGCTAAAATAAGGTTCTTATTTGGTAAGGTTCTAAAATAAGCTCTTTGTGTTTCGGTAGTGTCATGAAAAAAAAGTAGCAACACTTGATATATGTAAAAATAATACTTGTAAATATCTAAAATCTGAATATTTTCTTTTTTTTAACTTATTTTTCATAGGATTTATAGGATCACAGTTTGAAGTAATCCGGTTGAATGGTCTTCATACAAAACCTTGTGACTCATTCAATTAAGTTTTTTCCTTAAATTGGTTCTTGAGAAAGGTCCTAAGAAAATGCCGAAAATTGTAAATAAATACCATATATCATTAGAATAAATGCAAAGAAGCATAAAAATGCAGAAAAAAAATTGTTTTTAAAAAAGTTGATAACTTATGTGTTAGTATGAAGAACACAACAGACTCTGGACCTCTGCTTGATACCCCCAGCAATCACAGGGGTCATGATGAGAGGTTTGAAATAAGTGAAATAAAATATAACACACATAAAATTACCATACATGAAACTGCGATGGACTAGTGGCCTGTCCAGGGCGTTGGGCTGGGAAAGGCTCCAGCACCCCTAAGACTAAGCAGCTTAGAAGATGAATAAATGAAAGAATGAACTTGCTTCTTATTAATATAATTTTCTCAGGTGCCTAGGTCTTTTCCATAGTACTGAATATATAAGACTAAATTAAGTGCACTTGAAATGCCAAAAAGGGATTTGAATGTATTCTTTCTCATCTCTTCCTCTACTTCAGCTGTAGTCTGTACAAAGCAGGTACCAGTGTAAATACTTCAAGCTTTTCTTTGGATGTCTTTCATTTATAAGACATGCTGTTACCTCATCTCCTCAGGCAAAACAGCCCACATATGGAAGCATGTTATCAAAGTAAGACAGCAGAGGCGTGACAGGAAAATGTATAGAGTCATACTGATAAGAGAAACGCTTCGCCTGTGTGAAACCTCACCTTCATCGAATGCATTGATGTGGACTATTTTCATCCATGTGCGATTCATCTTTTCACTATCACTGCACAATGTAAACAGTCTTTACACTGCAATTGCACACTGTAAGTCGTCTTTATGCTTTTTAGACTCACTGTGGAATATAATATCACACTGAACCTAGATAATAGTGAGATAGCTTATTGGCTCATGCAGGAGCTGAATGATCAACAATTCACTCCCACAAAATGAACCAAGCATAGTTTATTTTTAATTTCATTTAAGATTATTCAATTAATGTCTGGACATTAAAAAATATATATTTTTAAGTGATATCTAGTGAAATCTAAGGAATATAAATAAAAATAAGAATTTTACCAGCTAAAATTACTACAAGAACAGTTTAATATTACATAAATAAAATATTGTAGAAATAGCGTGAATAATATATTTATATTCTGACAATTTTATAATGAAAAAAATATCATGTATGTGTTTCTATATTCTTTATTCTCTAGACTTTTTCAACATCATTACAAATTATACTATTGGCCTAACAATTACAATATTTACATGATTTGTCATGAATTAAAAAATTTCTTAGCATTTTATTATAACTAAAAAAAGCAGCAACATTCAATGAAAAGCATGCCTTGCTAAAGGTTAAGTATGGGATAGATCTATTTTATTTTGGGGTTGTGTAGCATCCAATAACTAGGGAAATGCTGTAGGGATAAAAAGAAGACAAGATCTGCTAAATATCTGTCAATTCTGGAAGCAAATGAGACACACTAAGAATAAATAGAGAATGTAAAAGGTAACAAGAAGACAGTGATCTCAGCAAAAGATTCATCTTCACGGTCCATTGATTTGAATATCATTGAAAATCTGTGGTTCGATCTCAAACATTCTGTGCACACAAGACAACCTATAAATCGTTCTGAGCTAGAAGCTTTCAAAAAGAACATTCCTAAATTAGGATTTGAAAGTCTGCTACAAGGCTGTGATTTCAGCTAGATGGGTCTTACTAAAGCTTGGCTTAAAGAGTGCCTATATGCACACATCACATTATATATATATATAATTTCTCCCTGTTCTTTGATGAACTGGACCCCTACAGGACCCCCACAGAGCAGGTTTTCTGTGGATGGTGGATCATTCTCAGCACTGCAGTAACACTGACGTGGTGGTGGTGTGTTAGTGTGTGTTGTGCTGGTGTGAGTGGATCAGACACAGCAGTGCTGCTGGAGTGTTAAAACACTGTGTCCACTCTATTAGAGACTCCTACCTTGCTGGTCCACCTTGTAGATGTAAACTAGCTCATCTGCTGCTGCAGAGTTTGTGTTGGTCATCCTCTAGTCCTTCATCAGCGGTCACAGGACGCTGCCCACCGGATGCTGTTAGTTGCATAGTTTTGGTTTGCGGTCTGTTTTAACACTCTAGCAGCACTGCTGTGTCTGATCTACTCACACCAGCACAACACACACTAACACAACACCACGACGTCTGTGTCACTGCAGTGCTGAGAATGACCCACCACCCACATAATACCTACTCTGTGGTGGTCCTGTGGGGGTCCTAACCATTGAAGAACAAGGTGAAAGCAGAATATCAAAGTATACAGAGAAACAGATGGACTGCAGTCTGTAGAACTATGTGTAGCTTATGAAATGGACAATGACAGCACATGCAATGAGATGTACCCAATGAAGTGGCCAGTGGGCGTTCAGCAAATAATTAATGACTGTACATTAATATTTCCACAGAAATATGTCAAACATAAGTTTGTAAGGATTATTATAGGATTCACTCAGAAATTTAGCAATACATTTCAGGATATATATAGATAAACACAATTACAACATGTATGCACAATTTCTGTTTATTTAACATATTCAATAAATAAATAAATACAACATAAATAGTGGCACGTGTGTAAACTACTATACTAAATAAATCTTTCCCTCATTGTATTTGGTCATACGGGTTTAAACACTGAACTCAAGTCTCTGTAAGATGTGTGGATCTTATCTTCAGAATGAAGAAGTACATTTTCTAGAACGGAAAGCAAAGGCATAAGAACCTACCAGACTAGAAAGCATACTGCTTTGACCTGACCTTAATTTTAACTGCTGTTTAATCAGCGTAACTACAGAATCTCCAGAGCTCACTGACAATGCTAAGTGAAGAGGGTGAGGAGAAAAAAGGTCATGAGTTAAAGCTGAGTTAGAGCCGATCTAGATCCCAATTATCGAGTGCATTATTGCATGTCAGTAGGCAAGCTGTATTACAGATGGAAATAAGTGCACTCTGGTCTTGTGCAGGGCCTTATTACAGACGTTGCTGCCAGACAGTAGGAGTTACCGTCTGCCTGCTGTCATTTTAGAACATAAATGAAGCTTAAAAGAAAAATAAATGAGCGTGGAGCGTAATACTTATGTGCATGTGTGTGCGCCCACATACATGTGAGCCTGCGCATGGCGTGAGTCCATGCGTGTGAGTGTGTTTGGGGGGGCTTGAGGTGAGTTATCTTTGACTTTCAGCAGATGTTTTATGGCCTGTGCTGGGTAAGTGCACTAGACTGTCAGGGTGCTTTATCGTGGAGCTTTTTTCCGTAAATGCAAATGCCGGGCCAGAAACTTCCTCATCACCAATCTCCGTCATTCGCTCTCATGTCTCAAGGTGAGAGAGGGGAGAGACAGGCCGCTTCGCACACTCAATATCTTCATACTGATTTTTCACTAACATGCTGTCGGTAAATATAAGGTCATACTTTGTTTGCATGGTGCGCTCTTGATAGGAGCTTGTTTTCTATTAGATAGAGTATGTCAGTAAACTCCAGACTGAATGATGTTGAATGCTTTCTCTTATTGGTGGTCTTCCTAGGAAGTTTTCCTTTGTTTGCAGTTTAATGCATTCATGAAAATATTCTGATACAACAGGTCTGTTAAAATTTAGTAGTATTGTCATATCTTTTTAGAACACACACTAACATAATGGCGAGATAGCTTATTAGCTCTGCAGCCACAGGGTGCAAAACTGAAAAATCAAGACATCACTCCCATACAAATGAGTCAAAAGATGCATGCAGGGAAGATATGTAGAAATTCTGACCACTGCTGAAACATTGCTAAAAAGCCCCTATTCGTTCCTGTTCATACATTTTTATTTAATGTAATTCTCAAGCTTGTTGTAATCTTATAAGTACTGTAAAACTCTGATCCTTTTTGTGTTTGTTGCTGTGCTGGTCTGGTGTCGACCTGAAGAGGATGGGTTCCCCTTTCTTCCTCTCGCTGAGGGAGTTTTTCCTTGCCGCTGTAACCTTTGGCTTGCTCATTGGGGCTTGGACACGGATTCTCTGTAAAGCTGCTTTGTGACAACATCTGTGCTATATCAATAAATTCGACTTAACTTGTAGTAGTGCTCATGATTTATTGTTATATTTTGATTGAAAGGGTTTAATTCTTAAAACACCCAACTGAAAATTATTCAACCAGGATTTTCATCTCTGTGTTTCTTTGGTAGATACAGTTCTCCTACTGGTTAGAACAGGAGCTGAACTGAAAGACTGTAGTTTGGAAAGTGAAATATTTTCCTATTCTTGCTTGATACAGCTGCTCAACAGTGCAGTATTTTTGCTTCATAATGCACCAATTGTTTTTAATTGGTAGCAGGTTTAGACTGCAGGCAGGTCAGTTTAGCAGGCTCATTCACTACAGAGCCATGCTATTATAATATGTGTAGATTGTGGTTTGTCATTGTCTTGCTAAAATAAGCAAGACCTCCTCTGAAAAAAAAGATCAACATCTATATATATATATTGTTTAACCATAATGGTGAATAAAGTAAACCTCCGTCTATAATATAGATTATAGACGGTCTAATATATTGCATAATGCAATTGAAATCCATTGTATTATAGTTTTATGATTTTATGATGATCTGTTTAAATTTCAAAAGAATTTTTCAAAAAAATACAAACACCATTATTTGACCTGCAGTTACCTGCGATAATCTGAAAGTAGCAGGTAAACCAAGCCCATGTTTTGAAATGAACTGTATTTTCCTGATACAGTAACTACTATGCTGTATGAGGGCTTGGCCTCATTGTACTTGATCGTGAAGGAATCAAAGTCTGAATTCCATCTCAATCATGCCATTAAATCGATCTCTCTATTCAAGACAGAGCAGCAGAAAGGCTGTTCTCCCTCTGTAGCCTAATCAGCTAACTCGCTCTCTCTGATGGGGGAGGTCCATTACGCAACTCTGCTATTGTGTTGAATGGCTTTTTTTTTTCTTTTCTTTTTTGCAATCTAGCTGTCTGGCATAATTCAATCTGATTGACTTGGCCTTTTCTCGTTCTGCTAGCTGGGTGTCCTGGAGGTAAAGACCTCCGTCACTCGAACAGAGATCAAATTAATGCAGGGCTCGGGAAACACACTATATAACGTTATTGGAGATAAGGCTCTACAATGATGTCCCGTCTGTCCTTTATCTTTCCCTGATAGATACGGCCTATCAAGCATCCGCACTTATAACTACAGAACTTTAAAGACACGACTAATGTGGTGCTAATCAAGGAAGATTTAATGGTTTTATTCAAGCTTAAATGGATTCATTAGAAACCCACTGAAAATGGCAGAGACAATATGACAGTGTGGTGGAGATAAGCTGGTGAGGCAAGGAGCAGAATGTGTTGGGTGGATGAGATGATGTTGGATGATGCTGCTTTTTGTCATTGTTTTGACATTGACACAAAAACGGTCAGAGGAGCAGTTCTTGTTCATACTGAACGTAAATAGAAGACAAATGTGACTCATTGTTTGACCAACTGATTGTGTAACTAACTATACCAATTAATAATGTAGTTAACAGTGATAACCTAACACTTACTAGCTTCACTGTTAGGACTCTGGCCACAGTAGCTTTAGTTGACTGTATCTGTTATTGGAACCTGAAATCCATGCACTTCAACTGTGACAACATACAGAAACAATGACTATTAACACTATCTAAATAAACCCAGATCAGCGACCTACAGATATTTTAGAGATACAGTCATCATCAAAATAATAGTTCCACCTAGAAGAAAATGTTTGCAATGCTTTTTGGAAGGAAGCTTACCAGGAACAACAAATGATGATATATTTAGTCTGATATGGATAATGTTTATTGAGCTACACGTACAGAAGTAGTGTCTCTCAGTATGGCGTCAGGCCACCATTTTCGCTAATGCAACACGCCAGACCTCATGACATGGAGTTGTAGAGGTTCCTAATGCTGTTCTGCAATAATCCATCCCATGCAGCTGGAATATTCTCATACTGTTCCTGCAGATTTTGCGGTAGGGGTGGAGGTGGAGTGACACCAGGCCTTCTGGACATGTGACGTGACAACAAAGCGTTCATCTTGGCGCTGACCACGGTGCCTCTACACGTGGACAAAAGCAGGACTTGTCACTGAAGATGACCTGCTGGCAATCTGAGTCACTCCATTACAGTCTGACACGACCCCATTGCAGTCTTTGGTGGCGTTGACACGGTGTTAAGGGGAGACGCCGTAACGGTCTGCGTACATGTAGCCTTGCATCATGCCGCCGTCTGCCAACAATGTTTAACAGGGCATAACTGCCCTGGGTGTTGGGTCAGTCAGGTACAGCGATAAGGCGCATTCTTGCTTACGTCACATGAGCTGCCGAGTGTGAAACTTGAATCACACGCATGTCTAATGATGTCAAACCTATCCACCAAGTTTCATTCCTGTCGGTTCATTCCTTCTGGGCTCAACTGTTCTTTTGATGATGTGTGTATTTCATTAGGATTTGAACTTGAAGCTATTCTTATGGGACACAAATGAGTCTGTTATGTGTGCCATTTTGTTTGTCCCCTCTTGACATAGAAACTAATAATATATACTGTATGTACTTATTTGAAGAGAATAGCAGAATAACTCTGGGTTTAAGTCTATGCTATGGCAGTAATCTGTATGTGTGAGGTGACGGCAGAGTAAGTGGGCGTTTGAGTCATGATTTGTAGTATACGAGTTCTGTCTTAGAAGGTTGATGTTTCTGCTCTCTGTGAAGTGTCAATATTCTGTTGTGCTGCTCCACTGCTAAAGTGTCCCCCCAGGCAATGGAGAGTTCCACCTTTGACCGCTCTGATTTGATTGTGTATAATGTGTTCAGAGGCCCTAAGCAAGACCCTCCGTCCCCCTGATCTCTGCTCATGCTTTTTCATCAGTCCTCCTGTGTCCCTGAGTGAGTGAGAATGATGGGATGCGAATAGAAAAGATGGAGGCAAAGATATGTCTATGTGTGTGTGTGTGCGTGTGTGGGTGCGTGTGTGCGTGCGTGTGTGTGTGTGTGTGTGTGTGTGTGTGTGTGTTCTTGTAGTGCTATATCGTCATTGTAGTGCCACATCTCCTCACAGGTACAGGACGTTATGAACATTATTTTTCGGTACAGTGACGACATTATTTCTCTCTCTCTCTCTCTCTCTCTCTCTCTCTCTCTCTCTCTCCCTCTCTCTATATTTACTTTCTACCTCTCTCTCTCTTTTATGTTTATTCTCTTCTATGTTTCTACTGTAACTTTTATTATCCCTCCCTCTTCTCTTCCCTCCCTCCCTCCTCCCTCTTTCCTTGATCTTCTTTGCTTCTCTCCTCTCTCTATTTCTTTGCTCTTCTAAGTTCATCATTCTGTTTCTATCTCTTATTGTCCTTCTTTCTTTTTTTACTTTTGTCCCCCTTTCTCTCTCTCTTACTCTGTCTCTCTACTTTATCTCTTTCTTTCATTCTCTCTCTTTACCAATCTCACTTTGATTCTATCTATATTGGTCCTTCTCTCTCTCTCTTTCTCTCTGCTTTATTATTTCTTCTAACTGTTGCTGTCTCTCCCTTTCTCTTTCTTTTATTCTCTCTGCCTCCTTTAATTTGTCCGTTTACCAATTTTTCCTCTCTCTCCCTCTTTACTTCCATCTACAGTGTTTTCTGTTTTTCTCTCTCTCACACACAATTTGCTTCTCTCCTCTTTCTCCCCGTTTTTTCTCTTCTCTTTATCTTTCTATTATTACTGTCTGTCTCTTCTGCATTTCTCTTTTCTTTGCTGCTTAATGTTTATCATTCTGTTTGTTCGTTCATTTGTTCTTTTTCCTTATTTTCTTCTTCTTCATTGTCTTCTTCTTTATCTTCTTTCTTCTTCTTCTTCTTCTTCTTCTTCTTCATCAGTTCAATTCTCCATCTTTATCAATCCTCTCTTTCACTTTGCTTCTATCTCTCTTCTCTCTCTGTGCTCTTCTAAGTTCATCATTCTATGTTTCTATCTCTCATTGCTAATACACAATCATCTCTCACCTTGCTTTTATCTCTACTGTTCTCTCTCTCTCTCTCTCTCTCTCTCTCTCTCTCTTTTCTCTGTAAAGTACTTAAACCCACAACCATGTTAAAAAAAGTGGAAGAAGGATTGTTTCATTTTTGTCTCACTGAGAAACTGAGTTCAGAAGCCTCACCTCAGGCTTTGGATTTGGTCCAGTTTGGTCCAGAGCCCTCACATTCAACAAAGAGCTTTATGAATTTGTCTGCATGTGTTTTTATGTCAAGCAGCAGATGGACGATGATGAAAGGAAAACAGTTACACATGAGCAGTTTAACTTGCATCACCAACAACAATGGTGGACATCTGGATAAGATGATGAAGTGATGAGACTGACAAGATGGAGGTTTGAAAACGCACACACATTCATAAATGGAGTGGTCTATAATTCTGCATTTTCCATGGTCTTTAGTCATTAAAAAGCTGCAGTCTCAGTACAGCTTTCATCTGTACTCCCCGCTTTTCAGCCACTGCTTTTGATGCTTCAGAGAAGAGAAAGGCGGGAGATGGTAAGTGATGAATATGAATTTCGCTGCAAATCATATGAAAGAGAGGCTAAGTGAGAGCAGGAGTGGGATAGACATCAATAAAAAGAGAAAAAAGTTACATTGGATATAAGACAGAGAGCGGGAAAGAGGGTTTCCTGTTCTTACCGCAGCGTTGCTAATATACATTCACTCTACAAAATAAAGGCATCTGTCACCACAAACAGCTTTGTGAAAGGGCTGTTTCTCTGTTTCTGTCTGTGGGAGAAAAAGGGGGTCCTCAAGCAGCCCCCTTGTGCCAGGGTAATATCTGGAAAATATACTTGCTTTGGGATGCATAGCTTATATGACTAGTTGCAGTGTGCAATAGAGAAACAGAAGAAACTGTAGTAAAACTTTACAGGCTCCTATAAACAGCAAAGTAATCAAAATCCAACTGTATCTTAATTGTAGCTAATAATTATGTAGTTGTTGTGTGTGCTGCAGTTTGAATTATTAACCCACTTAGTGAAATACAAATACTAATTCCTTTAATGTATTATATTTACTTCCCTCTGGGTTTAACTATTCTGTTGATGATGAGTATAGAAGGAAGTGTTTGCAATGAAGATAAAGGTTAGCAGGAACAATAAATGATGATACATTTAGAATGAAATGGGTAATATTTATTGAGCTACACATTCAGAAGTAGTGTCTCTCAGTATGGCATCAGGCCACCATGTTTGCTAATGCAACACGTCTCGGCATGGAGTTGTAGAGGTTCCTATTGGTGTCCTGTGATAATCCATCCAATGCAGCTTGGATATTCTCACACAGTTCCTGCAGATTTTGCATTTGCCGACGTTAATGTGGTGTTAAGGGCACTCGTCATAATGGTCTGAGTGCATGCAGTCCTGTGCCGTACAGCCGTCTGCCAATGGTGCTGGAGCTAACAGGATGACTCATGGAGGGCATCACTGCTCGCTAAATTTCTGCAGTTGCAGCTGTTGGGTCAGTACAGCGATAAGACACGTCACATGTGCGGCTGGGTGTGAAATTTGAATCTTTCGCATGTCTCACAATATAAAACCCATCTATTATCCAGTGGTGTGGGGTGTTTATAACCCAACCTTTACTCCACTGATCTACTCCCAGTCCAGTCGGAGCTGACCTGATTGTGAGTTGTAAATATTAAAAATCTTCAATATTTAGGACTATTTAGTATCTTACAAAATGGGATTGATGCAGATTCTCTGGTGTGAAACGTGATGTTGACGTCATGGCTGAAAGACCAACACTGAGAGCTGAGCTGAATGGAACTTGTAAACATTGTGGCTGAATGGAGCACTAAGACTATCCAGCAGAAAGATATAAACTCAAGCTTGCATTGCAGTATGTATTAAGCACTGGTGACCTCTTCTTTCCAGCCAAGTCTTGATCCACAGTATTTTTCTTTCTTTCGGAAAGCACATACCACCAAAACATAGGAACAGCGTAGCTTTCACCCGCTGGGTTGTTTAGATCTAAAGTCAAAGGACTTTACCAGGAATCAGGACGGCATAGTTCAGAAACTAGCAATGATGAAGTACAAAAAAAGGGTGTAAATTCTGATTATATGTGGGATCTCTCAGGTTTTCATCATCTTAACCAGTCTGGCATGGCATGCTATGTCATATTATCAGCATTATGTCATTGTGACATACTGAGACGTCTATGTCATTTCACTCCAGAAAGTGTCATAACGCAATCTAATGAAAATTTATGACCCAACCTAATAAAAAATCAATAACACCTGACAGGTATTATATCAACTTCACATCAAAGCTGACATGCAACCTTTATGACAAAAGACACCTACTGGAAAAAAAGTGTTTTTAATGTTTATGTAGGTTTATATCCGCTGTTGTAAAGAGTTTATGTGGGTGCCATGTAGCCCTGCCCCACACTGAACACTGTACTATAGTGCTAGTGCTAGTTCATGTTGCTAAAGTATCATTTTCAGGAAGAATTACAACATTCCTCTGCAGTGATTAAGACATTGATTGACGACTGTTGCTGGAGAAAAGAAGTATATCGTCTTAGCAGTAGTAGAACATGTGGTAGCGCTCCGGCAGGCCAGATTATGAAGTATATTGCCTATAGTCATAGAAATCCAATCACAGGCTCTGTGCATTAACGCACTGTAAGCTTGTCTCTTCCTTTACACATGGGTCCTTTAGTGATCACCTCATGAAACACGGAGCTCTATAGCATTAGAAGTGGTCAAGCCCAACTGGTTCACATTCATGGCTAACGTTTATTAATCTACATATGAAATATGATGTGTGGCGTGTCTTCATATAGCCTTTGAATCTGGGAAGTGCTTGAGTGATTTATTGATTGCGCGTGGTAGATATCCACCCTGCCATATCCATGTAAGTTGTAATGTTATTGCTAGTCATTAATCAGAGGCGACAGAAACAAACTGCACCGAAGTAGCTTCTACACACAAGTCAACACGACGCAAGAGCGGGGGAGACAGAGACAGACGTAGATAGATGGAAAGGAAGACTGAGAGACGAGAAGGAGGGAAGAAGAGGGAGCGAGAACATGGGTCAGGAGTAAAGGAGGTGCAGTGCTATGACCATGATAAAGTGCTTCTGTCTGGAAGTGAAGGGAAAATCAAAGGCTGGAAATGTAACAACTTCCCTCAGTGCCCTGCTCGGAAGGACGGCTTTACAGCAATACTGTACAAAGAATGCTATCACCCTTCACCGTGAGAGACTGTGCAAGATGAGCTGCTGAAACAAGTGCATTGATCTTTGTTCACTCTGCCCGGTCAGAGAAGGTCAACAGGGCATCTCTGCCTTTTTTAACTATTCCCAACACGACTGCCCTCTGATTTGAGCAGTACAAAGAATGCATACACAATTATAGTTATGAGAACTATTTGACCTTTCCATGCTCCGCCCACATGTGTCCTTTTAGTAGCAAATGCAAAGATGAACGACTTCACCCAACATTGGTAAGAAATCTATTAAACCTTATGTAATAGTCTTTGTAGGAATCAAGAAGCATATTAATTAGAACTTAATTGCCATTCCATATACATATACCATATTCAAGTACACAGTAAAACTGAACAGTGTTTCTGCATGACTGGTATTTACAGACATCAGAAAGACATAGCCAATGTAAAGTGCAAAACAAACATAGCAACTACAATAACATCTGATAATCAGTAGATTTACACACCAAAGTTTACACACCCTTGTGTGTATTTAAAGCCAGATATTAAGATAAACCGTGTTTCACATTATTAATAAGACCATGCATCCAACAAAATGCCATAAAAAAACAAACTATTTATTATTAGATTTTTAATCTTTTTAAACTTTTTAAATTATTTTTTTTAATTTAATTAGAAAGTAACAACAACAGAATCTATAAGTCACTGGTTGTATAGATATATCATTTTATAGTAATGAGTGTAGCTGCGTTCAGAGTTAACGTGTAATGTAATCACAATAATGTTCTGTGATAGGCAGTATAACCCACCATCAACAAAAGCCATTCTCATTAACTCCACCTGTAGCTGATCCTGACATTTTTGGGATTGCATCCCAATAGTTATGGTCCATGAGGAGCTGTCAGAAGATCTACGGAATGTTACTGTTAAAAGGTACAGATCAAGAGGATGGTATAAAAGAATATCAAAAGCAGTGAATGGACCACAGAGCACTGTGAAGACTTTCATCAATGTGGCACCACAGGGACTTTGCCAAGGTCAGGAAACTCCTCAAAACTTGATGACAAGACAAGAAAAAACATAATAGGGAGGGTACAGAGTGGTCTACAGCAATACTACAAAAGAATTTCTGGTAGCCCACTCTTTGCATGTGACAGTGGTCTCCTAACTTCACTTCACCTCACCTCACCTCAACTCAACTCAACTCAACTCAACTCAACTCAACTCAACTCAACTCAACTTAACTCAATTCAACTCAGCTCAGCTCAGCTCAGCTCAGCTTAACTCAGCTCATTACATCTCGCTTTGCTTTGCTTCACTTCACTGTACTTTCCTTTAACTCAACTCAGCTCAACTCAACTCACTTCACTTCACTTCAACTTGGCTGAACTCCTCAACCTCACCTCAACACAATTCATTTGCATTCAACTTTACGGTAGCTTCATTGTACATATACAGTGGTACAGTATAATGAAACACATTCAGGCTACTTCTGTAGTGCATGCACAAGACAATGCACAAGACAATATGTATACACACAAAAAGACTGAAATCATCAAGAGACACAGAAGTGCACTGGTGCGTAGACAGTCTGTATACTGAATGTGCAGTGTGTGCAACATTCTCAGAGCTAGGCGCAGGGTGTAAATTATACTTTAATGTTCTCAATGTTGTAAATGTTATGAACGTTTGTTCAAGAGTATTATGTATATGTGTGATTATGTGTGATCTGCTGTGGGTGTGACCAGTTTAACAGCTTGAGGGCAGGAACCGCTCTTGAACTTTGTGGTTGGGGTAGAGTGTGTGGAGTGTGTGCAGATGCTGCTGGCTTTCCTCAGACGTATTTTATTCTAAATATCTTGTATGAGTGTAAGAATAGCTGCAGTGATGGAATAGGCAGTTCTCACTACCCTTTGCAGTGCCATCCATTCTGCAGTAGTGTAGTTTCTGTGACTGTGATGCATACAGTTAGAATGCTCTCCATTGTGGACCTGTAGAAACTGGTGGAGATGATGTACCAGGTTGAATCTTCTAAGCCTCCTGGCCTTTTTGATGAGGTGTTGAGTGACCAGGTGAGGTCCTCTGCTATATGAACTCTGAGGAATTTAAATCAGTTCACTCTTTCACCTATGGCCCCCTCACAGGACCATAGACAGGGCCATAGGTGAGGCCTCCTCTCTGCACCATTCAGTGAGGAGTTACACCTCCTCTGTCCCTCGTCTGTGATGAGGCCAACTACCATTGTAAAACTTGATGATGGGGTGGAGTTGAGCCAGTCATGGGTGTACAGGGTGTAGAGCAGGGTGGGTAATGAGACACTGTGCTACAAGTGAAGTGTGGTTATCCCATCCTAACAGATTGAGGCCTGCCGGTGAAGAAATCCAAAATCCAGCTGTAGACTGTGTGACTGATTTCTAGGACTTGAGAATAGTCTAGAGGGGATAATTGTGTTAAATGGCAAACTGAATTCAATGAATAACATATGCCAGGCCTGGTGTAGAGCTGAAAAACAGAAGCAATTTTCCCCAGAAAAAAAAACACCCGAAACCATCTGAGGGATTCTAAAAGATATGTTTGGTGTAATGACAGCTTATTAACTAAAGAGCACCACACCAGCTGTGAAGCATGATGGTGGGAGCATCAAGATTCAGGTCTGCGTCCCTTCACCTGCTCTGCTCAAAATATGATATATACACTCATCATCTAAAAATAGCACCCAGAAGGAAGCAACCAACAGGAATGAAACTTGGTGGGTGGGTTTAACATTGTGAGACATGCGAATGATTCAAGTGTGCCTCAAAGAGCAGGTGGAAGAGTTTGAGAGGGGAAGTGGGATGGTCTTATCAGCGTATTGCGTGCCAGCTGCTGTTGGCGGTTAGGAGAAGGCATGCACCAGCAACATGAAGGATCTGGGAGACCTACATGAACTGCGGAAAGGGAGAAGCAATGGATTGTCCAATGTACACGGACTGACCCAACAGCCAAGATTACGGACATTCAGCGAGCAGTGACGCCCTCTATCAGTCATCCTGCTACCACCATTGGTAGATGGCTGCACAATGCAGGACTACATGCATGCAGACCGTTATGACGACTGCGCTTAACACCACGGCAACGTCACCAAAAACTGCAATGGTGTTGTGCCAGACTGTCATGGAGTGACTCATTATGGCAGCAGATCATCTTCAGTGACGAGTCCCGCTTTTGTCTTGGTGGAGACGACCAAAGAATCCATGTGTGGAGGCACCTTGGCCAGGACCGAGATTAACAGTCATGTGCCACACGTCCAGAAGGCATAGTGTCATAGTGTGGGTGCTATTTCGTACAATGCCAGATCACCTTTGGTCTTCAGTAGAGACACTTTGACAGCTTAATGTTATGTTAATGAGGTCCTGCAACCAGTGATAGAACACACAGATACTATGCCATAGTCAGCCACATCACCAGGCGGTTGGGCGTGCTATCAACATTCCACCTCTACCACAAAATCTATCTGCAGGAGCTGCATGAGAATATTTGGATTATCACAGGACAGCATTAGGAACTTCTACAACTCCATGCTGAGACAGCTGGCATGCTGCATTAGCAAATACTGAGAGACATTACTTCAATAAATATTTCCCATATCAGTTTAAATGTATCATCATTTATTGTTCCTGGTAACCTTTATCTTCTTTCTGAATACCTTTGCAGTCTGACACTTCCTTCTCGGTGCAACTATTCTTTTGATGATGAGTTTATATTATTGTGTAGGAGTTCATATTTCAGTTTTCTTTCTTTTATGTTTTATTCATTATCTTTTTGTTTTAATTTTCCTGGTTGCCAAATCACTTTAAAGATAAAGAACATCTGGATGTCTGGCATGATAAATCATGATTTTCGGCTTTACCTCACAAAAAATAGCCATTTCAATAAAGTGTGTAAACTGTTTATTCATATTGTAACAAACAGAGAACTTGCCTAAAAGCCAAACAATAAATATGAAATGCTGAACATCCTGTTTAAAATGCTACATTGTTCAGCTAGACCGTATTGTTGTAGCTAATCGAAACTACATGGGTGGGAAAAAAACAGAGACAGATTTTCCACCATGCTAATGTTAACATGATTACATAACAAAAAATCTATTCCTGATATAACTGTGCAACTTTTCAGAAGCATACAAAATAAGTATTTGACAGTAATTATACAATGTAAATTGATGTATTTTAATGAATAACACTTTGTAAAACATAACAGTAGTGCTACGGTTGCTACTAAATGCACTAGTAGATGGAGCCAAGATCAGTCAATTCTTGCCTTCTCCTTCTGCCTTGTGGTTTTGTGTACAAAACCAAATATACAGTATGTAAATAGAACTGAACTAGTGCCTCTTCATATCTCCATTACAGTTGCAGATTTGTATATTTATAGACTCCAGGA
Organism: Semaprochilodus insignis; assembly: GCA_034552555.1. Classification (NCBI taxonomy): domain Eukaryota; kingdom Metazoa; phylum Chordata; class Actinopteri; order Characiformes; family Prochilodontidae; genus Semaprochilodus; species Semaprochilodus insignis. Next base: position 53,237,415 of record CM067474.1, on the reverse strand, counting down.
AGCTCTGCAGCGGAGCTGCATATATTAATGTAGATAAAAATGAGTTGTTCATATTTAAGATGAAAGAGAGAATACATTTTTTCTGTATTTATGTGATGGGGAGAAAGGGGGAAACAGTGTAATTATTACTTTGCTTGTAACCTCCTCACGTTTTCTGCTTGAACACATGGCAGATTAAAAGAAAGGCAAAGATTTTTGCCAGTAGCAAGCTCTGCTCTAGTTTTGCCAGCATGCACATTTCCATGGAATCTCTCTGACATCACCCATTTCTGTGTGGTAGGTTTCATCTTTTCCCCTCATTCAGCTCCTGAGGTGTGTGTGCGTGTGTGTGTGTGTGTGTGTGTTTGTATAAGCGGGAAAAATGTGGGCGGACGGTGCGTCACGTGTTTACACAACTTTAATGAAATATACAGCGCTCCTGTCGCAAGCAATAAGTGTGATAAGTGGGTGGGACATGCATCGGTTTATATCTGAAGGTGTTCGGAATTTCATGGCTTAGTCAATTAAACTTCCTGCGGTGTGAGGAAAAGCAGCCAAAGTGCTGTTTGTTTGAAGCCTGATAATGTTTAGCATGTTCTGAACTGCATGGCGACTTATGAAATAAACATGAAGATATATCTAACCTTTTTATATGATGGGGACATTCTGGTTATTGGATGTAAAGGCTGTTAGCGGTCTTTGATCCGTTCGTATTTGTAAACACAAAGCCAGACCATGCCGTTTTATATGATAGGAGCACTATGTTATTGGATATAAAATCAGTTTGCGTTGTTTGAGCCCTTTATATTCAGAAATATGACGGCATACCAATCCTTTTAATATAATAGGCCTACTATATTACTGTGCATAAAAGGCGGTTTGCAGCCAGCATTTGTGTTCATAAATATGAAGTCACACCAAATAACAGTGACACAGTGTTAGGCTGACGATAGGAATAAGAAAGGAAAAAGGAAGACAGCACTGGAAGGATGTGTAAATAAGTTTTGATGTCGTGCTGACTGAGCATTTCTCAGTGTGTCCTGAGTTCAGGCTGTTCCTGCATTGCCATTGTCAGTCAATGTTTGACACTGCGACCTGAGATGTGGCCCAATCACGTCACTCAGAGATCCCTCAAGCCAGTCAGAGACTAGTGCAGCCTTTCAGGAACCAATGGCACAGAGGAGCCTGGAAAAGTGCAGCACCAGCACAATGGCGTGGAGCAGTGGGGAGCAGGTGTGGGCTATTATGTAGGACACAGCCCATTCCTCTTTGGTGAAAATGAAACCTTTGAAAGAGTTCTTGGGCACTTTGTGGAAAGTACAAGCTGTAAAACTTAAAACACGCAATTAACATCAACTCACCGCCTCCCCAATGTGAGTTTTTAAAGTGAATGATCTGATTGCGACCTACCTGATTTTGCTCATTGTGTTATTCCTAAAAGAACTTCCTCTCTCTCTCGCTCTCTCTCTTTTTGTTTTTTGTTCTGCCACTTTGCTTTCATCGGCTTGTCTCCCTGAACTCGATAGCGAAGGCCTGGGGGCCCAGAGAGGCAGAATGAAGGACAGGCGGCACAGAAGAGTGAGAAGAGAGGCAGCGAAGAGAAGGAGAGAAGGAGACCGCGGAGGGGAGCAGCCTTTGTTCTCTGTGGGGTGTTTTTGTCATTTTTGTGAATATTATTAGCACCTGAGCCAAGGGCGAGGGAAGGATGTTCTGTTTGAAGGCACTAGCAACGACTTCAAAAATGACCTTGAGCTAGACGGATGTCTTCGCTTAGCATCTACAATCTCTTTAGCACAAAATGATTAGCCTTCTTACAAAGAATTTGCATGCATTTTTAACTGCATGGGTCGCTCGTCTAGACGTATACTCTCTTGAAAATCAAGGTTCCTGAATAGTTCTAGATTCTGAAGTACAAGTACATTTATGGCATTTAGCAGACGCTCTTATCCAGAGCGACTTACGACCGTGCTTAGCGTTCTGTCGGATAATGTTTCCCAGCTAGTATAAGTAAGTAGGAGTCTAAAACTCACCCTGAGCTCAGACACTGCACGAACAAGGGCCAGTGCTGCTACCTAGAGAGAATAATACACAGATATATATAGCATAAGTGCACTACCTGGCAACCCAACCCAGTGCTCATACCTAGAGAGAAGTATGGATGCAAAAGTGGTAGAACCACATGGAAATATTTCTTTGTGCTTGTACATTCTATCGTCCTATGGCTTTCCATCTCAGCTATTTGTTTCTGTGACAACCTTTTCCTCAGTCCTATTACAGTCATATGCTCTCCTAGTTCAAAGCAAAAGGCACCCAGGACTTCACCTCCTGAAGAGAAGAGATCTTATAGTCTCTTCTCGTAAGCATAGTCTGAACTAGCAAATATGTCTGGAAAGCCATAGTAGGTAGCAATGGAGAAGTGAGTGGAAAAGAGCTTGAGTGCAACTACCCTCAAAGTCCCTCCCATCTCCGCTGCACTCCAGCCCTGCCTGAAAAGCCCCCCCATAGAGAAGCTTAGAGCAGTGGAAACAAGCTAACGTTAGCTCGACTGCAACATCACAGTGCATGAGATTTATGTTATTATGGAGTGTTACTGTAAACATTAATTATCATCTTTGATTTGTGGTTAATGTTTTGAAACATAAATCAAGCTGTGGTGATTACCTGTCATACAGACATGTGGCAGGCATTGGCATCGGATTTGAAACCTTTCAGGTCCCATAGCTCCCTCCATTTCTAAAATGCCGGTCAAATCTTCACCCTGGTTTTATTTTGAGCTCTGTCTAATTCTTTCTTTAAGTTTCTTTTCTTAAGTTTCTTCAGTTATCTTCTTCTGTTTACTTGTCTTTGGCATGTAGGCTGCTGTTGGTAAAGGTTGGTAAATGGGCAGGTTTGTTTCTTGCTGGTGGTGGCCATTCTGTATGCTCTTCTGAAGGCAGGTGTGCAGGGGAAGGGCTGCATGCAGCATGTGATTTCATCAGACATTCCTCCTGGCTTTGATTGGTTGTTTCAGTTTGGGCGAGGTGGATTCTTGGAAGTGGCATTAAAGTCTTTTCATGGATTAATAACAAATATCTTAATACAGAAACAAATATTTTTATGAAAAATGTTTCTAATATAATAAAAACAAAACCCTTTAAAACTCCAGGCTGGCCACCAAGAAGGTAAACTGAATCATTGGGTCTAGATCAGATTAGATGACTTTATTGTCATTGTTCCTGCGTAGCCTATGAATGGTATAGGCATAGTAGAAGGAGAGAGAGACATTACATTTATTTATCAAACATGTCATATCAACTTCAAACGACGTTGCACTTATCTAAAATGATCATAAATAACAATAACACCTCCTCAGTTTTCTCATTTCAGATTTGACAATTTAAGTTGAACTGTCATACCATGAAGAAATGTACAGGAAGAACCCTATGTGGGTTTCTAAAAGGCAACTGAAAACTAAAAACCAAGTCTGTTTCGTTCACTGCTTTCACTAGAATCGCCTTTTAGTGGCCAGTAAGTGTTTAAATTAATGTGTATTAGGGCCTTTCAGACTGTCTGACCAGTGAAGTGAATTGATTACCCTCTCCTAGAAGCCTTATATATTTCTATTAACTTTTCATTACTTCTCATTGATCATCTTTTTAAAACCCTCACAGTCCAGTTTGTTACCATCGACATCTCACAAACAAAGCTCCTCAGCAGTAATTACTTCCACTTTGTTTCTCAACTATTTAAATGTAAGCCCATGCTATTTTTCTCACTGCCACCGCACGTCTGACTCTGACCTGGTTGCCAGCGCAACGGATGAGAATTTTTTTTTCTCGTATTAATTTGTTGGTTGATGATGGTGATGGACCAGATTTAGATCAGTGTCAGAAAACAAGCCAAGGAATGATGCTTCTGCCGTGAATTCTGTTTGATGCATTGACCTGGCCACTGTTGCATGTTTCATCAATGTGTTGCTATGGAACTCATCACAATGAACTTGTTGGATCTTCTCAGTGTATCTAGGCTTTTAAATCACAGACAGGCTTTGAATAGATACCATTGCAATGAGGAAAATAACACCTAGAGTGAAGGCTGTATGGTCCTACAGTATAGCTACCAAGATGGTAGGCTTCTCACCCACTGCAGCTTTGGTCTTTAGACATCCATAAGTCCCTCAGATGCAGCTGTCAGATACAGCAAAGTCATTTTTACTTTCAACATGGATGTTCGGCCTATACCATAACTAAATAGTCAGGAAGGAGATCAGTGCAGTGAAAACATCACCTAGGCAACTGTAATCCCCAATGAAAATCTCTAGTCTTTCTCCACTGTGGTTTGTATTTCGCAGCAGGTCAGGATCAGGCAGCCATATCTCCTATAGCTGTGCCCCCTCACTTAAACATGATCTTATGTGAGTGTACAAAAATCTGCCGGTAGTCCTGTTGGACAAAGGGGAAAGATGTAAGTTATTCACGAAGAGTTCAGGCTGAAGAAAGAGGGAATAATATAGTATAGATCTCTTTCCTCTTATTCAGAGAGAATATTTCATTCTGAACACTGTGTCCCTCATATGGGAGCAATGAAAGCAAAGAGACTTCTGATGGTTTGGCTGGTATTCCACTGAACAGTTGAAGAAGCTGCGAGAAGATGAAATTGTGTCAGCTGAGAGCATGCAATGAGTTGGTGCATAGTTCAAGATGATTTATTAGGGCAAATGTGCATATTGTAATCTGTATTTTCTTCACTGTACCTCCTATACAACCCCTTCACTCTTTTCAGAACCAACTGTTCTCCTTCAACAACCAGACTCTTAAAAAAGTGACAAAAATAGTTATTTGGAGCATTGCTACAGAGGAACCACTATTGGTTCCTTACAGAACGTGTTATTGGATGACACTTAAAAAAAAAAAAACACTCATTTTAAAGTTCTGGCTATCTGGCTCTTCATCCTTATAGGCACCTTTATTTTGTATTAAAAGTCTGATTAATCACTGCTCAGTTGTGACAGCATTTGTATGTACACTGCCTGGTAAAAATCACCATTTGTATTTTAAAAAGCAAATAATTTAATTGGATAATTAATGTGATTAATGTTTCAGCTGGCAGTAATTCATTTAATCCTAACTGATGCAGTAAGTAGCTTTGCAATTCTTAAACTGCCATCCCAGGAGAAAAAAGTACACTGAAGTATACTTGAATTTAACTGTGCTTAGTATACATCCTTGCACTCAGGACTAATGTTCTGAAAGTGTGCTTTTCTCGTTATACTAATGTGTACTTAGGATGCTAAATGCAACCTCAATTCCAAAAAAGTTGGGACGCTGTGTAAAATGTAAATCAAGTCAAGTCAAGTCAACATTTATTTATATAGCGCTTTTTACAACAGATGTTATCACAAAGCAGCTTTACAAAGAATCTGGTGTACAAGCCCCCATTGAGCAAGCCAGGGGCGACAGAGGCCAGGAAAAACTCCCTCAGTTCAAGGAAGAAACCTTGAGAAGAATCAAGACTCAAAAGAGGAACCCATCCTCCTCGGGTCAACACCAGATAACAAGATAAGCAAAGGAAAGGAAAGTTCAGTGTTTATAAGGTGGAGGAATAAATGTCTGATTAGTCTGTAATTAAGTAGTTGAGTCATCGGATGGGTCAGCAGGACACAGGCCAAGCTTCCACAGTGCAGGACAGCCAGGAGCTCCGTGGTGGTTAAAGGCAAGAAGCGGCCCCCAGTCAGAACAGATGTAGCAACAGCATCAGACCACACAGGATGGGCAGCCGTTCAACTCAGACAAAGAGAACAGACAGACTGTTAACTCTGACAGAAGATCTGAACACACTATAAGGTGTTGACAGAGTGCAGCAGCGACTCCGGCAGACCTGGCTATTACAGCATAACTAAAAGGGAGAGCCAGAAGGTCACAAAGACATGAGGGCTCCCTGAGAAGTCAGCGCCCCTCTGCTCCACCGTCAACAAACCTGAGTGAACATGAAGAGCAGCGGGACAACAGCACCAACATTCCCAGCTTACCAAACACTCTCTGTCAGTGGACCCCTAGATCTGCACCTTTTATCTAGCAGAAAAAATAATTACCAAAAGCTCGACTAAACAGGTAGGTTTTAAGCCTGGACTTAAAGACTGAGGCTGTGTCTGAGTCCTGAACACTGACTGGTAGGTTATTCCAAAGCTGGGGGGCTTGTATGAAAAGGCTCTGCCCCCTGACGTAACTTTGTTAATTCTAGGCACTAATAGAGAGCCCGTACTTTGAGACCTAAGGTCACGTGATGGTTCATAGTACGAGATAAATGTAAATAAATGTAAATACAAGGTGACCCATATTTTATTCACAAAAGAACACAGAACAGATGTTGAAGCCATGCTGTTGTGGTGGATGCAGTATGTGGTTTAGTGTTGTCTTGCTGAAAGAGACGTTGTCTGGATGGGAGCATATGCTGTTCTAAAACCTGTCCAGCATTGATAGTGCCTTTCCAGATGTGTAAGCTGCCCATCCCATGTTTTGACATATGTCCTCTTCTTCGTATGATATATCTTTAACTTACATTTCTGGATTGTATGGCGAACTGTGTTCACAGACAGTGATTTCTGGAAGTGTTCCTGAGCCCATGCAGTGATTTCCAATACAGAATCATAACTCCAATATCCAATATCGACTGTCAGCCTTGTCCCTTGCTTACAGGGATTTCTCCAGATTCTCTGAATCTTTTGATGATGTTATGTACTGTGGGGGTGGGATATCCAAAGTCTTTGCAATTTTACGTTGCGGGACATTGTTCTGAAACAATTTGGAAACAACTACTAAGGAGATACTGAAATGACTGGAATTGGGTTAAAAACTATTGAATGCATTATTAAAACATATAAGGATAGTGATGAACTGTCAACTCTATGAAAGGTGCTGTCAGAAAAAAACATCTTAAGTGACCACAATCGGATATTAAATAAGTGCTCATCGAGTAGCAAAACATAGACAGTAGAACTCAGGGCTATGTTTTATAGTGAAAGTAAGAACATTTCCATATGCACAGTGCAATGAAAACTCACAGGATTGGGACTAAACAGCTGTGTGGCCGTAAGAAAACCACCTGTTAGTAATGCTAATCAGAAAAGACTTCAATTTACTAGGAAGCATACTGATTCTGGAGCAATGGAAAAAGGTTGTGTAGCTGCAGGTGGTCCAATGAAATATTAGAGTGTGCACAGAGTCCGGCACAGTTCAATAAAAACTATTGTTTCCCTGTAACTCCACAACACTGTTGGCTTTCTGTATGTGAAATGTTGTGTCATTGGGTGAGATAGGTGAGATCTTATAAGCAATATGAGCCTGAATTTGATTTCCTAAGACTGCAGTTTATTATGCAAACTGTGTGTATCACCGCCTACTAGCTGCGCTCATTAGGTGCAGGGTTTAAAATGCATGGTTAAATAATGGATCCATCAACATGCTGGAGACAAAAAAGAAAATGAAAGTTAGTGATGAAGAGATGGCAGAGTTAATAAACTGTTATTTCCCACCAAAACATTCAACAGGTTATTCTGATAGTAACTATTCTTTCAGAATGCATTTGAGACTCTTTGCTCTATCTAACTGCTGTGTTAAAGGAAGATTATCAACAATACGTGTCTTTGGAGAAGTCTTTTAGAACAAATTTATACCTGACACCAAAAAAAAAAACACAACAGTAAACCGGCAGCCGGGAGTCACTCAAACTTCAGCAAGTGGAATAATACCCCCTCATTTTGTGCAGTCCTCCTTCAAATGCATATGCATGAAGAGGAGAAGCATGTTTTGCATTTTATCATGCACACGGCCCATAATCTGCAGATAAAGGCTGGTTTTGTACATAAGATGTGGGCACCTTGCCTCCAGCTTGCATCTTAAACTACTATAAAATGTTTATAGCATTGAGCCCTCAATGTTAAGCTGCTAGTGTGCAAAGAGGGGAGAAAGGAAGGGGAGAGAACTCCATTCATGCCATGTCAAGATTTCCTAACATTGAAAAATTGTACAGCTAATAATAAAAATAATTACATTTAAACACTTGAAAACACTTTTTTAAATGCTGATTTGCTTGTTCATTAACAAACAGGAAAATCAATATTCAACCACTCTTGTTTCAAAGAATTGCACAGTTGGGTCAGATTTGGTGGATGCCATTTCTGGCACAATTTATGCCACTGCTAGAAGACCTGTACGACCGTATGCTTCCATACACCTGTACATTCAGCTACTTGCAATCACTCCTTCTAGACAATCATTAACATCTGCTTTGGAGCCATTTACCACATACTGAATGACACGTTCACTGCACTATACAACTCTTCTCAATTTATGAATCTCGTCGTACAGCCTGCATATATTAATAGGCTGATCTTCCTCATGCAGTGCCGTTTGCAGGAGCCTAAAGCTACTACCACCTTAAACACGCAAGGCAACTATTTTTTGTCTGGTGAGCTTATCTTTGTGATAATCTTACTGCTCAAATCTATAAACATTAGGAGGGGGACTGAGATACACTAAATGTGCCTCTCCCTGTGTGTATTTGGTGGATTTGTGTGTCCATTTACATTTTGTGTGAAACTGACCAATGGACATCATTAAGGACTTAAATCATGTCATCATGTCAGAAATCCTTCATTCATCATCCATTCAACATGGGAAACACAGGTGACGTGCTCTGCAAAACATTTCTGCAACAGTTCCTCATGTTGAATCGTGCCAAAAGGCGAATTTAAGAAAACCATAGAGGGTTAAAGTTTAAAGCCAATAGAAGGTTTTTCTTGGGGCTTATAGCATCTATACTAATGAAAGGTTTTTCCTAGAACCCTATATCCAAACCAGGACCCTACTTCTAAGTGTGCACATCACAAAAAACTAAATATCCTGAGAGAAAGTTCATGAAAAGGATTAGATCTCGTGAAGCAAGCAGCAGAGAGAAATCGTTGTGTTGATAATTGAACATTGCGAACCATGAAATAAAGAACAGCATACAGCTTTGGAAAATCCATACTGCCTGGCGGTAGAAGGCGGTCACGGTTACATGGAAAGCTCTCGCTCCATCTGTTGCAAAGTTTGCCTGCCTCACAATATTTTGCAGGTGCAAGAACTGTGCTTACACTTGTTTGAGTCAGAAGTGAAAAGGTTCCTTCAGAGCTTTAATATTTTGAAGGCGTCGGAGCTGCTGCACGTATGAGTAATCAGCAGTGTTTACTCTGATATCCTGCTGAAAGTGGAGCTTATCAGTCTCTCCGAAAGCCACGGCGTCTTAGTGCTACTGATCCATGAACATGTGCACTGCACATCACACATTACTTAAATAAGACAGTGCTGCTGTCTCCATGACAACACACCCCACTGCAAACAGTCGCGGAGACGGAGTAAAGAAGTAATCGCGGTTTAAGACCAAGCAGCATCTTAAAGTCATCGCTTGCCTGCAATTGCTGCTTTTATAAATGCTATTTGGAAGTGGGACACTATGATAGAAGCCCGCAAACGGACTGCACTAACGCAGTTTGAAGGCTGCTGATGCTGCTGTGGTGGCAGTATAATGGAAAATGGAGCGGAAAGCTGGGAATAAAGGCTGATGTCAGTGTGTCGCAGTGTTGATTCTGGGTTGGAGGCACTTCTGAAGTTGGGAGCCGGTCACCCTGCTGTGAGGCAGAGCGATCGCCAAAGCTGAAGCGGTGAAGATTTTTTCTGTTTTTGAAGATTTGTGTTTTTTTAGACCTAAATTCCAACCGTCCTCTGTTCTTGATCTTAATACTTTCGGCTGAGCATCACTGACCCGTTATTGCTTCCTACAAGTGCGCTGCTTCAGATTTACTCAAAGCAACTCATTATGCTGGGTTGCCAAGTGAGTAACCTTCAAGTGTTGATCTGTGTGAGTTTGACTTACTGTTAAGAAACTGCACATTCCCCAATTAAAGGCATCTAGAAACTGGGCTGTGATGCAAGCCCTCCTGACAGACACCAGGGGACAGCTTGAGCCCCTGCCACTTTGCCCATAGACTGTAGGCTATTGGCTGGTGTGTATAATAACTGTTTTTATGTTTCCATATTGTCTCTGCCATTCTTCATGATCCATTTCAGTGAGATGAGGTTCAGTCTCGCTCCGGGAGTCTGTGGGTTGGCTTGGTTTCTAATACACATGATTCAAATGTGTATGATTCCAGACTGAGATATGTTTCAATAATCATAAGCATTTAAACATAGTAATTATGTTGATGTAAGATATTTCATTCATATTGAGCCAATGTACATACTTTGTGTTTCAGTGGGTGATGTTCATCACACTGCCATACTGACCACCTATAGAGATTTCTCCTCCGTAACCTGATCATTTTCAGTGCTGATAGTGACACTGACAGTCTCTTTGATGATGCAATCTGTCAAATTCAACACTACCCTAAATTCAAACAATAATCCAAACAACAGGAGGCAACATACCACCAGAAATCCTCAGCCCCTCCTCCTCCCCTTTAATTCTTACTAATCTAGAAGAAACGTTGTGAGTTCTTCATCCCTTCACTGGGCAAGAGAATCTCCAGTGGTGGAAAGCAGCACCAACGTTAATTAATTATTATTTTTTTTCAGCTTCTATTCATATAACTTCTGTTGTTTGCTGCTCAACATGGATTCTGGCAGCAGTTGTTATACTAGTCACTTGACAAGAGCATCAGTCATTGTTGCATTTACTTTTCCTTTCATTGGCTACCTGTCCTTGAATGATCTAACTGGGCGCAGAGTCTTTAGCATGATTGACAATAGACTTGAATATACTGTCAGGGCAGCAGAAGCTACTTATTTAGTCTCTCATGTTGGACTGATTCGACTCAACACTACAGTGACCCACTATCACCTCTTGAGGTACAAAGTAACATTATGAGACAGAATGGGGAGGGGTTAGTTGGTTAGCACACTAACTTCACTAGATGTCTCTGCAACACGATACCTAGACATCTTTGGGCTATCGTCAAAATGGTTATTTCATCACATTCTGCTGATAATGATATTGTTATTGATATATGATATATGATATTGATATTGAATGTTTAAACAAAGACATTTACAGGTTGCTCCTTTAAGAAAGTGTAACATTCCAAAATGTGGTTATTTTGAACCACAGCCCAACACATTGTTAGGGTTAAGAGGTGTTTTACTTGTAAAATTACTACTTGCTTACTGCTGATCAATGCTACTACTACTGCGTAGTGTAGTGAGTAATGCCATGGTTTGGCATGCTAACAGCTAGGGCTCTAATCCCCTGTTAGACAGTAATGTTGGTGCACTCCAAGCACTCTGTTTGGTTGTACATGATTACACTGTCTCTTTTCATAAGAATATCTGCAAGTATTAACAGTAAATTAAATTTTGCTTTGTTCATGTTGCTCTTTTTCCCCTTAAATGTGCCCCTGCCTCGTAAAAAAGGCTGTCCAGGCTTGTGGTCAGTTGGGGGCATACAGGAACAAGGTAGCCTCTCTCAGCATGCACACCGATCAAAGAGAGAGAACGGGAGAGAGAGCTCTCCGCATCCATTAAACACAAAAAAAGTGTTGTGCTCAAGCATTCGTACACTGCTCAGGTAATTACAGCATCTGTTAAGAGGCTCGCCGATTGTTTTTCATCTCCACATGACCGCCATTCCAGAAAACCAATTACCTTGGGGGAAAGCGCTGCATCACCGTATGCCCTCGGCTCCTATTTGATGCCGTTTTCTCAGGAAGCCGGAGGAACGTGCTGTAACAACAGCACAGTAATTTTACTTTCTCTGTCCAACAACAACACAGAGCAGTCTTTCTGATGCCCATTGTTATCAGCACAATACATATGCCTCTGTGTTCTAAGTAATTAAGAAAATAAAGATGGAATTTACATCTTTATGATGCATCTCCAGGAGATGTTATTAAAATGCAGAGCACAATAAGCTAGTCAATGGCACATTTAATGAACAGCTAACAAAAATGAATGCAAGATAAGAGGAAACACCCAGGCTGTAATTGTTTTAAGCCATCATTGCAGTTTAATCAGCAACACATCATTGAATGTGGTTTTTTTTTGGTTTTTTTTACTTTTTTTTATTAATATCAAATTTCCAAGGCAGATATTTTGGCATTGCTAGGAAGGAGGTGCGGTAGGGTTATTCATTGTTGTACTGGGGAATCGTATCAGGGCCGATAAAGCTCACTAGATAAGAATGCTGGCGCCTATCAGGGTCAAATCTGAACACGTCCGTCTATTATTTCTCTCTGCTTAATAAAATTCAGTTGATCAGAGGAGTAAATGGTAGGGCCCCTATTAAGAGCTGATTAATTGATCTCATTTGTGCTGTGCAGAACACTCTCCTCTTTCTCTCTGACCTCAATCTCTGATTGTCCTTTAGTATCAGCGCAATAACTTTGAGGTCTTTCTCTTTGCCGCCTCTGTCTTCAGCACCAGCTTGTTTTTTCCCCTCCTTTGTGTGTGATGTGCGTGTGTGTGTGCACGCATGTGTGTGTGTGAAACATATAAGCCGATTTAAGAAAAATAATAATAAAAAAAAGGATCCACACTGAGGAGAGTGGAGGGCTTTATTCTCCTGGAGCAGTGCCTGGTCAGCTTTATAGCTCTATCGCAACTCTCCCGGTTTAGTTTTGCAGTCCCTTTAAACTACCGTGTCTAATTGTGATGGCATTTTTAATTAAAAGTCAAGGATACGTGGCTGTTTGTGAGGAGAGACTAATCTGTTTCTGCCCCCGTCTCTCTCCCTATAGCCGCTATCTGCCATCTATCTGGCTAATGAGAAAAGAGAAAAGCCTGCTCATGGACTTGTTGATATTTGTCCTTCTCCGACTGAGTTTCTGTGAGTTAGCGATTAGCGAGAACGCTGTTTCACCTCTCAAGCTCCAGGACGTTATCCATCCTGGATTAGGAATGATAATGGGAACATGCTCTTGCCATAAAATGAAAGTGCTCCCAATATTTCCTACTCACATAGGAAACAGCACTTGGAATTTTCAGCATTTTCAAGCACTATGTGCGTCATAATGAGAGATTTCCTAGGTATCTCTGCATGTGTGTGGGACTGGCATCAAATTTATTTTGATGATATAAAAGGGTTTTTTTTCTCCAAAATGCATTTTAGGGCATATTTTCATGTCTTTTTCTGGAATGTGTTTTACACAGTTATAATTTCCATGCTGTATTATGATTAATACCACCTCAGTAAGAGAAATGAACAATCACTGTACAATATATATATAATGCATTATAGTCTGTGTGCATCTGTATCTATGCAAGGCATTGGAGTGCAATTGACAGTACTGTGCAATAGCAGACTAAAGTATCCTTAATAAGTGGTCATACACACGGTGTACATAATGCAGTATAAAATAATAATACTGGTCCTTATATCAAAGTGATGCATTGAATGGATTGTTTGTCCAAAATGTTTAATTGTATTGCTGGTATTTTAGGACTGTAAGTTACTCAGGACTTAAACAGTCTTCTGTTTTATTGAACCTCTACTTTTACTTCAGTCATTTTTTCATCTAATAGTTTTAGACTACTCTGCCTACCTCTGGGCTGTTCTGAGAAAGCTAATGTATATTATGTGTTTTTTTTTCAGTCATCCATCAGGAACTATGGTTGGTGTTAATGTCACTTCTAACCAAAAGATGATTTAGACATAGATCAACAGCAAGAGACCTATAAGATCATCCTGTGATAAATGTGCTCACCTGTGTTGGTCCAGCAGGGTAGTGATGGGGTAAATAAGACCACACTGCAGCTAGCAGCCTAATATGGGGCTGGGTACTTCACAGCTGGAGAGTGGATTGGACCTCCATGAATGTGGTGCCCTTAAAAAATGTTTTCACTTGTGTTCAATGCATATGCCAAAAACAATCAACAATCCAAAAACAATCTCACGTTTCTCCTTACTTTTCTTAAGTATGGAACAGGCACCGCATGGTAGTTGAACATTGGATAGCATTAAACAACAACTACTGTATTTCAAACATGGGTAGTAATTAGCTTATAATAATGAGTGTTCAGTACATAGAAATGGTATACCGTGAACCTCAACACTGTTGTTTCTTCCTTCAAATAGAAATCCTGTGTTTGGGGCAAAAAAACTAGCCATTTCCAAAAGACTCTTATGAAACACACCTGACTGCATCTAAAAGTATGCCCCCAATATTTACTTTATTACCAGCTCAAGACCTGCAGCCCAGTAGAAACACTGATGATGGATCAAGAGCAATGGAGGATTATGCATGCAGAAATCTACCTTTCCAGGCTGCAAAGGGGATGTCGGTACTTTGTCTTCCCTTTCCAATCATCTGTCAGTGAGCATAGATATTCATTCTCAATGTTCATTCTCAAACAAGGCTGAAGTTTCGTAGAAATGTACTGAGAAGGCTGAGAAGGGGATGTCAGTACTTTTCATACCCTTTTCAAGGAATTCAGAATGGACCGAGTTGATGTTCATTTTTAAAGGAGGCTGAAATTGGCTTCTTATTCGCCAGCTTCTCAACCAAATGTTCCATTTCACCTCAAAAGCTGCAGTGGTATTTAAGGTTGAATGGAAAGTTTGCAAAACAAGTTGGCAAATGGAGATAAACTGCATACCCACGTTTTTTTGACGATCCTGTACAACTTAAATTCAGAGATATTAGTTTGCTCTCCACATTTCACTCCCAGCAGTTTCTCAAACCTTGGACAAAACTGAGGCTTTGTACAGTGGAAGGGATCCACTATTCCACCTTAACTACTATCATAATCTTGTAAGTAGCAGCCTTGCTGTGTGATTTATCTACTTTTTGATGGTTGAAGCAGATGGTGAAGTAAGCCACATCTGTACATTTTTTACTCATCATGTACATTCTGTGTAGGAATCAGAGAAATTCATCAATTTAAAATCCTGAATATGTTCATTAGAATACATAGGAGGGGGTCCCGCCCTTCTCCTGCCAGACTGTACACATGCCCTTTTGGTCTGAGTATATAGTAATTGTGTTTTATATGTCCATTTCTCAAGATCTGTTTTAGTGAGACTTTAGTGATGTTTTTTACTCTAGCCTCCCCGTCAGGGCAGCTATACTAGCATGTTTGTCAGTGTCATCTGAGGGCTGAAGTAATATAATATGACATGAAAGGCTGAAAATGGTTATGACAGCATTGGCAGGCTTTTATAGCATATCAGTCATGCCGGCTGACACTACCAAATTCTAAACATCGTCACAGTCCTCATCAGCCTCAGAGAAGAACTCACATACAATCAGAGTTATGCATCACATGCACATGAATATATTTATCATATTAGGCAAAAATCTTAGCAGTGAATTTGGACATTTGGACTAATTACTGTAAACATTGGTGTTCTTTTCTAACTAAATTATTTCAGCATCAAAGATGTCTCTAATATGTAAGCTCACCGGACAAAAATTAGTCACCTGTGAAATGTACTGAATAGCGTGTAATATCTCCACAAGTACTTAAGCTTCAGTTCGATTTAGCATGGACTAGACAAGTTTCTGGATGTAGGCGACATCGGTACTCAGCCACTCCTGCATCAAAGAATTGCACAGTTGGGCCAGATTTGGTGGATGTCTTCCCTGGCACAATTCTGAGGAGAATTTCCTGTAGATTGGGATTATTGCCACTGCTGGTACACCCGTATGACCGTACACTTCCATACACCTGCAGATTCAGCTACTTCTTTACACTATGGCCTTTGCACACTCAAATGCAATCACTCCTTTTAGCCAATCATTAACATTTGCTTTACAACCTATTTTCCAAACATGGAATGAGACTTCCACTGCACTGCACAACCTGTTCTCAAACTATGAATCCCGTCACACACTCCACAGGTATTTATAGCCTGATCATCCTCACGCAACGCCATCTGCAGGAGCATGGAGTTACTACCACCTTAAACATGCAAGGTGACTCATTTATTGTCCGTTGAGCTTATGTTCACCATCCACTTTATTAGAAACATCTATATTACACTTTATTGGAAAAATCCACTTTCTGACGTCTTTAGGAGCTCAGCCTATCATAAATCCACTATATCCACCATATACAGTGTACTGTACAGGTATGATTTTGTTCTCTACGGCACCATCACAGGGCACAGTTGCAAGAAAACGTAAATTAAGCCTTTAGAATAACCTAGATTTCAGCACTGACTAGTAATAAAATGGGGTCTAATCATTACTGCATCTAAGTCACAATTATGGACAAACAGAATCTACTTAAACTAATAGCACACAAAGAGTTGTATTGTTTATTCCTTTTAATTGACACATTGAGTAAACATCCACAGTGCAGGCTTAAATAGGAAGTGAACCTCCGTGTCATGCTAATTGGCAAACAGTGTTTCAGTTAAAGAGATGAGATTGGAGGTGTGGGTTTCACAGGTGCTTTAACCATTAAATAAAGGCAGAACACAAAGCCTGGTGACTGACAAATCTGTTCTACTCGAGAAAGGTTGAAGGGACGGGGCTGATCTGGGTTTACATCAATCCACTCTTCATCTACAGATGGAGAAAGAAAATTCAGCACTGTTGATGCTCTCCTGAGAAGTGCGCAACCTGTTAAAATGACTCTAAGAGCATAATGGGCAATACTGAAAGTGGTGAGAAAGAACACAAAAGTAACAGCAAAAGACCTACAGAAGACTCTACAAATTGCAAAAACGTTTGTTCATTTGTCCACTTATAAATAAATAACTCTGAACAGGAATGGTGTTCATGGAAGGACACCAAGGGAAGTTCCTTGTCATCTTATTTGCAGCTCAGGAGAAGCCTTTTGTAGAGGTGATCACTGTTAAAGGGGGACCTACAGGTTATTAAATACATGGGTTCATTGACTTATTCTAGGCTGTACTATAGATGTTTAACGCAATGTGCTCATTAAAACATGTCAAAAGTCAAACTGTTTGTGTGCTATTTGTGTAGTGTTTGTCTATAATTGTGACAGATTGTAGCCCATCTAATGATGCACGTTCTGTGCCTGATCCACCAGCACAACACACACTAACACACCACCACCACCACATTAATGACACTGCAGTGTTGAGAATGATCCACCACCCACCTGCTCTGTCCTGTAGGTGTCCCGGTCTTTAAAGAACAGGGTGAAAGGGGGCCCAGAAAGTATGCAGAGAACTGGTTCATAATTGTAATCATAGGACAATGAGTATAGAAACAGGAGGTGTACTTAATAAAGTGGCTGGTTGGTATAGTAGGTTCTTCTCAAATGAGTGGTAGCAAATGACAAAAACTCATATGACCGATTTTCTCTGATAAGATATGGACAGTTCAATGGAAACATATAAAATTTCTTCAATTATTGCAAGTAATTTAAGATGGACCACTTTTAGAATACACAAAGATATACACAATGCATCATAAACACACTAGGCATCATCGTTTATCACTGGGTGTAGTCATTTATCTTTAAGATGGACAGGCACAGGACATAGTGTGAACGCCACTGCCTCCCCACAGAATCTCACAGTCCATCAGTCTGTCCTGTACACACACACACACACACACACACACACACATTCACACTTCACAAACAGCTCATTTAGTCTCTTCTTGCCTTTAATGCAGTGACGCAGTTCTTTAACTGTCGTTAATCAGAACCTACTTAATAAAGCTGTCAAAACGTCTGTGAGAGGACATGTGGAAAGGAAGGGCGAAGATGGCTTATTCCAGCCATACAGCACAAGCACAGCACACTACTATTACAGCCCCTCGCCCTGAGGGCATGCAGTCTAGCCTTTATGAGAGAGGACTGAGATCTGGGGCCAGTTATAGTACATGCCTACAGGCCATCTCTACTAAGAGAAAATAATACTGTCCTCAAATAACCACCCTATCTGTTCACTCTGGCTTGCAAATCTGCCTGTGGTTATATCTTATTAAACACAAAGCCACTAATATTATCTGAGGAACCCAATCCCAGTCAATAATCTGTTCAATGTAGAGCAGCATTCCTTGTCGCAAACATGAATGAAAGTTTTCTATAGCTGTGCACAGTCTACGGAAAATGACCTGTCACAGTACAGTAGCTCATGTGTAGTGTTGTGGAAGGTGGGCACATAATCACATTGCTTTATCAGTCTACTCAGACTTTAGCAGAGCTCAGTAACACTGAGATTAATAACTCATCATCACACTGATTTATCGGTCTACTCAGACTTTAGCAGAGCTCAGTAACACTGAGATTAATGACTGATCATCACACTGATTTATCGGTCTACTCAGACTTTAGCAGAGCTCAGTAACACTGAGGTTAATAACTTATCATCACACTGATTTATCGGTCTACTCAGACTTTAGCAGAGCTCAGTAACATTGGGATTAATGACTCATCATCACACTGATTTATCGGTCTACTCAGACTTTATCAGAGCTCAGTAACACTGAGATTAATGACTGATCATCACACTGATTTATCGGTCTACTCAGACTTTAGCAGAGCTCAGTAACACTGAGATTAATAACTGATCATCACACTGATTTATCGGTCTGCTCAGACTTTATCAGAGCTCAGTAACACTGAGATTAATAACTGATCATCACACTGATTTATCGGTCTGCTCAGACTTTATCAGAACTCAGTAACACTGAGATTAATAACTGATCATCACACTGATTTATTGGTCTACTCAGACTTTATCAGAACTTAGTAAGACTGAGATTAATAACTGATCATCACACTGATTTATCGGTCTACTCAGACTTTATCAGAACTTAGTAAGACTGAGATTAATAACTGATCATCACACTGATTTATCTACTCAGCTCAGTAACACTGAAATAAAACTGTATATTACATACATTTAGTGGCAACAGCTGGGATTATATTCAACAAAATTTCTGAACCATTCAGTACTTTGGTGTAATTTGGTGCAATAAAGCACCAGAGGCTGTGTGTTAACCATGGTTATGGAGTAAAAGATGTATATATATATATATAAGCTTTTTAAACTATTCTCTAATTGCTCGAAGAACTCATGAAGAGATAAAACAAATGCATGTGTCAAAACAGCATTTCCATCTGTTTTCATAACACAAAGAAAATCCTACAGAGGGAAGATGATGGTTCATTATGTGTCTGGTCTGTGTAGATGTCCTTGGTTTGTGTTGCATTCACAGAGTTAATTTGGAAGCGAACCAAGACTCCCTGATAACTTACGTGGTGTTGGCACAGAGGAAGAAGACAGGGGAAAGAATGATTTAGATGAAAGCTCTTTTATATAGATGGCAGGAGTAGAGATCGTCACCTGTGCTACTGAACAGCCAGGATAGTAGGGAGGTCATCGACAGCCACTGAACTCTCCCTGAAGGTGGGAACCGACACTGAACCACTAACCCACTAAACAGCTCCACAATCCAACACAGAATGGCTAATGTAATACATTTACACATGTTTGAGCTTACAGTCTCAGCTGTTTGCATGCCTTAAGTTTCTCTTACTGCTACCAAGGAGCAACCCGGGCTTCGGCGCCAGGGGTATTGTTAATCAAAGCAACACACCTACATGTATTTTGACCAAAATCATTACAATTTGTTATTAATTGGATTGGAATTTTTATTCTTGAAACCTTTCTCTGCAATGTTGCTAGAAAGTGGATTTTATGGCTGAGCATTGATAGCCTGATTAGTGCAGTCATTTACAATAAATAACCTTTGCTTTAGCTGATGGTGACTCAGCTTTCCAGTCACATTTTAAGGCTGCTCACTTGTTGGAGTGTGAAATAATAATGGATTCAGTTAACACTCGTGTGGAAAAGTTCGCTGAAAGTGTTTCTGTGAAATTCTCCACATGGACCTCATCAAGAACGAGCGTGATCGCTGTCTGCGCTATTAAAAACGATGTGAGCGCAAAACACCTGGGAAAGAAGAGCGAGTGACAAAGGAATGAATTATACTGTGCAGTCTCTCTGCTCTGCGTGACTTCTGCTGTAGAGAATAGAATGACATTAAGTTTAGGACACAGGGAAACACATGCAGACTGCACTTTTGGAGTATTTTTCTAGAACTTTTGTTATTTTTTGCCTGCAATTGTGAATTCCTTGTGTGGGGCTAAATGTTGTTGCATGTGATTATTGGCATTGTGGGTCACTAAAATTGCTTGTTAAAGTAATGTTACAATGTACTAAGTCCTGTTTTTAACTGTTGGTATTTTCGCTGTGCTCCTTGTATCTTTGTGGTTTATGTCTTCAGCTATACAAGTATTTAGGTCAACAGTAGTGAAAAGACTTTTGCACTGCTTTTCTTAAATGTGCTATAGACTGAAAAACTATATTTGCATTGCCATAATTGAATAAAGAGAGTTCAGTACACACAAACTGACATACTGTGAACCTCCCTCAAACACTGTTGTTCCTCCTTCAAATACCAATCCTGCAAAAGAAGGCTTTACAAAGACAGGACGTTCCCTAAATCATGATGTGTAACAGTCTTGACTCATTAATGTTGACGCCCTCAAATTGTATACACACCAGCCTATGAAACAGCGACAATGGAACAACAGCAATGACAATGGTGGTCTATGTAGAGAAATCAACTGTTCCAGGGTGTGAAGGGGATGTCAGCAAAGGTCATGGTTGATGTTCATCTTTAAACAATGCTGAAGTGGGCTTCCTATTCGCCAGCTTCTTCATTAAATATTCCATTCCTTAAATGCTGCAGCTTGTACATGCACCAGTATGTAACAGAATGCCAGTATTTAAGGTGGAATGGAAAATGCACAAAACAAGCTGGCGAATAAGAAACCAGCTTCAGCTCCCACATCTTTAACAAGATCCTGGACAACTTTAATGCAAAGTTGTTAGTTTGCTCAGCAGACATTTTCTCACACCTTAGGCAACATTGAGCAGCTTCACTTAGCGTTCAACACTGAAGAGACTAAAGAGAGGAGCAGTTCCACCTTTACTAGCATCACAACCCCAACAGCCATGCTGTGTGATTTTATCACTGTTTGCTGGTTGAAGCAGATCATCTTACATGGCCAATAAACCTGATTCAGATTCTGATTAAACTGAAAGTCTCATAGTGAGTAACAGCTTTAATTTACTTTGTGTGGATGTTGGCTCAAAAGCAACCACTAACAAGTTACTAACATAAGCATAGCTAACTAGCCTGATAATCTAGATTATTTACATTCATTTCATTGTCCTGTCAATGTCTGTTTATTTCCACATATTGCTTCTATGTGATCATTGCAATATCTTGCTGTAAACGAGCCAATCGGAGCAATCAGAGCACATCGAATTATTCATGAGATCACCTTAAAAGGGAAAACAGCTTGTTTAATCAAACCACAGGGCTATTAATGGGTACATCTGGGCATTTTTCACCATGACCAACGTCATATGCCTTTTATGTAGACAGAGAACAATTTAAAATCACGAATAAAGGCACTATATGGCACCTTTAGTATTAGACGAACGCACACGCGTGCAATTCCCATTGAGTTTCTCTTTGTTTGAACAACTCTTGAAGGAACAAGCCTTTGTTTATGGTAAAGACCGCAGTGGCATGGCAGTGCACAGCATCTGCTTCTTCTTTATGAAATGACGCAGCTGTTTACTCTCTGTGTGATTGTTGTAGTTGTGTTGATGAAGCTTGCTGGGGAAAGAAAGAAAGAAAGAAAGAAAGAAAGAAAGAAAGGAGGTGTTTGTATTTTCTGCCTGGGGAAGATGTGATCTGTGGGGAACAAATTAAAAAGGTTACATAAATCAAAGCAATCTGGACCTTGAGAGGAGGGCTGAGAGAGGGAGAGAGAGAGAGAGAGATAGGGGGAGGGCGGGAGGGAGGTGCAATAAAACAAATCTAATAACTCATTACTTTGTTTCCACCACTCACCATAAACATGGGATTGCTTGTGGGGGAACTGTTATCTTTTCTTTTTTTGAAGAAAAGACTGGAGAGAGAGAGAGAGAGAGAGAGAGAGAGAGCAGGAGAAGGAGAGGAGAATAATTAAAAGTCCCCTTATCATCTCTCTCTCTCTCTGGTCTGAACTCTGTGTGATGGAGGAGGCAGTCAAGAGTGCTGTGCATGGAAACACGCTTTGTGTAGGCAGAGTAGGATTTTTATTGTTTATTGGTCAAACGCAAGCGCAATGAAATCCCAATAAACGCTGAGTGTCTGAGCTTCTGGCTGTTGTTTATGTGGCTCTGTGTCTGAAGCTCATTCTTTCAGCAAGCTGTGAATTTGCTGTATATTGTCAGGTGCATAAAAAATGAGCTTGTTTTGACTAATTAACTTGGAATGTAAGTGGAGTGTGCACAATGATTATTGATAAACTTCACTGTAGTGGGGAGAGCGTGGGAGATAAAGTGGAGGGAGCAGAACGAGCGCATAAATCAAGAGCAGTATTTGTAAAGATGAGCAACCTCGCTGATGATTGGCTGTTGTATCAGCATCCTCTGGAGGGAAAGGGAAGTTCTTTGATGGGAGTGACTTTGTGTGCCCCCACATCTGTTCCCACCTCCGCCAAACACGATATAGCAGATAATAATGCAGACAATAACAATCTGAACGCCTAAAATAGTTGCCTTTATCTCTGCAGTGTGGATTATGCAGACGCCGCTTGTTCATTGGTGGGCCCTAACAAATCCGCCATGTGCCTGATTGAGTTCCACATTTAATTCTATTCTTCTTGCTTTTAATTGCTAGGCCCCCTTTTTTCCCTAC
The DNA here is from genome assembly GCA_034552555.1 of Semaprochilodus insignis. Lineage (NCBI taxonomy): Eukaryota > Metazoa > Chordata > Actinopteri > Characiformes > Prochilodontidae > Semaprochilodus > Semaprochilodus insignis. The sequence goes on along the minus strand of CM067474.1, from coordinate 53,214,740 downwards.
TTAACAAAATTTTCTGGAGTGCTCAGCACACTTAATCTGGGTATGCCATCAGTGGATATTGTCTCGCTGAAATTAGTCTGATGAGTGGATCTATCTATTAGTGTGTTCATTACTTTACACACACACACAGCAAGCTTGATGTGAGCAATCAGGGAAGGGCTCACAATCAGCTCCATTTTAACACACAGGAGTCTGATGCTAAAGCTCCCTCTGCGACTGTTTGCTCGCCAGTTGACTGCCGCTGTGGGCCAATTGTGCCCAAGTCACCAGTTGCATTTCGGAGAAAGAACTTAGGGCTGTTCTGATATCGCTTCCACTTGATATTTCTAAATTTGCTCCACCCACAAACGTTGCAAGATATAACAACAACGTTAGCAAAAATCTTGTTCAACCTGATGAGCAACCGTAGTGCATTATTCTTTATTTTGTATACAGGTGAAAGAGCATACTGTCGCAGTGGATCAGGTCCAGTATTTTTTTTGTGATACTTTACATATAAGGTTGCGAATTAATTGGCCAGCTGGTGTAACGCAATGGTGATTCTCTCTGCAGTTGGCATGGGAGCAGTGACTAAACGACTGGCCCTACAGATGGTCCGATCATGATGCATAGCCTACCGAATGTTACTTTTGACATTCCGAAATGTCTTATCCAAAGCTCCGCACAAGAACTGTCTGATGCAAAGCAGACGTTGTTGGGGTGCCATGGACATTTCAGCCATTGCTCATTTTGCCAGTCGTCTCTCAGTTACAACCAATATGCTCATAACAAGACTGCAAAAGGCTGTAAAGATATTTGAGCTGCATCTCCCCATCTTGCTTGTATCAAAGCAGCCCCTAATCATGGAAGTTTATGTGATCTGAAGTTTCTTTGCGTAACTGTAGCGGGTGGAAACACTGCTTGATTCACATTTTTTTCTGCCCAAGTTTTGTAAATGTGCATAACATTTGAGAAACGCTTGAATGGAAAACTGCCATGTATTGCAAAGTGATTGAGACACAAAGATGCATTAGCAAAGATTCATTTCTTTGGAGATTATGCTACCAAAAGTCAGAGACTTTTTGTTCTGTCAGCTCATCACAGAGCACAATCTGACTCTTACTCTCTGTCTGTCTCCTTCAGACTGCTTTGACTGTGTTTGTAAGAAACTTTCAAATGAAGTAAAATGTATCTCTGATTCTATATGGAATTACCACCGAAATATATGACAGGAAAGACGTGAACTGCTGTTGCTGCTAATTATTAGGTCCAACATTGCAACACTGGCTAAATGTGTGGAGCACAACAGAGCATTGGTAGCTCAATTACTGATAAGCGATACAGTGATATGTAGGTTTGGAAAAGTGTTAAGCAATGCTAGGTCTTGTCAAACTCCTGCTCATAGAACTTGGAAACACCATAGCTGTGAAGTAATACTCATTTCTATTAGCTCATACCATAGCTGATTATTCACACTGAGTGCCAAACGCTCACACGGTGCATCTGACTATTTTGGGTGTTGTAACCTTGGGGCTTTTGCGGTGCTTTAGTGCTGAGCCCTGCTCTGCGCTGAGAGGATGACTGAGGACTGAAGAGTCTCTGATGGCGCAGGAGTGTTTGTGTACTGACGCCTTCTTCACTCCTGCAGCTCTGAGGCGTCCAACTTCATACCAGTACTGTACAGGAACTGACACAACACAGAGCAGCCATGTGGACTGCCAAGGGCCTCCTGCACACCCAGACCAAAGTCATCCTGAGCAAAGAGCTCATTCCAGCAGCAACTGCTAAAAAGAAGAATGTGGTGCTTATTTGGTAGCTTATATTACCAGACAATCAATTAAATCATTTTGGCTTTACAAGTCTAATGTATGTAAAAGAGCTATTTTCATATATATTTGTATTTCCTTTTTCAGCCTTAAGATCCACTTGTTTGTGTGGTTTTATGTACCAAAGAAAAGTCATTTGTGACCATGTATTCCAACTTGTTTTATCCATTAACCTCTTGTGTTAAACCCAGCTATAACCTAAACTATTATTGCATTGCAGAGACATGTGGCATTTTTTAAAATTTCAAATTAAACAGGCTGTTGTTGTTACTTTATTTAAGTCAAGTCGTACCATGGTAACACAAGCGCAGCTTCATTTCTTTGCTATCTAAATCTGCGTTAATACTATAGGCCGGAGTACTGTATGCAAATGACCTCTGCTCTGATTGGCTGCCCTGTATTGTGCCTTGTTCAAGAAGAATTTCTTCAGAAACATCTTCTGTTCCAGTAACTCTGCTACAGACAGTATGCAGTAACAACACCTTTTATCACTTCAAGGTGAACGGGCAGACAGCATTGCTGTACAGCTGAATGGGAGGTCTTGCGTTTATGGTCTGGAGATCACAAACACAATGAACTGAAAATGGGCTGTTTGGAGTAAAGGGTATGTTTTAAAGTTTTGACCATGTCTACAGAGTACATCTAACTTTTTCTCCTAAAATAAAGGATGTACTCTTAAAAGAACACCTTGTTGAAGTAGAAACATTTCTCTCCTGGAAAATTGAATAAATAGATTCTTTTTTTTTTAATCGGGCATTTAGTTCCACTGACAGAACTTAAAAGTCCAGAGCTTTACCATATGCTGCAGTGACCTCCCAACTCCGCTATACTGCTGACGGCTCCATTCGCAGGGCGGAGGTCACCGCCAGGCTGCCCAGCACAGCTTTGCCTTTCTGAGAATTCATTACCCCATCCATGCTACCTTGAATAGGAAAGGAAGTTTTCTGATAAGATGTGAAATGAAAATAAAGAAAGAGGAGGGAAGGGGGACAGCAAAGAAAGAAGGCCTCTTCTCCAAAGCATGCTTTCATGCTTTCAAGGGTCAGCAGAGGTTAACTCTTAACATTTTGTGTTGTGCGAATGCAGCATCAGGGAAATTTCGATGCCAATCGACTCGCCACGCCGGGGCTTTCGTTCTGATGTGTGTGGTAGGGGAAATTGGAATCTTTATCTCACCCACAGAGCACCCATAGACTGAACTCAGTGTGCCAGGCACATCTGCCTGTGTTAATTGCAAAGAGAGAGGAGAGAGTGGAATATAAAGAATCTTAAGGCTGCATTTCCCCCTCTGTTCCTCTTTAAATTGGTATTTAGATCATCATTTAATGGTGTGAAGAGACCTTGAAGAAATTAAGTGAAATGAGAACAAAGAAAATTATTACAAATTTCCTTATTTTACAATATGTTGAAGATAAATTTCTCTCTCTCTCTCTCTCTCTCTCTCTCTCTCTCTCTCTTTCCCTCCCTTTCCCTCTCTTTCTCTCTTTAACACACACACACTTACAAACAGAATACCTTTAATCCCAAATTCGCTCATTTGGATTGCACAGTAAATGTTTACTCAGTTGTTTGTAGAAAATGTATTCTCTTGAATCTCCTTCATTATTGTATTGGCTTATTTCACACTTGTAAGTAGGATACACACAATATTGAAGCAGCATAAAGCTAATTTTAATGAGGTTATGGAAAAGGGCATTGTAATTGTGAGTAGTTCTTGTGTCTGGGATACTGACGGTGCATCACCTCTGTTTAAAGTGGAATTGGTAAAGAAAATACAGAGTGCAAGGCTAACTTGTTAACATGTTGCTAGGCAGTTCCTATGTCATCCCAGGTGGTTGCTTGGTGGCAGTGTTTGAAAAATATTTGGTGGAGTCCCATGTTGGCTGGCAACTACACTGTTGGCTGGGTAACTCACTCACCACAACGGCGCTGATGCTAGATTCATTGGCAACAGAATGGCTTCACCAGTTCTTCTTCTGGAGATGCTCTACTCTAGTCTAGTTTGATATGCTACTGCACATCATAAACTTTTCCTGCTACTACTCCTATCTATTTAGATAGGATTCTAAAGACAGAAGCTCACTGATTTTGGAAGAAGAATTTAAAAAACAGCCTTTTAACGGAAAAAAGTCATAATAAGGTTGTTTTTAGGCACAAAGCCCCCAGAAATGAGAGTTTGAAACGGTCAAAGGGTCCAAGAGATTAATTAGGGGGTCCCAGACTACTCTATATTTCATACCTTTCTTGGGTGTTGCAAGTCCATTTCCAATGGTATTCCTGGTGGTTGCTAAGGTCTTGCTAGGGGGTTGCTATGGGATCCTTGGTAGTTATTATGAGATATGATGTATCCATTATTAAGTAGCATATGTAACTAATATATTAAATGGTTTATATAGTATATATTGTATAAATGCAGTATATACAAAAATAAGAATTTAAACTACACCAAGTTTAGTCTCTCAAGATAATTTCATAGCAATGATTCCTCACTCTAATCCATCTAATCACCTTATTAACAAGCCCTTCCTGAAATTATATATATATAATACTCACTTTTGTTGCCAGCGGTTTACACATTAATGGCTGTGTGTTATTTTGAGGGCATAGCAAACTTACACTGTTATACAAGCTGTACACTGACTACTTTACGTTGTATCAAAGTGTCATATCTTCAGTGTTGTCCAATGAAAAGACATAATAAAATATTTACAAAAATGGGAGGGGTGTACTCACTTTTGTGAGATACTGTATATAGATAGATAGATAGATAGAGAGAGAGAGAGAGAGAGAGAGAGAGAGAGAGATTACATTGCTGATTACAAATCAAGCTCCTTCATCCTTGTACTGTTGAGTGGCAATCCCTGTCATATTTATTGACTGTTGGATCCTTTGATGTTAATAATTGATCCAAGTAGGTAAAAGCTGCCCAGCACTTTTACATTTTCACCATTGACTATATTTTCCAGCACTTTGCACCCTTGTGCACGATAGCATAATGGGAAATATATAGTCATCAACAGCTTTGATGTTCTTTTACTGAGCTGCCTCCACTTTCTGAATGTTTGAGAAAGACAAGGAAGCATAAATATGAGGCTAACACTCCATTAAACCCCATTAAAACAGTAGCTTAGACATCTGTGTGTGTGCAAAAGGCAATGAATTAAAAGAAGCCTGACCTCAGAACAAAGTGTGAGCACTGTTCCTGGCTAATCATCTATAGTGTCTTAATAGCTTTGAATTCGAGCAGATGAGCACATTTTCAAAAACCTACAGTAGATTATAGTGGACAGCATATTGTCACTGCTGGAACAAAACCTTTTATTACTTGTCATTTTTTATGTTTTGACTGAAACTGAAAGCTTCCTCTGCCTTTAAAATTGTGTGAAAGTTTCGTGATGAATGAACTAATAGAAACGGTCCAAACCCGCTGGGAATAATATCTATTTTCCATTAACTTAAAGGTTAAGAAGCTCTTTTCTTTCTCCTGGAAAGGTACCATTTTGGAGATACAAGGTTTCAGTCTGACAGCAATGATGTGCATAATAGGTACTTCAGATCTAATCTATTGTTATCTTGCATTTATCCATGAAATCCAAAAGCTTGTTGGATAAAAGTATACTATTAAATAAACACGTGGCTTTAAGATAATAGTGTGTTTAATGTCTATGATTACTGTTTAGCTGAGGTTAATGAACAGTTTTATATAAAAGCTAATGTTAATGAAGTCAATGAAGAAGTCAGTTACGAAACAAAGTAAAAAAGTCATGAAGCTGCATTAGAATTATGAATAGCTCTTGTAACGGGGATATTGATAGGGCAACATGTTTAAAGGATAATTATAATAATCTGAGTTATACAGTGGCACGGTGGCGCAGTGGGTAGCCGTGTCGCCTCACAGCAAGAAGGGCCTGGGCCTGATTCCCAGCTGGCCTTTTGTATGTGGGTTTTGCAGAGGTGGGAGTAAGTCACAGATGTGCAAGTCACAAGCAAATCTCAAGTCTTAACCTTCACGTCTCAAGCAAATCCCAAGTTACTGTGGGTGGTTTCAAGCAAGTCCCTGCTATAAGTCAAGCAACTCACGTCAAGTCATATGGAGTTATGATGCTTTAACTCCACTTTCCATATTTAAATCTGTTAAAGAGACCCCCATGTTTATTACTGCTTACAATCCCTAAAATGAGAGTCAGGTGGACCACCATCAGCTGCTAATGATTAGAACATTGTTGGAGAGGGCTCTGGAGGAGCTGGTCCTATTTAAATTTCAGATATTTAGTTTGCTCTTGATTGTTGAAGTAAGTGCTATCTGAAACCTTCAGAAAGAAGATTGTAAAAGCATGAGTCCAGGAAGGGATTTTAAACAATCAGTCATTTCAGTGTTTGCAAAATAATTTGCAAGTGAAGTAACTGCCAACTTGTTCTGGTCAGGCCATCCTAGCAAGTTCAGCTCAAGAGCAGAGCACAAGAAGCCCAAAGAAGTCTCAAACAATCCTAAAATATCATCACAGGACATGCAGGTAGTTCTTGCCAGAGCTGATGGCAAAGTTCATCTGCTATCAGAAAGAGACTGCACAAGTTTAATTTTCATTTCTCCTAATGTCCGAATCCCAGATTGATTTCAAGGCTCTATAATCTCCCACAATCAACTTTGAAATCAAATTTTTAGTGAGCACCGTAGGTCACATCAGTTGAATGTAGACCACAGGGCACTGTGAGTTAGCACTAAACAGACCTTACTTTCTCGCCGGACACTGGAAACGAAATTTACCAGATTCTCCACTCTGGTTAACAGTAGCAGCAGCTCTGTAGAGTTGATCCTGATGAGTTTCCTGCAGCTTATCATATAGCAGAAATGCTAACCGTGGGTCAGTGTAGTCCTGGACCAAGATTTAAAAGTGGAACCTATATATTCAGTCCAGTCTCTGAATATTGGCTATTTTGTCTTCTCAATAAATACACAATTGCCAAAAAGTTAGCTTTACAGACACAGTCACGTACCTTTCTTTGCAGGTCGTGTTGTAATGTTGAATGCTTGATGTTGTGGTAGTTGTGTCACTGATGTTTGATCTGCAGGCCTTCCATATCACTGTTCTCTTTTCTACTTTCATCCACAACATAATCCTCTAACATAAACCTCACTATTTTGGCTACTATCATAGTATGAGCTTCTTCATACCTTGATCTCTGCTGGTCTCCCGCATTCTGATAGGCTGCCAGGTTTGCACACATTGCTACAGAAATCACCCAATCATGTTTCAACATAAAAATCTCTAAAAAAAATCCCTAATTTCTCAAAACCTGCAAATATTTAAAAAATAAACAAGTCAGTTTGAGTCATCTTTCTCTTGTCTAATTCACGTCTTAAATCATGAATACCAAGTCAAAGTCAAGTCAAGCCTTTTATCAGTGTTAGTCAAGCAAGTCCTTAAATTTGTGACTCAAGTCTGAGCCTGTCAAGTCATGATGGACTGGCGGCCTGACCAGGGTCTTTCCTGCTTTCTGCCCAGCAAGTGCCGGGATAGGCTCCAGTACCCCCTAGAGGATAGGTGGCTCGGAAAATGAATGAATGAATAACAGAGCTGGAAAACTACATCTCTAGAAGAAAAGTCACTGTGAGCAGGTAGCTGCTAGGGTATCCCAGGTGGTTGCTATGGTGTCTCAAGTAGTTGCTAGGGAGTTGCTAAGGGATTGCTATGGTATCTGAAGTGGTTACTAGGGTATTTCTTGTGGTTGCTACGGGTTTCCTGTGGTATTCTAGGTGCTAAGATGTTGCTAGCTGGTTGATATGGCATCTTATATTCATTGCTATGGGAAGAATGGCAATTACATGAAAACTGTATAACTAATCAAAAAACTTTAAGTTGAGTTCACAGACCCAAATTAGTGGACAAGAAATATGAACAAAAGTGTATACCAATGACAATAGCGTTCACTAAGTACAGTTTTTATAGTATTGTATTTGTTATATATAATTATAAAACTATTTTTCAAGGTAAAATGAATGAGAGGTTGACTGTAATTGTAACTGTCACATTCCCAGCATAACACATTTTTTCTGTCCA